>CAMZMU010000107.1:111140969-111745343 GCA_947311845.1 Poa pratensis | reverse complement strand
TTATGGTTGTTACAAACATGATGTGTTACTTCACTTGAAAAAGAACATATTAATCTATGCTACCATAGGCGTCTTTCAAAGTTTAATTTAATTTGCGATTGTCCCCGAAGTCGAGGTCTCCACGATGCTGGAGTGGTGGTCCCCAATAGTGGCAGTGCTATGCTTGGCAGGAGCAGTGATTCTCAATAGTCGATCCCCCCCCCCCCCCCCCCCCCCCCCCCCGTCTTGTTGTTGCTCAGTTGAGCTGGCCAAGTTGGTCATAGGGAGACAATGTTCACTGTTATGGTTGGCAGGAGCGGATCTACCCATATGTGTTCGGATCTAGCTTGTCGATGGGTCCCGGTGTTACCCTACGTGTGGCATCTACAAGGCACAATTGGCAACAGTGATGCTATTCCGACCACATGTCTACAGGTTTAGTTCGACGTTGCTGGTTGATGGTGGATATGTAGGTTTTGGTCTAGTCGGTTGATGCACTAGGGTGTGTCATGGTAGGTTAGGTGAAAAACGTGTCTCACCTTTGTGTTAGGACAAACAACAAAGTACCTGAAAGTTGCCTCATGGTGAAGGCTCTGGTTGTGGCTTGTTCGGTTCTTGGGACGGTACATTGGTGATGTTTCGTGTTGTTGACCGGAGGCATGATCTTGGCATTGACTCGACTAGAAGGGATGATGGAGGCTTGTCTCGCTTGGATGGATGCGAGACAATTGTTATGGGTCCGTTTGACGTGACAAACTGTTTGGCGATGACAGTGGCGAGTGGATTAGGGTCAAAGTATGGGTTGCGTGTTTGATGCAAGTCTCGATGTATGTTGTGAGATCTAGGTGGCAACTCTGTCATGTTTAAGGTTGTCGTTGTGGAAGGCTCGATTGGTTTAATCCTGTGTATTTCTCCTATGAAGCTTGTGGTCGAAGTCGTAACGGTGGTTTGGCCTTACGGTTGATTGTTTGGCATGAGGGGATGTGAACCTCGTGTATCCGTCGTGAATATTGCTCTGTTCATGGCCGTATATGGCAGAGTAGGAGCCGATGGTTAGAGGGATGGGGACAGGGATGATGTAACCTCAACCAGGCTATCATGTTGGTGATTGTCATGATCAACGACGGACAGTTGGCCTTTGTGTTAGTTCTAACCTCGATCTTTGGTCGGTTTTCTCCAAATTAATGGATCTAACAGCTGGCTATAATGTGTAATAAGGACTTGCCTCCTTGTCCAAAACAAAAATTACAATATTTTTTCTCACTCGGACTGAATGTATGTATTAGGTTCGCTCTGAGATATGTGAGACCATACTGGAACTACGAAACCTCCTTGAGGGCAAAGAGATTTGACCGAAGCTTTGGGGTTTTTTTGTTGTGCTTGCTACACCTGCATGAGAGAGCACACAGGGTCGAGAGATTTATTTTGCTTGGTTGTGTTTGCTGCATGAGAGAACAGAGAGGACCCTGTTGCGTGTTTGATAGTTGCAAATACTGGCAAAGAATACATATTTTTCTGACGATTTTTCAAGTTTTTCGTTACAACCAGATGAGTCATCGACCTATCTAGAGTTTCTTGACGTTGTCACCTGTTTGGAAGGGGAATATTAGCAAAATCCGTGCAAACAACGTCCCCAATTTTGATGAAACGTAATATTTTCTACAAGGTGTAGTAACCACGAGAGTATATTGTTGATGCATTAATTTTCACTTCTTAAGTCAATATTACTTTTACGCTTCGTAACCTTAGGATAATTAGTGTATCCATATAATTTTCTTGATATCCCGTAGCAACTCGCGGACATTCAGCTAGTGTCATATAATACTGGAACTACGAAACCTCCCGCCCTTCAAAACGTTCAGATTAATCTATCTTTAATTAAAACCAGAGAAAATTCCAATCTATCGTCATGTGGATATCGCTGTATGGAATGATGGATCAAGCACATGCCTCATCGTGATACGGCCGCATATGCACTCATGCAGCCGGAGAAACTGAGACCGACGTGGGCGCGAGGGTTTAGCCTCCATGACGATGGATTACAGGCCACTTCTTTTGAGTTTCTGCTTATGCATAAGCTAGCTTATGGATTCCGGTGGGGAGAAACTGTTGTGGGAAGAAACTCCTAAAAACTGGTTGGGACACTTCTTTTGGGCTTGTGCAGTTTTGGCTTCTTCGTTGTGTTGGGTGTGAGATGTCTATAATGCCCCTAAATTTGATTTCACGCATAGGCATCCCAATTGGCTTTTGGTGCTTTTGGCTTTACCATCTATTCAGACAGCATATAAGATCAATTCAAATCAATTCATAGCTATGCAAACATTCTAGGACAAACTATCTAGACCAACCAGAGCAAAACCAGGTTCATCACATACAAACTTTTTTTGGATGGGACTCGGAGGGAAGTGTTACCGGTGGCTGAGACGTCGACATCCTGGAGCTCCGTCGATCTTGTCATCGTCAGCCGGCGCGCTTGGCGGTGGGTGGACAAGCTTGGCGGCGGCCGGACGACCTTGTCGCTGGGACGGGGGAGGATGCGGGCCGGGGATGGAGAGGAGAGCGGCGCCGGCGTGGAGAGGCAGAGGATGGAGAGGAGGGCAGGGGCGGCGTGGAGAGGCGGAGGATGGATAGGAGGGCCGGCCGGCGGTGGTCAGGAGGCGGCGGCGGAAACCCTAGTTCCCCGATCCCATCGCGACACAGAGAAGAGAAGAGAGAGCCGAGTCGGAGGTCAGGGACGGGAGCGACACGAGGTGTTGACCAGTTTTTCCCTTAGTATGTTATCCTGTGGTGGCAGGTATCTCGTAAATAACTTGAAAACGAGGGGTAGGCAATCATACCACTTCGGGCCTTTGCGGGAAGCTGGGCAGAAACACCCGACGAGCAGTTTCTCGCTACTTGAAGAAAAACAGATTCGCGGTGGAAATAAGCTCCAGACTAGCCCGATACTTCTTTTGGGCTTCAGCGGCTGGGCACCTCGAAGCCGTTCGGAAGCTCCAAAAGAAGTCGGCCTACGTCTATGTGTGTGATGTTGTCTGTGCATCACGTACGTCTGATTGAGTATTATTTTCCTGTGACCAACCCGGCCAGGTCGATGCGATTAGATATACTAGCAAATTGCCCGTGCGTTGCAACGGGGATATGAATTTCATTTCTTGTACCAGAAAATCATCCAACGAATGGCAAAAATATAGCTCTATGTGTCTAACTTGCAAGACTACAACATGCATAATCTGAATACGCTCATCTCCAACTCAAAATATGTACACTTGCAATTTCTGGAAATTGGAAACAAAAAATACAGAGCAAGCATATGTACATGATTTGACACATCAAATAAAAAGAGCACCCGTGTGTTGCTACGGCCGGAGTGAATAACAAACAACTATTGGTTGAAATCGATCGCATATTATCTCTTGGTATACATCGAAGATCTACATCTACTAACTTCCTCTTTTGATTCGACATATGCAGGGTTTACCATTGCAATTGATTCTTTGCATGGTGTGTTGCGTGTAAACTCACGATTAGCTCTAATTTGCTCTATTCTAGCCTTTTTCTACTAACTTCCTCTTCTGATTCGACATATGCAGGGTTCACCATCGCAATTGATTCTTTGCATGGTGTGTTATGTCTAAACTCACGATTAGCTATAATTTGCTCTATTCTAGTTTTTTTTTGTTTTGGCTGCATATTTGCATATTTCTGCTTTTGTCGCACGCATTTTTTTTGTCTTTTGTTCAGCCTTTAAATCTGCATATTTCTTTCTCCCCCGTGTGCATTTTTTGTGCAACTGGGTTAAATCCTTAATTGTTTTGCTTTGCTGATAAGCTTCACGACGCCTTTTCAATTTTTCTTGTTTTTCTTCGTTGGTCATCCGTGCATACCTATCTCTATCTTTTTTCCTTCTTTGCTCCTTAACATCTATGATTGGAGATTGGGTCCCAAATTCCTCGTCTGCATCAGTGTTTTCCATACTGAATAAATATGTCATCAATTAAAAAGATGAACTTGATTAGATCTTACATCACACGGTTTAAGCTTGAGTCCATGAAATACGCACCTATTGGCCACGATTGTGTTTTCATCGCTTGTTGGCTGTTTCCGTTCGACGGGGTTCTGTTCGATTTGAGTGGGGTTGTGCAGATTATATATGGATGGAACACGCCGACGCCGTGAGCTTGCGTATGATCGAGTCGGTTTCAAAATTGGGTCCGTGCAGTGGTAGAATCCTGCACGTACTCATCACCTAATCAATGGATCAGATCTGGACCACCATCTGGGTTGTGTTAGCGCTGGGCTGCCTTTGGGCCCAACATGGCAACATGACGAAGACGACTGCCACGCGCGACGTACGTACCACCGTTATGTACCGACGGACGAAAAAAGAAACACTACTCTTTTTTTTTTGAGAAACTGCAACTGGATTAATAACACGAGAAGTACATCGGTATTAATCTGGAAAATTCCAGGACCCATTTACAGAAAACACCCCGAGAAAACAAGAAAAGACGCACACAACCCTGGGCGATTCTGCAGCTCCAGTTCCGCCACCGTCCGCATCGTCGACGCCGCGCCGGAGTTGGCGAGGAGAAGAAGGACGGTCGCTGAGTCACCTGCTCCAGTCGATCGGAAACACGAGTTCCTTTGGAGTCGCCGCATGTACTGCTTGCTGCACACAGCAAGGCCTTGGCGTCGAGGCAAGAACATCGGCGGGGGGCACGCCCCGGCTTGAGCAGGCTGTCGAGCCGTCGCAGCCATTGAAGGCCAGCAACGAAGCTCGCAAGGAAACGAGCAAAGGGGAAACCGCATCGGCCACCAGCTCCAGCAAAAAACCACCTTGCTCCGCCACCGCGACGGCCTGCAAGGAAGCAACGACGAAGAACGAGCTTATTAAGAAAAGATCC
The DNA here is from genome assembly GCA_947311845.1 of Poa pratensis. Lineage (NCBI taxonomy): Eukaryota > Viridiplantae > Streptophyta > Magnoliopsida > Poales > Poaceae > Poa > Poa pratensis. The sequence goes on along the minus strand of CAMZMU010000107.1, from coordinate 111,740,460 downwards.
CGGCTCCGACACCTCCCACCATCCGCCGCACCATGCGACCATCGGTGGAAAATCCGTCGCCGCTCGCCACAAGACGCAGCTCGGATACGCCATCAGCAGCAAGCTCCACCTCGGCGCGCCGCTCTTCATCCCCCCCTCGCCGCCGAGGCCGGCCAGGCGAAGAAGAACAGCACATAGAGAGAGAGGATCGAGGCACTTATTGAAGGAAGTCGCCGACGAACCGCCACCACCTCTCCTCCACCTTGGAGGCAAGATGGAGCACGGATCTACGGCGAGCTCGACGCCACGCCTTTGCGTCAGAGCTACAAACCTCCGGCGGAGACAGGACGGGACATCCGCCACGAAAGCAAAATTACAGACTAATCTACTACTAATCAAAGCGGGCCGGCACCCTAAACCATCCCTACACCAGCCGGCGCGAGCGCCGACGGCGAGGGAGGCCAGATCTGGGCGGCGACGGTGGCTGGCTCTCAAGAAGAAGAGGGAGGGGAAAGGAGAGGAGAAAAAGTAGCACCCGTATCTTCGACTTTTCTGATGCACATGACTTGAAACACTACTCGTAATAGTAGAGATCAACAGAATCGCATCATCCACGCCCGCGGACGGACATGATTCTGATCCGCGCAGGATTTTCCGTGGTTTTGCCCATATCTGAAGGAAGCCGCGGCCGGCTGACGCGCCCTCTCGGTCTGAATCCGTATCTACGCACGAGAGAGAGACGGGACGGGACAGCAACAGTGCCGCCGTGGCGCGCGTACGCCGGGGGTCGCTCGATGGATTATCGCAAAAAAAAAAACGTTATGGGTAACTCGTCGCGAGCGCGTCTAGCTAGCTGTGGGCTGTGGGCTGTGGGCGGTCGGCTCAGCGCGCACGTGAGGCAGACGCAGATGTGGATCCGGCCGTGTGAACGGAGGCTGACCGCCGGCCAGCTCCTCGATCGTGTAGTGGTGCTTCTCCGGTCTATTCGTCGGACTCCGGCCAAAATTGGTTCCAACTTTCAAGGGTTCAAGAGCATAATACCACTAGAGTACATACATACATGTGCTCCACGTGCTACCTATACAATTAATGGACTGACGTGTTCGAAGGGTATTCTCTACAGTGCACGTATCGTGCCGACTGTGTTCTAGTTCTGCCCGCGAGAGGATCATCGATCGAGTAATTAATTTGGCACGGCTACCTAGGTTGTCCGTGCGGCTGGCTTTGATCCTTGGTCGCAGATGCGCTCTGTCGAGACACGGGGAGACCGGATCGCGCTAGACAGAACGGAGAAGCGGTTTTTATTTTTAGAGGACTAGCACAATGCCCGTGCTTCGCTACGGGTCCATCCCCGTAGTCGGCAACGACGCGGCTAACTGCGACGTCGCCAGTGGAGGCATGAAAAGTACATCCCCGTAGTCGGCGACGACGCGGCTCGTCGTGACGGCGCAGGTGGAGGAGAGGGAGGAACTCAACGAGGGGGGGCCGGTGCAGGGTGGTCGGCGCCAGAGAAGAAGACGGGTTGCGAGCGGGGTTAGAGGGAAGCCGGAGGCAGCGGCTCGAGAGCAGGGCGGGTGGCGGGAGTAGGCGGTTGCGGCCAGCGGTGGCGGCGGGGGGGCCTACGACGAGAAGGCGGAGGAGAGAGATCGGAGTTGGAGACGATGAAGATGATGGTGATGCGTGTGTGGTCTTCAGCCTAGTGGGAGCTCCTCTTCAGGCGTCGACGCGCTCCGCGAAGCTGAACACGTCAAATAGGACAACTCGGTTTGTTGTGCTTACATAAGTTTAATTAGCATTTTTAGTATCATATGGGGGCACTCCTCTCGGTGGATATTATTTCACGCCCGACGGGCGCAACGCGTACCCCCAGCAAACTAGATCCGGCCCACGCTTCTTCGGGACAACGAGCTCCCTTCCTTCCTTTCTTCTTCTTCTTCTTCTTCTTCTTCTTCTTCTTCGTCTTCTTCTTCTTCTTCTTCTTCTTCTTCTTCTTCTTCTTCTATGAGAGAGAGCGAGCTTCTTCCTCATTTATTCTTTTGGTTCCTTCGCTCTATTATTTTTTATCTGAATCTCGAGCACCACTTCGTCGAGAGCTTTACCGTGGATCTCAAGCTTATCACAGACACGATGAGGGGCAGAACGGCGGTGACCACGAGACCAACCGCGCCGGGATGGATCCCTCCTCTGCAGAGGCAACTCAAAATAAATGTTGACGCAGCGGTTTGTGGGGGCATCGGCAGTGGTCTTCTCAGGAAAGACGAAGGCCGTGACATTGGAGGCGCTAGCGTGCCGCGCGGAGGCTGATCTCGCGCGTGTCTCGCAGTGTCCGGGTGGCCAGCGACTGCCTTAATGTGATCACAAACCTGGAGAAAGGATCGGATGGGTGCCTAAGGCTCATATTATCCCGGAAACCATTGAGTCAAAGCATGATTTTCGTGGAGCTATCTTTCTACCATGAGAGGAGAATTTCGAATAAGAGGCTCATGGGTTAGCTCGGAGTGCTATGCTGGATGAGCGGGGCCGGCGTGTTTGGTTCGATACGCCACCTGATGGCGCCTGTATTCCTATAAACATTGAGTTTTAATAAAGGCGGTCTTTCACCCTAAAAAGAGAAAATGAGTTCTCGAGCAGGTAGGTTTTGCGGTATGGATGTGATGACGCTCTGCACTGATTCGCTTAATTTCTAGGTTTCTGTATCTTTCAGGTTGGTGTTCTTTTTTGAGAGGAAACGCAAAAGACTTTTGCGTTTCTTTACATTGAAAAGGTAGAAGTGCTACGGCCTCCTAAGAGGTTCAGGTCCACAAAATAAAACTAAAAATCAGTGTACATCCCAAGTGTTTGGGAGGATGGCGCGCAGACCCAATGCACCGGCTCTCGCCCATAGTGCAGCTTCATCTTTGATCTTGCTCACCAAGACGTCGGTTGATGGGGTTGCAGCGTTGAACACGCAGTCATTGCGGTGCTTCCATGTCATCCAGGGGATCAGCAGCGTCGCGGAAGCAAGTCCTTTGTGCATCGGTTTAGCCGTGCATTGCTTTGCCTTGATCCACCATTCCGTCAAGTTATCCTCTCCATCAGGAACGCGGCAGGTTAGACGCAGCCAGGAGAGGATCTCAAACCACACCTGTTTAGAGAACGAGCAGCCGAAGAACAGGTGCTGGATTGTTTCCGGTTCCTGGTCGCAAAGCGGGCAGCAGGGTGGGTGTGGCAGCCCACGGCGAGCAAGGCGATCAGCCGTCCAGCAGCGTCCAAGATTGGCGAGCCAATGGAAGAACTTCACACGCGGTGGTGCCCAAGCCTTCCAAGTGAGCTTCCAAGCCGGGCAGGAGGTCGATCCATGGAAAGTGGCCAGGTAGGCCGACTTTGCAGTGTATGTGCCTGTGGCAGTCAGTCGCCAATGTAGGCGATCGGGCTCATTCGTGAGGACGACGCGCTCGATCTCGTGCCACAACATCAAATACTGCCCAATTTCTTGAATGCCCAGGATGCCTTGTATGTCCGTCGCCCAACGGTGGTCGAGTAGGCCGTCCGCCACCGTCCTGGACTTGCGCCGCCGCTTTGGGATCACGGCGTATAGCTGAGGCGCGATTTCGGAGATGGCTCGCCCATGAAGCCAGCGATCCTCCCAGAAACGTGCACGCTGTCCATTACCTAGAATTGTGATCGTGGACGCGAAGAAGAAGTCCTGCTCCTCTTGCGTGAACTGGAGGTCTAGGCCACTCCAAGCTCTGCCATCATCCATCTTGCTGAACCAGAGCCAGCGAATCCGCAAGGAGAGGCCAGTACGCTGCAGGTCTCGTACCCCCAGGCCGCCAAGCTCAATAGGGCGACAGACTCTCCGCCAATTGACGTGGCAGTGACCGCCATTAGCGTCGGCTCTTGCAGCCCATAAGAATCCTCTCTGAATCTTTTCAAGAAACTTGAGGATCTTCTTTGGCGGCGCAAGCACGAGCAGCTGATGTATGGGAATCGCGCTCAGGACTGCTTTGACGAAAGCAAGGCGGCCAGCTCGGTCCATGAGATGAGCCTTCCAAGTAGGTAGCTTCGCGGCTGTTTTCTCCACGACAAATTGCAGCTGTGCGGCTGTAGGTCGCCGTATCGTCAGTGGTATGCCCAAATAGGTTATTGGAAGATCAACGAGTGGGCAGCCCAGATTGGCGATGGCTGGTGCCGCTTCATCGGCATCACATCTGATCAGCGTGGCGGTGCTCTTCTGGAAGTTGACACGCAAGCCTGATGCGCGTCCAAAGAGCTGCAGTATTTCCTTCACAGCAAGTGTGTCCTCCGGCGACGAGTGGCAGAACAAGATGACGTCGTCGGCATATAACGAGATTACCGGGATGTCTCGTCGCGGGTGTAGTTGCTGTAGGACATTGAGCTCGATGGCCCGGCGAAATAAGCGCCCGAGCGTGTCCACGGCGAGCACGAACAGCTGTGGTGACAAAGGGTCGCCCTGACGGAGTCCGCGGCGATGCCAAATCGGTGGTCCCGGCGCGCCATTCAGGAGTATCCGTGTGTTCGCCGATGAGTGGAGCACGGCAAGCCAACCGAGGAACCGGTCACTGAACCCATATCGTCGCAGCACCTCGTAAAGAAACGGCCAAGAAACTGAGTCGAAGGCCTTCGCCAAGTCCAGCTTCAACAGCACTCGCGGCGCCCCTAGTTGGTGTAGTAGTCGCGCAGATTGTCGCACAAGCACGAAGTTGTCGTGCAAACTGCGGCCGGGGATGAACGCGTTCTGGATAGGACTGACGAGGTCATTGAGGCGGGGCGCAAGGCGGAGAGAGAGCACCTTGGCGAAGATCTTGGCCACTAGGTGAATCAGGCTAATGGGCCTGTAATCACTCAAAGTGGCTGCATCAGCTCGCTTCGGAATCAACGTGAGCAGCGCCTGATTGAGCCGGCTGAAACCACGCCCGCGGAGCTCATAGAGTTGCTGGAAGGCAGCGACGAAGTCGTTCTTCACGACCGGCCAGCAGGAGCGAAGGAATTCCGCCGTGAAGCCATCAGGCCCCGGCGACTTCCGCGCCGGTAGGCGCTTCACCGCTTGCCAGATTTCATCTTCACCGAAGGGGGCATCTAGTGTGTCCAAGTCAGCGGGCTCGATGAGGTCCTGGAGGTCTATGGCGCAATCACGCGGCAGATCGGTCCCAAGGAGGGAGTCGAAATGCGCGAATGCCGCCGCTGCCATATCATCCGCACTGGTGAGCACGGCGCCGTTGACCGTCAGGTTATGAATCCTCGTCTTTTGCTTGCGGTAAGTGCATTGCTGATGGAAGAAAGTCGTATTCGCGTCGCCGTCTTTGAGGAAAGCAAGGCGCGCACGCTGCCTGGCCAGTGTCCGCTCGACGGAGGCAAGCCCGAGATAGGACAGCTTGATCTGACGGCGCAGCCAGTCCTCATGCGGTGTCAGCTGTCGAAGCTCCTGTGCTGTGTCGAGGCGCAGCAGCAGCTCGCGGGAGAGCGCGAGCTTGTCTCGGATGGTGCCGACGGTGCGGGCACTCCAGCTTGTGAGTTTTCGCGCCGTGATCTGCATGCGACGCATGATGCGTCGGAACGGGTCTGTGTCGTCCACCGAGTTCCAAGCTGCCGCCACCACCTCCTGGTACCCCTCAATGCGTGTCCAATAATCCTCGAAATGAAACCGACGCTGAACGGGCGGCATCGGTGAGCAGTCAAGGATGAGTGGGCTGTGGTCTGAAACAACAGAGGCGAGGCAATGGAGGTGTGCTTCACCGTGTTGTTCCTCCCAATCCGAGGTGCAAAGGACGCGATCAAGCTGAACCAGCGTTGGCGGGTTTTGCTCATTGGACCATGTGTAGCGGCGACCGTTGAGGTAAACCTCTTTGAGAGCCAAATCGTTAATGACACGCCGAAAGCGGCCCATCATCCGTCGATTAAGGTTCCCGTTGTTCTTATCTTCATCTCGGTATATCAAGTTAAAATCTCCGCAAATCATCCATGGCCCAGGACAGTCAGCTCTTGTGTCGCGAATTTCTTGGAGGAACGCGATCTTGTCGTCGTCATGCTGCGGGCCGTAGACGACGGTGAGCCACCACGGGGAGGTGGCACTGGATGGTGAGGACACACGGGCAGACAATGTGTTTGTCATGAATGTCTGATCGGTGATCGTCACTTCCCTGCTTTTCCACGCGAGTAAGATGCCCCCACGCGTGCTAATCGCTGGCAGGTACACATAGTCATCATAATCCGAGCCAAGTGCTTCAAGGACAGTTGACGTGTAGATGGTCTCCATCTTAGTTTCCTGGAAGCAAATGATGGATGCTCCCGTGGTGAGAATCAGCGAGCGTATCGCAATGCGTCTAGCGCGAGAGTTGAGGCCGCGCACATTCCAAATAACAATCTTTAGGCCGTGATCCATGTATAACATGTTCGACAGATCAAACAAAGCCGCAGCTAAGCCGAAGCCTCAACCTCACTTCCCGCGATCATAGTGGTGATAGGCGCGATAGACGGATCTTGCGGGAGTTCACGTCCAATCAAGGCAGCCATTGCACGCAGGATCTCAATCGGGATGGGCGTGGAAAACATCCCGTCATATGCCTTCATAGCTTCTGCAGAAATCGGCTGATCCACGCCAACAAAGCCCAGGGTGCGTAGTAGCTGGACATGAGCACGCCGTTCCGCGGTAGGCCTGCCAGCGGTCTTGGCACAAGTCGTGGCAGGAGTGGTGGTGTTGGCCGTGGCTGATCGTCCTCGACGCGGCGCCGTGAAGTTGAGCGGCTGTTGGCGTTGTTTACGTCCAGGCGTGGGTAGTACAGAGTTCAGCGGCTTTGTTGCCGCCGCTAGGAACTCTCCCAGGGTCAGACGAGGTGCAACGGGCTTGGAGCGCGGACGTTGGCGACGCAATGTGACCGGTGGAGAGGCGAAGCGCGCGGGGTCGCGGACTGGAGTTGAAGCTGGAGCACCCGTCGCGGCGGCGGATGCAAGCGTCCCCGGAGCTTGCACTGTCACAGAGATGGGCTCCGGGCTTGACGCGGCCGTCGTGGGGCGTTCCGGCGTGTTGGACCTTTGGAGGATGCGAATTTGCTCAACAATAGGCGCAGCTTGGCCAGGACCCGTCAATGGATCAGTGGCACATGCGGACTCAGCTTGGTTTGGACTGCCGGCGTCGTGTACTGGTTCAGACTCAGGTGTAAACACGCTGTGTCCTGACAGGGTTTCATCTTCTGTAGAAGTGTGCTGGATATCCGGTTGTGAATCAGGAACCTCACTGATTGTGCCTTGACTATCCCTGTCCTTGTCTCTGGCCACTTCCTGGCTGCTGTCCGTCTGCATGGAAGGCGACACATGAGTTGTGGATGGGACTGGCTCGTCGACCGGAGTAGGTTTACTGGTCACTGCGGCGTCGCCATCCATCGAGGTCTCATGCACGTCCTGCTCAGTCGGACTTGGATCCACAGCAGCCGCAGCCCTGGCGAGAGCAGCCGCGATCCGAGCTCGCTTTTTGACGCCTCCGCGCTTCCCTCTTCTAGCTTTGCGACGAGGGCGATGAGGCTCTGGTTGCGTGGTGGGCCATGCTTGCATGGTTCTGGCGTCAGCCGTCATGGAGCTAGACGGTGGCGTCGTAGTGGATCGTGTGTCCGTCCAGCCGGCGTCAACGGCCACGCCATCTGCTCGTTTGCTGCCCTTGGGCAGACCGCCGCCCATGGCATCCATCGTCTTGCCGTCTGTTTTTCCTTGAGGGGCAGGCACAGTACGCCGGCGTTTGCGTCCGCGGCGGCGCTGCTGCGCCCTCTTGGTTTTGTTACCACTGTCGGCGTCACGCCCATCTCCTGCCTCGTCCTCATCAGGACCGTCATCAGGCCCATGATCAGCACTTTGCACACGGCGAGCATGGTTGTCGAGCTCAGCACGGGCAAGGGCGATACGAATGGGGTATGTGAGGGTTCGAACAGACGGTGTGGACGAAGTAGGGTGAGGCAGTTGTTCCACGATCTCCAGGGTTGCTTCATGGGGAATGGCGGCTGGGTCGTGCGTTCGTCCAGCCAGGCGGAATGTGGCGAGGTCGGCGCGTGAGCGAGTACGGGGATGGAGGCATTCGATCCAAACACTCGCACCCAGGATGTGCTCCGCTGTTTCCAGATGCCAGGCATGGGCAGGGATGCCACGGAGCTCAAGCTCAACGTGGTGTTCTAACCCACCGGTGCCCGCATGAGCTAACTTGCACCACGGGCGGATGGAGAGGGTGAAGCGTGGGCAGCAGACCACATGATCTCCGTTCATGCGATCCATGGAAGCGCGGGAGTTGAAGAGAATTAGGAAGTCCTCTGGGTGGTGTAGATGGACGGTGAAGTCTCCATCGGCAAAGTCGAACATGCCGAACAGCATCTCCGCGACGTCGTCAGCAGAGACGCGCGGCCTGGTCCCCGTGATGATGGCCACCATTGCGCGGGATAGCACTTCCTCCGCAGCCTCCATCTCGACGGTGCGTGAGACGATGATTCGCGCTGGTTCAGCGGCGGGCATCGGCGCAGCCGGAGCGGGAGGCGCGGGCGGAGGTGGCGTGGCGCGAGCCGGGGCGGTGCGGCCGGCGTTCCTGTGGAACTCTTCGCAGCCACGGGAGTCGTGACCGGAGATGAGACAGCGGCGGCAGCGGATGTCATTGTCGCAGTCGCGGACACGGTGGCGGTGATCGAGGCACCGGAAACACAGTCCTGCGAGCGCCTCCGGCGATGGACTACGCTGGGGTTGCGGTGGCGGGCTCGGAGCAGGAGCGTGGCGAGGGCGGCGGCGGTATCTGCGGCGTGGTTGTTGGAAACCTTCCGCGTCCACCGCTGGCTCGCGAGAAACCCGGTGAACTTCGATCGGGGTCCCAGCCTGGACGAGATCGGGATGTGGGTCACTGTCGGGGGTGGCGGCGGCGCAGCCGTGGTGGCGCGACGGGGGGCCGGGGGAGTACGCGCAGCCTCGCTGTACGAGCGCACAGATGACTCACCGTCCGAGCCACCCCATCGCGTGTCGCCGAAGGAGCCGAAGGAGATGCGATGCCGGAGCGGGGGGAGGATCCGATGGAGGCCATGGCAGGGAGAGGGGAGGGGCTGTGGTGGGGAGAGGGCTACCGCCGGGGATCGGCGGCGGCGGTGCTGGTGGGCGCTAGGTTAGGGCAGGAGGCGGCGGGGTGGAGAGGAGAGCATCGCGGGCAGGTTGGTGTTCGAATCAGATATTTTTTAGGTCTTGTTTTCTACATGCATTTTGATGGCTGACTTTTCCAATACATGATTGTTCAGATCTGTACCTCCCAAATGATAGTGTTACATCTTCTGAAATATTTCGATCCTGTGCTTCAATGGCAATTGGTGATATAATTGGTTCGAATCCATCTGGCCAGCGAGGTGATGGCAAAGTCTACCACAGCTTCTCACACAACTACTTTTACCACATTTATTTTCTCCCTTCAGAGGTTTTTCCGAGAGTGAAGATTTATGTTCTGAGTCAGCAAACCTTTCCAAGTTATCAGAAAGAATTGGAGAAAAACACCGGGTTATCAGAATTGTGGAAAATGATCCAGGTGGGACAATATTACACAAAGAAGCAGAGACACATTCTCAAAAAAAAAAAAAAAAAAAGAAGCAGAGACACGTGAAGAGAATGGTAGTGAAAACGAAGGGCAGAGCACCTTGCAGAGGCTGGGGGCAGAAGGGAGCCAAGCGGTGTGGGAGGAGGACGACAAGGGCATGGACTCAATCAAAGCATGGCATATGCACGAGATATTAGCTCCTTTGAACTATGTTCTGTTCATGCACAAAAACTGCCGCAACGGAAAAAAAATCCCGTTCCGTGGCCCACGGATACCTAACAGTCTTACTAATGGGTCACACATAATCAGGTCATGTGTCAAGGGAACGAACATATATACTATTTATTTTAAAGTCACCATGATTAAGTATTTTCTAGACAATACAAGCTGGCAAACTTCACCCCCTAAATACACAGAAGATCTACTTGTTGGCATGTGGTGACTTTGAGATAGTAGCGAGGTCGAACCCTGGAGGAATAAAAACAGCATCATCCCATTCTGAGGAGCTACCCTGCAAGAATATATCATTGATTTTGGTAAGGTCATATGTGAAACCAAATGAAGCATGTCAAAAGTGAAACTAGTCAGAAGGCGAGGTAAAGAATGTTAAATGGCTTCTACATGCAAGATTATGGATGGAAATGGATCCAGTAATGATATGCATAGAGAAACGGTCCACGGGTGTAACAAAACTAGTCTAGCAAAGAATTCACATGAAAATACAAGTTTTTCATGCTAATTTCATGAAAATAAGGTTGGTTGCAAGCGTGAACCACAATAGGTAATTGCATATTATGCATCATATGTTGTTTTCTAGTCTAAGACTACACTCCAAGCCTCCAACTACAGTATTTGACATGGCGATTCCATCTGAACAAGGGTATGGTTAACAAATGGATCTGTGTACCTTCATAGATTGGATGATATCTTCCAAAGAAGAAACCTATAAAAGAGGGTGAGTCAGCACATGGAAAGTAAAAGTTTGTCACTTTAACCAAATGAATAAATGCAGCACCTGTGTTTCACCGATCCTGACAACCGGGTTGGGCTTTTGCTGGTCAAAAGATGCTCGGTGCAGTGAGTTGTCCAAGTCCTCCTGGACATGCATAAGAAATTCACAGTAAGAAAATATGATAATCAAGGTTGGGGAAACATAGTTGGGGAAACATATGAAAATCCTGACCTTTCTGAAGAAAACTGGACGAGATCTCTTGTTATCACTCATCAGAACAAGGCTCCTTGACTGAAAAGCAGGTCGGTGAGTGGGTCAATCGTCATAAAGATGGAATTATTACACACACAAAATGAAGCAAGACAGTATTGAGTTTTAATTAGCTTATTTATCGTAACATGCAACAAAACCGGGTAGTGGATTGGTTAGCTAAAATAGGAGGACAGCTGCAAGGTGGATGATAGTCAAGATGGTGGCCACTTGGTGGCACAGGAATTTGCTGATGATAGCGATGATGGTGGAGGACAAAATGGTGCCAGTTAGTACGAAATTATCGAAAATGAGGTAGTGAGTAGGATGGTACAAGCGGCAAAAAGGCAATGTACACAATGGCAGAAGCAATTTCTTACAGAATGGTGAAGGCAATTCTTTACACAAGGGCGGAGGAGGTGGTAAGCGCCATGTACACTGTTGGTGTGATGATGCCTGAAGACCACCTGGTCGTCCCTGCCCCTGTGGTGCGGTTGCTGACAAGGCACCATTGAGCCACTTGGATCAAGGAAACACCTCGATGAGGTCTAGGGACAGCCTCGCCAACCATGATCATCTCTACTACTTTAAAGACGCAGTTCCGTTGCCGCCCTTCAGGCCTCCCACCCACGATCCACATTTCCTCCTCCTCATCATCTTCCCACCTCCTTCGTCAAACCCTAGGGCCTAGCTCCTTGCTTTCTCAACAATGCCGAGTGCACTGCCGTTGCAGGGGCAGCGTCGCCGATTCTCATGGCAGGTGAAGGGAGGCAGCAGGTCGTGTTTGGCTGGCCTTAGGAGAGAGAGAAACACCAGTGCCAGCAGGGAGGAAACGAGAGGCTTGGAGCTCTACCTCGACATCGGTCAGCTCTCCCTCAATCTGAGTGTTCCCTTTTGCCTCTCCATATTACTCCCGAGCACAAGCGAACGATAGAGACGGATGGAGGTTGGGATAGCAGGCAACGACGCTCGCGACTATTACCGGAAACAACAATCTACTACCCACGCTCATCCCCCATCCCATCCTCATGCCAAGGTATAGCACCGAACCCAAAATCCGAGTTCTTGATGATGCAAATATTTTGCATCATCAGGCTAGGCTAGGCTTTTGCAATGCCCAATAACTACAGTAATGATGCAAATATTTTCGGAATTCCTGGATTTACAGGCAAGTTCAGATGTTGTATGATTGTAGCTACCACGAGGCCATGTTTGCTTGCAGGGTCAACAACGCAACAATATTTAGATTGAGTGAGGGTGTCAAAATCAATGCAGAAAGTGGTTCTACAGGGAACTGTTACGTGACTTCTATGATGAAAATATTGAAAGTTTTAGATGGTTTCGTTTTCGTTTGGTTAATTTTACGGTTTCTGCTAATTATCATTCGAATGAGAATTAGCTTACAGCTCAATCAACTCCTTAGCCGTCGGATGTTACACGGAGATCCATGCTAGTCAGTCGCACCATGGTTGCAACTGATATTTTTTCAGTGCACTATGGTTGCAACTGATATTTTTTCAGTGCACTATGGTTGCAACTCTTTTTTCTTTTAAGCTGAAGTTTTTCCGGTTGCACCATGGTTGCAATTGAGTATTTTTCAGTTGTACTATGGACTATGGTTGCAACTGGAATTTTCTTTTAAAACATGGGTGACATCATTCGAATGAGAATTGAGCAGAATTAGATGAACCGTAACTTTTATGTTTCCATAAACTGTTTTTCAGTTCAATTCTGAGATGTGAAGTGGTAAAGAGCAACCTATACTAGTCACGAGTTCTACCACGTACATGAATCAAAATTATACCAGCAAGATGAGGATATTCAAACCTGGAAAACAGGAACTCCTGGAAATCCCTCATTCACAAATTGCCCTTCGTCTTGCATCAACTGTGGAAAAACAAATACAAAGCTGGTAAGTATTGCGTGAGGGGTTAAATATCATCACATCAGAAATTCACCAACATATAAGGGTGTATCCGCACTAATGTCTTATAAAAAAATTGTGCATCAGGTCTCGTATTAGAAATGGAAAATTAGAACAACAAGGTGCTTCAAGCTCCTTAGAAGATTCCAAACGAACACACCTCGACTTTACAATGCCTCCTCAGTCCTCGCTAACTGATAAACTGTTATAATATCTAATGAGTCATCTATTATTCTATGCACATGTCTTGCACTACATGCACAAAGGCGTGAAGCAGCAGTCATGGAATGAACGAAAGAGTATCCCTTCACGCTCACATAGTTTCACAATGTCATCTTGAAATCCGCTGTCATTTTGTTAGTTGAGAAAAGTGACCAATTTGAACTCCGTCTATGTTGTCTCAACATAGCCGGTCCCAAGCCTGGATAAAGGAAGAAGGTTGTGATAGACTTGGCGAGCCAACTTCAAAACTCAGCGACTCTTATGGAGATGAGGATTGGAATATCATCAAAGAACTAGCCATGGACGTGGCTAAGGGAGCGTGAAAGTTAGCTATCCATGTGCCATAACCATGGGTTTGGAGATCTTATAAGTTTCAACTCTAGCCTATCCTAACTTGCTTGCTCTGTTTTTGAGTCGAACGACTAGTCGCGACTAGTCGACGAGTCGTAATACAAAGTCCGACTCACAGTCTCGACTCGACTCATCGGTTGACTAGTCGATCTTTTTGAGTCGAACGACCGCTTCAAATTGCCCAGCTCCCCCGAAAACCTACATCGACAGCATTCCTCCCCAAGCCAAAACTTCTTCTGCGGCTGGCGCTCGCTCCCTTGGCCGCCGTCGCCCCAAGATTCAGCCGGCCGGCGCCGCCGCCCCAAGATCCAGCCGGCCGGCGCCACCGCAAGGCCATGGCACTGCTGCCTAGCTCCTGACCTGCTCGCTTCCTTGGCCGCCGTCGCCCCAAGATCCAGCCGGCCGGCGCCGCCGCAAGGCCATGGCACCGCTGCCTAGCTCCTGACCTGCTCGTCCCCTGGCCTGCCTCTCTCTCCGCTGGTCCGCTTCTCCCTCCGCCGGCTACTGCTGCTGCTCATCTGCTCCTCCAACGGTGGCCGCTGCTACAGGTAACTAGTATCCTCTCTTTTCCTTTTGCTCTGATCTGCTCTAGTGCTTCTGCTTGAGGGCTTAGGGCTCGATTAGGTGAACAAACAAGAGAATGAACAAGTTATCATATGTCTCCTATAACCGACAAATGGAAGCTAGGTTTCAAAATCTGCGTGAGCAAGGCTCTAAATCAAACAAATCTACTCCACTTATCCTAGAAGAATTTCAATGGGATAATGAATGGGTTGATATTAATGCTGAATTGGTCCATGAACATCAAGCTCAAGTCATGGACGGTGATACACCACTACTATGGTCTCAGGTTGATGAAGCTATGGGTGCATCGACTTCTGTAGCAGGTCGTAGCTTTCCTAGGAGAGCCCGTGGTGATCCTGGCGAGCCTATTGCACGACCCTTAGGCCCTTATCTCACCTACACTCGGAACCACTCAAGAACAAGGCTGGTTGTGCATGATGAAGAGTTGAGGGCTGAATTATCTGCGGCAGAATATGATCAAGGCATGGAGAGCAACGATGAAGACGATGATGCTGCACCAGATGGTCATGTAGACGGGTTTCAGATTGACGACATGGAACTTGAGGCTTGATTGCTTGAAGATGTGTTGTTTCTATCTGCCATTCATGTAGTGTTGAAGTGTTGAACTTATTTACTTGCATTTGGATATGGTTGCATGTAACTTAACGTTGGACCTGTTGTGTCTTAATTTCATTGTTGAACTGCTTTATTTGCTACCATATTCTTGCTGTGTTTGATATTTGATCATGGGGCTCGAGTGAGTGTTGAACTTCATTCTGTTTCCTACTTTTTATGCAAATCTGATTGCTTTTAATGTTTTGTAGGTTGCTGGTTCATGGAAAAGAGGAAGGCCTTGGACACTGTATGGAAATGCCCAGGTTTGTATTATAGACTATTAATAAGTATATAGTTATATACAATTATACATATAATATGACAATTTTATAATACCTATTGCTAAACGACTCATGTCGACTAGTCTACCATGAGTCTTGACTAGTCACGACTAGTCAAGAGTCGCTACCCCTGAACGACCCGTCGACTCGTCGACTCAAAAACCTTGCTTGCTTGAGGCTGAAAGGCTTTGTTCTTGTAGAAAGGTGGCCAATTCGACCACCCAGTAAAGAACACGTATTACTCCCTACGTTCCTGAATCCAAGGCGTATAGTTTTTTTGCATGGAAATTAGCGCACGGGCTGAGAAAAAAGAAAAAACGTGTTTTTCCGTTCGAGTAGAGAAAATTAGGGAAACCGGCATCCTCTCTCTCTTTCTCCCATAGATAACTTCCTAAGCTATCCTAACAAATCCCACAATCTTCTCTCTGATTGATTCTCCGCATGTTTCCCGCGAGGCATAAGTCGCGCGCTTTCTTTTCTCCCTTTCTCGCGCGCCAAGCAGAGCAGCAATAGCCTCGCGCGATGAAAAATTCATGGCTGGTCATGTTGCATAAACGGATGCATCACGTTGCAGCCGTTACACAGTAGAGTCCCTAACTTATGGAGTTGTCCACGGTCAAAGCCACACACATCGCATGGCTCCAAGACGCCGCTATCCGCCTCCTTGTCACCTTCAGCCTGGCCGTTCCCGGCACCTAACTGCTCACTGACGTCTTCCTTTTGTTCACCATGAGCTCGGAGAGGGGAACCAGGCACTGGTTTCTTGTCCTTCTCCATGGGATCACAGTGTGCTTGAGAAAAAAGAAAAGATGGGCGTATGTGAGATTGAGAGAGATGGTTCTGCCGAGTAGAGAGAAAGAAGGGACGTTATCGGTTGCCTATTTATCTCAGCCTTGACCGATCGGATACGTGCAGTTGCCGAACAACAAAAAGATTCCTAAATCTAAGGTGCACATCCAGAGCTAGCGAAAGGAAAAAGGAAAGAAGTATATGTACGGTTGTTTCTTTCTTCTCTTGACATGCTATGTGCAGTTGTTGGCCTGGTGGAAGTAGCGCTGGTTTGTCGAGGAAATGTATTTCCGCGCGAGACGGTTAGCTCAGGATAATTAGCGATCCATAATTTCAGGGGTTTCCCTCTATTGTACACGCGGGGAACGAGCAAAAACAGCGATACACTATATATTTTGAAACTGTTACCAAAAAAGTATACGCCTTGGATTAAGGAACTGAGGGAGTATTACTCAAGGTCGCAGATAAGCTGACGGATCATACAATATGTACAGAATATTGAACCGGCAAATATGTCGTTATCCAGTGCTGTAATTGATATATCGGATAATATGCTAGAGCAAATGTTAGATTTAGCTAGGACTGAGCTATGTGGGAAGGTGTTTGTTGTATGCTGCTAAAGCTACTCTTGCTTGTATTGCATAGTGCCATATATATAGGATACAAGGATGATGACTACAGACTTTCTACAACTTTGTACAGCTACAACCTTCTGCTGCTAACCAGGATGGGCTACTCTATCTTATAGCCTAAGGTTTCGTCTCGAATAGTACTACTAGAACCTACTAGATACTCCCTCCGTTCCTTAATCCAAGGTGTATAGTTTTTTATAACAGTTTCAAAATATATGGTGTATCGTTGTTTTTTGCTCGTTCCCCGCGTGCACAATAGAGGGAAACCCCTAAAATTATGGATCGCTAATTATCCTGAGCTAACCGTCTCGTGCGGAAATACTTTTCCTCGACAAACCAGAGCTACTTCCATCAGGCCAACAACCGCATGTAGCATGTCAAGAGAAGAAAGAAACAACCGTCTGTATACTTCTTTCTTTTTTTCCTTTCGCTAGCTCTGGATGTGCACCTTAGATTTAGGAATCTTTTTGTTGCTCGGCAACTGCACGTATCGATTGGTCAAGGCTGAGATAAATAGGCAACCGAGTCCCTTCTTTCTTTCTCTCTATACTCTCGGCAGAACCATCTCTCAATCTCACATACCCCCATCTTTTCTTTTTTCTCAAGCACACCTCTGATCCCATGGAGAAGGACAAGAAACCAGTGTCTGGTTCCCCTCTCCGAGCCCATGGTGAACAAAAGGAAGACGCCGGCGAGCAGTTAGGTGCCGGGAACGGCCAGGCTGAAGGTGACAAGGAGGCGGATAGCGGCGTCTTGGAGCCATGCGATGTGTGTGGCTTTGACCGTGGACAACTCCATAAGTTTGGGACTTTACTGTGTAGCGGCTGCAACGTGATGCGCCCGTTTAGGCAACGTGACCAGCCATGAATTTTTCATCGAGCGTCGAGGCTTTTGCTGCTCTGCATGGCGCGCGGGAAAGGGAGGAAAGAAAGCTCGCACTTATGCCTCGCGGGAAACAGGCCCTTGAGAGGATATCGGGGAGAATCAATCAGAGAGAAGATTGTGGGATTTGTTAGGATAGCTTAGGAAGTTATCCATTGGGAGAGAGGGAGAGGATGCCGGTTTCCCTAATTTCTCTCTACTCGAACGGAAAGACACGTTTTTTCTTTTCTCTCAGCCTGTGTGCTAATTTCCATGCAAAAAAACTATACACCGGATTCAGGAACGTTGGGAGTATATCCTAAGCAAGGATTACTCGCACAATTCTCCCCCTGATCCTTGCTCTTCAAGCTTGACTTGAGCTGGACCATCCCAATTCGAGCACGTAGCTCCGAAACTTCTCTCGCCCCAAAGATTTTGCCAAAATGTCAGCGAGCTGATCGGATGCATCTTCCAAGCAATCTCTGATGAAGTGGTACCGAATATCGATATGTTTGTTGCGCTCGTGGAAGACTGGATTTTTGGCTAATGCTATGGCAGACTTGTTGTCCACCTTTAGCTCAACTGTCTTAGCTTTTCTTCCTTGAAGTTCACCAAGAAGTCGAGCCAGCCAAATTCCCTGATTTGCTGCAATTGTGGCTGCTACATATTCTGCCTCACAGGAAGACTGAAGCAACCACCCTTTGCTTGAGAGATTGCCAACTCACCAAGCAGTTCCAAAGCAAGAACAGTTGCCACTCGTGCTCTTCCTGCTGTCAATGTCGCAGCAACGAGGTCACTGTCACTATAACCAAGCAGTCGTGCCTCCTTTGTCTTCCGCCTATAGTGAAGACCGTAGTTGATCGTGCCAGCGACGTAGCGTAGGTGCTCCTCTGTGGGTCGTCCATGAATCGACTGATGAACCCAACAGCAAAGGCCAAGTCTGGCCTTGTGTGGACGAGATAGCGAAGGCTGCCAACGATCCGCCGGTACTCTGTAGCGTCCACCTTTTTGATGTACTTTCACGGCTCAGCCTGAGCCGCTCCTCCATTGGAGTGTGTGCAGAATTGCAACCTTCCATTCCTCCTAGCTGTAGGATGCGCGAGGCATAGTGTGCCTGACATAGGCTGATGCCTTCGGCGTGTTGCTGGACTTCGATTCCAAGATAGAAAGACAACAATCCAAGGTCGCTCATCTCGAATTTTGTCTTCATATCGTCCTTGAAGCTCTCCACTGCTCCCTTGGATGAACCTGTGATGATTAGATCATCCACATATACTCCAATGAGCAAGGTTGCATCGCCAGTGATGCAACGGTATATTGCATGCTCGTGCTCGCTCTGTTTGAAGCCTATTGCTTTGAGCGTGCAGTCAAGCTTCGCATTCCATGCTCGCGGCGCCTGTCGCAGGCCATAGAGGGCCTTGCGCAGCCACAGGACCTTTCCGTCTTCACCTTTGATGATGTAACCGGGTGGTTGCTTCACATAAACTTCCTCCTTTAGTTCTCCATTGAGAAAGGCTGATTTTACGTCCATGTGGATGGACGGGCCACCCTTCCTGGGCAGCCGCCGGATCGATTCCACGCGAGCCACGGGAGCAAAGACTTCATCAAAGTCTACGCCGGCTTGTTGAACGAAGCCGCGAGCGACCAGCCGTGCTTTGCGCTTGATTACTTCACCAGCTTCATTTTTTTCAACTTATAGACCCATTTGAGGCCTATTGGTTGATGCTCGTGCGACAAATCCACGAGCTCCCATGTCCTCCACAGCTTCAATTTCCTCGCGCATGGTTGCCTTCCATGCCTTGTCGCGCTCAGCTTCTGCAAATGAGCACGGCTCCCCCGTGCTAGCCAAGTGTAGCTCACAATCAAGGTTGCGTGGTGCAAGCCCAGGCACTGGTTCTTCTCCTCCAACTAGATTCTCGACCAGGCGATAGCAGACTGGTGTGTCGCCATGTGCAGCGTCGAGTCGATCATCATCATCTGCTGGTGGCGTGACAAATTCTGCAGTTGTTGGGCTTGCAGCACTTGTTGGAGAAGATGGAGGCGATGGTGGTGTGCTGGCTGAGGCACCTTGAGCCCCATGTATCGACAACCCAGATTCGTCTTCTCCTGAACTAGATACCTGGTTGGGCGTCCTGATGATGTACTCTATGTCAAAGTTGCAATCGAAGTATTCGCTGCCTTGTGCTTCCCAATCCTAGCCTTGCTCTTCATCAACATCTCGGGCGCGGTGTCGAGGTACCAGCGCTGAATTCGCTAGTCGTCGCTGCTCATCCTGAGGTAGGCTTCTCCCTTCGGCTCATCGATGTGAAGTGGGGGATGCTCTGGAGTTGTAGTGGTGCTGTCCTCCACCACCTCTATGGTTGGGGCTGGAGCGATGCTTTGTTGTACTGTCATGGCTTGGGCAGGAGCTTCGCAGACCTGCGCCATGAGGAGAGCAGGCCCGTCATCATCTTCCTCTAGTTGGGCCAAGTATGGCTTGCTCCCATTTCTCCTAGGCTGCCAGACGTCCTTGGCCCAATGGCCGTGACGGCTACCGTTGCGGCATGGGTCATCGCGCGGGCCGTCCCTAGCCCCTGCACCATCCTTCGTTGCCCAGAGACAGCAAGGCGTCATCGTCGCCTTAGGCTCCTGTCTAAGGCGTCCAGATTCGCCATGTGAGGCATCCAAGTCGTCGCTTAGGCGGGGAAGGCGTCGCTCTGCTCGCTTTTGGACGCCTGCTGCTGCTGTCTGATGTACTACTGTCTGCTACTGTGCCCGTGGTGAGGAGCTACTGTTGTGCCCGTGGTGTGTGAGAGAGAGAGGAGCTACTGTTGTACTGCTGTGCCCATAGTGTGTGTGAGAGAGAGAGAGGAGCTACTGATGTACACTGCTGTGCTCGTGGTGTGAGAGAGAGGAGCTACTGATGTGCCCATGGTGTGAGAGAGAGAGGAGCTACTGCTGTACTGTTGTGCCCGTGGTGTGAGAGAGAGAGAGGAGCTACTTCTGTACTACTGTATGTGTGAGAGAGGAGGTACTACTGTGCCTTGTGGTTCCCGTGGTGTTGTAGCCCTGTAGTGTTGTAGCCCTGTACTGCTGTGCTGCTTGTGCCTCTGATACAGTAGTAGAAGGCTACTGCTTGGTGCCCGTGGTGTTGTGCCTGTACTGCTGTGCTGCTTGTGCCTCTAAATTGCTTAAGGCGTCGCCTCGCCTCACGCCTTGAGCGCCTAGGCGGTGAGGAGAGAGAGGAGCTACTGATGTACACTGCTGTGCTCGTGGTGTGAGAGAGAGGAGCTACTGATGTGCCCATGGTGTGAGAGAGAGAGGAGCTACTGCTGTACTGTTGTGCCCGTGGTGTGAGAGAGAGAGGAGCTACTTCTGTACTACTGTGTGTGTGAGAGAGGAGGTACTACTGTGCCTTGTGGTGCCCGTGGTGTTGTAGCCCTGTACTGCTGTGCTGCTTGTGCCTCTGATACAGTATTAGAAGGCTACTGCTTGGTGCCCGTGGTGTTGTGCCTGTACTGTTGTGCTGCTTGTGCCTCTAAATTGCTTAAGGCGTCGCCTCACGCCTTGAGCGCGTAGGCGGTGAGGTGCCCCCCCCCCCCCCCCCCCCCCCCCGGCCCCCTAGGACGCCTTACCGCCTTAAAAACCATGCCTCCAGCGCCATTCGATCTTCCTGGAAGTCGGCGGCACCGAGCTCAATTGCATCCCAGATGCCCCGAGCCTGCAGTGTAGTTCGTCCGCGTCAACGTCGAGTAATTGCCGCCGCCAACTTCCTTCATGACACGCTCGACAACGACCTCACGCCTGCCAATCCTCGCGGTGGCGCGGTCGTCTCGGTGGTGGTGAAGGGACGGCGTCGCGGCTGGTGAGACGGACTGCGGGCAATACCCATACCCTGCTAAACTGGAGTTGACATCTCTTAAGATCCTCTCCTAACTTGGCTGATCCTCTCCTAACTTGGCTCTGATACCAAATGTTAGACTCAGCTATGTGGGAAGGTGTTTGCTGTATGCTGCACAAGCTACTCTTGCTTGTATTGCATAGTGCCATATATATAGGATACAAGGTTGGTGACAGACCTTCTACAACTTTGTAGTTTGTACAGCTAGGTTTCTACAACCTTCTGCTGCTAACCAGGATGGGCTACTACTCTATCTTACAGCCTAAGTCTTAGTCTAGAAAACATACTAGAACCTACTAGATATATCCTAAGCAAGGATTACTCTCACAACAAATAAAATATTTGAAGCCAACAAAAAAAGGTCTTCCAAGACTGATATTCAGTTCAATATAAAAACCCAAAACAACTAATGTAAATATTGGTCTGAATATCTTATAGAAAACAGATCAATATGGGCAAATGTGACGTGTTAAGATGAGTTTATATTGCATCTTGGTGCACTTAACTTTTCAATCAAATTGTTAAATTGGAGTACTGAAATGTCAAGTGCAATGACTAATGGAAATGCAAATGATTGTTTTGCTTCCACACGAGTATATACATAAACGAAAAGTTATAACAAGAAAACTGGTTATACAGCCAAGTATAAGCCAGATTTATGTATAATCACAACAATGTCAGGTGCCCTAACAAATACAGAAGTATCGGTTACAATTTTCTAAAACTCCAACTAAGCATATCATCCTCGGTCAACCAACATCTTGCATTATTACATAAGTGAAATATATGATCAAGAGACGTCGATAAAAGGATAAAATTTGCTCATAAAATCACATGCACTGCCATCTACTAAAAGAGTGTTACCTTAATTGCATTAGCCACCTGGGAAGAATCAGGAAGAAATCTAAATGCCACACCATCCGACTTCAGTTGGATAACCTGAAAACAAAAAAATGAATCACATTTAAATAAGATGCTCTAAAATATGTATACACAGAAGGTAGTGCAGAAGCAGGAACGTACAATTTCAAATGGTAAATGGATACTAAGGACACCTCAATGGGCTTTCCAGTAACTAGTCCCCAGCTGGTGCTTTAGGTCTTAGTTTGCCGGCCTGCAGCTTGGGATGTTCATTAATTTACACCATTGTCCTGATGTTGTGTGTGTGTTTCTGTCTCCTCGCCTTGCTTTAGGTTTGTAAAACGTATTCTATCTTTTCAATGTATTCAAACGCAAGCTTTGCGTTTTATCGAGAGAAAAAACTAGTAACATCTCCAAATTCTAAAATAGAAGGAAGAATAACTTCTTAGCAGCATTTGTGATGTCTATTATAATAATTAGTGTAGCAAAGCTAAGATGATAGCATCACCCAGAACATACTTGATGTGTGCGCATAAACATCACTGAAAATCTAATAAGAATTGTTTATCAATCTTGCAAATACACGAGTTCATTCGAAATGTGGCCTCTATTTATAAAAAAGCGATCAAATTGATTCAGGCCCTTAACTCCTAATTAAAAGAAAAAATGAATTTATGAATTATGACAGCAGAACACGTTCAAGCATTTAATCAAGCCACACACAAGGCCCTCAGGATATGCATGACTAGCGATTTAAGGGAAATATTTCCTATTGAAGACTTTGAGCATGATATCAAATGATCAGAGTATCAGACAGCTTTAAGTTAACGAAAACAAGTAATGCCTGACCAAATGACGGAGTACAAATTTTGCACCCAGCAGCCATGACTGCCCTGAGACACGATGACTGTTCCAAATTCAATTGGCATGCTAGTCGCTAGACAACGGCATACATGATGGTCCCAGCGTCAAAGCTACTTACGAGGATTCCATCCAGCAAAACCTAAGTGAGCCGAATGCAACAGGTTGGCTGAAGAGTGCAGCTAACCTTGTTGAGCGCGACAGGCACCACAGTCGATCCAGCGCGCATATCGCCGTCCATCTGTGCCAGGAGCATGTCGGCATCCTCCCTCCGGAAGCAGAGCATCCCGAGCGCCGGCGGCGGCCTCGCGCTTCCGCCGACACCGCCGCCCCCGTGCGACTTCGACACGAGCACGAACTCCTGGGAGGCGTTGGCGAGAGCGTACACGGGGACCCCGGCGAGCCGGTCCTCTATCTCGTTAACGGGCAGGGCCGCCGCCGCCGACGAGGAGGAGGGGCGTGGGATGCGAGCCCATGGCGGTGGGACGGGCCGTGGGAAGGGAATGGAGGAGAGGAAGGAGGTGAGGTGGGTCTGGATGGGGAGGAACGGGTTGGGGATGCTGGGTTTGCTGGGGCTAGGGTTTGTGGAGGCTGGGTCCTTGAGCCATGGGAAGCTGAAAGGCATGGCGGCGCCGGCGGCGAGAGAAAGGGGAGGCACGATGGAGCACGGGCGGAATTTCCTATACAACGCCTATTGCGTCCGCTACGCCGACGACGCCCACGCGCTGGAGGTTGATGTGCCGGCCCAAATTGGCTGAGATTCGTCACGTTCGTACTTGCCTCCGACGATTCTTATGTCTGTAGTGCTAACTGACTGAGAGTCAGAGAGCAGTTTTGGCAGCCGAGATCATATGCTCATGTTTGAGTACAAAATTTGAAATAATTCAAAAAACTGAAAAAAAAAAAAACAGTGATAAACATGTCCAAGTGATCCACATACGTGCAAAATTTCATAAAGAAATGACATTTTTTTGTGCTCGGTGTAAAGAAAACAAAATCAGTGCTCTAAAAAGATATATTTAAATCCTATATTGGCCACTTTTTTTCGCAAAGGGCACAAAAATATTATTTCTTCACAAAACTTTGCACGTATGTAGAACTTTTCAATATGTTTGTCCCTGTTTTTTTTTCAGAATTGATTGGAGTGTTTTTATATTTTTTTCGAAATTTGTACCCAAACAGGAGCATATGAGTTTGGGAGTTATATTGAATTTTTGTAACTGATTCACGTTTTTTTCTGTTAATTTTTTAAAAGTGTTTCTCTCTCGTTTTCATTATCGTATGTTTTCCTTTTTATTTCTCCCCACCCCACACTTTTTGCTTTTACTTTTTTATTCATGTCTTCTTCTTTATTTTATTTTTCTTTCCCTCATGTGAACAATTTATTTGCATTATATGAACATTTGTTTTCTCATATAAATTTAATAAACATTATGAACATATTGTATGTGATTTTTTCTCAAATTTATAAAATATAATTGAAAAAAAAATTGTTTCATTCTAGTTTTTACCCATTATGAAAAGGTTTCAAGAAAAAATTCCTAGTAATTTGTTGTGTTGGTTTGAGACCTATATGTTGATTGACTCGAGTAAGAGTCCAAGACATTGTTACTTTTAAAGGTCACCGCTTTCTACACGGGCTTGGCGACCTCTTTGTGGAGCTTGCTACCTTTCTATACGGTTTACTAGGTTGTGTACGATATTTATCACAGATGGACAGTAAGATGTCGGATTGTCGGTGGATATCCGAACTCCAATAAATGTCTATTGTCCCATTTTCTTCTCCGCAATTAAAAATTGTTACTCCCTCTGATCCAAGTATAAGTTCGGACGGAATGGCCTGAATACGTGCAAATTAGCAGCACTAGCTACGACACTCTTTTAGGATCGGAGGTAGTATTAAGTTTGAATTGTAAGTTTGTCCTTATAATTGCTTTGTCTTCTTAAATTTGTGTTAGAAAAGTATCGAGAATTTGTGTTTGAAATGTATTTTGCCTTTCCTATAGGGTAAAAGGGTACATCACCATCATTCCTTGATTTACCACGTCGCGCATGTTCCCTGCCTCTCTCGGCCTCTCCTGCCGCTTCTTCATCGTCCTCCCATTTCGGCGGGGAGACGAGAAGAGAGATAAAGCGCGCGCTCTAAAAGGATTCGCTGGCCATCCCGGTGGCTCCAGATCACGCCCAAATTCGTGGCTTCTCCAGCCGCGAATTTGGTGGTTCCTTGTATTGGTGCATCTTCCTAGACCTGTTCTTTCTGTGATTTTTGTTATCTATCCCGTGTTATTGGGGTCGATTTCTTGGCGGATTAGGGCGCCGGCGGTAAAGGCCTCGAGTTTGGCCGCGTTTGCGGATTCCTTCGATTTGGGGGCAATGCGGCCGTGCATTCGGTTCTTTGCCGTGGAAGCCCCCCAAATCCCCCACCGTTGGTGATTGTTTCTCAGTTTTCTCGCCTTAATAGGTGCGTTTCTCGGAGCATCTCGAGGTATCTTATTTCAGAAGGTCACTGCTGCGATTTTGCGCCAATTTGGGCGGCGTATTCCTGTCGGAAATAAAGCTTCCAACAGGGCGCCATTTCTGAATTTTTCTTGTGAAAACATTTGGGCTGAATCACTGGATTTCGTTGAGCAATTGCTTTGAAGGAGGGGATTTATTGTCCGTCGGGTGGAATCTTCCGCCCAATTCCGAGGAGTTGCGCCTTGCAATGGTCGGGTGGGTGTAGGAAGGAGAAGGGAAAAGATGAGGAGAGAATGGCTCCTCGCTCCGTGCATCATCTCCGTGCTGCTCTTCGCACCAACGCTCTGCCAAGGATTGCTCGTTGGCGCAAGCAATATGTCGCCACCTGCGCTGACACCGGCCTTCATCAAGCAAGTAGACGACTGGGTGAGTATAATTTTCCATGTGTTTCACTTGCTTCGGTAGTAACACCTACTGTATATGATTATGGTGTCATTGCATAGTTGTAATCAAGAGCAAAGTAGTTTAGTTCGGGTCATCTCAAGAAGTGGGAATTAAGTATCAATCTTTTTGTGAAGCGAAAAAAGAGGTCGAGGAATTGAAGGTCCGTTAGAATGATAGAATTATTGCCCAGTTGTACTTCTGATATGGTGTTTGGGTCTGTGTCCTCACTATCTGAACACATAGGGTGCATAGGTATGAGCTCATGATCGATTGGTATGGCATAATTGCCTTGTGGTGCTCCCCAAATTATCGGTACTAGAAGAGATGAGATAGCTGAATTTCTAGGGGTTTTCAGATGCCAAAGCTGTCCATTCGCATTACAAAATACTGACCCTACATATTTAAACTCCATAAGCAGAGATTTGAATCAGATATTTTAACTGTCTTTAATTATTAATGTATCCTCCTGTTAGACACACATCACTGCACTGGTTGAACACGCTTTATATGCTACCAATATTTATTTATTTTATTGCTTTGTGAGTAACATGTGTTTGATTTTTTTTTTGTTATTACTGGTATGAAACATTGGAGACTGAGAGTGATGACCATTACTCTCCTAAGTAAGTAATGTGATGATATTTACTCCAATATACTAGTAATGTTTCACAGCAGGACTAACCTTCAGCCTGGAATTTGATGGATAAATAGTTCGTACTCCTCTGTTTCAAATTATAAGATGTTTTGGATATTTCAATGTGGACTACATATGGTCTGAAATGATTGAACGAACACACTGAAATGTGTCTATATACATGTGATTCAGAAAAAGATAGAATATCTTATAATTCGAAACGGAGGGAGTAGTTTCTAATTGCTGAT
This sequence comes from Poa pratensis, assembly GCA_947311845.1. Classification (NCBI taxonomy): domain Eukaryota; kingdom Viridiplantae; phylum Streptophyta; class Magnoliopsida; order Poales; family Poaceae; genus Poa; species Poa pratensis. The sequence goes on along the minus strand of CAMZMU010000107.1, from coordinate 111,714,115 downwards.
TCTCTGGTAATTCGCCTTCATGATACTTTTTTTTTCTAAAGGTGTGATTCATCATATTATTATCATTCTGAAAGGATAACGCCCCATTTATCATCGCATATCATTATGATTAATTTTCATGTACTGACAAGGGTGACTACTATTTATATTATCTTTAGGTGGAACACGCATGGCTCAAGTGTGGATTAGACAAGAAAAGTCTTCAGGATGTTAAAAAGTACTTCAACTACAACCATGTACTTGTTATTCTCCATGGGATATCTGACAACAAGGACACCTCCTCTGTCATTGAACAAGGCGCCAGTCCATTGACACCAGAAATCAAGCAAACTTTGCTGATCTGCTTAAGCAAACAGACTTTTGAGGTCGAAAAAAACCTGCCCGATGGTTATATCAAAACACTTATCGCCTCAATAAGAAGAGAGCTGACTCTTGGACCTTCTCCTGCAAATCAAGCGGTAAAACCTGTCCCAGGGAAACCAACTGACAGTGTTTCATCACAAACAACTCCTACTAAAAAGGCAGCACCAGCAACTAAAACAGTAGCAAAAAAGGACGATGATGGCATGTCAACTACCACTACAATTAGTCTTTCCCTAGTTATTGTAGCACTTCTAGCCCTTCTTGGTGTCTTCTGCTGCATGTGCCGTGAAAGTCAGAGTTCTGCATATAATGATAAGCCACTCCTGAATCTGAGTAATGTACCTCAAATCACCAATTCTTTCTCCAGGACAGAGTAATTTTTTCTTCTACCACTGACTTCTATGATTTTATTTGCAGCGAGTTCTTGTACATCTTCCCATGTAAATCAAATAGATGTGAATAAGCTGGGAGCATTGTCACTGAAGTCAGAGTCTGGTCAAAATGGATATGTGAATCAAAGTTCACATGAAGGCACTGACACTGATCAAAATGGCTATGTGAAACTAAGCTCACAGGAAGTCCCACACGCTGGTCAAAATGGCCATGTAAAGTTAAACTCACAGGAAGACCAAAACATTGGTCAAAATGGTCATGCGAAGCTAGGCTCACAGGAAAGTGGAAACACTGATCCAGCAGTCTTCAACAGTTCATCCAAAACAATGGCTAATTTTGTTGGTTCTGTTCAAGGATCAACACCAGTACATCAACAAGTGATGCCAGCTACGGCACCTCCACCTCCAAAGGCTCCTCAAGCACCTGCGCCGCCTCCAAAAGCTTCTCCAGCTCTTCACTCAGGAACCTCACCGCCACCAGCTCCAAAAGCTTCTCCGGTTCCTACCTCAGGACCCTCACCGCCAACAGCTCCAAAGTCTTCGCCGGTTCCTACCTCGGGACCCTCACCGCCTCCTGCTCCAAAAGCTGCACCTCCCCCACCACCAGGAAAATCATCTGGACCTCGCCCACCACCACCAGCGATGCCTGGTTCTTCCAAAACGCGTCCACCACCTATGAAGAAGTCAGGAAATAAGCAAGAGGCTGATGAAAATTCTAGTGAAGCTAAAACAAAGCTTAAGCCCTTCTTTTGGGATAAAGTAGCAGCAAATGCTAATCAATCAATGGTGTGGGATCACCTTAAAGCCGGATCATTCCAGTAAGTTTGTACTTTGTAGATATAACTGCGGTCGTATATCTATTATTGTAAATCACATTGTTTATAACTAACTGATACTTCTTGACAGGTTTAACGAGGACGCTATTGAAACCCTTTTTGGATATAACGCTGACAAGAAGGGCAGTGATGCCAGAAAAGATGTAGCATCAAAGGAGGCTACCCAGCTTGTGAGAATACTTGATCCTAAAAAGGCACAGAACCTTGCCATATCATTGAAGGCATTGAGTGTTTCAGCTGAGGAAGTATGTTGTGCAGTTAAGGAAGGTAAAGTCTATTGTCACTCATCTGTGTTGTTCAAGTGCATGGCCCTTCCTGGATGGAATGCTGCTTTTGATTATTGCCATAGCCTTATAGTTATAGATATAGTTCGTTTAATTGTACACTTGGGAAGAGCTATATTTTTTTATTTTGTTAGAGTCCTGAACTCCTGATATCTTTTATACTTATCAGTTATCAGGTTGTAGGTTTTTTTTTAGTGCAACCGGCAGGAGCTCTGCTTTTTCATTTTTTTTCGATAAAGGGTAATATATTAATACCAAGATGATATCAAGTACATCTGGCCTCTTTAACAACATGATGTCAAGACCTAGTCGAGACATCGGGATGCACAATGCCAAAAAAATGGAACAGAGAAGGGGAAAACCAACATAGTATAGAGAGGGCATATATTTATAGTGGGGACATGCCAAAACCCCAAACGAACAGAGAGTGTATATATTTATAGTGGAGATATCAGTGTTGAACACGGCGAAAGCTCTCTGCCTCGCTGCAGGATGTCCTCCCATGCTAACATGGAAGCCTCAACGTATGTAAGCCTCCGAACCGTGAAGATTCGACAGTTCCCTTCCTTCCACGTGTTCCAAATATAGCAGCCGCCCACGGAAAATAATCCTATGAGACCGGGTCTATTCACCCACCAATTTAGACCAATTCCGTAGTGCGCCACGTGTGCACACAGATCTTAAAGCACGAGGACCTCTTCTTCCCCAAATCATCTCTGTGTCCCCGCGTTGTACTGCATCTGGAACCAGCTCTGGTTCATGGCCGACGAGGCGCAAGATTCCTGCGGTATCTCCTGCCATAGTGACGCCGCCTCCTTCGCTAGTTGTCCCAGTCCGCTCCACCACAAAATTGCTAGTTCCGTAGCCCCGTAGGAGATGCGAGGTCTTACCGAACAAGACCATGGGGCCATGGCCATGGTAGAAAATGTCGTTGATGTAAGGGTCAGAATAGTAGCTAGGCTGATGGTAATAAGACAAACAATGATTTAGTCAGGCGCCATAGTACTGTTCCAGTTGGAGAATAGAGATCATGGCATCCACTATGAGAAAGCGCCAATGTTGCTCTTCGACGCATGCCCTGCTATCCCGGCCGCATGCGACATGCCGCTATCGCTGTACCATGCATTGTTCCCGCCGGCACAGCTCCACGCCGGGTTTGTCGTGCCACTGCAGCTGAACCAGTAGAAATATTTCTGAGATACATCCATGCGCGGTGACACACAGTTTTGAGATGATTTGGGGAAGAAGAAGTCCTCCGTGCTTTGAGATCTGTGTGCACACGTGGCATACTATGGAGTTGGTCTAAATTGGTGGGTGGATAGACCCGGTCTCATAGGATTATTTTCCGCCGCCCACTGGTTTGCCTTCAGGCCTCCGTTGACGTCCCTAGGATTAGCTCGTCCCACAAATCCGATATGGAGGAAAAACTCTAGGCAAGTATTTGGTTCCCGGTTTCATTCCAAGAATGCACCAGATTCCAAATGGCCTCGGTGTAGGGGCAGTCCATACAAAGGTGGATTGCCATCTCCGGCGCGCCTAAGCATGGTGGCAGATCAGGTTGTGAGGCCATCCACGGACAGCCAGTCTGTCAGTCGTGAGAAGCCTTCTGTCAAGAGGCAGCATTTAGGTTCCGTGTGCGCCTTCATATTTTGTTAGTGTTGAACCGCACGTGGGATCCGAGGCACTGGGCCCGGTAGGCAGAGACAACGCTGTAAGATCCGAGTTCTTCGTGCAATACATTTATCTGATGTACAATGCTAGTTGTACATACTACATAGTATCAATTGTGTCTTTACAATCAGGAGTCGAAGACTGGCTAAGGGCAATAAATAGCCTAATTTCAGTTGTTTCCTTATTTTTCAAAGCAAATGGTACACAAGTTTGCTAAACTGACATGAATACTATGTTGTACTTCAACTGTAATTCTTGAACTAATAATACATCCAGGAAGATTACCCCGCATGTCTGGCATCCATATTTTAGCATATGGACGTCTCAAACGTGGGTTCATTTGCTTATGACTATATTGGTTTAGCATGTGTGAAAAAGAACACTGATGCAATCCTATTTCCTGATGCCATCTTTTGCTTTATCCATTTCCCTTGATAATTTGTAGGAAATGAACTTCCATCCGACTTGATACAGACCTTGATAAGATGGGTTCCAAGTAGTGATGAGGAGCTCAGGCTTCGATTATATACTGGGGAGCTCTCACAGCTTGGTCCTGCAGAGCAATTCTTAAAGGCAATCATTGACATTCCTTATATCTACCAGCGTCTGGATGCATTACTATTCATGTCCATTTTACCAGAGGAAGCTTCAAGTGTAAAGCAATCTTTTGCCACCTTAGAGGTACTAACATAGCCACTATAATTTTTCGACTTCTACATTATCTTTGGTTCTGTTGTATGACTTTTATCAGTCTTTTACATAATCTTTCTGTAACTTTATGCTTTTGTCGGTATATACTTAAAGTACTCTGCACGTGGTTTAATAAACCCTGATTAGGTGGCTTCTGAGGAGCTTAGAAACAGCCGTCTTTTCTTGAAGTTACTAGAAGCTGTCCTTAAAACGGGGAACCGGATGAATGTTGGCACGTTCCGTGGAGGAGCTCAAGCATTCAAACTAGACACTCTCCTTAAGCTGTCTGATGTGAAAGGAACTGATGGGAAGACAACGCTGTTGCATTTTGTTGTTCAAGAGATAATCCGTTCAGAAGGTGTCCGTTCTGCACGGGCTGCAAAAGAGCAGACGAGCGGTGTATCCAGTGTGAAGACCAATGATCTTACTGATGACAATGATGAAAAAACTGAAGACGAATACAAACAGCTAGGTCTGCAGGTTGTGTCGAGTTTAGGGGATGAACTTCAGAATGTGAGGAAGGCAGCAATCCTCGATGCGGATCAGTTGACTATGTCGGTAGCAAGTCTTGGCCACAAGCTTGTGAAAACCAACGAATTCTTGAACACAAGCATGAAAAGTTTGGATGAAGACAGTGGGTTTCACCGCAAGCTTGTGCGTTTCATAGAGAAGTCTCAAGCTGATGTTACTTGCTTGCTAGAGGAAGAGAAGAAAATACGGTCCTTGGTGAAAGGCACTGTCGATTTTTTCCATGGGAGTACAGGAAAGGATGAGGGCCTTCGGTTATTCGTCGTAGTGCGAGATTTCCTCGCCATGCTAGACAAGGTATGCAAAGAGGTGAAAGAAACATCGAAAATTGCAGCTCCAAAGAAAACAAAGCCAGGAGGTAATCTGCCTTCCCAGCCACCTAAGTCTTTTCAAGATGCCCGGCGTAATCTCTTTCCAGCTATTCAAGACCGGAGAGCAGATAGTTCAAGCTCTAGCTCTAGCTCTGATGAGGAAAGTTAGCTCTAAACAAAGCTACTTACCTTATCCTAACAGACCCAGTCATCTGCCGCGAGACCCAATGTTCTTGACAAGTTATTGTTGCACCTTGGCTCCTATATCAAGCAAAGGAGATACCCATAGTCAAGACAGGCGTCCATTTGGAAGACGAAGTGAAGGCAGAATTGGCCATTAAAAGGAGGGGGGAGAACACTGACCTCTTAGTTAGGCAAGCGTAACAGCGAGGAAGAAACAGTAGGCTGGCTGACTGTTTATACTGCCTGCTGTTTTTTCGTTGTACAATTGTACCAACACAGAATGAAAGGAAGAAATGTAGAAAGAAAGAGATGCATCACACACAAGCTCATACACACTGGATTCTTTTGTTTGCACTTCACATTTACTTTTGCAAAGAGCATAAACATCATGTACCCCATTCGTGTGTAAATTGTGGTGAAAGTTTGAGTGCTCGCTTTTCCAATTCGTACTGCTGTCGTAGCTTCTTTTTCTCGATCTGTACCATTTCTGCACCGGTGGGAACTTCATGGCAGTTCCGTTGAATGATGAGCCAGGCAATCAACCATGTGCAGAGTACTTTAATCAGAGCGGGTACTAGATCCGAAGTTTTTGTTTCAGCTTCCCGCCCTAGCACTGTTTTGAATTAACCAAACTAACTCCCCGCCAAAACCTCTATCCTTCCAAATCTAAAAACTACTCCCTTGGATCAAACAAGACCTACACGTTTTACCCAAGATGCAGTGATGAAACATTCGCCATTAACACATCCATAGCCGAACAGCCTCCAATGCCAAGCCAACATAAACAGTTTTGAATTAACCTGAAAACCAAAAAAAAAACTCCTCAACACCTAAATTCTTCCAAATCCAAATACTACTCTCTTGCATCTGGATCACACAAAACCTACACGCGCCTTACCCAAGATGCAGTGATAAAACTTTCATCATTAACACGTCCATAGCCGGCAGCATCTCAGGTCAAGCCGGCAGACACACCCTCAGATGAGAATAGCATAATGCCACGGCCAATTCGTATATTTACCATGAATTGAGTACACAATTTCAAGAACTCTGACCATGAATACACAGCCAGAAACAGATAGTGCAATAAATAAGTCATATCATAGATTACATCATAGCGAATTACAGAGCAAGTAATCCTTGTCCACACAAAGGCTCATCCAAGCTTAGAACCGATAATAACTCGACACAGATACACAACCAATAGTATCATCCTAACAGAACGCGACACCTAAGGCAACACTAGAACACGCTGCTACACACTGTGATACAGCCCAGCACCGAACGAACAGCACAGATCTAGCTATCGTCATCGGCAGCCGCAGCCTTGTTGCCTCCGGCCTTCTTGGGGAGCAGCAGGTTGTGGATGTTGGGCATGACGCCACCGCTAGCGATGGTGACCATGCCGAGCAGGCGGGAGAGCTCCTCGTCGTTGCGGACGGCGAGCTGGATGTGGCGCGGCACGATGCGGGTCTTCTTGTTGTCCCTCGCCGCGTTCCCGGCCAACTCGAGAACCTGCAAGGAAGAAGCGGGCTAAATCATCCAAGCTAGACGAAAACTGAGTCTGAACGAAGACCCGTGGTTTCCAGATCGAAAACCCTAGATTTGTTCCCCAATTTTGGCACCGACCAAGCAATTGATGTAGTGACCAGATAGACCCAAACAGATCAAATTGACCACCCCATACCAAAGCATCGAGCAATAGAAGGCGGAATTGAACGCACCTCTGCAGCGAGGTACTCGAGCACGGCGGCGAGGTAGACTGGCGCGCCGGCGCCGACCCTCTCGGCGTACTTGCCGGCCTTGAGGAACCTTGCGATCCTGCCGACGGGGAACTGGAGCCCGGCCTTGGAGCTCCTGGAGACGGCCTTCTTGGCCGCGGCCGAGCCGATCGCCTTTCCTCTGCCGGCCATGGCTACAGAGCTCGGAGAAGATGCTCGGTGGATGGAGAGAGCGGAGCGCAGGGGAAAGAGGAGAGCGGAGGCGGTGCGGTGAGGTGTGGCGTGCGTTTGGTAGGTAGGAGCGGTGGGTGGGGATAGGGTTATATAGGACCGGGGAGCCAATGGGAGCCAGTGCGAGGGGAGTGCGCGGATCGGTGACGTGGCGGGGGATGGGCGTCGTGCGGATCAATCTTGGCCGTCGGATGGTGAGAGCCGTGGAGAGGTTGGGTTTTTGTTTGCCGCCGCAGCTTTTCGGCGCTCGGTCGTACGCCCCGCTGTTCCCTCCAGAATGTGAGGCCGCAAATTCAAAAAAAAAAAAAGAATGTGAGGCCGCGGGCAGCCGGGCACGGGTACGGTGCGCCGTTTTGGAGGTCCGTTCAAATGCGATCCTGCCACAAAAGACAAAAATGCAACCTAGCTATAGGCTGAGCTGCTAGTATTTTTTTCCTCTTTGATGTGTATCATTTTATCTCTTTTTTGAAGTAGAATGATTTAAAAAAAAAGTGTCTTCCACTGATCCCATTTAGGCTTTGTTTGTTACAAGTGTTTTTCAGAAGATTGGTGGGGATTATCTGTTGGATAATTAGGCACTCATTGTTTACAGACTTATTTGAAGAAATCGATAATGAAAAGGGATCAAGCCTCCGCACTCATAGCGTTTACGTCCAAACTTTGACACTACTAATTTATTGGATTCCAAAACTAACTTAAATCCATCTTTGCAAAAAAGAAAGCCGCTAACGAGATTCTTGTTCATGGTAGGGACATGATGCACGTCCTCGGCTGCACGATCTTCCCCGAACTGAACTTCAGATCTACCGTGTCAACACCACGAACAATAGCATGCGACCCATTCCTCATTAGAACGGAAGAATCCCGAGCGACCTGATAAGAAGTCAACATAGAAATGTCAGCACACCATGAACATTAGCACATGTATCAATCCACCAACATGGAGATTGAAATACTGAAAGCACAGACGGTAAATTACCATACCCATCAGTATTGCTAGAGGTCACGACGTTGACAGTCTTGGCCTTCTTCCATTTCTAGTTTGCACGATCAGGGCAGTCCACACAGAAGTGGCCGAGCTCTCCACAGGTGTAGCACCCTAGCTCAGATTGTTCAGCATCTTCTTCTTCTTCTTGAAAGAAGTAGTCTTGTAAGGTATATTAAAATCAGACTTGCTCTTGCCTGCTCTTGCCGTGGTTATGGTTTTTCTGCACCATGTTGGCGCTAGACTGACCTTCACCACCTCTCTCATTAGTGTCCTTAGCCCGAGTTTTCTCCTCAACATCAAGAGACGCTATCAGGCTTTCAACCGATATCTCATGTCTCTTGTGTTTGAGAGCTGTGACGAAGTTCCTCCATGAAGAAGGCCACTTTGCAATAATGTATACTGCCACAAACTTGTCAGGCGAGCTCTCTCGCAGTGCATTGTATCTCATGAGCTTGTTCGACTACTCCACGGTTATTCACCATTTTGTAGTCGTGAAAGCTCTCCATGAATACAGTTCACTCCCTGCATCGGTTGCACCGACTTTAGCATTCCGTGCATCCACAGCTCGTTGCCGTCAGCTATGTGCATATACACACCACGAAGACGACCATTAAGAACACTCAGAATGCAGCTTCGGAAGATAGTAGTGTCTTTCTTGACTTTATTCCGAGTTTCCTCTGATATAGTTTCTTCAGAAAGACCATTACTAACTTCCCACACATTCATGGCCTCAAGCCAGAGTTGGCACTTGAGCTGTCATCTAGACTAATATAAAAAGACCCTGAGGGCGGAGATTCAGATCATCACATCCCTTCATACAGCCTATCCAACAGTGTACGGGACTCCAATGTTGAGCATACTAAACGCGTGTTTAACGCTAACGTCATCTCCGCTAAATTGATCTCCATTCAATCGCCACCAATCAGGAAAGAACGGCCGTGAAGGAGCACACACATCGCTGTACGCGCGGCCGGACCACCGTTCTCCGGCGCCTTTGCTGCAGCTCACCTGCTCGCTCCGGTGCACCTGCTCATCAAACGCCGGGACTTCCCGCCGGCCGCCGGCCCGGGGTGCCCCGCCCCGCCCGGGCGAAGGCTCTGTCCGCGACTTCCTGCCGGCCGCCGCCCCGGAGCGCAGCGCCACGTCTCTCCCCCACCCTGATCGTCGCTCCCGCTCAGCCGGATCCTCCAAGTACCTCCTCGGAGCCGGATCCGGCGCTTCTGGCGCTGTTGACCGGCAACCGGCGCCAACATGTTCCGAGACACAATCCCCACCAATCCACCATCGCCGGCGGGTTCTGAGAAGTACACACACATGTCTGCATTCCTGCGCGCACACTCGGTCGTCGACGTCCGTTGCCAGTGCAACGTGCTCTTCTTGTGAGACGTGGGACATGCCTGCTGCCACGCCCTTCCCCTCCTACTGCGATTGCCCTGGTCGTGCCTCCGCATCAGGTCACCATTACTGGTATGTACTGGCACATCAGGCGTTTGTAAAAATGTCTAAGCGAGATTCAGTTTGTTGTCTATCTGCTCTTGTTATTTAGGACGATGAACTGATTTAAGGATATTTGAAATTCCTAATTCTCTTGCTGGTTCAGTTTGACCATGTCTGGCATGCTCTGGTGGATTTTTCTTCCCTTTTTTCTCTTTAAATAAATTAAAATTTCCTAGCAGCATTTTAATTTAAGTTTTCAAAGCTGTTTATCTATGCTTGTTTCATGAATGTAGGACCAGGGAGGCAGAGCCGCAGAGGTGAAATGCCTTTTAGCTCAAGATTTGATGATGATTTCATAATTTGCTCACCTAAATATAGTAGGCAACGAAGCCCTCATTTCAAATCAGCAATCGCTGGAACCTCTTCTTTGTTACTATGTGAGAATGACTATTGATACTAACTGATGATTTTTTTTATATGTATGACTGCAGTTCAGCCGATATAAACCCCATTGGAAGTATAAGTAAGCAAGACCTCATGGCTTTCATACGAGCAGCAGTTCATCTTCAATATTCTTCATAGGCTGAGGTTAAAGCTTCACCTCCTATAAGCATGCTAGATATGCAGAACGTGTGATGTGCACCGTGAATTTGTAGGCTGTGATGAATGTTGGCTTAAAATTTATTTGTAGTTTTTACTCACAATATCTTTTACGAATGCATTTTTCATCGATCTCTGATTGTTATCTATTCTGATCTGCCCAAGTCTGTACCTGCAGACTAACTCACAAGAATTTTCTTGCATGAAAGCATCTGACATTAATGACTTTGTTTGTTGCCTTCTATAGGGATGTAGATTCTATTAGCTTAGCCTTCATCTTGTATGTGTCTGTGATTTGCAATCAAACTTTTGATAGCTATCTATCACTATGAAGGCTTTAGCTGTACGAAACTAGCAAATAGTCGCGACCTGCAGTGCAATTCTGACATTGTTTAGCATTGACAAGCTAAGCCAAAATGTGGAGGCACATGCCGAAGAGTCTTCATTGCTCTTGTTAGATATACGAAACAAATTAGTATGTCTTTTGTATTTTTCAAATGCATTTTGCAGAACAAAATTACATCTTTCAGAAATATAATTGCATGAGAAAGCAATTGTGTTTTGTTTGGAGGAATATGAATAAGCGAAAGCAAATGTCAATTTGTTCTTGTCGTTTAATTGTACATATTTGCATTCGATACCTCTATTTTTACTCCGAGTTTCTGAATATATATATAGTTATTTATAGGTGAAATTTAATTGATAGCATTTTTGTATTATCTCATACACTAATATGTCCTTGCAATCATTTGCCACTCATCCTTAGTTCTACCCAAACTTGTGAAATTTTCTTATAAATGATATCTGAAGTGTCTGAATAAATCTAATTAATGGAGATTCACTATCCATGCATAAAAATGTTTTGTTAACCTCACCAAGACTTGTCACGCAACTTCATTGGAAGACCAAGTCAAGAATAATTGGTCAGCCTACAAGTTCGGATAGTTATATGTATGTCTCATGCGTGCACATTGAGCGTTCCGGCGAAGTGAAGGAAGTTCGTCATTCCTAGACAGTGGCACAACCAACTTCAATAGTAGCCATGGTGTTTCCCGATGTCCTTCGGTGGCGCAACAACTATTGGGCTGAGGTTCAGGCTGGTTGTTGAGCTTCACGGCGACATGCACAGAGATAACCTTCGATCTAGAAGAGGTTGTAAAGGCGATGGATACATGATTATTAAGTGTATTGTTGCATGACTTGTATATCTCATTGCCTAAAGTGTTCTTGCATTGTACAAAATTCAAAGTTCCCTTGCATTTTATTAAACAGGGGAACAAGGGCAGTTGCCCTTTTTATATGATACCTACTCCTTTTGCCGAAAACCTAAAATGGAACCCGGGCTACAAGGATTATCCTATAATATGTACTTCCTCCATTCCAAAATTATTGACATGATTTTAGTTCAAGTTATTTTTGGAACTTGTCTAGATAGTCATTTAATTTGGGCATTGTTTGAAACGTGCATGTGCACGTGCTTTACTACTAGTCTCTTAAAGCCCACACCGGTGAACTTGTCCGGTTTCATTGCATCGGTATAACCAGCCATAGTTCAATCACGAAAATGCCTACAATTAGGTTTTTGGATTGTTGGATAATTAGGCAAAAAATCCATGATCAATTCCAGTATATTAAACATGACAACAACAACAACAACTAACATGTTAAATACGAACATACTAGATATACTAATTAACATGAACAGCAGCAGCACAAACGCCAACACATCCATAGTAAAACCGCAGTTCAGAATACGTCGCATGTACCGAACGTCTGTAGTTGAAGTAGCCGTCGGTGCAGATAGGTTCACCGCGCCCAAAGCAGTAGTGATGTTTTTGACAATGCATTGGTGAAGATTGGTCGAAGAAGACTACGTCTGGGGAGACGATCCGCAGCACCGGCTGGAAGACGACCTGTGGTGGAAGCGGCGAGCAGTCATGCGAAGCGCTTCCCAAAAACCTAATTCGCCCTCTCCCGTACAGGATCACAAGAGCGGCTGGTTCTGGAGACTGCTCTCCCGTTCGCCGGTGCACGCCGGCACTCGAGATGGAGTAGACTACGGTGGCGGCGCAAGGCACGAGATGTGGCAAAACCTAGATTGGTTCGGTGTGTGATGACGCACGCAGTGCAAGGCAATTTATAGTGCGGCTCAGGAAAACCCTAACGGGTGCAACGTGGTCTGACCGGGTCGCATGTCTGAGTCCGTTACAACAGCCCACAATCCGGGAGCGACCCGAACTGGCTTGGCTATGACGCGTACGCTAATGACTCAATTTTCCCGAACAACAAAAATATAGGCATCGGCTCGGCTCATTCCCGAAACCCGAACGCGGTGCGTTGTGACTTGTCGATACGAGCGAGCGGCGGAGGAGTGCGCGAAAGAGAGCCTTGCGTTCTCACATGCTTATCAAGTAGCACAACACTACACCTTATAAGGTGGTGCAACTCTCGTTCAACTTTCCATGTGGGACTAAACATTAGCACCTCCCACCACTTGCCATGCACATGTGCCATTTGAGATTTCAGAAATTGCTTATTTGGGCTGCCCGCAAATGGGCCCAAATTCTAACATTATCCCGGTTAAAACCCAAAATTTCCACATATTCTAAAACACCGTTTGGTTTTAGAGTATTTGACATGTTTTATCCCCATTTTTCCCACATATATCTAAAACTCTATAGTGGATTTTTCTCAATACCCAAAACGCTACCCCTACCTAGTGGTTTGGAGATAAATGGAATTTGATGGGATTGGATGAATGTTGTGGATTTAACCAATCCCTATGGGGGATTATGTTGGGTTACGGTGCAGAAAACAAAAAATTCCTAACAACGATACCCGATAAAGCCAAGATCTAATACTATGCAGATATAAAGTAATGGAGGGAACGGTGTTCATACCTTTGAAGACCGTAAGCGTCGACGATCAAAAGATCTGTTATGATCACGACGCGTGATGAAGACGTACGGCGATGCCGACCTCAAGGTCGTGTAGTTGTACAAGCTCCAAGTGCCGCAAGTGCAGCACATCCGAGGGATTACACACATACGGTGTAGACGACATCCCTCGGGCTCCGGTCCAGCGAAGCAGCGGAAGAAGAGTAGCTCGGACCGAAGTACCAGCAGCACGACGGTGTGCGTATGGTGGAGAAACCTCTAACTCTCGCACGGCTCCATTTGCGGAACCACGAAAGAGATGAGAGAGAGAAAGAGAGAATTGGTGTGCCCCAAAAGCCATGGGGGGCACCCCTATATAAAGGAGGAGGAGGGGTGTCACCCTTGGTGGCTTAGCCATGTGGGACTATTCCCACATGGCCAGCCACACCAAGGGGTGAGCCGCACCTAGGTGGGTCCCATTTGGCCCACCTAGGGCAGCCCCCTCCCAACTCGCACCAAGGGGGGAAGTTGCCCCCCTTATGGGCCTTCTTCCCTTTGGTCAACGCCCATTTAGGTGGGCTGCCTTTAAAAATTCGAAATTAATTAAAATAAAATATATGTAATCATTAATTACATTAATTAATATTAAATACATGTTATCTAATTTATTCGACCTCCGAAAACATCTTTCGTTGCCCTCCGAACTCCATCGGATATGTCCCGGAACACTTCCGGTTCTCTTCTCTATTTTCTCTTCGGTGTCAAGACTATTCCTAAGCGTCGTCTTCCCTTAAGTGTGACACCCTACGGTTCGGGATCACACCAGACATGATCGAGACATCTCTCCGATCAATGACCAACAGCGGGATCTGGAAACCCACGATGGCCCCTGTGCAATCCACAAATTAATTTGCTTGAACCTTAACATTCGTATCCTATTCCCTTCATGCCTCGATACTGTGTTTGTCCGAGACATGATCATCGGTATCCCGATACCTTAGTTCTATCTCGTTACTGACAAACACCTGTTATCTCGTTCACATGATCACACATCCCGTGACCTAGTCACGCGTTTGCAAACTTTGATGTGATCTCACCGAGTGGGCCCTAACTAGTATCTCTCCGACCTTCGGATGCACAAATCCCGCTCTTGATCCATACGCCTCAACCTATTCCTTCGGATACCTGAGTGGGACACCTTTATTGTCACCTTGTTTAAGGTGTGACGTTTGATGCAATCAAGGCAGCCTCCAGAGATAGTGATTAAATACGATCTCACGGTCTAAGGATTAGGTTACTATGTTTCTAACTATCATGACGCTGAACATCGATCACGTCATAATACTTACGTTGGGTATGTCCATCACATCATTCACCTAATGATATGACTCCATCTTCAATTGACATAAATGTCACATGACCGAGAAACCTCGATCATTCATCGACCAATGGACTAGCTAAATAGAGCCTACTAGGGAACTGGTTGTTTACATATCACACGCGTATTAATGTTTCCGCTTAATACAGTTATAGCATGGTATAAAACTAATTATGAACATATATGAGATACGATAATAATACATTTATTATTTGCCTCTAGGGCATATCTCCTTTAGATTATCCCAACCAATCCCCTGAAAAACACTTGTAACAAACAAGGCCTTAGTACTAGTGTATTTCAGGGGATTGGTGGGCATAATCCATAGAAGAATTGGGTGAAACCCCAACCTTCACTCAATCTCATCAAATCCCCATTTATCCCCAATCCACTATGTAGGGGTAGTGGATTTGGTATTGTGAAAATGCACTAAAGTTTGGAGATTTGGGGGGAAATATGGGGATAAAACATGTCAGATACTTAGAACCAAACAGTCTTTTGGGGTATGTGGGGATTTAGTGGTTTGACCAGGATAATCCCCTAAAATACACTAGTATCAAACAAGGCCTTACAAAAAAAAACTGACAGAACCGAACCTCCATGGATCTCTGTATTCAGACATTGTATCGGTCGAATATGCATGGTACTGCACGACTAGAGCTCGGGCTTTTGTTCAACGACGTTGGGGAGGCTGAGTGTCTTAGAGAGGCTGAGCTTGTTGCTGAGGTCGCCGGTTGCACACCTCGTCGTTGGCGTCCTATTCTGTGCAAAGGCGAGCGGCGGCGGGTGGAGAGGAGTTCGGCGAAGGAAGGAACCCTAGCGGGAGGAGCGGCGACACGGTCGGGGTCGAAGAGTTTCGCTCGATATGTTCCATTTATTTGTATTACATAGCGCTATCTTGTGGAGTGGCACTATCTTGTAAATACAACTGAAATAGACAGTAAATGAATATACCGGTTCGCTCTCTAAAGAGATAAGCTCGAGAAACTGCTCAAAGCTAGCTGGTTTAGCTTCTCAATGAAAATAATCCAAGATAAGCAGCAAACTTCTTTTGGGTTTCAAGTACAACTTCGAAGCTGACCGGGAAGTCCAAAAAGCCATGCTTGTGGAAATTGCATACAACGGTTTATAAAGAATGTAAGCCTTCAAACCTCGCTCTATGTGTATGACGCTTCAAATTTTATAGTACCAATAAAGGGGGTGTTGACAGTATGAAGCCGTTTCGGAAGGTTTTGGCGAGCACACGGGCCTATTATTAATGCACACAAAAGTTGTGACATTCCTGTTAGGCGTCTTGCCATTGACATTCCTTCGATCCTACAAAGTTTCTAGCGTTGGCACAATTCTACATTAAAATATTTAGGCCTACTACTTTTGGTGGATATGGGCTTAGAAGGTTCGACTTCTAACATCTTACTGATAAAATCGTAAACCTAGTGGATTGGTTAGGAAAACATAACACAATGGTCAGAAGATGCACGTCGGTAAAAGCGGCCATCATTTTCATTACTATCTATCACTTAACGCCACTCATCTTGCCTCGGTGAATCAACAAAGAAATTAACAAGCTCATAAGGGCGCAAACAATGTCTTGGGGCCGTCTTGACGATATTTGGGGCCGGCCTATACCTCTATGACACCGAGACGGGTACCCCTATCCAGCTGATACGTCCATTTTGCATCACTATTTTGTATCATAATTTACTGTTATTCATTGATATATTTCATATTAGAGTGCAATTCTTATGTTATTTCATCTTGTTTTGCATGTTTGACGATTAATGAACTGCTGGAGCCTAAAATCAGCTGAAAAAAGCACAGTCAAGATACTGTACTTCTACAACTCCAAAAATTCTGAGAAAATTCAGAGATAAATGTTTCATCAGAAGATGGACAGAGCCAGAAGAGGGACCAGAGGGGGGCCACAGGGTGGCCAGACGCCACCCAGGCGCGGCCAAGCCTAGACCGCGCCTGGGCCCACCTGGTGGCCCTGCGCCGCCTCCGGCTCTCCCCTCTCGCATATATCATCCCTATGAACCTAAAAACAGAGGGGACGCTTCGAAGAAATATTCCGCCGCCGCCTCGGGGGCGGAAACCACAGAGAGAGAAAAGCTCTCCGGCAGGGAGAAATCTGCCCGGGAAATTTCTTCCCAGAGGGGGAAATCGTCGTCATCATCATCGCCACGGGCTTCATCGGGAACATCATCCACACCATCTCCACCGCCAGCACCATCATCACCGCTGCTCCACTTTGTTCCGCTGAGACATCTAGGGTTCCTCCTTGTGTAGTTTATTGGGATTACTTTTCCGGTGTTGATTACTTGTCATAGTTGATGCTATTGAGTTTTATCGGTGAATTACTTTTATGTCCAGAATATTGTTTATCACTTTATCACCTCTGATCATGTTCCAAATGATGTCTCGTGAGTAGTTCGTTTAGTTCTTGAGGACATGGGACAAGTCTTGACACTAGTAGTGGAATTATGTTGAGTAATATTTAATAGTTTGATGCTTAAGTTGTGGTGTTGTTCTTCTAGTGGTGTTATGTGAACGTCGACTACATAATAATTCACCTTTTAGGGCCTAGGAGAATGCATTGTGTATTTAGTTTGCTTATTGTGCGGTTGCGGGAGCGACATAAACCTAAACCCCCGTTGGTAAGCTATTGCGCAAGGGAGTGTAGTATCCCAGAGTTTAAAGCTGTGGTTAGTTAATTCTTAAATACTTTCTTGCATTTGTGGATGCTTGTGGGAAGGTTTAACCACAAGTGTGTATTTGTCCAAGTAAGGGCGGTACATTAGCATAGGTTCACCCACACAACACTTATCAAAATATTAAAGACTAAGCAGCGGTATGAAGCGAAAGTGACTTGACGAAATTCTCGTGTGTCCTCAGGACCGTTTTAGCCATCATAAGTAACACCACCGGCTTGTTCTTTGTGCTAAAAAGGATTGGGCCACTTGCTGCAATTATTATTGCTCTCTTTTATTTACTTGCACTTTATTTATATGGTATTATAAAAACCCATAAAAACTTGTCGTTTAGTATTTGCAGTAGATCCTTGCACGAAACTACTTGCCAGCACCTTCTGCTCCTCGTTGGGTTCGACACTCTTATTTATCGAAAGTACTACGATACACCCCCTATACTTGTGGGTCATCAAGACTATTTTCTGGCGCCGTTGCCGGGGAGTGTAGCGCTATTGGTAAGTGGAATTGGTAAGGAAAACTTTTATTGCAAGTGTTGTTTTTGTTTGTATGTTTCTTTATTTAATTATGGAGCCGTCTGCCTTTGAAATGATGTTTGGAGACACCCTACCACTGCACTTGTGGCGACACGGGGTTCTCCACCTACTGAAAGTATTCCATTTAAAATAACTATGGGAATTGTTGATCGAATTATGAGTAACCGTTACGCAGGAGATGGAACTGTTCATCATGGTCATCACTTACTTTTTATGAGAGAATTATGTTGTTTGTTTAAGATTGTAGGGGTTTCTATAGAAGTAATCATGAGGAAATTGTTTTCATTGTCACTGAAAGATAAAGCTTTGGAGTGGTACATGCTATTTGTGGCGCCCCGACCCGACTGCTATACAATGATGTTGTGTGTCACCGGTTAAGCGATACAACCGGAGGTTACGGGTTTACCAATCCCCGGCCAAAACCTTTGGCAGGTGTTGCTCGGAATGGATCATCGGCAACACAACACCCCGATTGATGCCTTAACACAGGCACAACCCTCACTGCATAATAGAGAGATCAAGACTTGTGGAACAACTGGCACATAACAGACTCTACGACACAAAATCATATAGCTCAACTCTTATAATAGAGAAAGATAGCAAAAGACAACCAAAGCTCACAGACCCAACATTACAACATGCGGAAGCGAATTAGGTTGTTCTAAACAACAAGATCCAACATATGGCCTAAGAGGCCTACAGATAAACATCACAGCGCCAGCTGATCCGGGATGTCCCAAGCTGCCACCTGGGAACCCCAGACTACTCGTCGACGTCCACAAAGAACCCACCTCCGAGGTCGGTGAAGTCCTCCTCTGAAACAAAACAAACGACGTTGAGTTCGACGAACTCGCAAGATTAAGAGCTAATATATGCTCGATGATTGGCTTTCAAGGTTTTATGGCTGTTTTGCATAAAGCTGATTTTATTTATGAAAGCATAACTCAATGGCATCGACTATTCAGAGTATTTTCAAACGGGGTAAGAAGTAACTCTTCCTTTCATCACCTTACTCATCATTCATCACCATCATCAACATTGTACCTGTTCATCAAAGGCACCTCCCCGAATCACCCTCGAGGAAGCTCACCTTGCATTTGTGAGTGGTACCTCTAGTACCCAGTTTTTAATCATTCTGTTAACGTTATTCTATGATCTTACCTTCACTTCCCAAGTCGTCCATAACCGCGGACACGGCTTTTCGAAAAGATTTACCCTGCAGGGGTGTACAAATGTTTGCCACGCGTACCGTCTGGCCCATTGCCTGGCCTTTAGCTCTCTTCCTGGGAGAGCCGGCTGGGTGGGAGCGGTGTTGACTTCTTCCTCGTTAAGGACTTTCTAGGATCATCAGTGGCGGCAGGAATGCCAGGTGCCTGCAACACCCCGCCCCACGGCCACTCATTTTCCTAATACCACAATCCTCATCTCAGTTCATCCCACCATCATCACGCACGCGCAAATGGAAGCCCGAACTAGAGGACCCTGGCTAGCCCCGCTCGAGTTATTTAGTCTATGAGGGTTCCTGCACTGCGAATGCATAGGCCTCACGCATGGTTGCACGCTCAGTCTTGGTTCAAGAGGTATAGAACTCACTCCTAGGCGGCGAGAACGAGACAAAACACCACATCCATAGTGGCCTCTCATCCACACCTTTAAGCATTTTATTATCCGTCACCACAATTCCTCCACCATCAATCTCATCTCATCACCTGTCACCAACATGAACCATCCATCTTATAGCTATGCAATTAACTAAGCATGGCTAAGCATCAACATAGCATAGTAAGTATCTCGGCCAACAATACAATCCTATGGATCATAGGAGGGAGAACAGGTATTGGCATCGGAATCTTAATGCAACTATAGGATACTCTAATCCAATAAAATTGACATTTGGAACCGCATGCAATATTATAGTGGAGAAAATATTTGCGGAAACATAGGATAAGATATGCTCAGAGGGGGGATTACGCTTGCCTTGTTCCGGGTGCTGGTAGTACGGATCGTCACGAGACGGGGGTGGCACTTCACCTCCTTGCTCTACCGATGCACAAACAACACCGGAAGAACAATCAATCACCACACATGCTAACAAATGCAATGCGCAATCACATGATGGCATGACAATTTAAAATGCACCCTAATAGCTTTGAATATGATCAACAAGTTAAATGGGGTCCACATTATATTCTTTGCATTATTTGGAATAACCCCATATTAAAACTTAGTGATTCTAGTGCTACTAAAAGTACATTATTGTAGTTGTGATCAAATATGCATGACGATGATGATTTTAGGTAGTTCACGATATTCTGAGCATTTTGGTATCTCACACAATTTTCTGATGCACCGGTAAAGAGTTATTAATTTTAGAATTTCCTCTTTTTAATTGTCTACTTTTAACTATTTTATTTTCAACAACTATTAAAAGTTATTTCCTCGGATTCGAGAGAGATGGAGGAAGTAGTTGAATCATCGGAGTCGATGCCCCTAAAAAAACGCGAGAGGGGAGCGGGAATCATGCGCAACAAGGGGACGAGAAACTAATTCGCAGGAAAAACAAAAACGAAAAGAAAAGAAAAACAGATCAGCCTCCAGCCCGGCCTGGGCCGGCTGGCAGGCCGGCCAACTAACAGAGGCCACCGGCCTCTCACCCAGCCTGGGCCGGCCATGGGCCAGAGAGCAACGGCTCTCCACCCGGCCTAGGCCGGATACACGGCCGGGCAGCGCGCACGGTGACAGTGGCTACGGTGGCGAACCACGGCGAGCGGCTCGGTGACTACGGCGAGGTGGGAGCGAGGGGAAGGGGCCAGCACGGCAAGGGGCTCACCACGGACGCGATGGGGAGGACGGGGTGGCCGGAGATGGACGGCAACAGCGGCGCGGAGCTCGGCGGAGCTGCGTCGGGGGCGGAGACGAAACGGGACGGCGGCGGCGATTCTCGGCCTCCGGGCTCGATTCCTCTGGCAGGGGAGTAGCAGGCGACGCGACGCAGCGTTTACCCCAAACGGTGGTGCTCGGCGTGGACTACCGCGGCGGGAATCGGCGGTCAACCGCGGCGGCGACAACGACGGCCATGGCGGCTCGGGGGAGAAGAAAACGGAAGGGAAAATCGAGGGAGGAGCAGGTGGGGGGCCTCGGTGGCGTGCTCCTTGCAGGGAAGAGGGCAGAGGAGGGCCAGGCACGGCGCGCACGCGAGCGAGGAGCGGGCGGGTGCGACGCGAACGAGCTCCTCGGTCGCTACAGAGGAAGAAGAAGGCGAATTTGCAATTTGGCCCCTGGGAATTTTCTTCCCTCACGGACAAGTCCTTTTTAGTTTCAATTCTAAAACAGCAGCACATTTAGAGATTTAATGGAGGCACTTAGACAATTTCAAAAATTATGAAATTATTCGGGCAGCCTCCTCATACTAATATGAAGCTCCCCTAATTTTTCCAGAATATTTGAAACTCATTTGGTAGGAAAATAAAATAGGAATTGCTCGCAGACCATTTTGAGTGGCTCTCCTTTTATTTTGTTGTACAAATCAAAATAGTTTTTCAAAAATATCCTTGGAGCTTTTGGAACTTCCTTGACAAATAGGGAATTTATTTGAATTGGTTTTGTCACAACAAACTCATTGGAGTGTAACGTGTTTGAAAACAAGTATTGCTTTTGGTTTCCCTTTTGGTTTGATTTATTGTCCAAATCTTGGTTTCAACATGAGCAATTCGACAAGTAATGCCATGATGCATGCATGATATGCAAAAGCGAAAATTTTACACCGGTTTTTAGGTTTCTGAACTTCGGGCTGTTACAACTCTACCCTCCTTACAGGAATCTCGTCCCGAGATTCTTAGCGTAGGAAAGAGGGGGAAAGGGTTACGAGGTACTACACGATCTTCTTGTTTCAGGTGGCTCTCGAAGAGGTTGATCGAGTGCACTATGAAGATCTTCATCGACTTCACCTCGAGGTCACTATCAACGTACACCACCGGAAAGAAGGAAACCTCACCGGGAGGATGGATCTTGGTGAATATACCACGATCAAGTACCTCCTAGTAGAGCTGAGGAAGAGACTTCGAGCATCCTTTGATTTGACAGTTAGGAGACACAAGCGTTTGACGAGAGATTGATAAGAGTTTCTAGTTGGTAGACAACTGTTTCCCCAAGGGATGAGAATATGAACTTTGCACAAGGCCTTGAATTCCTGAGGGAGAGTGTTGAACAAACTTCCAACAGATGAGGAGGCACCCTCTGCCAACAGCTTGAGTAGAACTTTCCTCACGGAGGAGCATTTCGGACCACTGGAGAAGGATCGGAAAGAGGGACCGAGAGAACTTTTGAAACTCCGGGAACGTTAGAATCAGGAACACTTCTTGATTTCTCCAGACGTCGGGAACAAGCTTCTTGAGGATCACCAACTATCGTTTCTGATTGACATTTAGATCTAGTTAGGTGTAGAGATACTTCAGACTCAGCACCGGTAGGAATAGGAAGCTTAGCAATGGATACCAATGTATTACAATTTCTAGGACCCCGAGAGTTGGACTACACGGTCTAGCTCCAAAGGAGGAACGAGATTGCGGAACTCGCGGATTAGCAACTTGTCAGGAGACAGCTGCCCTAGTTGAATATCTCGTAGCGAGACACGATTGGGTTCTTGCTGGGAAGCACCATAGATGACAAGGAAGTTCTCAGACTTCCTCCCTTTTTAGAACAATTCAACCAGTGGCTTGGATGCATAGATGGAATTCTGAAGGAATGGAGGTAACAACATACCATTCCGAGAATATTCTACACATGCACGATCGAGTTGAGATGATTTCGAGGAACCAGACGATTCACTCAGATCTACTGTGACATCTTTCAGCAATTGCACGTGAACCAAGGAAAGTCACTTCTAACTCCAGAACACATAACTTGTGAAGACACGAAGTTAGTTCCAACAATTTTCCAATGCTAACGCCCAATATCCAATATAAAACTCCTCAAACATGGAGAAGATAAGAAGGTAGTTGATGGGCTCAACCACGAACTTATCCAGCTACTCCAAGACGGTAGACTCATATTTCACCAGAATGGGGCATAAGTATTGGTCAAACTAACACATTCAGCAGGTTAGCCTGAGTTTGATTTGACGATAGCCCAATTCAAATCAAAAGAGTTGTAGGATAGCATATCCACAAAGGAGATACCACCTTCCTTCGACACTTAAAACTAGACATCCCATTGAGAAGGAACTATATCGGGATAGAGCTCTTGTCTTTCAACTCTCCAAGTTGTCTAAGCTTAACCGAATAATTCTGGACATCCAGCACGATTTTCTTGGAGAAGGGAGTAGTTTAGAGAGCCAGCTTACTCCTAGGCTCATCATCGCGGTCAGGTGACAACCTGGCGATACTTCTGGAAAGACCTCCAGAATATCACGATCCGCATGTAGGATATCACGACATACCGTTGGATCTTGAGTTCAATAGAGTATCATGCCTTTCAAGGCACAACGAGGTGGTCTTGGGAGCTTCGGCACGAACCTAGCTCTTTGACCGAGGGAGTGCATCAGGGCCAACTGACTTGGTAGCACTGTCAAACTCAGCTTATTGATCGGCTAACCAATCATGATAAAAAGGACATGGAATGTTCGTGGATTTCGGCACAGTAAGAACTGCTGAGAGTATCCGATAGTTACATTATTGCTCACGTCTCATCATCCTCGAGTAACAAGTTACTTGGAAAACGGAGAGCAACGAAGTGTAAGAGCCTCACTTCCCCAAGAAGAGCATGAGTCTTAGCACGAGTGCACACTCTTTATACCGAGATATTGTGCTTCTCTAAGATGGAACAGAAACAGAGACTAATAAACCTCCTATTCTGTGGAATACAAAACTTTGACCTAGCCCGAGGAGTGGACAAGGTACTGGAGTTTGTTTCTCCTAACAGGACGAAGTGGAAAGTCTTGACGGATCAAGAGAGTGACTTGCATCGGAACATACCAGCGCACGATAGTAATTCACTGTCAACTGACAGACAAGGTTGGAAAGCAGATCAGAGTAAGAAACATGCTCAGAAGAATCCTAAGAGGTTGAGGATGCACCGGTTATTACTCAATTGTGATAACCATGCCCAAAAGAAGAGATGCACCAGAGTCAAACAAAACGGTAGCAAGGTTATTGTTGATTCGTAGCTCACCCATAAGGACGTCGGAATCTTCTTCAGCTTCTTCATCAGAGACGTGGTTCAGGCGACGACGCACAATAGGTCCAGCCTTGCCAGCTGGCGGGGCGGGGGCGCGTGCAGGAGTTCCCGTGAGAGGTGCCTTCTGAGGGCAATCCCTGAAGTAGTGACCAGCCTGTCCACAGGTGTAGCAGATGAGTCCAGGTGGAGCAGGTAGCTGAGGACGATACCCACTTCCGCTGGGGCACTCCCTGGAGTAGTGACCAGTCTAGCCGCAGGTGTAGCAGATAAGTCCAGGTGGAGCAGGTAGCATAGGTCGACAACCACCTCCGCTTGACCCAGATGTCGAAGTAGTGGGGCGCGTGGTGGCGTGCTGAGCAATCTTCTCCTGGGCATCCTTTACTGCCTCCACTATGAACTCCATAGAGCAATCAGCCGGAAAATGGTCATTTCCTTCGCATAGGTAGCAGGTGGCGCTAGCGGTTGGGCACTTGCCAAGTGGATGCGCGTTGAGACAGTGCGGGCAACTGCCGGGGCATTGACTCGCCTGATGTCCACCCCTTCCGCATTGACTACATGCCTTTCCTTGTGGTAGTCCTCACTTTCCGGGGTAATTAAGGGGGCACTTCCGGTACGGATGTCCACGCTCCTTACAAGTGTAACACCTGAGTTTGCCTCTAGCTTTCTTGGTCAAAACTTGAGACATATGGGATTTCTCCCGATCAAAGGGTGTCGAGTGGGTCCCTGGGGTGGCTTCGATTTGGCAAAGCGGAGGACGTTGTGCCATTCTGTAGATTTGACAAGGACGCAGTTAGTATCCACCTCGGTATGGTTGAGACATTAGCATTAGCGTACTCAAGTACTCATACTAGGGACGATAATACTTTGTGCAACAACGAACAAGGAACCAACAAGATGGGACTTGGGTCGAAGATCAGCATCATGTACCAGTAGCGTGAGATTCAAATGGCTAAGAAACCACGTGATTCAACCCACACTATCCGGCACAATCCGGGACCTTATGTTCAAGTCCTTGGGTTAAAACCCGAAGAAAGGATCAAATGATTAGACTCCGTCGAAACATCTGAGTTGATTTCGGATGGCAACGCAGCGGGAGCAACTGGACACATAACACTAAAGGTCGAACCCCACCCACGTTTCTAATCTTTTACTTCAAAAACTTAGGATCACGTGGAGTGAAACTTTAAACTCAAATCGAGGTAAGATTGCTCCGAGATTAGAGGGTAACCAGATAAGGAGTAAAAAGAATCCTAAGATGGTTTTCACAACTCATTTTTAGGTTAAAAATATTTTCACAAACACTAGACTCAACATCGATCAGTAGAAGGGTTTCCTACAGGCAGTACTGCTCTGATACCAACTTGTGGCGCCCCGACCCGACTGCTATACAATGATGCTGTGTGTCACCGGTTAAGCGATACAACCGGAGGTTACGGGTTTACCAATCCCCGGCCAAAACCTTTGGCAGGTGTTGCTCGGAATGGATCATCGGCAACACAACACCCCGATTGATGCCTTAACACAGGCACAACCCTCACTGCATAATAGAGAGATCAAGACTTGTGGAACAACTGGCACATCACAGACTCTACGACACAAAATCATATAGCTCAACTCTTATAATAGAGAAAGATAGCAAAAGACAACCAGAGGTCACAGACCCAACATTACAACATGCGGAAGCGAATTAGGTTGTTCTAAACAACAAGATCCAACATATGGCCTAAGAGGCCTACAGATAAATATCACAGCGCCAGCTGATCCGGGATGTCCCAAGCTGCCACCTGGGAACCCCAGACTACTCGTCGACGTCCACAAAGAACCCACCTCCGAAGTCGGTGAAGTCCTCCTCTGAAACAAAACAAACGACGTTGAGTTCGACGAACTCGCAAGATTAAGAGCTAATATATGCTCAATGATTGGCTTTCAAGGTTTTATGGCTGTTTTGCATAAATCTGATTTTATTTATGAAAGCATAACTCAATGGCATCGACTATTCAGAGTATTTTCAAAAGGGGTAAGAAGTAACTCTTCCTTTCATCACCTTACTCATCATTCATCACCATCATCAACATTGTACCTGTTCATCAAAGGCACCTCCCCGAATCACCCTCGAGGAAGCTCACCTTGCATTTGTGAGTGGTACCTCTAGTACCCAGTTTTTAATCATTCCGTTAACGTTATTCTATGATCTTACCTTCACTTCCCAAGTCGTCCATAACCGCGGACACGGCTTTTCGAAAAGATTTACCCTGCAGGGGTGTACAAATGTTTGCCACGCGTACCGTCCGGCCCATTGCCTGGCCTTTAGCTCTCTTCCTGGGAGAGCCGGCTGGGTGGGAGCGGTGTCGACTTCTTCCTCGTTAAGGACTTTCCAGGATCATCAGTGGCGGTAGGACTGCCAGGTGCCTGCAACACCCCGCCCCACGGCCACTCATTTTCCTAATACCACAATCCTCATCTCAGTTCATCCCACAATCATCACGCAGGCGCAAATGGAAGCCCGAACTAAAGGACCCTGGCTAGCCCCGCTCGAGTTATTTAGTCTATGAGGGTTCCTGCACTGCGAATGCATAGGCCTCACGCATGGTTGCACGCTCAGTCTTGGTTCAAGAGGTATAGAACTCACTCCTAGGCGGCGAGAACGAGACAAAACACCACATCCACAGTGGCCTCTCATCCACACCTTTAAGCATTTTATTATCCGTCACCACAATTCCTCCACCATCAATCTCATCTCATCACCTGTCACCAACATGAACCATCCATCTTATAGCTATGCAATTAACTAAGCATGGCTAAGCATCAACATAGCATAGTAAGTATCTCGGCCAACAATACAATCCTATGGATAATAGGAGGGAGAACATGTATTGGCATCGGAATCTTAATGCAACTATAGGATACTCTAATCCAATAAAATTGACATTTGGAACCGCATGCAATATTATAGTGGAGAAAATATTTGCGGAAACATAGGATAAGATATGCTCAGAGGGGGGGATTACGCTTGCCCTGTTCCGGGTGCTAGTAGTACGGATCGTCACGAGACGGGGGTGGCACTTCACCTCCTTGCTCTACCGATGCACAAACAACACCGGAAGAACAATCAATCACCACACATGCTAACAAATGCAATGCGCAATCACATGATGGCATGACAATTTAAAATGCACCCTAATAGCTTTGAACTTGATCAACAAGTTAAATGGGGTCCACATTATATTCTTTGCATTATTTGGAATAACCCTATATTAAAACTTAGTGATTCTAGTGCTACTAAAAGTACATTATTGTAGTTGTGATCAAATATGCATGACGATGATGATTTTAGGTAGTTCACGATATTCTGAGCATTTTGGTATCTCACACGCAATTTTCTGATGCACTGGTAAAGAGTTATTAATTTTAGAATTTCCTCTTTTTAATTGTCTACTTTTAACTATTTTATTTTCAACAACTATTAAAAGTTATTTCCTCGGATTCGAGAGAGATGGAGGAAGTAGTTGAATCATCGGAGTCGATGCCCCTAAAACGCGAGAGGGGAGCGGGAATCATGCGCAACAAGGGGACGAGAAACTAATTCGCAGGAAAAACAAAAACGAAAAGAAAAGAAAAACAGATCAGCCTCCAGCCCGGCCTGGGCCGGCTGGCAGGCCGACCAACTAACAGAGGCCACCGGCCTCTCACCCAGCCTGGGCCGGCTGACGTGCCGGCCATGGGCCAGAGAGCAATGGCTCTCCACCCGGCCTAGGCCGGATACACGGCCGGGCAGCGCGCACGGTGACAGTGGCTACGGTGGCGAACCACGGCGAGCGGCTCGGCGACTACGGCGAGGTGGGAGCGAGGGGAAGGGGCCAGCACGGCAAGGGGCTCACCACGGACGCGATGGGGAGGACGGGGTGGCCGGAGATGGACGGCAACAGCGGCGCGGAGCTCGGCGGAGCTGCGTCGGGGGCGGAGACGAAACGGGACGGCGGCGGCGATTCTCGGCCTCCGGGCTCGATTCCTCTGGCAGGGGAGTAGCAGGCGACGCGACGCAGCGTTTACCCCAAACGGTGGTGCTCGGCGTGGACTACCGCGGCGGTAATCGGCGGTCAACCGCGGCGTCGACAACGACGGCCATGGCGGCTCGGGGAGAAGAAAACGGAAGGGAAAATCGAGGGAGGAGCAGGTGGGGGGCCTCGGTGGCGTGCTCCTTGCAGGGAAGAGGGCAGAGGAGGGCCAGGCACGGCGCGCACGCGAGCGAGGAGCGGGCGGGTGCGACGCGAACGAGCTCCTCGGTCGCTACAGAGGAAGAAGAAGGCGAATTTGCAATTTGGCCCCTGGGAATTTTCTTCCCTCACGGACAAGTCCTTTTTAGTTTCAATTCTAAAACAGCAGCACATTTAGAGATTTAATGGAGGCACTTAGACAATTTCAAAAATTATGAAATTATTCGGGCAGCCTCCTCATACTAATATGAAGCTCCCCTAATTTTTCCAGAATATTTGAAACTCATTTGGTAGGAAAATAAAATAGGAATTGCTCGCAGACCATTTTGAGTGGCTCTCCTTTTATTTTGTTGTACAAATCAAAATAGTTTGTCAAAAATATCCTTGGAGCTTTTGGAACTTCCTTGACAAATAGGGAAGTTATTTGAATTGGTTTTGTCACCACAAACTCATTGGAGTGTAACGTGTTTGAAAACAAGTATTGCTTTAGGTTTCCCTTTTGGTTTGATTTATTGTCCAAATCTTGGTTTCAACATGAGCAATTCGACAAGTAATGCCATGATGCATGCATGATATGCAAAAGCGAAAATTTTACACCGGTTTTTAGGTTTCCGAACTTCGGGCTGTTACACTATTGGATGACTCTCATCTATTGGACTGGCACAAAATTATGGCTATCTTTTATTCTAAATTTTATCCTCTTCATGAAATACACCAAGATAGGAATTACATTTATAACTTCTGGCCTCGCAATGGAGAAAGTATTGCCCAAGCTTGGGGAGATTGAAATCTTTGATGCTCAAATGTCCTATTCATGATATTCCCAGAGAAAATATTATTTTTACCAATTTTTATACAAGACTCTCTCGTCGGGATAAAGACTTAATTGATGCTTCGTCTGGTGGATCTTTTACCAATAAGAAGGTTGGAGATAAATGGGACCTTCTTGAAAGAATTCAACGTAATACTGAAGATTGGGAAATGGACAAAGGTAGTGAATCAGGTATATTTTATGATTATGAATGCATTAAAGCTTATGGTGAAACTCCTGATTTATATGAGTTTAGTGCTAAATATGGGCTTGATTCTCAAATTATTGTTGATCTTTTTAAATCTTTTGCATCCTATATTAATATTCCTAAGCAAAAGTGGATAAAGTATAATGAACCTATCAGGGAAATTGAAATTACTCCTATTCCTGATGATCTGATTCCTAATAATGCAATTCAAGTGCATACCTTTGATTCTATTTTACCCGATCCTTATGTTGAAAAATTGTCATTTCCTGTTAGAGTAAAAGAGCATTCTATGATAACTAGTGTCCTTGGTAAAAGTGAAAAGAAACCTAAAGAACCTGATGAATAATTGAAAAGTTAACTCTTCCGTAGCTTTAGTTAAGGATTTGGTAGTAGAAAATGTTGAAGGAGGTCATATAATCTTTTGTGAAGATGCTTCCAATATTGTTTTTTTACAAGATTACAGTAGGGAAAGCCCCTACTATGTCAAAAACTTTTATAAAATGATAGGGACATAATTACATCATATGGGGCCAAAAGCGAGAGAGG
Source organism: Poa pratensis (assembly GCA_947311845.1). NCBI lineage: Eukaryota > Viridiplantae > Streptophyta > Magnoliopsida > Poales > Poaceae > Poa > Poa pratensis. The sequence continues at coordinate 111,684,429 of CAMZMU010000107.1, read as the reverse complement.
TTCATAAAGTATCTAGCCAAGTTTGTGTGCCCTCTATCAAACTAGGCCTTGCCCTATGCAAATTAAGCATGAAAGTATTTCTAAAGAATCGAATACAATGTTGCACATCAGGTATTTGATTTCTGAATATAAATCCATTTCTCTGATCCTAGATGCTCCAGCACCCTGTAATGAGTATTTCCATGAAAAATGGGATGGAATATCTCTGTCTAGCCTCTTGTATCATGTCCATGAGCTCATGGTCACCATTCCATTCAATTCCAAGTGCCCACCAGAAGCTTTGACTGAAGCTGCATTCGAAGAACAGATGTAGTAGTGTTTCTATTGGGCAGGTGTCACATAGAATGCAGTCCTTGTATTCAACATAGAAGTTCTTGTGCGCCATAAGTTCTTTGGTGTTGAGCCTATTGTATAGTAGTAGCCAGATGAAGAACTTTTGCCTTGTCGTGTTGCATGTTTTCCAGATGTCAAGTATCGTTTTGTGGGTCGGATGAATACCCACCAGAGTTCTGTATATCTTCTTAGCAGAGAAAACAGGCCCACTGTCAAGCGTCCAACTATCATGTTCATTATCTTGCTCAATATCATTGATGTCATCACGTAGTGAGTGCAGCTCTTCATGGGTAATAAGGGAGAGTGGTAGTTGGAACAACTCGTAGATATCTGAATTATTCGCCTGGATAGCATCTCTCATGGAAATATTTTTATTTTTGGCAAAAGAATGCAAATGTGGGTATTTATGTTCCATGGTTTCATCCTGCCAGAAGTCAGTCCATAGCGAAATTGATTTACCATTACCAATAGTGCAGGTAGTTATCTCCTTGTATTTATCAAAATATTTCATGCAATCTCTCCACCAGAAAGACCCCTTAGGTGTGGTTGCATGTGGCGCTGTAGAATTTGAGTAGTATGCATTCCATATAAGATTGACCCAGGGAATATCCATATGGTTGTAGAACTTGTGTAGGTTTTTCATCAGTAGTGCCTGGTTTTGCAATCTTAAGTTTAACACGCCAAGACCACCTTGCTCTTTGAGTCTGCAGACAAGCTCCCAGCTCGCTAGACAAGAACCATGCTTTTGTATATCTTTTCCATCCCATAGGAATTGCCTCCCACTTTTCTCAAAATATACCAAGATTGTAATAGGGACTTTGAGAGAGCACATGGCAAACATAGGAAGTGATGCCAATACCGAATTTAATAGGGTGAGCCTTCCAGTATAAGATAGGAGAGATGAAATCCCAGTCAGTTTTTTGTCTAGTCGAGTCACCACTGGCATCAGGTCATCAACAGATGGTCTTGTAGTTCCTAGTGGGAGTCCAAGATATGTGAAAGGTAGTCCTTCAGTTCTGCATCCAAATTCTGTAGCCAATTGTTTTGCGTATTCTGCATCAATGTTGATAGGGACAAGTGTTGTCTTATTGAAGTTAACTCTTAGCCCTGTGCATTCACTGAACTCCACCAGCAGATTTTTTTAGAGTTGCTAATTGGATAGGATCAGCAGGCATGATAAGTAATGTGTCATCGGCATATTGAACAATTGGGTATTTCTGCCCAAAATCATTATCAACTGGCGGCCTTAGGTCTCCTCTTTGCCAAGCATCATTGACCGCTGATTGGAGAAGATCAGCTGTATTGGCTTCCAATATTGTTAGACCACCGAAAGGAAAGGTTAAAAGGGTTGGTACTCCTGTTATTTCCATTAAAATTGGTGATCATTGCTATTCCTTTTTCACTTTATCAAGAAATAATGCATGAGATTGGGAGCTGTGAAATTGAAGATATTGATGTGGTTATTCAGCTTGCCAATAGAGATACTATCTCTCTAGTCGGTATTGTCAGGGATGTTGAAGTTTTATGCAGTAAGGTTAAATATCCCGCTGACTTTCTTGTGCTTGGTTCAGTTGCAGATAAATCTTGTCCTATTATATTTGGTAGACCTTTCTTGAACACTTGTAGTGTGTCATAGATTGCAAGAAGGAAAAAGTTTATACTAAATTTGGTGGTGAAAGTTATGAATTTAATTTTTCCAAGTTCACTAAACAAAGACATGAGAAAGAATTACCAAACGAGGACTATAAAATTGAACAACTTGCTGTTATTGTTGTTGCTCCTAATGATCCTTTGCAGCAATTTATGGAGGACCATGAGAGTGAGGTATTCATGCAGGAAAGAAATGGGTTGGAGGATATCTTTCTCCACCAGCCTGCAATCCTTAAACATAATTTACCTGTTGAATCTTTAGGGATGCCAATGCCTCCTAAGGGAGATCCTGTTTTTGAACTTAAAACTCTTCCAGATGATCTTAAGTATGCATATTTAGATGAAAAGAAAATTTATCCTGTTATTATTAGTGCTAAACTTTCAGGACAAGAAGAAGGAAGATTATTGGAAATACTTCGTAAACATCGAGGCGCCATGGGATATACCTTGGACGGTCTCAAGGGAATTTCTCCATCTATTTGTCAACATATAATTAATCTCGAGCCAGATGCGAAGCCCTTCGTTGATCATCAACAGAGATTAATTCCTAAAATGAAAGAAGTGGTAAGGAACGAGGTATTAAAATTGCTAGAAGCAAGTAGTATAATTTATCCTATTGCTGATAGTAGGTGGGTTAGTCCTGTGCATTTTGTTCCTAAGAAGGGAGGTATGACTGTTGTTGCAAATGATAACAATGAACTTATTCCGCAAAGAACTATAGTTGGTTATAGAATGTGCATTGATTTTAGAAAGGTTAATAAAGTTACTAAAAAGGACCATTACCCTTTACCTTTCATTGATCAAATGTTAGAAAGGTTATCTAAGAACACTCACTTTTGTTTTCTTGATGGTTATTCTGGGTTTTCTCAAATTGCTGTTAGACATCAAGATCAGGAGAAAACTACTTTTACATGTCCTTATGGAACTTATGCTTACAGACGTATGCCTTTTGGTTTATGTAATGCTCCTGCTACCTTTCAAGATGCATGTCTGCTATTTTTCATTGTTTTTGTGAACAAATTGTGGAAGTTTTCATGGATGATTTCTCCGTCTATGGAACTTCTTTTGATAACTGCTTGCACAATCTCGATAAAGTTTTGCAGAGATGTGAGGAAACAAACCTTGTTTGAATTGGGAAAAGTGCCACTTTATGGTCAATGAAGGTATTGTTTTGGACATAAATTTTGAGAAGGTATCGAAGTTGATAGAGCCAAGGTTGAAGCTATTGAGAAGATGCCTTGTCCTAGGATGTTAAAGGTATATAGTTTCCTTGATCATGCTGGTTTTTATAGGAGGTTTATAAAAGATTCCTCTAAAATTTCAAAATCCCTTACTAATCTTTTGCAAAAAGATGTACCTTTTGTGTTTGATGATGATTGCAAGGAGGCTTTCGAAATTCTAAAAAAGGCTTTAACAACTGCTCCTATTGTTCAGCCTCCTGATTGGAATTTACCTTTTGAGATTATGTGCGATGCTAGTGATTATGTGTAGGTGTTGTTCTTGGACAGCGCATTGATAAAAAACTGAATGTCATTCATTATGCTAGAAAACTCTTGATAGTGCTCAAAAGAACTATGCCACTACTGAAAAAGAATTTTTAGCTGTTGTGTTTGCTTGTGACAAGTTTAGACCTTACATTGTTGATTCAAAAGTAATTATTCACACCGATCATGCTGCTATTAAGTATCTTATGCAAAAGAAAGATGCTAAGCCTAGACTTATTAGATGGGTTCTCTTGTTGCAAGAATTCGATTTGCATATTGTTGATAGGAAAGGTGTTGATAATCCCGTTGCGGATAATTTATCTAGAATGGAAAACATATTTTATGATCCTATCCCTCTTAACGATAGTTTTCCAGATGAATAATTGGCAGCCATAAAGGTAAACTCTCATGATAGCCCGTGGTATGGTGATTATGCTAACTTTATTGTCTCCAAGTTTTTGCCTCCTAATTTTACTTATCAGCAAAGGAAGAAATTCTTTTACGACTTGAGGCATTATTTTTGGGATGACCCACATTTATATAAAGAAGGAGTTGATGGTATTATCAGACGTTGTGTTCCCGAGCACGAACAGAGATAAATATTGAACAAGTGTCATAGTCCTTACGGCGGACATCACGCTGGAGACAGGACTGCGCACAAGGTGCTACAATCAGGTTTTTATTGGCCCACCCTTTTTAAAGATGCAAGGAAATTTATTTTATCTTGCAATGAATGTCAAAGAGTTGGTAATATTAGTAGACGTAATGAAATGCCTATGAATTATTCTCTTGTTATTGAACCTTTTGATTGTTGGGGATTTGACTTTATGGGTCCTTTTCCTAGTTCGCATGGTAATACTCACATACTTTTTGCTTTGATTATGTCACTAAATGGGTAGAAGCTATACCAACTCCTAGTGCTGATCATAAAACCTCTTTAAAAATGCTTAAAGATATTATTTTTCCCGGTTTGGTGTGCCTAGATACCTTATGACTGATGGAGGTTCTCATTTTATTCATGATGCTTTTAGAAAAACTCTTGCTAAATATGATGTTAATCATAGAGTGTCTTCACCATATCATCCTCAAACAAGTGGCCAAGTAGAATTAAATAATAGGGAGATTAATTAATCTTGCAGAAGACTGTTAATAAATCTAGAAAGAATTGGTCTAAGAAACTTAATGATGCTTTGTGGGCTTACAGAACTGCTTATAAAAATCCTATGGGCATGTCTCCTTGTAAAATGGTTTACGGAAAAGCTTGTCACTTGCCTCTTGAATTAGAACATAAAGCTTATTGGGCAACTAAAGAACTTAATGATGATTTTAAACTTGCCGGTGAGAAAAGATTGCTTGAAATGAGTTCTCTAGATGAATGGAGGAGTGAAGCTTATGAAAATGCCAAGTTATTTAAAGAAAAAGTTAAAAAGTGGCATGATAAAAGAATTTGAAAAGAGAATTTAATGTTGGAGATAAAGTGTTGTTGTATAGGTCTCGTCTCAGATTTTTTGCAGGAAAACTCCTATCTAAATGGGAAGGACCTTTTATTGTCGAAGAGGTTTATCGCTCCGGTGCTATTAAAATTAATTCATTGAAGGGAGACAAACCATAAGTGGTCAATGGTCAAAGACTCAAGCATTATATTTCTGGTGATCCTCTTGAAAATGATGTTGATATAATACAAGTGGTGACTCCCGAAGAATTCATCAAAAATGAATACCGGAAGGATTCAGAACCATAATTGAATAGGTATCAACTCTAGTAAGTAAATCTCCTCGGAAAATTCTAGAAAAATTATATTCATCGTTTTTAGGAAATATCATAAAATTAGAATCAAAGAAGAGACGGAGTCGGACGCCACGGTGCCCAGGTGACACCTGGGCACGGTCCAGCCTGGGCCTCGCATGGGGCCCACCTGGAGCCTCTCGTGCTCGTTTCCGACTCCGCCTCGACTTGTTGCCTTCCTTTTGTTTCGGAAATTTTTGCTATATATTCACCCGGATCTCTCGAGGTTCGTATCTCGTGTTTTTGACGTTTTCGTTTTCGAGTTGTTTTTCTTCAGGTTCTATCTCCAAACCCTAGCCGCCATGTCTTCTCCGGGATCCTCCAAGGATGGATTCCTTAGGAACGTCGTCAATCCCTACCTCCATGAAGTGAAGATGCACCCGAAGGTTTTGCAGCTCAAGGAGGGAGGTCTCCAGTTGCAAGATCTACAAGGACCAAAGAGAGAAGGGGGCATTAAGGAAAGGCTTGAAGAAGTGGAGCAAGATATGTTCGAGTGCAAGGGATGGTGTTGCGCGGATTGATTCAAACCACCGCATCATCTCCGAACTCATTGCTGAGCACAAGAAGGAGGTTAAAGAGCTAAGGGAGGATATTTTATTCCTTTGCAAGGAGACAATGCAGCTGCAAGCTCAGATCTATGACCTACACAATCAAAACTGTGAGTATGAGTTAGATTCAAAAATATTAGCTCTGCTGCAAGTTTCAGGATGTTGGAGACCGAGATGTCTCTCATCGATGGGAAGCCCTTTCCATGGAAGTGTGTCAATAAGGAAGAAGAGATCCGTGCACCACGGAAGGAGTAATTCGTCATGGTAATGGTACTCTCTTGGCTTGTTCCAAGCTTGGGGGAGTGCCCCGGTATCAATATCATTATCTTTTATATTTTATATTTTTAGTAGAGTGTCATATCATGAGTAGAGAAGTTATCATATGAGATAGGTTGCAATATGGAAGTATCGTTCCTTTAGTGAGTTATCCTTGTATCCGTTGGTGTGAGTTTGTCTATGATGGAATATTAATGAGAAGTTCTGCTTATTTTTCCGCACCTTTTATTTTAGTACTGCAACCTCTCTTATGTGTTGATCTTGAGAAATGTTGGCTTACATTAGGTGTAGCAAGTAAATCTTTTTGAGTTGTGGCAAACTCTGTAGTAGCTTTGACACCTTAGTATAGAGAAAGTTTTTATGCAAAATAGTCATCTTGGTTACTCTTTTTCTTGCTTGTTAGCTCTCCAGCGTTGTATTCTTGCAATTTAGAATTTGATAACCAACTAGGGAAACAGTTTACAATACATTGTTTACCTTGTTGCTATATATACTTGCTTGTATCTCTTAACTCTGGTGTTTGCTAAAAAGCCTTGCTAGCCTAAAGCCTTGTACTGAGAGGGAATGCTTCTCGTGCATAAAAACCTGAACCAAAACCTTCCAAAGTGTCCACCATAACTTTCTACATGTGGTATTTCACTGCCATTCCAAGTAAATTAGTCATGTGCTACCTTTAAATATTCAAAATACTCTATATTTGTGCCATTGTTTTCAGCTCATGAGGACGTAGTAGTTGGGTTTATCATCTTCCATACCAAATAATGTTTATATGACTTGCATGCTTCATCTGCTCGTCAAAAATTGCACATTGCTGGTTAGTCCAATATCAGAAATACAAAAAAATAGACACTCCTCCATGGATATGTGATTGATGGAAGGCACCCGAGGATTCGGTTAGCCATGGCTTGTGTAAGCAAAGGTGGGGAGGAGTGTCAAAATATATATATAAATAAAAAGTATGATATCTCGGAACCGCTCTTAAAACTTATTTGGTATGGAAGATGTTAAGACCGCTATTGCTATTCGTTGACGTAGACAAACACTACTCAAAACAAATTTTACTTCTGTTTTTGGAAACTTAAAAAGCTCTAGCACATGATTTAATCCTTACTTCCCTCTGCGAAGGGCCTATCTTTTACTTTTTATGTTGAGTCAGTATACATATCCTTCTTATTCTCCACAAGCAAGCATTTAGGGTTGTGAGATACAATCAATTATATGGTAGCAATGAGCTTAATTATGTTTTATTGTAAGGTGTATTTTTCCTTTTGTTGGCATTCTAATTCTAATTGCAGGCACACAACTCTAGAGGTTCGCAATGTACGGTAAGGATTTTTGGTCAGCTGAACATAATCTATTAGATAAGTAACAACTTTAATATAAAGATCCTTTTGAAATTTAAAATATGATGAACAAGAGAAGTTGCCACAACTTAAATAAGCTTTTCTTGATCCACTTTTACATGTATGATCATCTTCTTCGGTTTCAAGTTAAGCTTATAAGAAAGGTTGCTGTGTATAATACATGAGTGCTAGTTGATTAAGTGATGCTTCATGCTCGTATTCTTTATTATCGACACTTTCACTCCATAAACTTCTGGTCATGTTTTCCGAGCTCAGTTTTCGCTTGGGGACAAGCGAGGTCTAATCTTGGGGGAGTTGATACGTCCATTTTGCATCACTATTTTGTATCATAATTGACTGTTATTCATTGATATATTTCATATTAGAGTGCAATTCTTATGTTATTTCATCTTGTTTTGCATGTTTGACGATTATCGAGGAATGAACTACCAGAGTCTGGAATCAGCTGGAAAAAGCACCGTCAAGATACTGTACTTCTGCAACTCCAAAAATTCCGAGAAAATTCAGAGATTAATATTTCATCAGAAGATGGACGGAGCCAGAAGAGGGACCAGAGGGGGTCCACAGGGTGGCCAGACGCCACCCAGGTGCGGCCAAGCCTGGACCGCGCCTGGGGCCCACCTGGTGGCCCTGCGCCGCCTCCGGCTCTCCCCTCTCACATATATCATCCCTGTGACCTAAAAACAGAGGGGGACGCTTCAAAGAAATATTCCGCCGCCGCCTCGGGGGCGAAAACCACAGAGAGAGAAAAGCTCTCCGGCAGGGAGAAATCTGCCGGGGAAATTCCTTCCTGGAGGGGGGAAATCGTCGCCATCGTCATCGTCATCGCCACGGGCTTCATCGGAACATCATCCACACCATCTCCACCGCCAGCACCATCATCACCGCCGCTCCACTTTGTTTCGCTGAGACATCTAGGGTTCCTCCTTGTGAAGTTTAATGGGATTACTTTTCCGGTGTTGATTACTTGTCGTAGTTGATGCTATTGAGTTTTATCGTTGAATTACTTTTATGTCCAGAATATTGTTCATCACTTTATCACCTTTGATCATGTTCCAAATGATGTCTCGTGATTAGTTCGTTTAGTTCTTGAGGACATGGGACAAGTCTTGACACTAGTAGTGGAATTATGTTGAGTAGTATTTAATAGTTTGATGCTTAAGTTGTGGTGTTGTTCTTCTAGTGGTGTTATGTGAACATCGACTACATAATACTTCACCTTTATGGTCCTAGGAGAATGCATTGTGCATTTAGTTTGCTTATTGTGGGGTTGCGGGAGCGATAGAAACCTAAACCCCCGTTGGTAAGCTATTGCGCAAGGGAGTGTAGTATCCCAGAGTTTAAAGTTGTGGTTAGTTAATTCTTAAATACTTTCTTGCATTTGAGGATGCTTGTGGGAAGGTTTAACCACAAGTGTGTATTTGTCCAAGTAAGGGCGGTACATTAGCATAGGTTCACCCACACAACACTTATCAAAATATTAAAGACTAAGCGGCGGTATGAAGCAAAAGTGACTTGACGAAATTCCCGTGTGTCCTCAGGAACGTTTTAGCCATCATAAGTAACACCACCGGCTTGTCCTTTGTGCTAAAAAGGATTGGGCCACTTGCTGCAATTATTATTGATCTCTTTTATTTACTTGCACTTTATTTATTTGCTATTATAAAACCCATAAAAAATTGTCTTTTAGTATTTGTAGTAGAACCTTGCACGAAACTACTTGCCAGCACCTTCTGCTCCTCGTTGGGTTCGACACTCTTATTTATCAAAAGTACTATGATACACCCCCTATACTTGTGGGTCATCACTAGCCAACCAGAAGCCTAGTACGAAGTCTCACCACCCCGTTCGGTACGCGACAGCCAAAATCCTAGAAGAATCACAACCAGAATCGGCCCATAAGAAGGAAGGATACCACAGGTTTTGGAGTGCAAGACAAGAAAAACTATATTAGTATGGGAATGTGACTCTCAAATCCTCTATATAAAGGGGAGCCTAGGCTTGAATGGAAGAATGACTGCGAGGGATATATGCAATCTCAGTTGAATGGAAGAATGAGTGCAATCTCTATTAACATACTTGTGCCAACACCGATCTAGGATTGAATGGAAAAACCAAAGAGAGCTTGGGTTGGCACGGGGAACCACTGGGATGAGGCCAACGTATATTTTTACCCTATGTCCACGGTTATCATTTGTGGTGGAAAATAACAAAGTTTTGGCAATTAACCCTTGGTTGCATGGGTGAAAGCCCAACTACATATGTGCATCAATATTTGAAGTACAAAACCTATACACTTCCAAAGGCATGAACTTACAATACCTACAAGACTTTTACTTCCTATGGACATTGCTTCAAGATATTCACTTTCATGAAGGCATGGAGACTCAATCAATCAATTCAGTAGAGTACCCATCATCTCCTATTTCACGGCGTCGACTTAGCCACCACAATTAAGAGTCAAACTATTTGGGCCAACTGACTCCTTGCTAAGTGTGAACTTTTCGCTTGGCTCATTTGTACAAAACTGAGTGTGGACTGTTCATCGACTTCTTCGTAGAGGCTGGCCCAATTGGTGGTGGTGGTGGTTGGGGAGGGGGTGGGGTGCAGCGACTCGCCTCCTTTTAGATGTCATTTTTCGCATTTGGGGCATGCTCGGGATTGGGCAGGGTGAGTTATTGGAACACCATTTTGTGAAGAGAATTAAACTCATTTAAGCGTCATTCACCTCCAAGGAAGCCAAAAAAAGACGTTCATCGCCTCGCTTATCATGCTCACCTTTTGGGAGATACCGAGAGACAAATGTGCAAGTCTTCCGAAACGTCTCATCCTTGCCATGATGAACTTTAAAAGGATGAAGAGGCTGACCAAAGAGTGGAGCGTCGCCTAGTCATTGAGTTCGCAAAGACTAGAGTTAGAGCCAGAGCTCTTGAGCTCCATCATGCCATGCAGATTAGTCTATTTTGGGGCCTTTGGCGGTATTTATAGGCCAATCCCAATGCTTGTTCTTGTGTTGTGATCATAACCTAATTGTTGATGTGGCGCGGCAATTAATGAGTAAATAGAACAACATTGTATCTTATCTAACATACTTGTCCATGATCATAGGCAGAAAATTCATTGCTTCCCCAATTCCATGTAGAGATAAATCTCTAAGTTCAGTTCGGGAGAACACGGGTCTCCAAAACCCGATGTCGTAGGTTCAAATCCTATAGGGCGTGATTCCATCTATTTTATGTCGAAGCAAAATCACTAAATATAAAGTTATTTAGATATAACTTTTAAGAGCCAATGCTTGGGTGGTGATGTCTTTTAAGATAAACCTTAAGTATCGAATTGTTCTTAATTAATGAAAATGTGGCAGAGCTTTTGCCTGCGCTTAGAAAACATGTGTAACTCTTCTAACAGAAAATGAAATCCCTCCTTCCAGAAAAGAAACCGTGACAGAGTGCCCTATACGAAATTTGCTAGCTTTCTTTTACAGTGGGCTCCTTTGATTCATCAGTTTTACAGTGGGCTCAACGGAGAGTACAAACACACATACGAGAGAGCAGTTGTCGTATCAAGCATCTGCTGTACTTCCGTTAACCACACACATAGGACTCCTTTGATTTAAGGCCCCGTTTGGATTATAGGATAGGAAAAATACAGGAATAGGAAAAATATAGGAATTGAGATGGCATGCCTCACAAATCCTATGGAATTGGAAAACACAGGAATTGAAAAGAGTGGCCGTTTGGATTGTAGGATAGGGAAACCAAAGGAAACTTTTTTAATTTCAAGCCTAATTATCTTGATAAGGCTGTTATCAAATTCCACGTAAGAATAAAAATCTGGACGGTCTCTTGAGAATTCTTAACAATTATAGAGGATTAATAAAGATAACTGTGCTAATCCCACGCAAGAATATCTCAACAGATTACTCGATCAAACATGACGTGCTTTGCCTAAAAAATATGGTGTATTAATCTTACACAAGAAAGTTGTGCAACTGAATCACCGTACTTACAAATAGGAGTCCAAATCTGATTAGCCATGCATAAACATAACACGTGGTCCATCTCTTCCTGCTTATGTGCCGTACTGGCCTTTATGTTGGGGAAATCTGCCGTGCGAGAGAAAAAAAAGGCAGCTGAAGGCCTCGAAGCAGCGTGTTCCGGCCAGGAATTTTTCCATTGAGTCAGACTGGATGTTTATTTTCCTGTGAAACCGTGAAGGATAGGAATCCAATCCTATGAAATCATGTTTCCTATTCCTACGTTCCAAAGGGCGCAAAGGAATTTTTTCCTATGAAATTCCTATCCTTTGAAATTCCTGTGAAAATCCCGTGTTCCAAACGACCCCTAAAGGAAAATCATAGGATTTTTAAAGGATTTTATCCTACAGAAAATTTTCCTATATTAATCGTTTGATTCATAGGATTAGTTTCTATAGGTATTTTTCCCATAGAAATCTTTGTACCACATCGCATAGGAATTCTAGCATTGTCTCCACCCAGGGAATAGCGAGATGTGGTTGCTGGCTGAGTTTTGACGCTCCATCAGTAATTTGATGGTTCGGATGTCTCATTGCTTTCCCACGCTCTCTCTCGCCCTTTCCTGAGGCGGTTCGTCATTGGTCGGCGGCGGATCGATTGGAGGCCTCTGGTGCGTCCAAGGGCTGGTCCCATCTGTCGGTGTCGTACACGACTGAGGTCGGTTCGCCGCCGCTTTTCTCTGCGCCATCTCCTCGGTCTCCTGGGCGCCGCCAGGAGCGCCTCTGCCTAGCACCGTGAGCCGCTGGGAGCGGCCTCCGCCTCCTACCTTGCGCCACCGGGAACGGCCTCTGCCTCCCTCTGGGCGCCGCCGCGCGTGACCTCCCCGCCGGGGAACAACCTCCACCTCCGCTCGCCATCTCTGCTCGCCTCCTCCTGACTCGTGCTTGGCCGGTGGTGCCCCCCATGGCCCGCGCTCTGCCGGAGGCGCCATTCCCCTCCCTGCTCGTGCTCGACCGGGCTCGCCACCACGGCGTCCCGATGCGCATCGATTCTGGCCTGTGCAGGGTCGGGAGGAGCGCCGGAGAAGGAGAAAGCTCTCCCCTCGACTCGCTTGGCCGCCGCTTGTTCTCATGGGAGTCCAGCGCGCCGTACAAAGGAAGCCCACACCGGCCGCCCATCGAAGTCCACTGCGCCGCTCTGGAGTCCCGCAAGCACCGGATACGTACCGTTGTTCGCAGGCCTGCCTTGCTTGTCCCGGTTGACAACGGTGGATGGCCCCCGCGGCGGCTTGCCGTATTGAGGCCGTTCCTCCATGGAGCGCAAGCTGGTTGGTCGCCTCTGGCTGGGCACAAGACTGGACTCCTCACTCCCGTACGTGCTCACGTCCCCTCTCTCAATATGTGTACATTTGTTCTTCATTCATGTTCAAAAGGGATGCATCAGATCGATGGACTGCAGTATCTGAATCCCCTCTCTAATGCCCTGATTTCAATCATTTGTTTAGTGCAGAGAAGCTTAATAATTTGCCCTAAATCCATATGCCCAGAAGATGTTTGTGTTTATACCTAAAAAGGGGGATATTGTTTATACCTATTGGTAGCCGAATTTAAGTATAAATAGCAATTCACCAATTTGATGCTATCTGAATGTGACATAGTCTGACTGGCTGGAATAGCTCCACTACGAGTATGCATTGCCCCTATTATGCATAGCAGAACTCATGGATATAACAAAATAAGAAATTATCAAAATAAGGATACTCCGGATACGAATAATTAAGTAAAATAATTGCTGTTAAGTTTATCTGTTTCTTGTCCAATTATATAGTTCAGGGAAGCACAACGTGTGTGGTGTCCTCACCATATCGGCATTGTGCAATAAGAAAGATATATTTCTTCGTTTTTGTTGTCTTATACATTGCATAATTTATTCATGTGTTCAGGAATGCTGTGAACAAAATAAGAACTGAATTCATAGCAGTTGCCACATATGCAGTACATATTAATGAGGTGAACTATGTTTCATCAGAAGAAGGATTGCATAGTTTTACATAAACTGGTGCAGTTGATTATCATTTTGGTTCTGACTCCTATCTGTTGACCTGTTTTTTCCTTTTCTTTTTGAGGAAAATCGATTGTGGTAGGTATGTTCTGAAAATATTGCTTGCTAAACTCTGAGATTAATTTCTTGCATTGTCAAATACTGCATGACTTCAGCCATTCAGGCGAGGTGTTAAAAGTTACCATGTAATACATGGTTGATACTTTGTTCTGGTTTTCTCAGTTCTTATGGTTATGATATTTCTTTTCAAAACAGTGCTACAACCTACGAGTACCAGCCTTTGCATACAGAAACAAGGAGGAGGAGCTATGATAAATAAATGCAGAATATATATGTCTATGTGCTTTTTTATTTTAAAACTAAAATTTAGTCAATTGGAAGGTTTTGGACCTGGTATGTTCCCAACTATGTGTATCCTGCCGCCAGGTTGGTTTGTTGCGGTAGAGAAGGGTGTGCAGTTGGATATGTTGGTAGGGATGTTAAGGGGAGGGATTTGCTTTATTCGATATTGGCTGAACTACTAATTTTTGATTTGACCTATAGCACTACCAGACGCAGCCTAACATTGATCTGAATAAATAGTTCGGTGGTAAAGTGATTGGCATATGGATTTTGGCCCTACAAGTTTAACCGAGCTGCATCTCTAGCGACGTTACATGACAAAGGATGAGTTGGTCCTGTTCACGTCCGTTTGATGTATTAGAAAATTAAGCATTTTGGCATTAATACATTCTACCACATTAGTTGGATGGAAATATTTGGCATGGAGCTGTACGTTGGATTTAGTGAGCATGTCATCTACAGAAAACGAATTACATGATGTAGACCGAGAGCATTTCTTTTTGCCTAGGAGTACTGGAGTAGATTGGTCTTCTCTTAAAATTGTTTCTCAATCTGATTACCCGCAAGTTTTGGAGCTTTGGGTGCCGGAAGTAGTTGTCCGATTTGAACGCACGTTCGAGACAAATGCGCGACGCACCTCATCTTTTTATGCTTGGTTGTGCTATTTTTTGTGTTTCTGCAGTGCTTGGTTCTTCCCTATATCGATGTTACGACGTTCCTACATGCTTGCTTAAATGGGTTGCTCTCTCATAGTACCTTTCTTGCACAAGTGTTTGAGGAGTTCATGCTCAGCATTTAACATGATTTCTTTCTAAAAAAGAGTCATAACTGAATGCTATGAGACATTAGAAATTTAGAACGTGCAGCTGGACTTCTGGCTTGCCATCCCTGATATTTATAGTTTGATTCAATCTGTTAGCATTTTCACAATGAGTTTCTAAAATGTTTCCAACGGTTCATTGTCTGAAATTGTTCAATGACTGAGGGGTTGTTTTTGTAACACACTCGGATGACATGAACATGTGACTGCTCCAACGACGCATGTCGTGCAGTGATGGCGACCTTTCAGGTGTGACACATTCAGCAAGATATATATATTTGTTCATATTCTGATATAATCCATTTTGTAATTATTATCCTCATGGGTATTTATTTCTTCATATTCTGATAGAATCCGCTTAATAGCTATTATCCTCGTGGTGGGTATTAAGTAGTTGTCACGAATTTCAAGCAGAGTTTCATTAATTAGGTGATTGGTTATAATTTAGGTCTGTACAGCAAGATTGTAGCATGTCTTGTACTTTAGGTCTGTATAGAAGCACAACAGGAAAAGATATAGTACAAAAAATCATACATGGCCCATCTGATGGGGTTGCCTGATACTTCAAAATTCAGGCAGTGTGTTGCATATTGATCTTGCTGCATGCAGCCTGCAAGAAATAAACTTTATGCAATCCATTTTCTGCATAAAGATTGATTCTAGGCGTAGGGCATAGTTGAATCGTCACCACTTTTACATGATGGCGAAGGCGGTGCAGGGATGTGACAGTTTTTCGGTAGTGAGGAGATGAAGGAGGAGAGGTAGCCCATTTGACGGTGCGGTGCAGGGATATGACAGTTTGTCGGCAGTGACGAGGTGAAGGAGGAGAGGTCGCGGCGAGGGAGACGTGCAGGGGGCTGCTGGGCCGTGTCTTGCGCCGTGGCGACGCAAGGCAGGGAGTCGTCGGGTTGAGGGCGAGGGGATCCCTTTTTTTCTATTAACTTGCCAGATTGTAGGGGCTACGGACTCGGGACGAGTTTCATGTTATGCTCTGTGGTGGAGGTGTTATGAAGGACGCGTGCACAGGCGGCGCTCGCGGCAGCAGCCACCGGCAAGGCAGTGCTGTGCATGGTGGCTAGGCTACCGGGCTCGAAGAACTGCAGTCGTCGGTCTGGGTGGCATTCCTGTTGTTCAGACTCCACCTGGGCATGTTGTACGGGGTGTTCTCAGCGAGCTTAGAACCGGCAGTGCAGGGGTCGTGGCTCGCCTAAGACGAGTTCTTTAGGAACATCTGCAGCGTCCTGCTTTGTGAAGGTGACCTTGCCTTATTCTGACATTTTGGTGGAACATCATTCCTTGCTAACATATGTATATGTCTATTTCGATTTCAGATATTGCAGCAACAGCTCACAGAACCTTTAATTGTGCGTTAAAATTATTGTTTTCTTTTGTTAGTTTCAATAGTAGTAATCTATGATAGCTTAATTAGAGACATCAAAGTGCAAGTAGCAGACTTATATGAAAATTTCTTGTTTCATATGCATCATGAGAAGATATCTTTTTTTTTTGAGGAAAGGATCCGACACTTATATTCAGGAAACTCAGAGCATCTTACAAACAGGTCCAACAAAGAAAAGAAAAAACAAAGAGACCCCTGCAAAATGCACAAAGCCCCTGAGTGCCCTGAAAGAACCACGATCGGATCCACCACCACGCTCCCGAGCACCTAGCCGACGCTGCCGTCGCCGTACCACCATCCGCCAGGGAGAGGCCACCACCACATGTTGTAGACGGCTGCAAGAGTCATCCGCCGCCGCGCGACGGAATCTGGACTTGCTGAACGAGCACAGCCACAGCAGCAGCTCCCGAGCACCACCCACCTTCCCGCCGACGCAACACCGCCCAGGTCCACCACCAACAGCACCCCTCCGCCAGCAGACGCTGCTCCCCTCGCCACCACGGCCGGCCGGAGCAGAGACAACGGAGCAAACCACCTGCAACACCACCAGCAAAAACGGAACGCCCACCTCCACCTCCTTCTCCCAGGAGCAGCACCTGCACAGAAACTGCAGCTCGTCGCTGCGGATGAACAACAGCATGGTGCCGCACAAAGAACACCCCGCCAAGCTTCCACCACAAGCAGATCTGAGCAAAACGCCTCACCACCAAGCCTTCCCGTCGCCAAGACGACAAGATCGGGTGAGAGCCGCTCCAGATCTCCCCGCGTAGAAGCAGCACCGAGCTTATTGAAGCAGGCGCCCTCGGATCCGTCCCCTCCGCACCCCATCCACCATGGACGAGCACTGAGCGAGAGCTTCTCCAGGCAAAGGTCGCTGCTCAAGATCGACCTCACCAGGCGACAAGGAAAGATAGACGGCATAGCGCCAGGCTGCATGCAAGCAAAGACTACACCTAATACTACTGCTGTACAGAGGAGCCGGCCTCCTCCCCCCCACCAGCTCCGAGCGGCCGCGCCGCCGGAGAGGAAGGAGAGAAGAGCCGGGAGCACTCGGGAGACTCTCAAGGGGAGGGGAGGAAGAGAGAGAAAGGAAGGGGGGAAAGTGAGCCTCTAGGTTATTTCAAATTCACAAAGCTGGAAGTGTGTAGAAGTGTTTCACTTGTTTTTTTAATTTCTAAGTGCGGACTGTGGACTACTGTCATCGTGGCAACAAGTTTTGATAACTAGATATGGTCATCTCTAATGGCGTGATAACATTGTCAATAAATTTGAATTGTATGTAATTCAGGCCTTGAGATGATTTATGCCTTAGAACATATATCTTTTGTGCTGCTTTGTTAGCAGTGGAGGAACAGCTTATAGTTATTTCTGGCATATATCATCCATCTAGAACCATGAGTATTTTACTGTTGGGAGATTTGTTTTGTGGTCATCTCTTCTGTAATGCGAAAAGGATGTTAAACATATACATGACTTTGTTGTTTGAAGATTTAACATCAATTACTCTTTACAGGTCCTATAGGTGGGTTTAATCAAATTACTTAGCTACAGCTGAAGACTTTCCTCAGAGCTTTATCGACTGACCCTCCGTTTATTTAGTCAGTGCCCCGAGTTAATGCATCATGGAAACTACATCACAAGTGATTGCATCAAATCTTGCTATTCATGAAGGCTCAATACTTGGATAATACACATGTTTTTTCCTTTAATTTAGGTGATATTTGGTTTTACCATGGACATGATCACAAAATATATTCAATTTTATGTGTTACATAAGCTTGGTCTACTTTGATCACACCGTCAGAACTGGTCAACATGATGTGTTCTTGCATATTATTGGCTGTTATGCCTAGTCTACTTTGAAGTGCACCCCGCATTTGCTTCGGATCTGAACTGCATGTTTAGACAGTAACCTGTATGGCGAGTTGTAAACTAAAAACCATTTAGGCTTATACATGACCATATACGTGGTTGTTCCTATTAGACAATATTATATTTCCAGTGATGTAAAAGATGCTTTGTGTGAGAAGTCTCACTATAGTATGTTCTGATTACCCATTCAAACAAAAAAAATCATTATTTGTCAGCTATAATCTAACGGCGCAGCAAAGCGCGCCATTCCCTTCTAGTGACATTCTAATCCTATAGGTTTCTCATTCCTACACATTTCCTAATCAAATGAGCCCATACGGGTTGGTGGCGACTGCTGTATTTCCCGTATGAAAGTAATCGAAAGTGTGGTTAATCTTGTTCGAGAAAGTACTCCTACGGCTGTGGCAATGGCATCCTCGCTCGTTGACATTATCCCTGACCCGTGACTTGGCCTGCACACGCCTTCCTTTGTTGGGATGGTGCAAGCAGAAAAGCATCGATAAATTCGGTAGTGCCACTCTCACAAGGAACGCCAACTCACGCTGCTCCACGAGAGCCTGGCACGTTCATCACTACAGAATTTTGGCAAGAAACGTCTCATCACGAAGGAAAAGGATGATAATAGTAGGTTCAAAGTTCAGCAGAATGAAAGCAACTGACCCACATAGAACAACAAATTATTTGTTGCCAAAATAGTAACCAGCTATATTCCAAGTGCACTTTGACTCTACTAGTAGTATCGAAAAGGTCTACAAGTCCGTGAACCATATCTGTACTTCACAAGTCCCAAACAGAAAACACGCTATGAACAACGCAAAACCATACCGTGTTCTAAATTGCAAAACGAATGCTCAGGCAACGAAGAAACGGTGTGGAGACAAATGGTAATACTAAGAGTTCAGTTCTCATTTCTTCATCAAATGGAAACCCAACATAACAACCAGCCTGGCTTACAACTGAGATAAGCACCCGAAAATTTGTTTTGCCATATTCACATTCATCAGAGCACCTAATCCGACCAACAGCTATAATTTCTTAAATGCTCACAACATCCGGCCTGATGAAACCTAAATCCTACGAAACAAGAAACCCCTTCCTCTTCTGATGAGATGTAATCGATGGCGATGGTGGCGACAAGGTCAACGCTGGGCCTTAGTTGTCATCGTCGTCAGCATGGGATGCCTTGGAGGATGCCTTCTTGGGGAGGAGGTGCTGGTGGATGTTGGGCATCACGCCGCCGCTGGCGATGGTGGCACCGCCGAGCAGCTTAGTCAGCTCCTCGTCGTTGCGCACGGCGAGCTGGATGTGGCGGGGCACGATGCGGGTCTTCTTGTTGTCCCTTGCAGCGTTGCCGGCGAGCTCCAGGACCTGATTGAATCGGATACAGAGGACGAAATAAGAAACTAGTGGCAAGAAAAGCCATCGACTTTGACCGAAATCTAGTTAATTTCAGAACAAAAATAAATCAACAGTAGGGTTTGATTCAGATCTAAGAACGCCCAATAATCGGAACCGACGGAGGAACCAGATCGAGAAACACAAGACACGAACAGGGAGGGCAGAGGTGAGATCCGGGAGAGACGCACCTCAGCGGCGAGGTACTCAAGGACGGCGGCGAGGTAGACGGGGGCGCCGGCGCCGACGCGCTCGGCGTACTTGCCGGCCTTGAGGAACCTGGCGATCCTGCCGACGGGGAACTGGAGCCCGGCCTTGGAACTCCTGGACGTCGCCTTCTTGGCCGCACCAGCGCCGATTGCCTTCCCACGGCCGGCCATCTCAGCGACGGAGGAGGAGGGGAACGGCGAGGCTGGCTGCCAGGGAACGGAACGCGCGAGAAGGCGGAGGCGGCGGGAGCGAGAGGGAAAGCGGGTTGGGGGAATCGGTCGGCGTGGTGGAGAATATATAGGAGGGTGGGGACGAGCGCCAGCCAATGGGAGTCGATCACGCGGATCGTGGACTTGGACCGTCGGATGCGCGGAGATGGACGGTGGATGTGAGTCGCCAGGGTTCGGATCCGGATGCGGCGGGAGGGGGCCATGGGCGGGAGAGGTTTTCGTCCAATTCCAATCCCCAAATCCCACCAAGATCAGAGAACTCTTTTCCCCTCTCCTCTGCTTGCCACCGTTGAGAGTCGACTCTCGTGTGCTGCTGCCGCCCCTTTCCTTCTCTTGCTCCGGCGACGCTGTCGCTCGGTGTGAGGATGGCTTAGGTGGCTGGCCTCCCCTGTACATAGTAGTTTTAGGGCTAGATCTAGGTTTTGCCTTGATGGCGTTTGGCTTTATGCCGGTTTGGAGCATGCCGCTGGTGCATCCGAGCTGCGCCTGGTGGTCTGTGGCTTCGTCCTCTCTGGTGGTGGCGGTGAGGTGCCGTGTGAAGCTGGTGGAGCGAGCCCGGTGTCTCCGAAATAAGCTCGGGGTTCGACGAGCTCCAGATTTTCTTGGATGGATCTGTGGAGGTTGCCGTGGTGGCGGGCTGTGGAGTTCATCCATTGGATCTGGTGTTCGAGTTTCGATCTTGACGGCGCGTGCTCCGGCGTCGTTGTGGAGTGGAGGAGATGGATTAGGGGCTTCTCTCTTGCTGTTCCTTGGAGATTTCTTGCAGGTCTGCAGGCTGGATGTGGCCGGCGTCTGCGGCCTGACCGCCGGACCGTATCGGGGCGTCGCCCCCGCCGATGGCGTCAGCACTGCTTCTAGATCCCGTCGTTCGCGGCGGGTGGCCACTGCGGCGATTTCAACGAGGTGTTTTCCTCTACAGGTCCGTTCCGGCGACACAGCTGCAGCTTCGGTCGTCTTCGCTTTCATCTCCGGTGATGCGACGGCGGCGGATCGAGCGGTGGCGGAGTTGTCTGTGCAGAGAAGGCCTGAGGGTCTTGGTTGTAATTTTTGTTTTTCCAGGGTCTTTTCTGTAAAGTGTGGAACAGTTGTGCTGCTTCTGGTGACTTCTTGTAAGCTCGTGATTTCCAGTTAATATATCCAGAAGTTTGCTTCAAAAAAAAAAAGAGGTTTTCGTCCAGGACTTTTTCGCGGGCGGCTAGGGGAACCGGCGGAGCAGGCACGTGTTTATTTTCGAGGGCCCACCTGTTGGTGCCGATTCTTCTCCGGTGAGTAAGCGTGTCAGGTCCGAAATAATGTTCGTGACTTTGTAACAACATTGCACATGTAGTTGTGTAGTACTCCACAATGTTCGACCCATGGACATGACAACATGGACTTTGTAACAACATTGCACATGTAGTTGTGAGTACAATGCTACTGTACGTAACGGAACTTGCCGGCTTCCGAGTTCGACCCATGGACTCCCGTTTATTTACTCCACATGATTTATCCACACCATCATGAAACTGTCTCACAGCATATACAAACGTGTCCGGAGCCTCTAATCGGAGTGATTGTCCACCAGATTTCGCCACGATCATTGTCATGTTGCAGAACGATAGTTCATGTTCATTAAAAAAGCAAATTCTCAAGGTGTACATACACCATCAAGATAAATATTTATGTTATTAATTTATTACAAGTCTATCATGCTGTATAATGTTATTTTGTGCCTCCGGGAATTTTTTTGCAGGATCAATCCATAACCCGGCAGTGGAAGCCGGGTCATCAAGTTTGGTATCTGGGAAGTCAGAAAAATTTCATGCTAAAAGCAGCAAGACTACGTGAATTTGTCCACAGCAAGAGAAAAAAATATATATTAAATGAGTCATGCATGCAATCAGAGCATGTGTCACGTGAAGACATAAGAAAAAAGGGGGGGATGGCATGCATGCAATGAAGAAGCAAAACATAAGCCGGATCAAGACCCCAGTATGAAGCCGGTTAATGATTCATGAGAAAAGAAGAAAAAAGATTGTCTAGGTCACGTGAATATGCATGCATGCATGCTATGCCTGAGAGGAAAAAGAAGAGGAGTGCAAACCGAGTGGTGCTACAAACTCGCGAGGGATCTAACACACCCATGTGCTGCACGCTTTCCAAGGTTGCCAAATAGGAATTAAAGGAATACGTGATATTACAATTGTCCCAGTGGTGATATTTACAGTCAATTGATTTGAAGATCCCGAGTTGTTGCAGGCGAAAGAACTGACACTTGGGGGCTACAATTTCTAAGTGATACAAATATTGAAGAGCGAGCTCCGAGCTGCTGCAGGCATATAACCCGGCACTTGGGGGATACACTAGTCAAAAGTTTATCCAAGGCAAATTATCAAAGTCCCAGGTGGCTGTGGACAGCTAACCCGGCACTTGGGGGCTACTCAGTTTGAAGCTAAAATTTTCAATGTAATGAAGAAGTCCCAGGTTGCTGCAGGCATACAACCCGGCACTTGGGGGCTACAGTATTTGAAGTTCACAATTTCTTTCAGAGATACAAAATGAAAAAGTCCCAGGTCGCTGCAGGCATGCAACCCGGCACTTGGAGGCAACACGGTTCGAAGTTTTCTATTCATTCATCAAGCACCAAGTTATCGCGAGGTGATAAACTCGGAGCTTGGGGGGCTACAGGTTATATACATGAGAAAAATTGAGGTTAATATTTTTGAGAGCCGGTAAAGCCGGAGGTATTTGCGTCGGGTCTTCAAAAGCCGGGTCTTGAAAGACAACCTCCATTTGAGTAGGCTCCATTAAGTCCGGACCGTGGGAATCTGGAGCATCCTTCAGCACAGACTCCGTATGAGTAGGCTCCATCAAAAACCAGGTCAAAGGAACCACAAAGAAAAACATGGGAATATTCTTGGCAGGATTTGTGGGATGATCTTGAGATAAACCTGGAGGCATATGAATCCAGGAAGAAAAGCCGGGTTTTTAAAATGGACCGCCAAAATGAGCTGGCCTAGCAATTATAACCCGGGTTTTTTCCCATTAAATATTAACTTATTTTATTTCAGGAGGTTGATTGATGTTATAAACTAAGTGTTGAACAGAACACCGGAGGCGTATGAACCCGGTAGAAAGCGGCCGGGTTATGATATGGACCGCCAAGAAGAGCCGGCCTAGCTAAAGAGAAGGCAATGTAACCCGGTCTTTATATTTTATGAGTATTTCTTATTTTCATGAGGTTAACCCGGACACCAAGGATGGCGGCTCTCCTCGTGAAATGAAGTTTGAAACTAGAAAAAGAGCACGCCAACCCGGCGCCCGAGTTACCCTATGGGCTACTGATGGGGGTATTATAACCCGGTAGGCCCATGGAGAGGAAAGCATGACCCGCCAGGCAGGAGGCCGGGCGAGGCCAGCCATCATCATCATGGGCCGGGTTACACTGATGGGCCGGTGAGCTTGTCGGTAACCCGGTCTACACAAGGAAGGTTCGAGAAGACCCGGAGGCGGTACGCATCACGGAGTCCAAGACTTGGAGAACACGAAGACTAGAAGAACTAGAGCAGGATTCCAAATACGGGAATAACCCGGACTTACCTTGTAAGCGACTAGGAGACCCGGATGCCTTTATAAGCCGGCTCCTAGGTCATAGATAGAAAGATCCAAGAGAAAAGAAATTGGAGAGAGCGGTCTCAAGCCTAATAAGATAGACAAAATAGAGAAAGCTCAGGAGAGAGCTCCCACGCCGGAGTCATCCAAACCCGGCGATTGCCGTTGGCGCACCATGTAATCTGTTATCATATAGTGACTTATAGCAGGACGTAGGGATCCTCCATCGAGGGGACCTGAACCTGGGTAAAAAACATCTTCTCCCCGTAGAGCTAGACCAACTCCTGGACACCAGAGCCGCCTTGCCCCTCAACTCTAGTTACCCTATGGTAACATCTGCCGTGACAACCCCACGACAGTTTCAATAGACGGTATGATGATATCATTCAGAGACACTTGATATTATTAATGCTACTACGGAACCGGATAGGCCGAAATCCAATTCCTAATATATCCGACTTACACTGTTAAGTTTGGCATGTGAGGAGTTAAATAAGTTTATGTATTTTGATTGGATCAAAATTATGGACACAGTCTCAGAGCGCATGCTTGTCTCAGAGCGCATGCAAAAGCGTGAGTGGCCCCTTAGTTCCATTTGGTGCCATGTCATCATGCTAACTATAATCATTATTGAATCTAGTGCAAGTGGGAGACTGTTGGAGATATGCCCTAGAGACAATAATAATTTAGTTATTATTTATCTCCAAGTTTATTATTAATGTTTATGTCTTTATGCTATAACTGTATTGGGCACTTGAATAGCAAATACAACGTGTTCAAGAGGAAAACCTCCAATACAGATGTAGAGATACAAACAAGTAAAAGCGTTCCTAGTCTTGTCTCTAAGACTAGCCTATCTTGTTGTTTGATGATCATGTTTTCCTGGTCATAGACTTTGTATAAGTCACACAACTATAGGACTTTGTTATCGGAATGATAATAGTACTGAACTGACCCACTGTATGATCTTGCTATGAGACTAATCGTCAACGATGAAGATAGCAATTGATCATATGTTTAGTTTTCATTAGCTGTATTCCTATGCCTTGAGAATATCTGGTGACTGCTTATTCGACACTCATGCTTTGATTATCACCTAACGTCTTGCCGTAACTGAGGACCATAACGGTGGCTTTTGGGTGTGGACTAGAATAATGTATTGGAACAGAGATTATTCAAGAAAGGCACTTACTCCTCCAGATGATGGAGAGATACATCCTCTAGGCCATCTCAGTGTTATCATTGTCACCCAGTCATCTGGCCAGACACAGCGTGATTAAATCACGGGACAATGAAAATACAGAATGAGAAAAGAGAATGATATTGGTACGAAAATTGTATGTGTTATGATTAAAGGGTTTAATCACACTAGAGCACATTGTCTCAAATCTCGAGATACCATTGGTATCGTGTACGTAAGGGAATTAGCGTAATGAGTAACACACAGGTTCTGTCGTTCACTCGTGAACACACGGGAACCAGTACGGCCGTATAGGTCCCAATGCTGGTTATTGTCTGGTAAGCTCCTGGACATGTCTTTGTGTTTACCGAACCTTTCGGGTCACACTCTTAAGCTGTGAGTCAACATTTTATTGAGAGAATAAAGTTGTAATCTAAGTGGTAATGAGATAGTGTCGGAGTAGCTCCGATGTCACAAGAACTTGTTCCGGTGAAGTTTTAGTTACAGAGAAGGCGGACATCTAATGTCCCGGGGTGATAGGAATTGTTTCTATCACTGTCGGATTTATTCCAAAGGTTTATATAAGAGGGAAATATTATTCCGAGAGTTTTGTCGGCGGATACTAGGTATCCCGGATCATGTAAATATGTTTATATGATAAGTAATTAATTCTGGGAATTTTCTGTAATAGGAAATATTCAAGGAGGAATTAATTAGACAAAACAAATTAATTAATTAATTAAATTGGAAAAATATTATTTAATTTGGAGCCCACCACATAGGGCAACCAACTGGGCCAATGAGGCCCACAGGGTAGCCGTACCCCTGCATGGGGCGGGTGGGCCCCATGGGCCGAATCCGAGTTGGGGGGGGGGACTCCCCCTTTGGCCGAACCATAGTGGGCTTAGCCTCCCACCCAACTTGGAGGGAGGCGTGTTGGGGTGGGGGGGGGGGGACTCCTCCACCCCATGGCGGTTTGGGAGGGGAGTTGGAGTAGGACTCCTCCCCTCCCCTCTAGGGCCGGCGCACCACTTGGGGGAGGGTTTGCCTCCTCCCCCAAGTCTCCCTACCCTTTGGCCATCTATATAAACCCCACCCCCCAAAGGGAAATATACACAATATTGCCTCCGTGGCTATTCTCTCTCTCTCTAGTAGATCTCATGTGTTGAGAATTAGACGTCTCTAATCCTCTCATATAGATCTAATCAAGTTGATTAGATCTACCACCTAAACTATGCCAAAAGGCGGTCTCTCTTCGGCGGTGCTAGTAGCTCTAGGCGGCGAACGTGCTGTCGGGTTGGCGCGGTATCCATGGATACTGCTAGAGCGGGGCTGCGCAAGTAGTCCCTCAATGACAGGCCGGCAACAATCTCACCTCCCAGCGTGGACGTGAGATTCTTCATCAAGCTTCACCGACATCTACTTCGACAAACACAAGATCTTCCGCAACGGTGTTTGTAAGTATTCTAGATCTAGCATTATGGGGTGCAGCATATCTTCGTAGAATAGATCTTTAGCGGCAAGGTTATGGAAATTTTTAAAGTTTTACCCGCAACCCAATAGGAGCCGCCTCTCGACCCGCTCGAGTTCCTCTCCCGATCCTAGAGCGCATCCGCTGTCGACGTCCCCCGCGCGTGACCGCCGTCGTCGGCCCTCGTCGGGCTCATCGCAGAGGACGCCGCTGAAAGAGCATGCTGGGCTCTCTCTCTGTTTTGGAGTTAATAACAACACACCCACTGAACTAATCGTGTTCTTAAGTTTGATCAGGGATGAAAAGATCAACACGAGAAGTTCTCATATGGAAGAGAGAGGGGCTCGAAAATCTGCCCGGGCTGAATTTGTCCTGACGGTAGTACCGCCAGTGGGCAGCGGTAGTACCGCTCCTTCTGGAGTAGTACTGCTGCAGCACGCAGGCAGTCCTCTCCTGCGGTACTACCCTGGAAGTACCGTTGCTGATGGTAACGGTACTACCGCTGGAAGTACCGCTGGGGATACCGTTCAGACGTTTTAAGCCACTGTCTCCAACGGTATCTCTCCGGTACCCCCCACGTACTACCGATGGAATACCACGAATTTATTCGAGGCATAACAGCGGTAGTACCGGTGGGTTCTGGCGGTAGTACCGGTGCCTGGTAACTACGGTAGCACTCTGTGCTACCGCTGCAACTGAGCATCGGAACCACTGAGGTACTGTGTGAAGATCAGTAGCGGTAGTACCGCTGTTCGCCAGCGGTAGTACCGTTGTGCACATTTCTGTGCATAACGGTTGGATTTTCGGGGGCCCCTATATAAAGACCCTTTCTTCCCCAATGAAAGGCCGCGATTTACATTCTCTCTCCTCCATTGTTGCCGAGCTTCAAACTACTAGATCTCCCACTCCAACCACTCAATCGACTTGATACTTTGAGGAGTGTCATAGGAGGTCTAGATCTACATCTCCACCGAAGGAATTTCAAATCCCCCCACACGGATAGTGTGGAACTTGCATCTTGGGTTGCTTGTAACTCGAGGTGCCTTTGTGAGTCTCGGAGGAAGTCCGAGACATTGTTGGGAGGCTTCAACTCATTGTGGAGTTCCCCGACCTTTGTGTACCGGCTTGGTCAACGCCATCAAGGTGACCTCATAGTGAATGAGCCGAACCCCCACGGGTAAAGCTCACGGAGAATAGAGTGAGCACATCCGTGCTATTGGAGCGCCTAGGTGGCTCCACACTCCTCCAACGTAGACGTACTTCCCTTGGGAAGGAACTACGGGAAACATCTCCGTGTCTCCACTTTGCGGTTACTTCTATCCTTTACTTGTTGCTTCCGCTACGTTGCTTACCTTGCTTGTATCACATAGGTTGCTCACTTAGTGCACATCTAGTCAACCTTGTTATACTTTGCTCAAGCCTTAATTAATCGAAAAAGAATTAAAATTTGGTAGTCGCCTAATCACCCCCCCTCTAGTCGACATATCGATCTTTCAATTGGTATCAGAGCCTCGTCTCTTATCTAAGGCTTCACCGCCTAAGAGAATATGTCGGACGTCGTGGACCCTCTCGCATCGGTTACTAATGAACGCTTTGGTGAGGTTGTTAGTGAACTCAAGAGTGAGATATCGAATCTCAATACCGAGATCACTACCAACCTCAACATAAGCATGAAGGAATCGATGCGAGAAATGTTCAAGGAGTTCCTAGGGAAACCGGATCCTCCTAAGGTTGATTTACCCTCCTTGGAAAATGTCCCCGGGAAGGTAGATACTCTTCCTTCTACGGGTATTGTCAATGCGGACGGAAAGGCGCAAGCCAATCCCGAAACAAAGAACTCCGAGGATGGTAACTCAACCCCAAGGAAGCCGCCGGGGGTGTATGCTAATGTTCCACCGGAACAAGTGTATAACACAATCCACCAACACGTCTCTCCGCCACACATCGCCAATATGGGCGCACCTCCTAAGCTTGATCCAAAAGACTTTCCTAATTGGCAATTCTCTATGCGTTCACACATGTCTAGTTGTTGTGTTTTCTTGATTGACATTTTAG
Organism: Poa pratensis; assembly: GCA_947311845.1. NCBI lineage: Eukaryota > Viridiplantae > Streptophyta > Magnoliopsida > Poales > Poaceae > Poa > Poa pratensis. Next base: position 111,656,387 of record CAMZMU010000107.1, on the reverse strand, counting down.
AGCAAGGCTTCCATCCTCAAGACCCACACAACATGACTCCAACGGAGAAGGCCAATCATCAACTCAACGCCACCGCCATGCACATGATACAAACGGCCGCAAGCCCAACTTATCGCACGCATATCCGTATGTGCACGACGGCAAAGCAATGTTGGGAGAATCTTCATAACTTGTTCTTGGGGAACAAAAGCATTCAACTTTCCAAGTATGAAGCGGTTCAAGATGAAGCCGATGAGTTTGTGATGAATGAAGATGAGACCCCCGAAGATCTCTATCGAAGACTCTCCGCTCTTGCCATCACCTTGAATGATTTCGGTTTTGAGAAGATTAGTGATAATTGGATCAAGCGCAAATTTCTCAAGGCCATCACTCCCTCAAATCAAGGCTTAGCTCAAACCATTCGATCAAGACCGGACTTCTCAACACTTGACTCCAACACCGTGCTCAACGAGTTTGTATCCATTGGGATGGTTGTCAAGAGCTCTATTCATGCTCAAGCTCGGCAAAGGGGACTTGCGGGACAATCTCCAAATGTCGCTTTGAAGTCCACCACCATCACTAGTGAAGAAGAGTTTGAACATGGAGGTGAAGAGGAGGATACGGAGGAGATCAAGAAAGACTATTGTGAGCACATGGCCTTGCTTCAAGAGCCTATTGGGGCAACCGTTCCAAGAGATCTTCAAGACCTTTTGCTAAGAAGAACTTCGTTGCAAGACCAAGAGGAGACCGTCCAAAGACTTGCTATAATTGTAGTAATCTCAATCACTACATTGCCGATGTCCTTGGGAGAATCGAGAGGACCACAATGGCAAGCTTGTGAGAAAAGACAAGTCCAAGGGCAACGGCAACAAGAACTACGTGAAGAAGAGGGTTACCAATGCCTTGTGTGTTCAAGATAGAAAAGTTTTGGAAGAATACACGTCCGGTGATGAAGATGAAGATGAAGTTGTAGCTACCGCTCGCATTGCCATAGCTACACCTTCCTCTACACCGTCATCCCTATTTGAATCCCCCAATGAAAATGAGTCCATTCCCTACACATGTCTCATGGCAAAAGCCACCTCGGTAACTCCTTCTCCTAAACCTATTGCCTCTACACCTCCTTCCTTATTGGATTGTGTAGAGAATGTTGTGAAGGAGCCCCAAAGTCCAAATGAGGTGGACGTGTGGCTAGCAATCTTAAAGGAGAAGACAAAGTGAATGTTGATGCTCTTTTGGAGCAACTTGAGGAAACTAACTCTCTTGTAGATCAAAAGGAGGAGATCATTTCGGGCATGGCAAACCGTGAGGTTGACTATGCTAATGAGATAGCGGATTTCGCTATTGCTCTTGAAAAGGAGCAAACTCGTAGAAGGTCCCTTGAGGAGGCCCTATCTAATTCCGAGGAATCCTATGCTATTGACATGTCTAGAGTTAAAAAGGATCATGAACATGCTCTTGCTACTTCTAAAGTCTATAAGAATGAGAAGCTTGAGCTAGGCATTGAACATGCTAGACTTGAGAAGGAAAACAAGAGACTTGATGAGGAACTCAAAACCCTCAAAGAGTCTTTTGCCAAACTTGAGAAGTCTCATGATCAATTCCTAGGTCAACAAGTGAAAGAAGTTATTGCTTCCACATCAAATGAAATTATTGCTAAATCTATTATTTGTTGTGAGCATGCTAACCTTGTTGAAGAGAATGCTAAGTTGAAATCTCAACTTGAGAAGGGCATTATGGCTTGTGCCCAAGGAGAAAAGAACCTCAATGACCTTTTGAGCAATCAAAAGGATCAAATTGGAAAAGAAGGACTTGGTTTCTCTACCAAGTCAAAGAAGAAGAACAAGAAGAAGAAGAAGTCTTCTCCCTCTTCAAAAGCTATTATCTTTGTGAAGGAGGGGGAGTTGGCTAAAGAGAAGGAGACCAACACCATTGTGGGTGGTGAGGTCACAAGGGACCTTCCTACCCATAATGACTTTGCCGGCAAATATAACCCATCTTATGTTCTTATGAAATCTAGAGATGGTCATGTTTATGCTAAATATGTTGGTTCTTCTTATGGTGATGATTATCATTGGGCTATTTGGGTTCCTAAGACCCTTGTGACTAACAAGAAAGGACCCATCGAAAAATGGGTACCTAAATCAAAGACTTGATTCCTTGTAGGGTGTGGCGTCCGGTGCGGGTCGATGGACGGTGGATAGTGGCGCATCCCAACACATGACCGGACGCATTGACTTGGTGGATGATATTGAACCTCCTCTACCTCAATATTCACGAGTCAAAATTGGTGACAACCGCGAGCTTAAGGTATTGGGACGAGGCAAGGTCGTTGTTGCTAGAGAAGTCTCTATCAAGAATGTACTTGTCGTTGAGTCCCTTGGTTACAACTTACTCTCCGTCTATCAACTTACTAAAAGTGGTTATGGGTGTTATTTTGATGACGAGAGTGTGATCATCACCGTGAAGGGATCTCTTAAAGTAGTCTTTGTTGGACATGTCGAGTACGGCATGTATGTGCTTGATTTCTCGAAAGAGAGCATGTCGGCCGCGACTTGTCTAATGGCTAAAGTTGATGTGGGTTGGCTTTGGCACCGCCGACTAGCCCACACCAATATGAGAACACTCCATGATCTTCAAAGTGGTAATCACATTCTTGGACTAACCGATATTAAGTTTTCCAAAGATCGTGTGTGTAGATCATGCGTTCTAGGAAAGCAACATGGAGAAGCCCATCCACCAAAGACGAAGATTACCACCGACAAGATTCTTGAGCTCATTCATTTGGACCTATTTGGTCCATTATCTTATGATAGTCTTGGTGGGAAGAAGTATTGCTTGGTGATTGTTGATGACTATTCAAGATACACATGGGTCTATTTCTTCAAGAAGAAGAGTGAGACTCAACAAAGAGTCATTGACTTCATCAACATGGCTCAACGTCAATATCAAGAGAAGATCATGACAATTCGAAGTGATAATGGGTCCGAATTCAAGAACTACACCGTGGAGGGGTTTCTTAGTGAAGAGGGTATTGCTCATCAATATTCCACTCCATACACCCCTCAACAAAATGGTGTTGCGGAGAGGAAGAACCGGACTCTTATGGATGCGGCTAGGACCATGATTGCGGAGTATTCTTCTCCGTTTAACTTTTGGGCCGAAGCCATCTCCACCGCTTGTCATGCAACAAATCGGTTATTTCTCCGCAAGCTATTGAACAAGACCCCATATGAGATTCTTCTTGGGAAGAAACCGGATCTTTCTTTTTTTCGTGTCTTTGGATGCAAGTGCTTCATTCGCAAGAAAGGTGATGTACCTATGGAGCTCGCTCTAAGAAGGATGGCAATTGGGGACATTCGTCCCATTGAAGAGGATCCTCCTCAAGTTCAAGATCCTCCTCGAGCTCCTCCTCAAGTCATACCATCACCAACTCAAGATCCTCCCCGTAACCAAGAACAAACTCCGAGCCCTCAAACAAGTGAGCAAGGTCAAGAACAAGATCAACCTAGTGGTTCCTCTCCACAACTTGATGTTCAAGACCAAGCTCTAGATGGTGCACACGACAATGATCAAGAACAAGATCAAGGTGATCCTCATCAAGATCAAGCTCAAGATCAAAACAATGCACATGACTCCGATGATGAAGGAAATGATCAAGTCATCTCTCAAGAAACTTCGGAAGAGGCCATCAAGAGAAGAGAATTGCGAAGAGAGCAAAAATTAACTCGCTTAGAGCATACATTGGACAAAGTTCTTGGAGGTGTCCAAAGCAAGGTCGTCACAAGAAAACAATTGGCAAGCTTTAGCACCAACCATGCTTTTGTGTCCTTCATCGAGCCCAAGAAGGTGTATGAAGCTCTTGAAGATCATGATTGGATTGATGCCATGCATGAAGAACTCAATAACTTCAAGCGCAACAAGGTGTGGAAGTTGGTGCCAAGGCCAAATGGGTGCAAGAACGTCATCGGCACCAAATGGGTCTTCAAGAACAAGCAAGATTCGAACGGCATTGTCATTCGAAACAAGGCAAGATTGGTGGCACAAGGCTACTCTCAAGTCGAAGGTGTTGACTTCGGTGAAACCTATGCCCCCGTTGCTCGTCTTGAATCTATTCGCATCTTGCTTGCATATGCATCTCATCATAACTTTAAATTGCAACAAATGGATGTTAAAAGTGCTTTCCTTAATGGTCCTATTAATGAGTTGGTATATGTTAAGCAACCTCCCGGGTTTGAGGATCCCAACCATCCGGACCATGTTTACAAGCTCGACAAGGCACTCTATGGCCTTAAACAAGCCCCACGTGCGTGGTATGAGCACCTTCGAGAGTTTCTTGTAGACCGTGGATTCCAAGTTGGTGTTATTGACCCCACCCTCTTTACCAAGAAGGTGGGTGGCAATCTTTTCATATGCCAACTCTATGTAGATGACATCATTTTTGGTTCTACTAACAATGCTTTCAATGATGAGTTTGCAAAGCTAATGACAAGCAAATTTGAGATGTCCATGATGGGGGAGTTGAAGTACTTCCTAGGATTTGAAGTGAAGCAATATAGGGAAGGTACCTTCATCAATCAAGCCAAATATACCCAAGACATGCTCAAGAGGTTCACGATGACGGAGCTCAAATCTTACAAGACACCCATGTCCACCTCCGTCGACCTCCACACCGACACCGAGGGTAACGATGTCGATCAAAAACTCTATCGCTCTATGATTGGCTCTTTGCTTTATCTTTGTGCATCTAGACCGGATATTATGTTTAGTGTGGGTAAGTGTGCAAGGTATCAAGCGGCTCCCAAAGAGAGCCACTTAGTGGCGGTTAAGCGCATCTTTCGATATTTGCTTCATACCCCAAACTTTGGTCTTTGGTATCCCAAGGGTTCAAGCTTTCATCTCATGGGTACTCGGATGCGGATTATGCCGGAGAGAAGAAGGATAGGAAGTCTACATCCGGGAGTTGTCAATTTCTTGGCCGCTCCTTGGTGTGTTGGTCTTCCAAGAAGCAAAATTGTGTTGCTCTCTCCACCACCGAAGCCGAGTACATCTCCGCCGCAAGTTGTTGTGCTCAACTCTTATGGATGGTGCAAACTATGAAGGATTATGGTATTAACTTCTCCAAGGTGCCCTCTTTGCGACAATGAGAGTGCTATCAAGATCGCCCACAACCCCGTGCAACATGCCAAGACGAAGCATATTGAAGTTCGTCATCATTTCATCCGGGAGCATGTGGAAGGGGCAACATTGACCTTTCTTTTGTAGGAACCAAGGATCAACTTGCGGATATATTCACCAAGGCCCTTGATGAACCAAGATTTCGAGAGTTGAGGAATGAACTAAATGTCATTGATGCGAGCAACTTTGCTTGACCGCCTTGCACAAATACCCCTAGTAGACATCGTAACTAGTTTAGATGCATGCATGGACATAGGGGGAGTGTAGCTCAACTCATGAGTCAACACTACTTCTATTATGCGCACATTGACAATTCGTGCTTCATTTGGTCACTTCGGTGACAAATTGTGCTTAAACGATGAGTATTGGCCTTGAACCCAAGATATATCTTCGCGGTTTTGGGTTGATAATTGCTCATACATGGTGGCCTAGGCCACCGCCCTCCTCCTTATGAGGAGTTGATCTTCATTTGATCTTATTCGGGTTTTTTAGACCTCTTTTTGTGGAGAGCATTTGAGTTTGGCCTTTCACTCTTGCTTCTTGCAAACTCGGATTGTTTCTCCTCCCCCAGTTCCAAACTCCATCCTAAGCCAACCTCCTATCCCATAAGATCTCTCCTTTCCAAAATTGCAAAAACTTTTATGATCTTCTCGGCGGAAATGCGCGTTTCAGGCGCCCGGTACTACCGGTGTTTGGAAACGGTACTACCGTTGCCTGGGATCTGTCCCAGGCACAGTACTACCACTCTAAATACCGTAGTCATCAGGTACCGGTACTACCGGCAGTTTTGGCGGTACTACCGCTCTGGCTGAGGATGCTCTCGCACCTCCCAGATGCGGTTTTATCACTAGACCTTCCAGTAGCACCAGTAGCGGTACTACCGCTAGAAACTCCGGTAACACCGCCAGGACAACGTGGTTGCCAGGCGCGGTTTCACCGTTTTTTCTACCGATAGTGCCAGCGGGCGGTACTACCGCTGGGCCAGCGGTAGTACCGCTGAGGGTTTTTTGACAGTGGGGTTAAGTGGGGCGTGGGGGGTAGTTTTTCCCATTCTACCTCCCCACACCCGACCCCCACGTTTGTCTCTCTCACCGCAGCCGCCGCCGTCGCACATTGCCGCCGGGAGAGCTTCTCCCCGGCCACGACAGCCCCTCTCCGGCCGTGGGGTGGCTCGAGGACCTTCTCCTCCCTCTTCCTCTCCACAATGAGTTCCGGTAAAACTCCTCTCTCTCTCTCAACCTAGTTGATTCGTTGAGATTCGATAGAGATTGTTTTCTTGCAACTCCTGTGGTAGAAGTAGTAGGGAATAGTTGGTACTCAGTTTAGAATCGTTTTGCAAAGTTTCATTGGACGATCCCATAGATCGGGTCAGTTTCGTCGGTCAAACCGCTAGATCTGGAGCTGGCGGTACTACCGCTCCTAGGAGCGGTACTACCGCTGCACCGGTACTACCGGTCTGTCAAACGGTACTACCGTTGATCTGGTGTTTTCCAGAAACTGGGCAATTTCGATTCTTCTCTTTTTGATCATGTTTGTTTTTGCAATACTTATCCCCTGTGCTATCTGTCTCTGCTTTCTTAGGACCTAGCAAGGGCCGTGGGGGCAGTTCAGCTCGGGCTCCCAAGAGATCTCGCAAGGACAAGGACCTTAGTGATGAACCTGAAATCATTCCAGAGAAGCTCACTCGCCGTCAGCAGTCTGCTCAAGCCAAAGCTGCTGCCAAGAAGACTGCCTCTCTCATGAGGATGTCACCTCAAGCTTTTGTCAAGGAAAGAAGGAAAAATCCCTATGTTGTGACCAAGGATCCCCGCTACCAGAATCCCCTATTCCACTCTCAGTTTCAAGAGAAGATTTTCAATGAGGTGCTTCCCCGTTTCAAGACCAAAGTGGTGAAGCAGTTTTGCATCAACACAGACCATATGAGAGCACATCTTGACTACTTTGGTGAGTCCCTGGACATTTGTGAAGAGTTTGGGATCCTGAACTATATCAACTTACATGAAGATTTTGATGAGCACCTCGTTCTCCAGTTCTATGCTACTGTTCACTTCCACACCGACAAGAGAGCTGTCACATGGATGACCAAGGACAAGGTGCTCACCTCCTCTTGGGCAGATTTTGCTACCCTCCTTGAGCTGCGGGACTACGGTGACCTTATGACAGTGGATGACGATGCTCAAGTATTCCGTATCTCCTACATGAACAAGCCAATGAAGCCCTCTGCTCTCTCTCATCTGTTGATTCAGGGTCGTGGGGTTTGTGGAGAATCCAAGCACCTGCAGAAAACATGGCACATTATGCACCGCATTTTCCGCAACACGGTGTTGCCTCGAGTGGGCAACTTTGACCAGATCCATGGGCGTCTCATTGACCTTATGGTTATCTCTTCTGAGATGGTGGGCCAAGGCAAGAAGCTGGATATTATGGATATCCTTTGGAATGAGATTCATGAAGTGATTATGAAAAGGCATGTTCCTATCTTTGGCTCCCTTATTATGAAGCTCATTATTCATGCATGGGTCAAAAAGAAGCTTCCCTTAGAGCTGCTGGACAATGACACCCCTCTCATTGCTCACTCTGTCAAAGATTTGAACCGCAACAAGCATCTCCAGCCTCTCATCTCCAGTGATGAAGCTTACAACACCGAAGATGAAGAAAATGACCCAGCTTTTGAGTTGCCCAAGAAGAAAGAGAATACCTTCAAGAAATGGGTTGCCAATGCTATGCACTCCATCTTTTGCCGCCAGGATATAGCAATGTGAGGGCTTGGAGAGAACATGAAAGGGCCAAGCTAGAACGCCAACGCACTCGCCAGCGCTTTGCGGTTTTGGGTGCACCTATCCCTGCGGGCTCCGAGGACAGAATCACCACTTACTCCAAGTGGATTGGGAAGCACCGCTACAACACTTGGGTTGATCCCGATCTTCAGGATGATGCCTCCACCTCTCATGCCGGTGACCCCTGGGTTCGTGAAGGAGAAGAACATGGCAGGGCTGATCGTGACGAGGATGATGGCAGTGATGGGTCTGCTAGTGATGAGGGCAATGATGCTGATCCCGAGGCTGCTGATGGGGACGAGGATGATGAGGAGGAGGACGATGACTGAACCCCCTTGGGACGCTAGCATCGCCTCTCCCTTTTTGGTGTCTTGATGCCAAAGGGGGAGAGAGTTCTACTAGGTTATCCGGGGATTTGCATGGGTGGAAGCACAAGCTCTTGTTGTCTCTCTCTTTGATCTTTATGCTTGTGCTTCACTTTTTATCTTATTCGAACTTGGTTTAGGTGAACTTTCTCGTTGCATGGTGTAAGACATGTGGAACCTTTTATTCCGTTCAACTGTGGTGTAATAACTCTTGTCTTTATGTCTTACCATGCTTGTGCAAGTTATGCTTTCTTGTTTCATTCATATACTTGCTTGGTTTACAAAATGTAGGGGGAGCTTTGATCCTATCATGTATGCATCGTGTATTCAAATGCAAAATTATTGATGCATACTGATAGGGGGAGCCTGTCTATATTTTGCAAATCATTTGTGTGAGTGTGTTGTCATCAAACTCCAAAAAGGGGGAGATTGAAAGAGCATGCTGGCTCTCTCTGTTTTGGAGTTAATAACAACACACCCACTGAACTAATCGTGTTCTTAAGTTTGATCAGGGATGAAAAGATCAACACGAGAAGTTCTCATATGGAAGAGAGAGGGGCTCGAAAATCTGCCCAGGCTGAATTTGTCCTGACGGTAGTACCGCCAGTGGGCAGCGGTAGTACCGCTCCTTCTGGAGTAGTACTGCTGCAGCACGCAGGCAGTCCTCTCCTGCGGTACTACCCCTGGAAGTACCGTTGCTGATGGTAACGGTACTACCGCTGGAAGTACCGCTGGGGATACCGTTCAGACGTTTTAAGCCACTGTCTCCAACGGTATCTCTCCGGTACCCCCCACGTACTACCGATGGAATACCACGAATTTATTCGAGGCATAACAGCGGTAGTACCGGTGGGTTCTGGCGGTAGTACCGGTGCCTGGTAACTACGGTAGCACTCTGTGCTACCGCTGCAACTGAGCATCGGAACCACTGAGGTACTGTGTGAAGATCAGTAGCGGTAGTACCGCTATTCGCCAGCGGTAGTACCGTTGTGCACATTTCTGTGCATAACGGTTGGATTTTCGGGGGCCCCTATATAAAGACCCTTTCTTCCCCAATGAAAGGCCGCGATTTATATTCTCTCTCCTCCATTGTTGCCGAGCTTCAAACTACTAGATCTCCCACTCCAACCACTCAATCGACTTGATACTTTGAGGAGTGTCATAGGAGGTCTAGATCTACATCTCCACCGAAAGAATTTCAAATCCCCCCACACGGATAGTGTGGAACTTGCATCTTGGGTTGCTTGTAACTCGAGGTGCCTTTGTGAGTCTCGGAGGAAGTCCGAGACATTGTTGGGAGGCTTCAACTCATTGTGGAGTTCCCCGACCTTTGTGTACCGGCTTGGTCAACGCCATCAAGGTGACCTCATAGTGAATGAGCCGAACCCCCGCGGGTAAAGCTCATGGAGAATAGAGTGAGCACATCCGTGCTATTGGAGCGCCTAGGTAGCTCCACACTCCTCCAACGTAGACGTACTTCCCTTGGGAAGGAACTACGGGAAACATCTCCGTGTCTTCACTTTGCGGTTACTTCTATCCTTTACTTGTTGCTTCCGCTACGTTGCTTACCTTGCTTGTATCACATAGGTTGCTCACTTAGTGCACATCTAGTCAACTTGTTATACTTTGCTCAAGCCCTAATTAATCAAAAAGAATTAAAATTTGGTAGTCGCCTAATCACCCCCCCCTAGTCGACATATCGATCTTTCAGCCGCCTGCTAGCTCGATGACGGCTCCGCCACCGCCAGCAGCTCCTTCTCCTTTGCCTCCGCATCAACGTTGTCGCAAAGCACACGCCGTCGTCCGGCGCGAACAGCCGGCGTTCAACGTCGCTCTATCTGTGCTAGTTGGCTCTGTGTGTGCTTGTTGCTTCATTATGTCAACCCATTTGATCAAACAGTTCTTAAACCAGTTCTGTAACAGTTTCAACCCACGTTGAAGACTAGTTTAGTTTGGTTTGGGTAAAAAATCAAGCAAGTTTGGTTTTGGTTGGGCTGAAGTGAATATAAAATAGGTTCAATTTAAGTTTGGCTGCTAAGTTGGTTCACGTGGGTTTGGTTGAGGTATGGTCTAGTTGTCAAACCATTCTCAGGTTTACATGCAGGCGGCGGCGTCGATGGAGATGGCTCCGGGGGTCAATCCCCGTCCCAGCAGGGTGCCGGAATAGGACCTTCTGACCCCCGAAATCAGGGTTGGACGGCGGCGGAGCTCGGAGTCGTTTCTAGGAAAAGTGTAGTCAGGGCTTAGGGTTTTCTTGACGAGACGAATATATAGTCTGAAGGGCGGCGTAAGGTGGTGAACGGGTGGAGGCGGCCTCGGGGCGAGGGCCAAGTCCTGGCCGCGCCCAGAGCCCGTGTTGGAGTTGTGGGACCCATTTTGGACAATGTCCTCGTCCACGACGATCAGCGGAGAATTTCCAAAAAACTTTCACGACGAGACTTTTTTCATTTGACGTCGTCTTCGGGTCGGTTCGGGGACATCTTTAAAAACTGTCTGGTGGGGACAGATTTTTGGAAATCAAATTCCACCTCCAATAGGGCTCCTTTTGCGTTCTTGTCAATTTCCAAGTAATTCCTACACATCAAAGTTTAAAACAAGAACACTGTGCACTTTTGCAACTATTAATAGGTTAGTCCAATAAATGTCTAAAATGATATAAAACTATAACAGAAACATGTGGCATTTGCTATAAAAACTAGCATGGAACATCAAAACTTATAGATACGTTTGAGACGTATGACCAAACAACTTTGGTCAAATCCATGTGCCGACTTTGTATCACCATGCCCTTGACAAGTGAGACTCACACTTGAAATAAAAAAACCATCTAATCAATTTAGGCTTAGCTAGATTTTTCTTTTCCACGAGATATTTAATAGCAGCATGATTGGTATGAGTAGTTATATTAAAACCAACAATATATTGCCTAAACTTATCACAAGCAAAAACAACTACTTAAAATCTTTTTCAGTGGTATCATATTTTTGTTTAGCATTGCCCAAGATTTTACTAGCATAATGAATAACATCATTTCTTATCAACTCTTTAGCCTAGGACAACTCTATAGTATAATCACTATCATCACATATAATTTCAAAAGGTATGTTCCAGTCAAGTGGTTGAACAATAGGTGCAGAAACTGAAGTTTCTTAAGAATTCCAAAGGCTTCCTTACAATCATTAGAAAAACAAGAGGCAATGGCTTGTAGACCATTGACAAGCGCTACAATGGCTCATTTGCCATCGAACAAAGCTCGAGTTCTTATATACCAAAAACAAACGAATTTACTGCTTATATACCACTGACTGTTAGTCTAACGTTTTCTAGTAAGAGGACAAAATGACTTCCTTGCCCTTAATGGCAAATAAGAACCAATTGCAAATCATGTGTACAAAAAATTAACAGAAGCTTGCCTCAATTTATAGCATTTCAGCAAAACAATTATGACAACATATAATTTTTTTAACATATATAAATATATATATTTCATCATACATGGAGTAGAGGGCCGGTTGTTGCTGGCTCTGTTGCAGAGAGATTAGAGTGTCGTGTGCATGACTTTCTCTTTTTATTTTATTTTCGTTTTTCTATTCTAAGTTGAGGGTAAGATTGGGTGATGTCTACTATAACTTCTATTCTTGTAGACAGTATTGGGCCTCCAAGTGCAGAGGTTTGTAGAACAGCAGCAAATTTCCCTTAAGTGAGTAACCCAAGGTTTATCGAACTCAGGGAGGTAGAGGTCAAAGATATCTCTCTCAAGCAACCCTGCAATTAAAATACAAGAAGTCTCTTGTGTCCCCAACACACCCAATACACTTGTCAGATATATAGGTGCACTAGTTCGGCGAAGAGATAGTAAAATGCAGGTGATATGGATATTAAGAAGTGGTATATGTAGTCTGTGATAAAAATGGCAGCGAGCGGACGTGCAGTAGAACTGGAAATAAACGGTGTTTCGATGCTTGGAAACAAGGCCCAGGGATCATACTTTCACTAGTGGCCACTCTCAACAAGAATAATATAACTGAACACATGTAAATACTTCCTCTTCAATATGCAACTTAGATGCTACTCCGAACTATTCTCTTGCTGGATAGAAATACCAATCTACTGCGTAGGGCTACAAAAGCACACCTTAAAGCCTGAGTAAACAAACACCACAATTTCATAGTGACATCCAACACAAAGAACAACTCATGGTAAATATCCATCTAATCTATTATCCAGTAGAGTCACACACGCCACGCGCACTGTCACCAAGGCTTTGTGTTGTCAACAATGACTCCGGAAATTATAATGATAAAACAATTGAGTAGCATATCCATAACATAATGAAGGGGAAACATCTATGAATTCAACTAGATTACAATGCTCATGATCACATAAAGATCACACCATGAGAGAGAGAGAGATAAACCACATAGCTACCGTAGAGCCCTCAGCCTCGATGAAGAACTACTCCCTCCTCATCATGGGAAGTGATGACGTGAAACACACGTTCGTTGAGAGACCCCAAAAGGAAGGTATGAAGCAGTGCAGTAGCAAGTTATCCCTCAGTAAGAAACCAAGGTTGCCAGATCCAGGAGGATTAGGAGAACTTCAGAAGGTTGTTGGTGGCGTCGTTGCTCGATCACCAACGTGGAACCTGCACACAACACAATCAAACTACTTTGCCCCAACGAAACAGGAAGGTTGTCAATCTTCCCGGCTTGCTGTAACAAAGGATTAAACGTATGGTGTGGAAAATAGTATTTAATTGCAGGAAGTAAAAGAGAACAATTGTTTGCAGTTGGTGGTTTTATCAGTGTACAAGAATGGACCGGGGTCCACAGTTCACTAGTGGTGTCTCTCCATAAAGATAAATAACATGTTGGGTAAACAACTTACAGCTGGGCAATTGATAAAATAGTGAGCGCATGACACTGCATATAAATGACAAGATGACTATCATGATATTTAATTGGGCATTACGACAAGATACATAGACCGTTATCCAACCGCATCTATGACTAATAATCCATCGTCAGGTTAACATCCGTGTCCCCCGTTGGTATTAAGTTGCAAGCAACGGATAATCGCATTAAGTAATGTGCGTAATGAAAACAAATATATATGACCATAGACATAGCATTGTTATGTTATCCCTAGTGGCAACAGCACATCCACAACCTTAGATGTTGCTGTCACTCGCCCAGATTACTGGAGGCATGAACCCACTATCTAGCATAAATACCCCTCTTGGAGTTACAAGCATCTACTTGGCCAAAGCATCTACTAGTAACGGAGAGCATGCAAGATCATAAATAACATGTAACATAGATTAATAATCAACTTGATCATAGTATTCAATATTCATCAGATCCCAGCAAACACAACATGTAGCATTACAATAAGATGATCTTGATCATGTTAGGCAGCTCACAAGATCTAAACATGATAGCATAAAGTGGAGAGACAACCATCTAGCTACTGCTATGGACCCGTTGTCCAAGGATGAACTACTCACGCATCACTCCGGAGGCAGGCATGGCGATGTAGAGCCCTCCGGTGATGATTCCCCTCTCCGGCAGGGGGCCGGGAAGAGCTTCAGAACCCACCCGAGCTAGGGTTGACGACAGCGGCGCCTCTGGAACTTTTCGTGGAATATGACTCGGGTATTTAGGGTTTTCCAGATGGGAGGAATAAATAGGCGAAAGGGCAGCGTCGGAGGCCACCCGAAGGGCCCACACCACCCCTCGGCGCGGCAGGAGGTGGGGCCGCGCCGAGCCCAGGTGTGGCCGCTTCCTGGCGCTTCTCCGTCTCTCCTTTGGACTCCGTGGACGTGTCGGTGAAATAGGGACCTCCGTTGATTTTCGTCCAATTTCGAGAATATTTCCTTAACAACTTTTTTGAAATACAAAAACAGCAGAAAACAGGAACTGGCACTGTGGCATCTTGTTAATAGGTTAGTCCCAAAAAATGTATAAAAATGATGTGAAGTGTATGTAAAACATGTAACAATTGGTATAATATCAACATGGAACATAAAAAATTATAGATACGTTTGAGACGTATCAGCATCCCCAAGCTTAGTTCCTACTCGTCCTCGAGTAGTGATTGCGTGGATCACACGTTCGCTGGGAGACCCCAAGAGGAAGGTATGAAGCAGTGTAGCAGCAGTTTCCCTCAGTATGAAACCAAGGTTTAATCGAACCAGTACGAGCAAGAAATCACTTCTGAAGGTTGTTGGTGGCGGAATATGGCACGGCGCAATACCAGGGAATCCGGCGCCAACGTGGAATCTACACACAACACAATCAAACTACTTTTCCCCAACGAAACAGTGAGGTTGTCAATCTCACCGGCTTGCTGAAAACAACGGATTAAACGTATGGTGTGGAAAACAGTAGTAAATTGCAGAGAATGAAAAGGAACAGTGTTTGCAGTTGATTGAATTATCAGTGTAAAAGAATGGACCGGGGTCCACAGTTCACTAGTGGTGTCTCTCCATAACAGATAACTAACATGCTGGGTGAACAAATTACAGCTGGGCAATTGACAAAATATTGAGCGCATAACAATGCATATATATGACATGATGATTACTATGATATTCATGTGGGCATTACGACAAAATACATAGACCGTTATCCAACAAAGTCTATGACTAATAATCCACCGCCAGGTTGTCATACCGAGTTCCCCGTTGGTATTAAGTTGCAAGCAACGGATAATTGCATTAAGTAATGTGCGTAAAGTAAACAAATTCATTAGACCTAACGGCGTACCCTTAAGCTAAGCATCGGTTATTTTATCCCTAGTGGCAACAGCACATCCACAATCTTAGAAGTTATTGTCACTCTCCCAGATTACCGGAGGCATGAACCCACTATCTAGCATAAATACTCGCTCTTGGAGTTACAAGCATCTACTTGGCCAAAGCATCTACTAGTAACGGAAAGCATGCAAGATCATAAATAACATATAAGATAGATTGATAATCAACTTGACATAGTATTCAATATTCATCGGATCCCAGCAAACACAACATGTAGCATTACAATAAGATGATCTTGATCATGATAGACAGCTGATACGTGCATTTTGTATCATTATTTATACAACTTTTAGTATCATATTAGAATGTTATTTGCATTGTTATATCATTATTTTTACATGTTTTAGATGATTTATGGGACTTTCTACAAAGTCCCTATTTTTGGTATTTAATTTCTGGGAGGCAGAAAACCTCCTTTTTCTTGTTTTTAATGTTTCAGGAGCTACAGGGACCCAAATAATAAAAGGAAAATTACACAGCTGGTTTTTCATCGAGAGAAAGGCAGAGGGAAGAAGACCGAAGAGAGGAGAGCCACGAGGCCCAAAAGGGGGGCCCACGCGGCCAACCTGGCCGCGTGGGACCCACTAAATGGGCCTCGGGCACCTCCTCGCCTGGGGCTTTTTATCGACGCCTTCGTCCTCCCCGAAAAGTACGCCCTAATTTTCCAAACCATCCGAGGCCGCGGCGGCGGCGAAACTCCTGATTCCCTCCGAGGGGGATCAGATCCTGCTGCTCCGGAGCTCCGGAGAAGGGGGAAATCATCGTCATCGTCATCACCTCTCCTCCTTGGCGTGGGAGGAGGCCTCTACATCATCACCATCACCAAGACCAGCACCATCTCCATCATCATCTCCGTGATCCACTCCGTTCCCCTCGTAGTTTGAGAGTTGCTATACCCTAGATACTTGTCTTGTGCTACTATTCATGTTTGTGATTGAGTACTTGTCATTATTTGGTGGTGAAGTTATATTTTCAGATTGTGTTGTACCACTTATGCCACTGAATATTATCATGTTTGCACGTTGTGAGTAGTTCCCATATGTTCCTGAGGGCATAGGATGAATTGGCAATGATTTATATAACATGTGTTGGTATTTTGTCAAGAGTTTATCTTTTATGTGATTCTATGATGGTGTTGTGCGAACGTCGACTGCACAACACTTCACCTATATGGGCTCATAGGAGAACACCGTAGTATAATGAATTGAGGGAGACTTGGGAGGACATGTAAACCTGGGACCGAATCATGAAGTTATATTATGAGGGTATTAGTATCGGGGACCTTAGAGTGTAATGCTATGGTGGGACTTTATGTCTTAATAATTCTTGTGCAGTCATTTACTTGGCCACATGATCCATCATAAGGGGTTGTAGTTTATTTATTTAGCTATACCTAATAATGGCTCCGTCCAAAGAAGATTAAAACTTGACAAGATATTCAACGTGTTGTTTAATAAATCTCTATGCCTAGCAATATCCATGCCGCCCTCGGGAACGTTTTCCACATATAAGTTACACATCACTTGAGCTTGTCCTCTTGCACATAAGAGGATTGGGCTTTCTCTCTTGAGAGCTTTGACTTGCTACTGTTTATTTTCTGCATTGCAACTATACAACCAAAAATACCAAAAACACTTGCATCTTTTATTGTTTTATTTATCAATCTTACTAACCAATACCTTCAGCTCCTCGTGGGTTCGACAACCTTTTCTAATTGAAAGGTACTACAATTGATCTCCTGCACTTGGGAGTCATCAAGATACTTTTCTGGCGCCGTTGCCGGGGAGCGTAGCGCTATTGGTAAGAAGTTTGGTAAGGAAACTTGAAAGCTGAATTTTATTTACTGTTTTATCTCATTGTTACTATGGCATTTATGAATCGTTCCTCGCTGCATCTTGCTCTATATGACAGTGCTTATGCCACTACTCCTAAAGTGGTTGAAACTACTGTGTCTGAGATACCTAAAGTGGGATTTAAAATTCCCATTGGTCATGTTAAAAGAGTTATGAAAAATCCATTTACAGGTGATGGAACTAAGTCTGCACGTGAACACATGAGTTAATTGAAAGACATATGTGGTTTATTTAGACTTCCTGGTATTTCTGAAGATCAGGTAAAAAGGAAGTTATTATATTTGTCTTTATCTGGTAATGCTCGTGATTGGTACAGGTCTCTTGATGAAGAGGTTGCTATTGAATGGAATATCTTGAGGAAGGTTTTCTTTCTTAAATATTTTACTCCTAAAGAAGCTTATGAGAACCGCTGCTATATATTTAATTTCTGGCCACATCTGGGAGAGAGTATTACTCAAGCTTGGGGGAGGTTAAAGGAACTCCTTCGCAAGAATCCTTGTCATGATCTTACAAGGAAACTTATATTGATAAACTTTTATGTGAGGCTACCGTCGAAGCACAAGGAAATTCTGGATAATTCATCTGGTGGAAGTTTTACTAATAATACTGAAGAAGAAGCATGGAATTTATTGGAGACTATTTCTGAAAATACTAGTCATTGGGATCTTGATAAAGGTAATGAGCCCTATTTTGATTATGGATATTCATGTGTAGAGAACTTCTCTACTTCTATGTTGTTTAAAAATCTGAGTGATACTTTTAATCTTGATCCTTATGTTATAATTGAGATAGCTAAAGGTTTTGCTGAGCATATCTGTGTTCCTCAAAGTGGTTTTGAAGTTTATGTTGAACCTGTTAAACAATCTATTGTTGTTCCTAAAGTTATTAAACAGGTAGAACCAGTGTCATCTGTGACAATTGAGAGTATGTTGAACCACCTCCATATCCAAACCAAGTTAAGGAGAATTTACTTATTGCTGTTACTAACAAGAGTAAAAGAAGATGTTCTCAGCCTTATGAACAGGTGGAAGTCAACAGTCAAATTTCAATTATCAAACAATTAAATGAAGAAGACCCTGTTGATGTTTATTTATGTGAAGATGCTACTAAGGTCATCAAAGGTAATTCGGCCAAAGTTGGTAAACCTGTTATATCATGCTCTATTGGGACTTCAAGTTATCATGGTCTATGTGATATTGGAGCAAGTATTAGTGTCATTCCATATTCTCTTTATCTTGAAATCAAGCCTGATATTGATCCTATCATTATGGAAGAGACAGGTATGACAATTCAACTTGCTAATAAAGATTATATTAGTCCATTTGGAATTGTTAGAGATGTTGAAGTATTGGTTGGCAAAATAAAATATCCTGCTGATTTTATTGTGCTTGGTTGTCCTCAAGATTCTTTTTGTCCTATCATTTTTGGTAGACCTTTCTTAAACACTGTTGGTGCTGAAATTAATTTGCCTAAAGAGAAAGTGTTTATTAAATGTGCTGGTGAAAAACTTGAGTTCAACTTTTCCAAATTTGCTGATAAACATGTTGTGAAAGAGCCAATTTCTGAAGATATAATTGAAACTCTTGCACATATAGCTGTAGCTTCAACAGATGTTGTAGAACGTTATATGCTTAATCAAGATGAACCATTTAATGATGAGGAAAAGATGCTTTAGAACAAATATTATGGCAACAACCACCACAATTACAATTGCATATCCCACCTGATAATTTAGGAGTGCTACCACCACCTAAAGGGGATCCTAGCTTTGAATTAAACCTTTGCCTACAAATCTGAAATATGCATATTTGGATGAGAAGAGCATATATCCTGTCATTATTAGTGCTAACCTTTCAGCTGAAGAAGAAGAGAAATTACTTGATGTGCTTAAAGCTCACCGACCAGCCATTGGATACTCTCTTGATGATCTTAAAGGTATAAGCCCAGCTCTATGTATGCATAAAATTAATTTGGAAGAGGATGCAAAACCTGTTGTTGATTATCAACGCCGTCTCCATCCAAAAATGAAGAAGTGGTAAGGAAAGAGGTAATAAGACTTATTGAAGCTGGTATCATTTATCCCATAGCTGATAGTAAGTGGGTTAGTCCTGTTCATTGTGTTCCTAAAAAGGGTGGAATGACTGTTGTTCCAAATGATGAGGATGAACTTGTGGCTCAACGTACTGTTGTTGGTTATAGGATGTGTATTGATTTCAGGAAGTTAAATAAAGCAACTCGTAAAGATCATTACCCATTGCCATTTATTGATCAAATGTTAGAAAGGTTATCTAAACACTCTCACTTTTGTTATTTAGATGGTTATTCAGGTTTCTCACAAATTCCTGTCCATAAGGATGATCAAGAAAAGACCACTTTTACTTGCCCATATGGTACATTTGCTTATAGGAGAATGCCATTCGGTTATGTAATGCTCCTGCTACTTTTCAAAGATGCATGAATGCTATATTTGCTGATTATATTGAAAAGATAATGGAAGTCTTTATGGATGATTTTTCTGTGTATGGTACTTCCTTCGATAATTGCTTGTTCAACCTTAACAAAGTTTTGCAGCGTTGTGAAGACCAACACTTAGTTTTAAACTGGGAGAAGTGTCACTTCATGGTTACTGAAGGTATTGTTCTTGGGCATAAGATTTCTGGAAAGGAATAGAAGTTGACCCAGCAAAGATAGAAGCTATTGAAAAGCTGCCATACCCAAGGGACATCAAAGGTATAAGAAGTTTTCTTGGGCATGCAGGTTTTTATCGTAGGTTTATTAAAGATTTCTCCAAAATATCAAAACCCTAACCAATCTTTTGCAAAAGGATGTTCCTTTCTCTTTTAATGATGATTGCATTGAGTCCTTTAATATTTTGAAGAATGCTTTAATAAGTGCTCCTATTATTCAACCTCCTGATTGGAAATTGCCTTTTGAAATTATGTGTGATGCTAGTGATTATGCAGTTGGGGCTGTTTTGGGCCAACGTGTTGATAAGAAACTGAATGTCATTTATTATGCTAGTAGAACACTTGATGCTGCTCAAAGGAATTATGCCACAACTGAAAAAGAATTTTTAGCAGTGCTATTTGCTTGTGACAAGTTTAGACCTTATATTACTGATTCGAAAGTCACATTGCATACTGATCATTCTGCCATTAAATACTTAATGCATAAGAAAGATGCTAAGCCTAGATTAATAAGATGGGTACTTCTATTGCAAGAATTTGATTTACACATTGTTGATAGGAAAGGGGAAGATAATCAAGTAGCTGATCATCTTTCTAGAATGGAAAATATACCTGATGATCCTATTCCTATTAATGATAGCTTTGTTAATGAACAACTTGCAATTGTTAATGTTTCTAGTGCTAAAGTTGCATCTCCATGGTTTGCCAACTATGCAAATTTTATTGTTGGTAAGGTTTTACCTCCACACTTCACTTTTCAACAAAGAAAGAAATTCTTTTATGATCTTAGACATTATTTTTGGGATGATCCTTTCCTTTATAAGAAAAGTGTGGATGGTATTATTAGACGTTGTGTACCTGAGCATGAACAACAGGCTATTATAAGAGATTGTCATGACAGTCCTATGGAGGGCATCATGCAGGAGATCGTACAGGTGCAAAGGTATTACAATCTGGTTTCTATTGGCCTACTTTATTTAAGGATTGTGCTGAATATGTTAAATCTTGTGATAAATGTCAAAGAGTAGGAAATATTGGTAGGAGAAATGAAATGCCTATGAATTATTCTTTGCCACTTGAGCCATTTGATGTTTGGGGCTTTGACTTTATGGGCCTTTCCCAGAGTCAAAGACAAAGCATACTCATATTTTGGTTGCAGTGGATTATGTTACAAAGTGGGTGGAAGCAATTCCAACCAAGAGTGCAGATCATGCCACAGCAATGACGATGCTCAAGGACATCATTTTCCCCAGGTTTGGTGTTCCTAGGTTTTTAATTACTGATGGTGGTTCTCATTTCTTGCATGGTATTCTTAGAAAAACATTGGCAAAATATGATGTTAACCATAGAATTGCATCTCCCTATCACCCTCAAACAAGTGGACAAGTTGAATTAAGTAATAGGGAAATTAAACTCATTTTGGAGAAGACAGTGAATAAGTCTAGATCTGATTGGCCAACTAAAATTAATGATGCATTATGGGCTTATAGAACTGCTTTTAAAAATCCTATGGGAATGTCTCCTTATAGAATGGTTTATGGAAAAGCTTGTCATTTACCTGTTGAATTAGAACATAATGCTAGATGGGCTATTAAACAATTGAACTTTGATTTTAAGACTGCTGGAGAGAAGAGAATTCTTGATTTAAACCTACTTGATGAATGGAGAAATGAAGCTTATGAAAGTGCTAGAATGTTTAAAGAGAAAGTTAAAATTTGGCATGACAAGAAAATTAAGAGAAAAGAATTCAAAGTAGGTGATCAAGTTTTATTGTACAATTCTCGTTTCAAGTTTTCTGCAGGAAGTTAGCTTCAAAGTGGCAGGGACCATTAGTGATACAGGAGGTGTACCGTTCAGGAGCTATCCGTCTTCACGGTGATATGAAAGGTAAACCTCATGTAGTCAATGGACAACGCCTTAAACATTATATTGCAGGAAGGAGCTTCATCGGAAAGGTGGAGGAGTTGAATTTAAAGACACCGGAGGAGGTAATTGCGAAGAATTTTGCAGTTTCAGAAACCCAAAATCAATAATAGGTAACTTTTGTGTTGGAAAGTTTCTCGGAATTGCGTAAAATTTTACGGAAGTCATTTTTTATGGAAATTAACGTGTGGGACAAGAAAATGGAAGAACGGAGACCCGAGGAAGGAAAAAGGGGTCCCACGCGGAGATCTTGGCCGCGTGGGCCCACTCCTTTTGCCCCTCGGAGTCCCGTTCGTCTCGTTTTCGACTCCGACGCTTCGTCTTGACCTAAAAACCGTCAATATATACCCCTTTTCGTTGATCTAATCTCGCACCGAGCGTTCTCGAGCGATCTTTGCTTTTGCTGTTTCTGCCTGTCAGGTTTTTAGCTATGTCTTCGGGAGACTCCTTCCAATGCTCCTCCATGGACGATGATGATGATGAACTCGAGGGCAACAGCCCCACGTCCATATGGAGAGGAATAGGAAGAGGAAGGACTACTCGGATGATGAAGACTACAAGCCCGACGAGGAGGAGATGGAGAAGGAGGAAGCGGAAGAGAAAGAATACAAGCCCTTCGTCGACATCGCACCTATTGCAACAGCACCACCTTCTCCTATCTCCGTTGCTGGTGTGAGGGTGAACGTGTCTCTTGGAAACAAGAGGCAGACGGCGCGCATGAGCACAGGAGGGAAGGCTCCTAGGCACGCACTTGCTAGCAAAAACGTGGTTTCTACTCTTATTGACAGGGAATTCAAGCGTGCCACCCAAGAGAACTATCCTGGTGAATGGGATCGTAAGATCCCAATGTAAAGTACCAAGCCCGGAGTGGAAGCCTAGCAAGAAGACGGTGGAGAAGAATCTCATGGAAAAACTGGGAAAGCTGCAAGCAAGTTTGAAAGCCTACAATCTTATGATGAGCATCATTGGAGAACTTGAAGATAATTATTATGAGACAAGAAGAAGAGAAATAAAGAGGCTCTAGCAAAACGTCAAGCTTGGGGGAGTTCCACCTAGTCTTTATCTCTACTAGTTTATCATATCTATCTAGTCATGGTGTGTTTTGCTTTTATCGTTTAGTTATCAATATCTCTTAGGCGTGTGTGAGCTCATGGAGCATTATCATGTATCTCTATCTTGTGGTTTATCAATGAATATTAAAGTATGGTGTCATCCATGATTCTCTTGTTTGGAGATTTATGGGTAACACTCATGCAAATGAGCGTGGCATATTTAGAAGTTTCAGTCACATCTTGCCTTGAACTTAATTAACTTGAGTGTGTTGGACAATTGTAGAATCCCATTATAAAATAAGTAAAAGAAGAGTCAATATGACTTGAAAATTAATAGTTTAAGGTTGAGATATAGTCTTGTAGGATAAAAAGTTAGGAAGGTTAATGAAAAGGATATGAAACACTCTTGTTAGAATCTAGTATCTTTTGAGCAAATTAATGATCATGGATATTTCAATACTTATGCTCTTGGAAAGTGAATGAAAAGGAAGGCACCTGAAAATTCAGTTAGCCATGGAAAGTGTAAGATAAAGGTTGTATAGAGCATAGGAACTTGATTGAAATATCCATGACTAAAGTTTGCACTAGTTACTAGTGAAGCAAGTGTAAACAATTTATATCTATCTTTTCATTTGTCTTCTTTAACTTGTTATCCAATGAGAGTTTATCTTGTCTTTAAATTTCAGCAAAGTATAAAATATTATAATGCTTGCCATAAGAGCAAAAGCATGTGAAAAATAGTATGATTCAATTGTCCAACATACAATGGTTATTTGCTTTCAAAAGTAAGGGGTGATTGCTAGAGCTTCTATTTAGTTCATTAATCTTACATTGCAATGAATATGATGATGATACAATGCTCGTATTTATTTATCAACCATAAGTCCATTGATGCATGTAATGATCTATGTCCTTACTTACTCGAGGACGAGTAAAGGTTTAAGCTTGGGGGAGTTGATACGTGCATTTTATATCATCATTTATACAACTTTTAGTATCATATTAGAATGTTATTTGCATTGTTATATCATTGTTTTTACATGTTTTAGATGATTTATGGGACTTTCTACAAAGTCCCTATTTTTGGTATTTAATTTCTGGGAGGCAGAAAACCTCCTTTTTCTTGTTTTTAATGTTTCAGGAGCTACAGGGACCCAAATAATAAAAGGAAAATTACACAGCTGGTTTTTCGTCGAGAGAAAGGCAGAGGGAAGAAGACGAAGAGAGGAGAGCCACGAGGCCCAAAAGGGTGGGCCCACGCGGCCAGATCTGGCCGCGTGGGACCCACTAAATGGGCCTCGGGCACCTCCTCGCCTGGGGCTTTTTATCGACGCCTTCGTCCTCCCCGAAAAGTACGCCCTAATTTTCCCGAAACCATCCGAGGCCGCGGCGGCGGCGAAACTCCTGATTCCCTCCGAGGGGGATCAGATCCTGCTGCTCCGGAGCTCCGGAGAAGGGGGAAATCATCGTCATCGTCATCACCTCTCCTCCTTGGCGTGGGAGGAGGCCTCTACATCATCACCATCACCAAGACCAGCACCATCTCCATCATCATCTCCGTGATCCACTCCGTTCCCCTCGTAGTTTGAGAGTTGCTATACCCTAGATACTTGTCTTGTGCTACTATTCATGTTTGTGATTGAGTACTTGTCATTATTTGGTGGTGAAGTTATATTTTCAGATTGTGTTGTACCACTTATGCCACTGAATATTATCATGTTTGCACGTTGTGAGTAGTTCCCATATGTTCCTGAGGGCATAGGATGAATTGGCAATGATTTATATATAACATGTGTTGGTATTTTGTCAAGAGTTTATCTTTTATGTGATTCTATGATGGTGTTGTGCGAACGTCGACTGCACAACACTTCACCTATATGGGCTCATAGGAGAACACCGTAGTATAATGAATTGAGGGAGACTTGGGAGGACATGTAAACCTGGGACCGAATCATGAAGTTATATTATGAGGGTATTAGTATCGGGGACCTTAGAGTGTAATGCTATGGTGGGACTTTATGTCTTAATAATTCTTGTGCAGTCATTTACTTGGCCACATGATCCATCATAAGGGGTTGTAGTTTATTTATTTAGCTATACCTAATAATGGCTCCGTCCAAAGAAGATTAAAACTTGACAAGATATTCAACGTGTTGTTTAATAAATCTCTATGCCTAGCAATATCCATGCCGCCCTCGGGAACGTTTTCCACATATAAGTTACACATCACTTGAGCTTGTCCTCTTGCACATAAGAGGATTGGGCTTTCTCTCTCTGAGAGCTTTGACTTGCTACTGTTTATTTTCTGCATTGCAACTATACAACCAAAATACCAAAAATACTTTGTTTTATTTATCAATCTTACTAACCAATACCTTCAGCTCCTCGTGGGTTCGACAACATTTTCTAATTTAAAGGTACTACAATCGATCTCCTGCACTTGGGAGTCATCACCAGCTCACAAGATCTAAACATGATAGCATAAAGTGGAGAGACAACCATCTAGCTACTGCCATGAACCCGTAGTCCAAGGATGAACTACTCACGCATCACTCCGGAGGCAGGCATGGTGATGTAGAGCCCTCCGGTGATGATTCCCCTCTCCGGCAGGGTGCCGGGAAGAGCTTCTGAACCCTCCCGAGCTAGGGTTGACGGCGGCAGCGTCTCTGGAACTTTTCGTGGATAATGGCTCGGGTATCTAGGGTTTTCGCGTCGGGAGGAATAAATAGGCGAAAGGGCTGCGACGGCGGAGCCACGAGGGCCCCACACCACCCCACGGCGCGGCAGGGGGCCCGCGTGGCCCCATGGTGTGGGCGCCACGTGGCTCCCCTCCGTGTCTCCTCTGGACTCCGTCTTCGTGTTGGAAAAATAGGAGGTTCTGTCCAAGTTTTGTCCAATTCCGAGAATATTTCCAGACTAGCTTTTCTAGAATACAAAAACAGCAGAAAACAGGAACTGGCACTGTGGCATCTTGTTAATAGGTTAGTCCCAGAAAATGCATAAAAATGCTATGAAGTGTATATAAAACATGTAACAATTGGTATAATATCAACATGGAACATCAGAAATTATAGATACGTTTGAGACATATCAAGCATCCCCAAGCTTAGTTCTACTCATCCTCGAGTAGGTAAAATGATAAAAACAAAATAATTTCTGAGGTGATATGCTACAATCATAATCTTGATCAAATAATACTGTAAAGCACATGTTATGAATGAAGTGATCTAGGTCAATGGTCTATAGTTTGCTAGCAAGTAGATAATGAGCAAACAACTGAATCATATAAGCAAAAACTTTTCATGAATAGTACTTTCGAGACAAGCATCATGGAGTTTTGCATAAGAGTTAACTCATAAAGCAATAGATTCTAAGCAAAAGGTGTTTAACCAACACAAAGGAAGATTTAAGTTTCGGCAATTGCTTTCAACTTTCAACATATATATCTCATGGATATTTGTCAACACAAAGCGTATAATAAGTGCAATATATGAGCATATAAAAATTGTTGCACCAAAGTTGACACTAGTGTTTGCTTCTAAGATAGAAAGAAATAGGTAAACTGACTCAACATAAAAGTAAAAGAAAGGCCTTCGCAGAGGGAAGCAGGGATTAAATCATGTGCTAGAGCTTTTTAAGTTTTTGAAATCATATAGAGATTGCATAAAATATTTGACACTCCTTCCAACCTTTGCTAACACAAGCCATGGCTAACCGAATCTCGCGTGCCTACCATCAATCACATACCATGGAGGAGTGTCTAGTTTTGAGAGGTGTTTGTTAATTGTCAACGAATGGTAGCGGATGAAAACAGTATTCTCCCTATCAACAGACTTTTAAGAGCGGCTCCCATGAAGGACGTTATTTCTACCAGCAAGGCAGATCATCCCTCTTCTCTTTTGCTTACACATGCAGGTATTTCACTATTTGTCATTGCTTACTGATAAATCAGGGCAAACATGTGAAGAATTAAGCGGTTAAAGTTGTAATTAATTGGGACTGGACACCCCATTGCCAGCTCTTTTTGCAAAATTATTGGATAAGCGGATGTATATGCCACTAGTCCAGGTGTAAAGTCTGTTTGACAAGTCGAATAAATAATAACCCACTACTTCCTCATGAGCTAGTAAACATTGACACAAAAAGGAATAATAACAATTTGAATAATTTAAAGGTAGCACATGTCGCAACAGTGGAACATGGGGTTCCCCTAGTACTGCCAAAGTGGGTCCACCCCATGTGGGCCCAAGATGAAGATGGACAAGACCAAGACTCAAGTCAAGCTGACGGGTTCACCGTCAAGACACGCATGGCCTACGTCGACTAAGGCTCCGGTCCTGGGGACCTTCCGGGTCCCCGAATCAAGCAAGAAGGCCAGGAAGGACCCGAGAGCCCGAGTTCCCGCAGGAGGGCAGGCTCCCTCTCAGGTACTTCCCCACGTCCCTATGGATAAGCACTCCACCTCACCACGGAAGACTTGGGAAGCAAGGCGAAGGCAGCGCGGGCGGGAAGCACGTCCCGTGGTGGTGTCAGCTCCTGTCCACCCCGAGGCGGACGCTCCCACCTAACCCAAAGGAGACGCTAGGCTGAGGAGAGGCCACGTCTCCCCCTAAACTAGATGAGGAGGGTCCTTCACCCCGAAGGTCCCTCACGTGACCCTGTGGCAACCCCTTAGCCTATAAAAGGAGGACCAAGGCACGGAGGAGGAGAGGTCGAACCAAGGACGAACACAAGCTAGAACCAGAGCAAGACTAGACTAGGGCTGCGAAGGTAGAGAGGAAGGTGATCTCCTCCGGGTCAGGATCTGTCCTTCTTCTACCTCCAGCCAAAACCCTTCCGGGTACCCTGTCCGGGAGGTTCCATTGTAAGCCACACTATGAAGAACTCATCAATCCAGACATGCAGGAGTAGGGCTTTTAGCCTCCGGGCGGCCTGAACCTGGTAGCTCCTTGTGTCCCTTTGGTTGCATGCTTTGATCGTGGAGAGGAGAGCTTGATCTAGACTCCGCTCAAGAAGACGATTCTCAGCCTCCTTCGCGCCCCGTGCCGAACCTAAAAGGGGGTATCCTATACTCCCGGTGTCCGTGCAACGAGACACGACCGCACATGAAAAATTTACTTGGAATGGCAAGAAAATACCACATATAGGTAGTTATGGTGGACACAGATGGCATGGATTTGGCTCAAGGTTTTGGATGCACGAGAAACATTCACTCTCAGTACAGAGTTTAAGCTAGCAAGGTTATTTGAAGCAAACACAGGATATCAACCGACACAGCAAGGCTTATATGAAAACATATTGCAAGCATTATAAGACTCTACACTGTCTTCCTTATTAACCAAACCCTTTTACTAGAAAATATCTAGACCTTAGAGATACCAAACATGCAAACCAAATTTCAACGAGCTTTACGGTAGTTCTTCATTAATAGGTTTTAACTACATGATACAAAAGCTTAATCATGAACTACTTAATAACTCAAAACAATTGACAAGTATCAAATTATCCAATACAGCGATCTACAAGAATATGTAAGCTTTTTCCATTATGCCGTCTACCACATGCAACATTTTCTGTTCCAACCAAACACCAATCAATTTATTTCAACATAAACTCTCCAAACAATTATAAGTGAAGCAAGAGAGTACTTTCTTTAAAAGAACTAACAACTTTGAATGAGAGATGCATGAAAAACAGGAGCTAAAAGCATAGCAATAGCTAGACAAGAATACTCAACAAGTATAAGTGAAGAATAGGAGTATTCATATGAAAAAGCGGAGCATGTCTCTCTCCCAATCAAGAATGCTGGGGTCCAATCAAGTTGACCATACGAAAAATAAAATACTGAAAATAAAAACACACAGACGCTCCAAGTAAAGCACATATGATGTGAAAGAATTAAAATATAGTTTCACTAGAGATGACCTGATAAGTTGCTGATGAAGAAGGGGATGCCCCAAGCTTAGACGCTTGAGTCTTCTTGAAATTTGCTGGGGTGATCCATGGGACCATCCCCAAGCTTAAGCTCTTCACTCTTCTTGATCACATTATATCATCCTTCTCTCTTGACCCTTGAAAACTTCCGCCACACCAAACTCAAAGTAATTCTCATTAGAGGGTTAGTGCACAATCAAAAACTCACATGTTCTATAAGGACATAACATGACCGTTACTTTTAACATTAGCTACTGCCACTGATGTTATGTGAAGCTCTTCACCCTAAAAAAAGAATTCCACTCAACACTAGTAAAAGAGAGAATGCGAAAATAAAAGACAGAATCTGTCTAAACAGAACAGTCCGCAAAGACGAATTTTTCCGAGGCACTTACGTTGCTCAGATCGAAAAACTTTAAACTAACGAAAGATGCGTACATATCTGAGGATCACGCACAAAAAATTGCAGATTTAAATAATTTTTCTGTGATGTTACAGAATTAAAACGGTGAACAGCAGAAATCTGTTCCTGCGCAGAAATCCAAATCTAGCATCATCTTCCTATTAGAGGCAATACTTGGCACAACAATGCGATAAAATAAAGATACAAAGGAATTGTTACATAAGTAAACAACTCCTTGACTCAAAAAAGAAAAATCCAGAAATAAAATAATGGGTTGTCTCCTATAAGCGCTTTTCTTTAACGCCTTTCAGCTAGGCGCAGAAAGTAAGAATCAAGTGTTTCCAAGCGATGATGCATCAACAGAAAGGTTGGAAGTTTTCTCAACAATGCATTGTATCTTATCTATATAAGTTTTAGAAACTCCTTTTTCATTACTTTTAGTCACACTATCCTCATCAAATAAATTTTCAGGAACAATCCAATAAAATTCTTTTCTAGTGCCTCATGCATGCCTACAAACTTAAAAGGTATTGGTATCTTAACTTCCCCCTCATAATTAGTTTCTTTAGTGTATTTAAGCCTCTCTTTTTCCAATTTCTCAAGTGTATTAGTAACATCAATATAATAGCCAAGCATCTTATATCGAATAAAAACTTTTCTAGCTTCCTTAGCCACATCACCAAATTCTTTAAGCAAGGTTTTTAGAACAAAATCTTTCTTTTCACCATCTTCCATATCATGAAGTTTAAGGAACATATGCTGCATTATAGAATTCAGATTGACAAACCTAGCTTCCAACATGTGAACTAGAGAAGCTGTAGCAATTTCATAATTTGGAGCAAGTTCTACCAAGGGTCTATCTTCAAAATCTTTAAGCCTACAAATGTGACGCAAGAATTCCTCAATGTTATCTCTTCCAATGATAGACCCACTACCCACAGATATGTCTTTTAAAGTATACTTAGGGAGAAGCATGATGAAATAACAGAAACTAAACAGAAAATAAACTAAATGCAAGTAACTATTTTTTTTGTGCTTTTGATAAATAAAGCAAACAAGACTAAATAAAAATAAACTAAGCAAAACAATAACAAAGTAAAGAGATTGGAAGCGTGAAACTCCCCATGCAGAAATCCTCTTGCTCCCCGACACCAGAAAAAGAGCTGTTGCAAGGAGTTAGAGGAGCTCTCAGAAATTTTCTTGCTCCCCGGCAACGGCGCAGAAAAAGAGCTTGATTGCGTGGATCACACGTTCGCTGGGAGACCCCAAGAGGAAGGTATGAAGCAGTGTAGCAGCAGTTTCTCTCAGTATGAAACCAAGGTTTAATTGAACGAGTAGGAGCAAGAAATCACTTCTGAAGGTTGTTGGTGGCGGAATATGGCACGGCGCAATACCAGGGAATCCGGCGCCAACGTGGAATATGCACACAACACAATCAAACTACTTTGCCCCAACGAAACAGTGAGGTTGCCAAACTCACCGGCTTGCTGAAAACAAAGGATTAAACGTATGGTGTGGAAAACAGTAGTAAATTGCAGAGAATGAAAAGGAACAATGTTTGCAGTTGGTTGAATTATCAGTGTAAAAGAATGGACCGGGGTCCACAGTTCACTAGTGGTGTCTCTCCATAACAGATAACTAACATGCTGGGTGAACAAATTACAGCTGGGCAATTGACAAAATATTGGACGCATAGCAATGCATATATATGACATGATGATTACTATGATATTCATGTGGGCATTATGACAAAATACATAGACCGTTATCCAACAAAGTCTATGACTAATAATCCACCGCCAGGTTGTCATACCGAGTTCCCTGTTGGTATTAAGTTGCAAGCAACGGATAATTGCATTAAGTAATGTGCGTAAAGTAAACAAATGCATTAGACCTAACGGCGTACCCTTAAGCTAAGCATCGGTTATTTTATCCCTAGTGGCAACAGAACATCCACAATCTTAGAAGTTATTGTCACTCTCCCAGATTACCGGAGGCATGAACCCACTATCTAGCATAAATACTCACTCTTGAAGTTACAAGCATCTACTTGGCCAAAGCATCTACTACTAACGGAAAGCATGCAAGATCATAAATAACATATAAGATAGATTGATAATCGACTTGACATAGTATTCAATATTCATCGGATCCCAGCAAACACAACATGTAGCATTACAATAAGATGATCTTGATCATGATAGGCACTCATAAGATCTAAACATGATAGCATAAAGTGGAGAGACAACCATCTAGCTACTGCCATGGACCCGTAGTCCAAGGATGAACTACTCACGCATCACTCCGGAGGCAGGCATGGTGATGTAGAGCCCTCCGGTGATGATTCCCCTCTCCGGCAGGGTGCCGGGAAGAGCTTCTGAACCCTCCCGAGCTAGGGTTGACGGCGGCGGCGTCTCTGGAACTTTTCGTGGATAATGGCTTGGGTATCTAGGGTTTTCGTGTCGGGAGGAATAAATAGGCGAAAGGACGGCGGCTGCGGAGCCACGAGGGCCCCACACCACCCCACGGCGCAGCAGGGGGGCCCACGCGGCCCCATGGTGTGGGCGCCACGTGGCTCCCATCCGTGTCTCCTCTGGACTCCGTCTTCGTGTTGGAAAAATAGGAGGTTCTGTCCAAGTTTCGTCCAATTCCGAGAATATTTCCAGACTAGCTTTTCTGGAATACAAAAACAGCAGAAAACAGGAACTGGCACTGTGGCATCTTGTTAATAGGTTAGTCCCAGAAAATGCATAAAAATTCTATGAAGTGTATATAAAACATGTAACAATTGGTATAATATCAACATGGAACATCAGAAATTATAGATACGTTTGAGACGTATCAGTAGGTAAACGATAAAACAAAATAATTTTTGAAGTGACATGCTACCATCATAATCTTGATCAAATAGTATTGTAAGGCACATGTAAATGATGAAGTGATCCAAGTCAATGGTCTATAGTTTGCTACCAAATAAATAATGAGTAAACAACTGAATCATACAAGCAATTTTTTTCATGAATAGTACTTTGGAGACATTAAATCCACAGGTTTACATAAGAGTTAACTAAAAAAAAACAATAGATTCTAGTAAAAGGTATTTAACCAACACAAAGGAAGATTTAAGTTTCAGCGTTTGCTTCAACTTTTAACATATTTATCTCATGGATATTGTCAACACAAAGCAATATAATAAATCCAATATGTAGCATATACAATTGTTGTACCAAAGTTGACACTAGTGTTTGCTTGTGGAAGATAGAAAGAAGTAGGAAAACTGACTCAACATAAGAGTAAAAGAAAGGCCCTTCGTAGAGAGAAGCAATGATTAAATCATGTGCTAGAGCTTTTTAGTTTTTGAAATCATATAGAGAGTAAAAATTAAGTTTTGAGAGGTGTATGTTAATTGGTCAACGAATCAGTAGTCGAAAGTACAATATGACCCCGGCCAAACAGACTTTTAAGAGCGGCTCCCATGAAGGACGTTATTTCTACCAGCAAGGCAGATCATCCCTCTTTTTCTCTTTGGTTTACACATGCAGATGTTTCACTGAGTATTCAGTTGACAAAATGTGAAGAGATTAAGCGGTTAAAGTTGTAATTAATTGGGACTGGGCACCCCGTTGCCAGCTCTTTTTGCAAAATTAATAGATAAGCGGATGTATATGCCGCTAGTCTGAAGGTAAAGTCTGCTTGACAAGTGACATAAAGACATCCACCACGTCCTCATGAGCTTGGTAAACATTGACACAAAAAGGAGTAGTAACCATTTTGAATAGTTTAAAGGTAGCACATGAAAAATTTACTTGGAGTGGCAAGGAAATACCACATATAGGTAGTTATGGTGGACACAGATGGCATGGATTTTGGCTCAAGGATTTGGATGCACGAGAAGCATTCCCTCTCAGTACAGAGTTTAGGCTAGCAAGGTTATTTAAGCAAACAAGACTATCAACCGGTACACCAAGTTTTATATGACCAACATATTGCAAAAATTATAAGACTCCCACTGTCTTCCTTGTTAACCAAACCCTTTTACTAGAAAATATCTAGACCTTAGAGATACCACTCATGCAAACCAAATTTCAACAAGCTTTACGGTAGTTCTTCACTAATGGGTTTTAACTTACATGATGCAAAAGTTTAATCATGACCTACTTGTTAACTCAAAACAATTGACAAGTATCAAATTATCCAAGTTAGTGATCTACAAGAGTATGTAAGTCTTTTCCATTATACCATTTACCACATGCAACATTTTCTGTTCCAACCAAACACCAATCAATTTATTTCAATAACTCTCCAAAAAAGTATAAGTGAAGTAAGAGAGTACTTTCTTTAAAAGAACTAATAGCTCTGACAAGAGATACATGAAAAAAGAGCTAAAAGCTGAACAACGCTAGATATGAATACTCAACAAGTATAAGTGAAGAATAGGAGTATTCTAATGAAAAAGCGGAGCGTGTCTCTCTCCCAATCAAGAATGCTAGGATCCAATCAAGTTGATATCAGAAAATAAAAATAACATACTGAAAATAAAAGCACACAGACGCTCCAAGAAAACACATATGATGTGAAAGAATTAAAATATAGTTTCACTAGAGATGACCTGATAATTTTGACGATGAAGAAGGGGATGCCCGGCATCCCCAAGCTTAGACGCTTGAGTCTTCTTGAAATATGCTGGGGAGATCCATGGGAGCCTCCCCAAGCTTAAGCTCTTTACTTCTTGATCCTATTATATCACTCTTCTCTCTTGACCCTTGAAAACTTCCGCCACACCAAACTCAAAGTAAATCTCATTAGAGGGTTAGTGCATCAATCAAAAACTCACATGTTCTGTAAGGACGCAATATGACCGTTACTTTAAACATTAACTAATGCCACTGATGTTATGTGAAGCTCTTCCACCTAAAAATAATTCCACCCAACACTAGTAAAAGAGAGAATGCAAAATAAAAGACATAATCTGTCTAAAACAGAACAGTCCGCAAAGACGAATTTTTTCGAGGCACTTACGTTGCTCAGATCGAAATTTTTTGAACTAACGAAAGATGCATACATACATCAGGATTACGCACAAAACTTTGCAGATCAAAATCGTATTTCTATGAATTTATAATTTTCGTACAGCGAATAGTAAAAATCTGTTTCTGCGCAACAATCAAAATCTAGCATCATTTTATCATTAGAGACTCTTCTTGGCACAACAATATGAAAAAGTAAACATACAAATGAGTTGCTACAGAAGTAAACAAGTTCCTTGACTCAATAAAAAGAAAAATTGCAGAAATAAAAAGAATAATGGGTTGCCTCCCATAAGCGCTTTTCTTTAACGCCTTTTAGCTAGGCACAAAGTATGCATCAAGTATTACCAAGTGTAGAAGCATCAACAGAAAGGTTAGAAGTTTTCTCAACAATGCATTGTATCTTATCTATATATAGGTTTCAGAAACTCCCCTTTCAATACTTTTAGGCACACTATTCTTATCAAATAGGTTTTCAGGAACAATCCAATCAAAATTCTTTTCTAGTGCCTCATGCATTCCTACAAGCTTAAAAGGTATTGGTATTTTAACTTCCCCTCATAATTGGCTTCATTAGTGTACTTAAGCCTATCTTTTTCCAGTTTCTCAAGTGTATTAGCAATATCAATAAAATAGCCAAGCATCTTATATCAAATAAAAACTTTTCTAGCCTCCCCAGCAACATCACCAAATTCTTTAAGAAGGGTTTCTTAAACAAAATCTTTCTTCTCACCATCTTCCATATCATGAAGTTTAAGAAACATTTGCTGCATTATAGGATTAAGATTAACAAACCTAGCTTCCAACATGTGAACTAAAGAGGCTGCATCAATTTCATAATTCGGGGCAAGTTCTACCAAGGACCTATCTTCAAAATCTTTAAGTCTACTGACATGACTAAAGAATTGTTCAATGTTATCTCTTCCAATGATAGACCCACTACCCACCGATATATCCTTTAAAGTAAAATTAGGGAGAAGCATGATGAAATAATAAAAACTAAAACGAAAATAAACTAGATGCAAGTAACTAATTTTTGTGTGTTTTGATAGTTTAAAGCAAACAAGATAAAATAAAAGTAAACTAAGCAAGACAAAAAACAAAGTAAAGAGATTAGAAGCATGAGACTCCTCTTGCTGAAGTCTTCTATCTCCCCGGCAACGGCGCCAGAAAAATAGCTTGATGACGTGAAACACACGTTCGTTGGGAGACCCCAAGAGGAAGGTATGAAGCAGTGCAGCAGCAAGTTTTTCCTCAGTAGGAAACCAAGGTTGTCAGATCCAGGAGGAGTAGGAGCACTTCAGAAGGTTGTTGGTGGCGTCATTGCTCGATCACCAACGTGGAACCTGCACACAACACAATCAAACTACTTTGCCCCAACGAAACGGGAAGGTTGTCCATCTTCCCGGCTTGCTGTAACAAAGGATTAAACGTATGGTGTGGAAAATAGTATTTAATTGCAGGAAGTAAAAGAGAATAATTGTTTGCAGTTGGTGGTTTTATCAGTGTAAAAGAATGGACCGGGGTCCACAGTTCACTAGTGGTGTTTCTCCATAAAGATAAATAACATGTTGGGTAACCAAATTACAGTTGGGCAATTGATAAAATAGTGAGCGCATGACAATGCATATAAATGACAAGATGACTACCATGATATTTAATTGGGCATTACGACAAGATACATAGACCGTTATCCAATCGCATCTATGACTAATAATCCACCGTCAGGTTAACATCCGTGTCCCCCGTTTTTAGGTCAGGACTCAATTTATAGGCGAAGAGGCGACGCAAGGCGGTGACGGGTATCCCGCGCCGCGAGGTCACTTGGTTGCTGTGGGGCCCACCTGCAGCTCATCTTCGGGCTCCGTGGCTTATTTGTGCTGGAAATAAATCACGTAAATTTTCGTCCAATTCGAGCACTTTCATTTTTGGCCCTTTTCTGCAATAAACAGACAAAACACACAGAAACTGGCACTGGGCACTAGGTTAATAGGTTAGTCCAATAAATGTCATAAAATAATATAAAATTTAGAAGAAACATGTGGCATTTGATATAAAACAAGCATGGAACATCAAAAATTATAGATACGTTTGAGACGTATCATTGGGATTTTTTCATAGTCTCGCAGGAAAACGGATACACACTAACAACGATGGCAAATAAGCACTAATTTTTTTGTTTTTGGTGAATGGCAAATGAGCCATTATGGAGGTTGCCAATGGTATATATTGCAATTTTCTCAAAAAATAATAGGATTTTTTTTTGCAAAATATTAGTAAGAGGCCTAGAATTTTAGAAAAATCTTTAACGAACCCTCTATAGAAAGCAGCATGAGCAAGAAAACTTCTTCTACCTTTGATATCTCTGAGATATGACATGTTCTGAATAGCCTCCCCTTTAGCTCTATCCACTTCAATACATCTCTAAAAATTGTATGTCCAAATACTATACCTTCAACTACTATAAAATGTCACTTCTCCCAATTCAAGACAAGATCAGTTTGCTCGCATCTCTTCATAACTTTACAAAGATTGTGGAGACAATCATCCAAATAAATTCCATTGACAGAGAAATCGTACATGAAGGTTTCCACTATTTGTTAAAAAACCTAGTAAAAGTAGCAGTCATACATCTCTGAAAAGTAGCAGCTGCATTACATAAACGAAAAGACATGCATCTATTAGGCAGAGGACAAGTAGAATTAGTTTTCTCTTAATCATCAGCGTGAACAAAAATTTGAGAAAATGCAGAATAATCATCAAGATAACAAAAAAGAGAATGTTTAGATAAACTTTCTCACATTTGATAATAAAAGGTAAAGGATAAAGACTTTCCCAACAACTTCGGTGTCGCGTTGGGAGCCTTCAATTGAGTTGTGGATATTGCGTCAACCTTGTTTGTAAAGGTTTGGTCTATGCCTTAAAAATACCTCATAGTGGATTTAACTCTTCCTCTGTGGAAGAGGCTCAAAGAGAATAGGGTGAGAATTTGTTGTGTTGCAGCGCCTTCGTGGCTCCACACCGATGGAATGAATATGTACTTCCCTTGAGAAGGAACTTCGGGAATTACATCCTCGTGTCAACCATTATGGTTATCTCTAACCCTTTACCTTATGTATCTTTGCTAATTGTTCATATCTTGTATGCTTGCCAAACATGATTCACTTGTCTTATTGTTGTATCCCTTAATTAAAGAAAAAGATAAAAAAATTAGTAGCCTATTCACCCTCCCCCTCTAGTCGACTTGTCTTATTGTGTACGCAAACTATCTAGCAATGTATTTTTTTTGGACAAATTGCTACAAAATCGTGTGATACAAGACGTCGCGCCGCCGGATAGCTAGGAGGCCACCCCTAGGCTGAAGGGATTGGATTCGCCTATGCCTCTAGTGTTCTCCGGGATGCTAAGTGGATACAGACTGCTTGTAGAGAACAAGTACGCCATGGGAAAAAGAGGAAGATTTAGGGAGAACAGGAGAAGGACATAGGAAGGAGATGGTTTTGTTCATTTCATCTGTAAATAATGAGATATGCCACGGCCCATGGTCATGTCCACCACGTCGAAATGCCTCCATATACGGTCAAGATTTTACATAATTAGTAAATAATTTCATGATTATTTTGAGAATATTAAACATGATAACAACAACTACTACCATGCGAAATTCGAATATAGTAGATGCATTAATCAACATGAACAATAGCAGCGTGTATGCAATAACAACTATAATAAAAATAGTAGTACATCGGAATACATCGCACGTACTGATAGTTTGTACAAATAGTAGTCGTTGGTGCAATAGTAACATTGTTTATGACAACGTTGGTGAAGTCCGGTCGCATCAGACAACGTTGGAAGCATCACCGCCCGATATGGATGCTTGACGACCCGTGATGGAAAACACGAGCAGTCGCGCGAAGCACTTTTCAAAAACTTATGTCACCCCCTCCCGTGCATGATCACAAGAGCGAGGGTTTCGGAGACCCCCTCTGATATTCGCCGGTGCTCGAGATGGAGTAGAATACGATAGCGACGCAAGTGGCGAGAGGAGGCAGACCTAGCTTGGTTTCGGTGTGTGTTACGGCGTACACAACTGATGCCTTTATATAATTATATGGAGCGGTTCGAAAAAATCTACGGTACAACGTGGGTTGCGAGGCCACGCCGCATGTTCGAGTCGTTTTACAGGTGATGCAACTCCTTTCCAAATTTCATGCCGTCTCCCAGGAATTCATGAGTAGCGAGTTGTTTAGATTTTTAGCAGAACAATCGGTACTAGTAGATCGGGAGCTGTACCAGTATTCTACGATGCCTATCCCTTCGCTGAATCGGTCTGGGCTGGTTTATTGGGCTTCGGACTTGAAAATGGAAAAATGGACCAGCCTTTTTAGTTGGGCTGCGCACGAAACTGGGGGCCCTAGAATTTGGGGGCCCTGTGCGGCCGCCCAGTTCGCACGGGCCCTTGGACGGGCCCTGGTTAGAATAAACTTAGCACTCCCACCTCTTGCCATGGGCCACTGAGATTCTTTCAGAAATTTGTTTATCTTAAAACATGTCACCCAAAATCCACCGTTTCTGTGTTTGTTTGCCGAAGCACCAGGATCTATTGGCTGAGGATAACGATTCCGTGTGAGAAAGGTGAGCATGAAGCTAGACTTCACAACAGTGTTTACTAAAAATCGTTAAATATCCCGAGATTACTGTAACCAGCCAATAACCCGAGAATTTTTTATTGAGCACGAACAAAGCTGCTCAGCGCCTCAGAGTATCACTACGTAGTTCATCGACACGATGTCACACATCGTGCACCCAGCAAGCTGAACTGCAGAGTCATCTCACAAGCGGAGAAAATTTACCAAAGGCAAAAGCAGCCGGTTTAAAGGAAGAGATGATACCATTGTCACTAGTCGAGCAGAGTGATCCATCAGCATCAGGTGTGCACGCCAGCCACTATCGGTGCTCGGTATGATCGCCTGCGACCCTACCGACAAGCCGGGTTTTAGAATCGGACAGGCTAAGCCTTCCCGACCTTTGAGCGAGACTCGGCAAAACCTAATTGGCCTGATGGAACAAGACTTCCACCCCAAAATTCACCGATTTGTTTTGTTTGTCGAAGAACCGAACTCTGTCGGCAGAGGGTAACGATTCCGAGAGGGAAAGGTGAACATCAAAGCTAGACTTGGCACTGTTTCGTCACCCCGGAAAATCCTTCAATATACTCAGAAGCCAGCCAGTAATTAAAAAGATTTTATCGAACACAACAGAACTGGTACGATCTCCACATAGTCCGCTGCCAACACATCATGCACACAGCAAGCAGAACTGCAGATTATCTCACACCCTCTCTCACAAGCTAGGAAAATATACCAAAAAAGCAAACGCAGCTCCATGGTCGATCAGAGTGATCCATCATGTGTGCACGCCGACGGCCTTGGACCCGCGGCTGGCTTCCTCCCGCGCGGCGGCGTTGGCGGAGACGTAGTAGACGAGGCAGAAGAGCGCGTGCACGAAGCAGAGGATGCCGCCGATGGAGAGGAAGTTGTGCCGCATCACCCCGCACTGCGCCATGGACTTCTTGGAGTTGGGCAGCGCCCCGAGAACCAGCAGCGCCAGCCCCACTATCAGAACCATCCTGCCGATCGATTGAGAATTGAGATAGACAGACAAAACATGCATCCAGCTAATCAATATCTATTCTGCGTTCTTCGGATCGAATCACCGGAAACATGCAGGAGAAATGTTTTGGTGGTGCTGTTGTTGCTGCTCCGCTCGTTCTCGCGCGTAGGATTAGGAGCGTACCATGTGAGGACCTGGGCGAAGGACGCCATATGCCGGTTGGGCGACGAGCGCCGGAGCTTGTCGCCGGAGCAGCAGACGCATGCGCAGCCCCCGACGATGTTGGCGATGACGTGCGACGCCGCCAGCACCGCGGCCGCCGCGATGCCTAGCTTGTAGGCCTGCCGGACCGGCTGCCTGCACTCGATGAACAGTATCCGCAAGTGCTTCCCCTGCAAGATGACAAGTTCGACGAGACGAAGTCAGCAAGCCTGACGCTCCTGCTTCTTGGTAATATTGCTGCCACACGCGGGTAGTTACCTGGTTCTGAGCTTTCTCCGCGTGGATCCCGAGCACGCCGGCGGCGACATCCATGGCGACGATGAGGAGGCAGACGACCACTGCTTCGACTCTTGCCATGGCTTCCGAGACCTCGGACGACTTCGGCTCTCCCCTCTTCCTTTGTTTTGTGGTGAATATGTGAAGAAGCAGCGATGTGTGGGCACGACAAGCTTCGGTGTCGCTACTAGATCAGTGTGCAGCGAAGATGCTTTAGGACTCGGCTTTTGATGTTCTTTATCGTTTTATATCGATGCCTTGGTTTTCTTTACCGATTCCACCTCACGAGAAAGGTAGAAAGCTCTGCTAGGTTGTGCTTAAAACCAAAGAAAGAGGGGAATGTTAAGGTGGCACGAGCTGACAAGGCTCGAGACATCGATAGCACTGCTAATAACCCATCATGGTGGTATTAAATAACGGGATCTTTTGTGTGAGGTTTCCCTTGATCTCACTCGACTATAAATCTTTGTATCAGCCCGGATCAAGTCTGTGCTGGCAGCGATCGCGGTATACCATATGCTGTCTTTGGACTTGCCGCAGTGGGTCATTAAGAAGATAAACAAGATCTGCAGGGCCTTTATTTGGCACGGCTCTGCAGAAGCAAATGGCGGCAACTGTCGAGTGGCCTGGAATCAGGTGTGCACGCCAACTGAATATGGGGGGCTGGGAATTCACAATATTCGATTCCTGAACGACGCGCTGCGGATGAGATGGAGGTGGTACGAGAAAGCAGGCGAGCTACGCGCTTGGTCCCGGCTGCAATTCAAGCTATCGCCGGATGCGGAAAGCTTCTTCCAGGCAGCTCTGTGTTGCTCCGTTGGACGCGGCGATAAGATGATCTTCTGGACCGACAGGTGGATCGACGGGAGTAGCCCAAGCCAATTAGCGCCGGACTTGCTGCAATTCGTGAAGGCAAGAGGAGCAAAGAAAAGA
This sequence comes from Poa pratensis, assembly GCA_947311845.1. Taxonomy (NCBI): domain Eukaryota; kingdom Viridiplantae; phylum Streptophyta; class Magnoliopsida; order Poales; family Poaceae; genus Poa; species Poa pratensis. Next base: position 111,615,345 of record CAMZMU010000107.1, on the reverse strand, counting down.
ACTGTCGCTGAGGCGCTGTTGAACGGAAGATGGGTGCAGGACATCAGAGGAAACTTGTCGCTAGCTGCGATCGTGCAATTTATGCACCTGTGGTGTATCATCCGTGACAGAAACCCTCTATCGGACGGGCCAGACGAATTTAGATGGCGTCTGACGGCGAACGGGGAATATTCTGCTGCCTCCGCGTACAGAGCACGTTTTCATGGTTTGGTCGAGGCCAGCTACGCGAGAACGCTGTGGAGGAGCAGGGCGCCACTCAAAGAAAAGGTTTTCAGTTGGCTGGTGATGAGAAATCGATGCTGGACTGCGGATAGACTAGCAAAGCGAGGGCTACAAGGACCTGCCATCTGCACTCTCTGTGAACAAGAACCAGAAACCTTAGATCACTTGCTGACGAACTGCTCCTTCTCGAAAACCCTCTGGTTCAGAGTTTGCAAGGAAGCAAAACACTCGAACATAACCCCAGTAGGTCAGACATCGGTGGTAACCTGGTGGAACAGCACTCTTGCACGGCACAAGGGCAAGCGTCAGAAATCAACAGCAACCTTGATGATCGCTGGATATGGCTGGAGCGAAATGCACGAGTATTCGAAGGCAAGGCAGCAACCATGGACACTCTAGTCAGGAAAACATGCGAGGAGTTGGCCCTGTGGGAGGAAGCGCGGAAATTAGCAGATCAGCGTGAGGAGTAGGCAGTAGCGCGTGCGTCCGCGGACGGTAAGGCCGTGTGTTAACACTTTGTAAAACTCTCTCTTTCCATGCTTAATGAGATGACCGCAACTTTTGGTTGCGCGTCCTTGAAAAAGAAGTCCTCATCCTCACAACATTTCACGTCTAAGCAGTAGTCCATAGACTTTTTTATAACGAGTTTGCCAAAATTGTACAATCTCATAGTGCAATTTCAATTGTAAAATGTAGTTTTAAGTAACTGGGATATGAAAAGAAAATACTAGGCAAATGAAAACAGCGAAACTGAAAATTCTGGTTTTGCTTGGAATGAACATGGCTGAGCCATAAGCACGTCTGGTGCTACGTATCAAGTACTAAATCTGAGTTAAAGCATGTTTAGCTGGGATTTATCTTATTCAGCGCTTTAATCTTTATGTAGCCACCGAAAACAGAAGGTACGCATAACGAGTGCTCCTTTGTCAAAGAATGAAATAACTACCAATTTTGCGGCAGACTGCTCAAAATTGTGCTGATTGCAGTTTGACACCGAGTCAAACAGAAAGGACCCACTCGTCAGTGTGTTGGACCGTTAAGTCTGGTCTAGTCTGATCAAAGGTTTGGCATCCGTTTCTCTCTCTTTTTTCCCATTTTGTCCCGCTCGTTACAGAGGAGATGGAGGAGGCGGCAAATCGGGGTGGTGGGAGTGGCGACGCTGCTGTCGGCGGCTCAAGTGATGACGGTGGAGGCGCTGCAAGTGGAAGCGGCGTGGACGACTTGGAAGAACTTCGTTTGTCTTGGCCATCGACAACGGCGGCGATGCTGGCGCATATTTAGGCGCAGGTGACGAGCCAACACTAGACCTACAACTTTGGCGGAGTTGAGTAAGTAACCCTGATGCTTCTCTCCATTTGTGGGCATCAGGGTGATGATCATATTGGGATTTAGGGTTATGGTTTATTGAATTGGAGATTTTCAATTGCTTTGTAGTTTGGATGCATAAATTTGGGACATCAAAGTTCATTTTGATGGATTGGACAATCTGGAGAGGAAACTTTCGTGTTCAGATATTACGTATTTAAATCTTATAGACATGCTTGAGACCCATGAATATAGTATCAGAGATTCATTCTACTGGGGCCTTAGGTTAGAACGGATGGACTTGATTGATAACAATGCAAAGATAAAGGAAACACTAGCACAATGTGAGTCAACAAACGTTTTAACTTGATGTAAAGAGGGACAAAGCTACTGTTGGTGTGAAAGTTAATGCAAAAGTAGAAGCTATTTATGCAAAGTTAGCATCCAGTGTAGTTAATTATGCAGAACCAGTGGTTTATGATTTCGGTCCCTCTCTCTGTTGTGTATGGTGTTAATGATGAAGGACTAACTTTCACAAGTGAAGGCTATAAAGATCCTTATTATTGCACTAATCCTTATTTGCACTCAAGAAAGCATGAATGTTCACAAGCGAAAGAAAATAGAGTTTGAAGAGGCTCATAATGAATTAGTCTCAAATCATGAATAATATCAGAGTTAAGATAATGACATGAGAGACAAATGTTGAAAATTATGAAGAAATGAAAAAAAAAGAGATACATGTTGCTCAGAAGATTGAGGAGGCACGGAATAATAAAGACCCCTGTTGCGCATTGTGAGGGTGATACCGTTTTTTAAGAAATATTTGTAGATGAAGATGTCAGTGAAGCTCAATCTAAACCTTCTCTCGATTATGAGAAGAAAAAGAAGATGACTATTAGGAGGACCCACATTTATAGGTCTCATTCAAGTCTACAAAACGAGACCATACCTCACAATAATCCATCTTCAGATGAATATTTGTTCACTGGTTTGTTGAGACGATGTTCCCGCCGGTGGTGAGTCGCCTGTGGTGATTTCATCAATATTAAGACTTGAGTGCCGACTTAAGTCTTTCCGAGATGTTTATATGGACACATTGTGTGTGCGTGCGTTCATAAGGATATTGGTATGCACATATATGTGTCTGCGTCTGTACCGTGGTTCAGAAAAAAGTAAGAAAAAAAGCGCCCACATGAGGAGGCTCGGTGCAACACTGAGTTTGTTTGTTTTTTTAGGTTCGGCGCAACACTTTTTTTTTTTAGAACAACCATACCACTTTATTGAACTAAAACATTGTTTAAAATACAAAGACCATCAGGAGGCTGGAGGAGCCAAACCCGACGTCCAATACTACTCGAGACATTAGCTCGTGCTAATCTATGAGCATCCTTATTTGAAGATCTACTCTCATGAACAAAAAACGCCTCCTGAAAGCTTCTTGAATCAGCTTTAACCTCGGCAAGGACCATGCTGTGTCCCCGCGAATGGCTGTTGCATGTTGTTAATCACTCCTAGGCAGTCCGTCGCCACTGTAATACGACTAAGAAGCAGATCCCGTGCTAGTGCGAGACCCTCCCGGCAAGCGATTGCTTCAAGGACTGCAGGATCGGAGATGCCTGCAATGGTAAGCGACGAAGCACCCAAGTAGACGCCCGTCGCACTCCGGCAGACTGCCCCAACCGCGCCTCCCGTGCCTGTCTTCACCACAGCAGCGTCAACGTAGATCTTTGCACACCCTGTACGCGGTGGTATCCACCTGGGGTATCTTTCGCCTCGCGTACCAGATAGCCCACATAGTCACTGTCACTTTTGCAAATTCCTCACGGGACAGTGTCTCCATCATCGCGAAAAGCCACTGTTTCGCCGATGGATCTTCATTCACACTCATGTGTTCAGTCACCCCTTCGTCCGCCAATGCCCACACGCTCCGAGCGATCGGACAGTCGATCAGGGAATGGCGCCATGAGTCGTTGCCGCCACATATAGAGCACACGCTGGTCTCGGCCATGTGCCTGTGGAAACGGACATCGCCAGTCGGCAGAGACTGTTGTGCTAGCCGCCAGAGGAAAACACGCAGCTTGTGTCTTCCACAGCTGCTGCCACGCCTTGCTCTCCCTAGTTGTGTTTGAGCCTGCTGATCGGCCCTCCAGCCAATCCTCCCTCCTCTTCTTGTCACGATAAGGAGTCTGTACACTGACCGAACTGTAAGAATACCAGTCTTCTCGTATTGCCAAGCCCAGAAATCGCTCATCCTTCGAGTGCTTAAGGGAATGGATCAGATCACTTCAGCATCCATGGGGAGGAAGAACTCATCCAGCATCTCACTTTTCCATGTCGCTGTTGTGTTGTCAATAAAAGAGGCCACCATCATCGGTGGATTTTCCTTTACACAAGCAACCGGGCGAAGCATAAAATCACGAGGCAACCAGTTATGGTTCCACGCGTTTGTGTCCTCACCCGCACCAATTCGTTGGATCAGGCCTTGTTTCATAGCATCTCGGCCTTCCACCATGGCACGCCAAACTTGCGACGGTGAGGAACCCAAAGTGGCTTCGAGAAACTCCGTATTCGGAAAATACAGTGCTTTCAAAATTCTTGCACTGAGAGATGCGGGGTTTTGGAGGATGCGCCACGCTTGCTTCGCCAACATTGCCAGGTTGAAAAGCTCGATGTCGCGAAAACCCATGCCCCCTGCAAATTTTGGTGAGCACAGGGTTTCCCATGAAACCCAACACGTCTTACGGCTGCCATTCTTGCTGCCCCACCAAAAGCTGCGCAACATTGAATTTATAGCCAAGCATAACCCTCTAGGTAACTTGAAGCAGGACATAGAGAAAATAGGAATTGCCTGTGCCACTGTTTTAATAAGAACCTCCTTTCCTCCAGAAGCTAGGAGCTGTTCTAGCCATCCTTGAACCTTTGCCCAAACCCTATCCTTTAGGTATTTGAAAGCGCCATTCTTTGACCTCCCCACATCAGAAGGCATGCCGAGGTATTTCTCGTTAAGCGTCTCATTAGGGACGTTAAGAATGTCCTTTACTGCTTGCCGGCGCTCGCCTGGACAACCCTTGCTAAAGAACACCGAGGACTTATCAAAGTTTACCCGTTGTCCAGATGCGTTGCAATATTTCTCCAAAAGATCATTAACTTTCATGGCTCCCTCTTCACTAGCTTTCACAAACAGCAGGCTATCATCAACAAACAAGAGGTGGTTAACCGCAGGTGCGGTGGGGCCACCTTTAAACCCTGAAGATGCGATGATTGACGACTTTGTTTCAAGAGGCCCGAGAGGCCCTCTGCTGCAAGTAAGAATAGGTAGGGGATATAGGATCACCTTGGCGCAAACCTCTTGAAGGGCGAAATTCATCAAGAGGTGCACCATTGAATAACACAGAGAAGGATACCGATGAGACTAAACTCATAATCAGATTCACCCATCGCCTCTGGAACCCCATGCGGGTCATGATGGCTCGAAGATAATCCCACTCAACACGATCATAGGCCTTCCTCATATCCAACTTCAAAGCACAATGTTGATGTTTTTTAGCTCCATTGCGTTTCATGAAGTGAGGCATTCATATGCCATGATAATATTGTCTGTAATCAGCCGTCCAGGAACAAAGGCCGATTGCTCTTCTGAAATTATCTCAGGAAGGATCTCCTTCAATCGATTCGCCAAGACCTTTGAGGCGATCTTGTATATGACGTTGCACAAACTGATTGGGCGGAACTGGCTCAACTCCACTGGGCTTGCTACTTTCGGTATCAAGACTATAAATGTCTTATTTATTCCCTCCGGGCTATCCTCACCACGGAGCACACGTAGCACAGCCTGTGTAACTTCATCTCCACACACATCCCAATGTTTCTGGAAAAACTGTGCTGGAAAACCGTCGGGTCCTGGTGCCTTCAGAGGATACATCTGAAAAAGAGCACATTTGATCTCCACGGCTTCGAACGGAGCAATCAGCCTCTCGTTCATTGCATCGGTGACCGACCGAGGTACAGAGTCCAGGACCTCCTCCATGCCCGACGTCCCCTACGTGGTGTACAGGTGTCTGTAAAAATCCATTGTCATCAGCCCGAGTTCGTGCTGATCCTCGGTAATTGTGCCGTCTTGGCGTGACAAATGCTCAATTCGGTTCCTCTTCTTTCTCTTGCTAGCACGGAGGTGAAAAAACTTAGTGTTCCGGTCACCCTCGGCAAGCCACTGAATGCGCGATCTTTGTCGCCACATCACTTCTTCTCTGTGTTGCAGCTCCATGAGACGTTCAACAATTTTTGTCTCTTCGTAGCTGGGTCCCACTCTGGTCGCCTCAGCTCGCCTCTCTGCGAGCTCGCGTCTCAGCATTTTTAGTTCCTTGCGAACATGCCCGAAGGTGGATTTCCCCCACGACGTTAGGGATGTCGAGAGGCCCTTCAGCTTCCTTTCCATGTCTTGCATGGAGGAGCAAGTATCCAGCTGCCACGTCCGTTCAACCATAGGTCGAAGGTCCTGATGTGTCTCCCACATCGACTCATAGCGGAACACTCTTGCGAGTGGGTTCCTGGGTTCCTCGGGCTCATGGCGGAGGAGAATCGGCGAGTGGTCAGAGGCAGCTGCCGTGAGGTGCTGGAGAGTCGCCAACGGGAAACGCACACTCCAACTTGCCGAGGCCAGTGCCCTGTCTAGCCGAACCCTGCAGAAAGATCCACCCGCTACCCTTTTCTCGAAAGTCCACAGTAGCCCTATGTATCCCAGATCCATCAGCTCGCAGATATCAACTGTTTCTCTGAAAGCTTGTATGTGACTATTGTTTCGCTCATGTACACCAACATGCTCCTCCCTAAGGAGTACTTCGTTGAAGTCGCCAATGCAAAGCCACGGTAACGGGGAGGATGCCTTGATGAACTTTAGCATGTCCCACGTCTTGTGGCGCTCATTGACTCGCGCCTCTCCATACACACATGTCAATCGCCAAGGATCTGAATCAGACGGTATGACGACTGCATCAATATGGTACTGAGAGTAAGGTAAAAGCTCAATCTTTATTGCATTATTCCAAAAGATCCCTAGGCCACCACTTCAGCCTGAGCTACTGACAGCAAAGGCGTTATCATAACCTAATGACCTTGCTAAAAACTCCACCCTATGCTTATGAATTTGTGTCTCCACTACACAAAGAATGGATGGGGCAAACTCCTTCGCGAAATCACGAAGTTCTTGAACTGTCGCGTCGTTGCCAAGTCCGCGACAGTTCCAAAGGTAGGTACTCATTGCTCCCGGCGGTGCTCCGCGTCGGAGCCAGCCGATCCTGCTGCAGTTTTATCTTTCTTCGGAGTAGAGTGTTTCTTGGTACGCTTCACTTCCCTGGCCGAAGGGGGCGGAGGAGGAGTGCCCGACCTTGGTGGGTAGGATTGGGCTCACTCCCTTCCTCCCTGAAGTCCAACCTCTGTTGCATTGTTTTGTCATCGACAGGTCTGATCACCCCGCCTCCTTCCACTCCAGCATGGGTGGCGGGGTAGGGTTTTGAGTCTTGGCCGGGCTGCCTTCTGTCAGGCTGGCCTCCGTAGAGTTGCGCTTCCGATTTTCCGTGATAGTCAGGGTGCCCCGTCCCCTTCCACCATCACGTCCACCTCTGCCAGTGATACGTCTCAAACGTATCTATAATTTTTGATGTTCCATGCTGATATTATATCAATTGCTACATGTTTTGGTTACACTTTATATCATTTTTATGCATTTTCTGGGACTAACCTATTAACAAGATGCCACAGTGCCAGTTCCCTGTTTTCTGCTGTTTTTGGTTTCAGAAAATCTATTAAGGAAATATTCTCGGAATTGGACGAAACAAAAGACATCGTCAATAATATCACGAGGAGATCACGGAGTCCAAAGGGGAGTCGGAGCAGACCCACCAGGGGGCCACGCCACACTAGGGCGCGGCCCAGGGTGGGCCCGCGCCCCCTATGGCGTGGTGGCCCCCCTCGGCCACCGACGCCGCCTCTTCGCCTATATATTCTCCGCGACGCGAAAACCCTATTACGGTCGATCATATTCCACGAAAAGTTCCGTCGCGGCCGTCATCGTCAATCTCAGATCGGAGGAGTTCTGAAGCTCTTCCCGGCACCCTGCCGGAGGGGAGATCATCACCGGAGGGCTCTACATCACCATGCCTGCCTCCGGAGTGATGCGTGAGTAGTCCACCCCTGGACTACGGGTCCATAGCAGTAGCTAGATGGTTGTCTCTCTACCTTGTGCCTCCATGTTTAGATCTTGTGAGCTGCCTAACATGATCAAGATCATCTTATTGTAATGCTAGATGTTGTGTTTGCTGGGATCCGATGAATATTGATACCATGTTTATTCAAGTTGTTTATCTATGTGCTCTTGATCTTGCATGCTCTCCGTTGCTAGTAGATGCTTTGGCCAAGTAGATGCTTGTGACTCCAAGAGGGGGTATTTATGCTCGATAGTGGGTTCAGTCTCTAGATATCTGGATCAGTGACAGAAAGGTCTAAGATGGTAGATGTGCTGTTGCTACTAGGGATAAAACATTGGTGCAGTGTCCAAGGGCACTTGTATTGATTACATTACACACTTTACTTCATGCAATAATCTGTTGTTAGCAACTTAATACTGAAAGGATGCGGATGCTGCCTTGAAGGTGGATTATTTAGGCATAGATGCGGTTGGAATAACGGTCTATGTACTTTGTTGTAATGCCCAACTAGATTTCATAGTAGACATCTTGGCATGTATTGCATTGTTATGCCCTCTCTATTTGTCAATTGCCCAGCTGTAATTTGTTTACCCAACATGCTAGTTATCTGTTCTGAGAGAGACACCACTAGTGAACTGTGGACCCTGGTCCAATTTCCTCATACTGTTTACACAACCTGCTGCAATCATCTGTTTCCTGTTACTTGCTGTTTTTCCTGCTGTTTTCCACACCATACGTTTAACTCTTTGTTTCTGCAAGACCGGAGAGATTGACAACCTCTCTGTTTCGTGTTGGGCAAAGTTCTGGTTTGTGTCTGTGCAGATTCCACGTTGGTGCAAGCTCCCTAGCGCCAGGGGGAGTCAACATCAACAACCTTCCGATAGATCGTCAAGTCCTACTGGATTGATAACCTTGGGTAGATTTCTCAAGGGAAAACTTCTGCTGTCTACATCATAACCTTCCTCTTGGGGTTCACCAACACGTAGCCATCAAGCTGTTTTCTGGCGCCGTTGCCGGGGACTTGGAGGCTATTGGAAAGGGGAGTCTCTCAGTTCCAATCTCTTTACTTTGTTTTTTGTCTTGTTTTAGTTTTGTTTTGCTTGCTGTTAAAAATCAAAAATCCAAAAAAATTAAATTCCTGCATCTAGTTTTTAATTTCGAGTTGCCCTGTTGCTTGTTTTAGTCTTGCTAAAATGAGTAATCCTGATAATACTGAGTGGTCTGACTTTAACAAATTCGAGTTCACAGCTTTACCTATCTTGAAACCTGAATTTTCCATGATAAACATACAAGTAGGTAGTGGCTCTGTCATAGGGGAAAACAACATTGAGCAATTTCTGAACTTTGTGAGAAAGTCTGATGACTTTAAAAAGAAATCTATAGCTGAACTTGCTCCTAATTATGAAACTGCCATAGCTTCCCTTGTTCAAATGCTAGAAGCTAGGTTTGTTAATATGCATCCTATAATGCAACACATGTTTTTAGCACTTCATGATATGAAAAATGGTGAAAAGAAAGACTTTGTGTTAGAAACTTTGCATGAAGAATTGGGAGATGTTGCTAAGGAAGCTAGAATGATCTTTGCTAAATATAAAATGTTTGATTGCTACACTGATGTTATGAAAATTCTTAGAACAAGAAGGGAAAATAGAGCTAAATATTCTAATCAACCTTTTGCTAAGAATGGTCTGAAAATTCCAATCCCCTATAAAATGATGGCATTGCATGACACTTTAGAAAATAATTTTGGATGGATTGTGCCTGAAAATCTTTTTGATGAAGAGAGTGTACCTAAGAGAAAAGAAAAAGAGAACTCTGAAACTAGCATAAGTAGCATACAATGCATTGTTGATAAGACTTTTAAGCTTTCATTGTATGATCTGGATCTTGACAATACTTGATGCATCTCTTCATGCCTAGCTCAAAGGCATTAAAGAAAAGCACTTCTGGGAGATAACCCATGTTTTTATTTGCTGTTTTTTTTTTTTCTTGAGTCAAGGATGCTTGTTTACCTCTGTAGCAACTCCTTTGTATCTTTTATTTGCTGTTTTGTTGTGCCAAGGAGAGTTACTAATGCAAAGTTGGTTTTTATTTTCGGGACTGCATTGGGACAGATTGCTGTTCGTCACCGTTTAATTCAGTAGAAAATCAGAAAAAATCGAAAAATGCTGAAACTTTTTGTGCATGTTCCTGATGATGTTACGCAACTTTCATTATTTCAAAAGTTTTCATCTGAGCATCGTAAGTGCCTCGAAAAAATTCGTCATTACAGACTGTTCTGGTTTGACAGATTCTGTCTTTTATTTTGCATTCTCTCTTTTACAAGTTTTTAAGTGGTTTCTTTTCGTGTAAAAGTGCCCACTTGAGCCTAGTAACAGTGGCTAATGTTTAAAATAGTTGGCTTGTGAGTTTTGTCTTTGCTAGAACTTTGAAGTATTATCTTTTAGTGCACTAACCTGCTAATGAGAAAAGCTGTTAAGTTTTGGTGTGAAGGAAGTTTTCAAGTGTTGATAGAGGAGAATGATATTACATGATCAAGAAGAGTGAAGAGCTTAAGCTTGGGGAGGCTTACCTCCCCAGCATATTTCAAGAAGACTCAAGCATCTAAGCTTGGGGATGCCCAAGGCATCCCCTTCTTCATCTACAAATTATCAGGTCATCTCTAATGGTGCTATATTTTTATTGCTTCATACTAGTGTACTCTTCCTTGGAGCGTCAGTGTGTTTTTGTTTTCAGTTTGTTTTGTTTTGTTTGCTGTGCTATACTTGTTGGATCCTAGTATTCATGTTTGGGAGAGAGACACGCTCCACTTTTTCATTAGAATACTCTTGTGCTTCACTTATACTTGTTGAGTATTCCTGTCTAGTTGCTGTTATTGCTGTTAGCTCTCAGTTTTTCATATATCTCTTGTTAGAGCTTTCAGTTTCTTTTGAAGAAAGTACTCTCTTGCTTCACTTATATCTGTTTGGAGAGTTGTCAAATAAGTTGATTGGTGTTTGGTTGGACCAGAAAAATGCTATGCATGTGGTAGTGGTATAAAATGCTTACATGAATCTTTTTAGATCGTTGTCTTGAGTAATTTGATGCTTGCCAATTGTTTTGAGCTGTCAAGTAATTAATGTTTAAGCTTGTGCATCATGTAAGTAATGGCTATTAATGAAGAACTACTATAAGGATTTTCTGCTATAATAATCTGTTGCATAATTGGAAGTCCATAGTAGTCTAGATAATTTTTGGATGAAGGCTATGTGTTAACAAGGAAGACAGTGGGAGTCTATGGTTCGTCAAACCTTGTGTTTTATGTACACTCTTGCTATTCCAGTTGATAATGATGTTTGCTTATAATAACCTTGCTAGCCTAAACTCTGTACTAAGAGGGAATGCTTCTTGTACATCCAAAACCTTGAGCCAAATCCATGCCACCTGTGTCCACCATACCTACCTATTATGTGGTGTTTTCACCATTCCAAGTAAATTTCTTCATGTGCTATCTACTAACTACTCAAAACAATTATCCTTTTTGTGTCACTACTTGAAAAGCTCATAAGGACGTAGTAGTGAGATTTGTCATCTTCCATGCTAATTAATTTACAAGGATTGGCAGCTTCATCTGCTTCTCCACCTTTTATTTTGCATTAAAGAGCTGGTTAGTCCACCCTATAAATAAATAAATAGACACTCCTCCATGGTGAATGTTGGTGGGCACCCGAGGATTCGGTTAGCCATGGTTTGTGGAAAGTAAATGGTTGGGAGGAGTGTCACCAATAAGTGCTTGTTACAAGTGCAGTCCTAAAAACTCTCGGAACCGCTCTAAAAGTTAGTTAGCCATGGAAGATGACAAGTACCTGCTATTTGATTTGTTGACACCTGTATACACCATTACCTTACAAAACAATATTTTATGCTCTCTATATGCCTTCGGGAACTACAGCTCTAGCACATGATGTTAATCCCTGCTTCCCTCTGCGAAGGGCCATTCTTTTACTTTTATGTTGAGTCAGTTTTCCCACTTCTTTCTGTCTACTTAAGCAAACATCATTGTCAACTCCAGTATAACAGTTTTTACATAACTTTGTGTTTGGTTGATCATATTCTTTGCATTGACATTATCTATATGATATACATGTTGAAAGTTGAAGCAAAAGCTGAAGCTATTATCTTCCTTTGTGTTGATACAAACACTTTCATGTTGAGAATTATTGCTGCTGTGAACTAACTATTATGTTAGACTATTATATCTCTAAATGTTTTATAGTATTATTCATGAAAGTTTGCACTTGTGTGATCACTTATGTTTACTCTTTATTTACTTGCTTGCAAACTATAGACCATTGGCTTGGATCACTTCATTCAGATCATGTGCATTACATTGTTATTTGATCAAAGATTGTGTTGGTAGCATGTCACTTCAAAAATTATCTGTTTTTATCGTTTACCTACTCGAGGACGAGCAGGAACTAAGCTTGGGGATGCTTGATACGTCTCAAACGTATCTATAATTTTTGATGTTCCATGCTGTTATTATATCAATTGCTACATGTTTTGGTTACACTTTATATCATTTTTATGCATTTTCTGGGACTAACCTATTAACAAGATGCCACAGTGCCAGTTCCCTGTTTTCTGCTGTTTTTGGTTTCAGAAAATCTATTAAGGAAATATTCTCGGAATTGGACGAAACAAAAGACATCGTCAATAATATCACGAGGAGATCACGGAGTCCAAAGGGGAGTCGGAGCAGACCACCGCGCCCCCCTGTGGCGTGGTGGCCCCCCTCGGCCACCGACGCCGCCTCTTCGCCTATATATTCTCCGCGACGCGAAAACCCTATTACGGTCGATCATATTCCACGAAAAGTTCCGTCGCGGCCGTCATCGTCAATCTCAGATCGGAGGAGTTCTGAAGCTCTTCCCGGCACCCTGCCGGAGGGGAGATCATCACCGGAGGGCTCTACATCACCATGCCTGCCTCCGGAGTGATGCGTGAGTAGTCCACCCCTGGACTACGGGTCCATAGCAGTAGCTAGATGGTTGTCTCTCTACCTTGTGCCTCCATGTTTAGATCTTGTGAGCTGCCTAACATGATCAAGATCATCTTATTGTAATGCTAGATGTTGTGTTTGCTGGGATCCGATGAATATTGATACCATGTTTATTCAAGTTGTTTATCTATGTGCTCTTGATCTTGCATGCTCTCCGTTGCTAGTAGATGCTTTGGCCAAGTAGATGCTTGTGACTCCAAGAGGGGGTATTTATGCTCGATAGTGGGTTCAGTCTCTAGATATCTGGATCAGTGACAGAAAGGTCTAAGATGGTAGATGTGCTGTTGCTACTAGGGATAAAACATTGGTGCAGTGTCCAAGGGCACTTGTATTGATTACATTACACACTTTACTTCATGCAATAATCTGTTGTTAGCAACTTAATACTGAACAGGATGCGGATGCTGCCTTGAAGGTGGATTATTTAGGCATAGATGCGGTTGGAATAACGGTCTATGTACTTTGTTGTAATGCCCAACTAGATTTCATAGTAGACATCTTGGCATGTATTGCATTGTTATGCCCTCTCTATTTGTCAATTGCCCAGCTGTAATTTGTTTACCCAACATGCTAGTTATCTGTTCTGAGAGAGACACCACTAGTGAACTGTGGACCCTGGTCCAATTTCCTCATACTGTTTACACAACCTGCTGCAATCATCTGTTTCCTGTTACTTGCTGTTTTCCTGCTGTTTTCCACACCATACGTTTAACTCTTTGTTTCTGCAAGACCGGAGAGATTGACAACCTCTCTGTTTCGTGTTGGGCAAAGTTCTGGTTTGTGTCTGTGCAGATTCCACGTTGGTGCAAGCTCCCTAGCGCCAGGGGGAGTCAACATCAACAACCTTCCGATAGATCGTCAAGTCCTACTGGATTGATAACCTTGGGTAGATTTCTCAAGGGAAAACTTCTGCTGTCTACATCATAACCTTCCTCTTGGGGTTCACCAACACGTAGCCATCAGCCAGCTCCTCCACGTCCAGAGCAGCTACCACCCCCGCCAGAGTGGCCTGCGCCCCGACCCCAGATGCCTCACCTGGGGTAGCACGACGAGGGGGCCAATTATTCTGGTTCTGCTGATCAGCATCTCCCTGGAGCTAGGCACGGTTCCATGCTGTATCTGCGAGCATCCATTTGCCAAACCCCACAGTACTTGGTGGATGCACCCCGGAGCCGCACTCCTCCTGGACATGTCCCATGAGGCCACAGACCGCGCAATATCGCGGAACTTTTTCATACTTCACTCGCATGATTACTAAAGCACCTCCTTCAGGTTTGATTGTTACAAAACGCGTGAGCTCCTTCCTCACGTCGAGCCACACCCTTACACGGACAAAATCACCACCCTCCACACGAGCGCTGTTCATATCAACGCTGATAACTTCTCCAATGTTAGCAGCTAAATCCGTTATGATCGGCTTCTGCGAAACAACTCTGGGACGTCATGAATCTGTACCCAAGAGTGAATCCGGTTGAGCTCCACCGACGAGGCTTTGCAGCTGCCATCATATTTCTCGATCAAAAGGCCATGATCCCTAAAGATCCAGGGGCCTTGCTCAGTGATCCGCTGCCAATCGCCAAGACAGTTTGCTTGGACGATGAACCTATTCCCCTCCAAGTCATGAAAAGTCACCTCCTGGGCAGGTGCCCAGGCAAAGCGCATCGTCTTCTTCAAAGACGTCGCGCTAAAAGGTTTAGGCGACAGCAGCCGCATTACGGCCATCCACTTTGTTCCTTCCTTCAGGGACTCCACTTTATCCTTTGTCACGAAGACACCTCCTATGTCTTCTCCCTTGAGATTGAGACTGTGCAGTAGCTCCTCGAGCGATGGCTCAGGACCCAAATGCCCCGCCGAGCCACTGACTTCACCTTCCTCCTGAGCCGCCGCCATGTCCACACACGAACCCCCGAAACCCTAGGTCGGGAGCCACCAAGGCTGGGATGTCGAGCTAGTCGACCCCTTGGTCAGACCGAGTAGTTCCCGTCGCTAGGGGAGAGGGGTTGTACGAGGACGTGGAAAAGAGAGGCCCGATCGCCGGAGATCGACAAACGATCGCCGCCGCGGTATGGTGAAACCCTAATCGCCTGTCGCGAGAGCGAGACGAGAAACGAAAAGGTATGGAAAGCCAATGGCTAGCATTGCAAGAACGGTTCGGCGCAACACTTGAGTGTTAGCACGGGAGCTTTCCGCGCTGAGGCCTTTTCAGCCTTTGCCTACAAACTTCAAGCGCTGTCATTGGGCCAAAACGTACATGGGTCGAATCGTTCTGATAATGGGCCATCATCTGGCCCAAAACACGGCACTGTGGCTTGCCCAAAGACCTCACGGAGCCAACCAAGAAACCTCGCCCCCCACCGCGCACGCCATAACCTCGGAGGCAACCGGCCGCCGCCGCCGCCGCGCCGCCGTAGCATCAGCAATAGCCGGAGGGAGATGTCGTTCCGGGCGAAGGAGATCTACAATAAGGTGGTGCGCCGCGTGGGCGGGGAGGGGAAGCTGCCGGCGGAGCTGATGGAGTCGGTGAAGAACATGTTGCCGAATAGAAAGGTCGTCATGGGCCGGGCAAAGCGCGGCATCTTCGCCGGCCGCCACATCCAGTTCGGCAACAAGGTCTCCGAGGATGGCGGCAACAAGTAGGCAAATTCTCACTCGCCCATTTTCATGTGCTTTTGGTTTCTTCTGATCTATGCGCACTGTAATGCAATGGTTCAGTGGTTGGAATGGGGAAATGACGCGTTTGATGTTTCCTGAAGTCATTTCGGTTTGAGTGCGTGGGATAGGAGGTGCAACGAGTGATGTTTAATTGTTCATTTTGTTTGGGAAATTTAGTTGGGAAAATGGTGCTTTTATTATTTTATGTTTGATTTTATCAACCTCGATGCCAAGTCTCTGTAGAAAATGCCACAATTCACTTTCATGAATGGGAAAAAAAATGTGAAAGCTGCTGAGTGGAGTGTGAGACGAAGGGGAAAAACGAGTGGTAAGGGGAGTGAGGCTACTCCTTCTATCTGGCCTGATTATGCAATGGCACTATGTTGGATTGTTTAGTTGTTTCATTGATTTACTTTCCTAATCAGCACCGACTTGAGAGTAAGACGAGTCGAGGATAGAAGATCATACCATGTCTTGTTGGGATTCACTCTCTATTATTGTACTGTCTTTGATAGTTAGGGTCAGCACGAGATGCATGTGATTCTTTGATGATTGGAATGTCAAGAGTATAGAAGATCAGCTATAGAATTTCATAACACAACATATTATGCTAACTCTTAAGTTATATGATTTCTGACCTTTTTTTGGCTCGTGTGATTGATGTTTGTTGCATGCCCTTTGAGTGGAAGCATGCCATTACTTGATTTCAGTAGGCTCCCCCCCCTCAACTAGGCGCATGCAAACTATTTGGCCATCAAAAGAGAGAAACGGAATGCCTTTGTACCCATCAGTGTTATTTCTCGGAAAGCTAGTCAGGGCAGTTAGCATGCTACTTACTTGCTTCAGCTATGCTATGCCACACTATTTGCAATGTACCAATAGTGTCAAACTTAATAAGTTACCAGTCATCTAAAACACGTGAAAGAGAAACTTCATAGTCGTGCAAAACCTCATTATCTCCATCCTAGTCCTGACATTGCCACCAGGCCCAATACCATGTTAAACAGTTAGTGTGGCCTCATTATTCAGTTGATCCTGCATGATTTTCGGAAGGAGTAGGAGAACGAATCCAATTACTTGTTCTTATTCTTGAGATAATTCAATAGTTACTCATAGATACTTACTTTTGTTTGAGAACGTGCAAACAAGTGTTTTGCACTTCTTTTAATTGAGAGGATAAGCAAAATAGACACACCAGGGCAACAAGTGCTATGACCATAGACCAGACAGTACACACAACACAGACACCCTACCCAAGCTACTACTCACGGTGGCTCAGTAGCCGCTAGTTAAAAGCCTGTCGCCACCGCTCAACCTCTTTGATGCCATCAGCCACTCACGTACACGCCAGATGTACCAACAACATTCAGGATGACCATAGAGTGGCTATCTTTTTTTTTTTTGCTTGAGGCACATGTACATAGTCAGCCACCAATCTCTAGGGAGTCATTCGCAGATAGGGCGGCAGAACCATAGTCTTCCGGGCAGAGGATAAAATCCCAAAGCTCTCTCGCCCCCGAGCAGCGGACGAAAAAAATGTTCCACTCGCTCTGGTTCCTGGGAATATATACTTGTTTTGATAGGGTTTACTTGATTCAATCATCATGTGGACTCACTACTCAGTTGATGAATTCAAGCACTGAACACATTAATTTAGGGTGACCCTGTAGCCTCTGGGTAGTGCAAAGCTGCTAGTCATGTTAAATAATTCTTGTAAGCTTTGGCTTGCACTGCTTCATGTCTGTAGCAATAGCTTAAGCCTTTCTTAACCCCCCTTCCTCTCAAACTCTTAGTTTTTCTGGCACCTTTTGGTTATGGAGTATATTCTTTGTTCAGGTCAAGGAGAAACTGGAAGCCAAATGTTCAGGAGAAACGTCTTTTCAGCTATATTCACGAGCGGCACATTAGACTCAAAGTAACCACTCATGCACTCCGGTGCATTGACAAAGCTGGTGGGATTGATGAATACCTCCTGAAGACACCTTACAACAAAATAGATGCTGAGATGGGTATTGCCTGGAAGGCAAAGATTGAGAAGATGTATTCAGAGCTCCCTCCTGAGGAAGAGGCTGAGATAGAACATGGTTTTGAGGAGGTTCGATCGGCCAAGAGAGAGTTCCGTAGGGAATCGAGAAGAGCTATTGTTTTATCAAAACAGAGTCAGCTAGAAGCAACTAAAGCTGAAGATGACGGAGCAACTGAGGTCGTGGATACAAATGAAGACGTGTCTGATGTCCCAGAGAAGTCTTAGACTGGACTTGCGTGCCCGGTATGTGTTGTTAATGTTATTCTGTAGTTTCCTTTTCATGAATATCCCTCATATCTTTGAATCTATTGAAATTTAGTTTATCCATGCTAACTGTTAAATATTGAAGATTCTGTTGGAACACTGGTGATAATTGACTTGTACGGCTCCACTTTGTTATCCCTGAAAATTTATTAGTACTAGAGAAGGAGCTCGCAGTTGTTTTTATGTAATTTATATTTGACACGTTAGTTGTCCATTTGAAACCTCTCCATGCCATGGCAGTCTGAAGTACTATTTAGGACATGCATCATGTATGTGGCATCTTTCTTATGTGATGTGAAGTCACATAAGGGCAAACAATTGTCTGCACAGGCTTAATGATGGGTGTTGTTAAATGTCATCTACTTTCATGCATTTTTTTGTATTGAGTCTCTGGAATTAATCATCTGATTCTCCATAGGACCACAAGAAATACATGTCACACTTATTTCACATACACTTTTAATTTAAATGGTCGATTTCAGAACAGGCCCTTTTCTAGCCCAAAGTTATGATTGAAATATTCATTTTTCTGCAGATAAAAAAGGAAGAGAAACATCGATGTCCATGACAAAATAATGGAAGATTTTCATTTCATATAAACATGGTTACCCCTTCTTTCTTGGAGCAGCAGTGTATCTTAAGTCTACCATCTACCCACAGCATCTCGGTGTTGCAAGTATATTTGGTGGAAATTTTGTACAATTACTGTATTTTCAAGTGTCAGGGTTGAGATGTTTTTCTTCTCAAGTTTTTCTAGCCCATTCAACTGAATGCCGAAGAGGGTTTTTTGTAAGCTTAATTAGCTGTCAGGATAAACGTTAATTAGCTGGAGTTATAGCCTTCTCGATCACTCAGCATGGCGTTTACCTTATGCCAAGCGGGAAAAGAAAATCTTAAATTGTGCCTGCTCGTAGCAAGAGAAGATTAGGATGAATTGTTTGGTTGGACTAAACTGTGTGTACTGCTACCCTAGCTGTGGCGTTCTAACTCGTAAGTTAATACATCGGATGTATGCGCAGTTTAGCTTAATGTTGTTTGAAGAAGTGTTTGGTTTCCCTATCCCTTCCGTGTCATTAAATCTGCTTGTAACTTTACCCGTCAATGACTCAGGATAGGATCATACTTTTAAGTGCTTGTTGACATATTATCAACAGGGAAGTTACATTGCCGGTTCCATATGAACAAACAGAAAAGGCCCGAAATCAACAAGGCCATTATGTGGATGATCCATCTACCCTAGCTTGGTGAGGACATCGCCAAGAACAGTCTGAGTCTCTGCGAAGTACTTCTCGGCCTCTGCGGGGCTCTTGATCTTGGCAGCATGGTCAAGCTGCAAAAAAGGAAGAATCTCACACCTGTTAGTCCTGAAGTACTTGTAAAAATGTTACGGTTTGAGCGATCATTGGTCAACAGTTCTGAAAGACAAGTTGCAAGATTTCAGAGGAGAAACTGGGAGATGTTTGCGGATATAGTTGATTACCCCGTCGAGGGTGTTGAAGAGCTTGCCGGTGAGGTCCTTGAGACTCTGCTTCTCCTCCTTGGTGGCCTTGGAGGAGATGACGGTCTTGAGGTCGTAGCGCAGGTAGGAGGCCCTGAGGCGGAGGTCGTTCATGACGTACGGCCATTGCTTCCTGTCGATGAGTGGCTTCAGCTTGAGGATATCCTGGGCAGACTCCTTGGCCCGGACGGCCGCCTCTGCCGGTGGCAGCGGCTGCAGGTAGAATCGGTTCTTCAGGGGCAGGTCGAAGTCCCTCGCCTCATCCGAGTTTTCAGTTCCGGCTGCCACAAACCCAGATCATCATCATCAGTCAGATGACGCGTAAATGAGACCAAGTTATGCATGTATAAACACAAGCTGAGCAGGTAGAGGCACTCACGGAGTCCACCGGAGGGCGCTGGCGGCGGGCCAACCTTGATGGGAACGACGGTGCCGGCGTGCACCACCTGCGCGAACGCTCCACCAGCGACGGCGGTGGCCATAAGGCCAAGGACGGCGCGGCGGCCGGCGGTCTCGGCCTCCGCCGACGCCCTCACAGTGAGCCTGCTGGCGCGTCTGCCGGCCGGGCCTGGTAGGCGCACGCCCTGCGACAGGCCGGTCATGGACGCCATGGTTTGTGCCATCTCAAGCTCAGCTTCTCTCCTTCACTGAGTGAGTTTCTCTCTATCCCCTTTGAGAAGCTAGCTAGCGATCTCTCGATCCACTGGCAGAAATATATGAGGAGGACGTGTAACGTGTTACTGTCCTTTGCGGCGCGAAACCTTATCTGACTGGATAAGTTGGTGGCCAATGCGCGCGCGCCATGTGGCAACGGCTTGTGGCATGGTGCATCTCCTGGCCTCCGGTTGGATTGCGTCCTGGCCAATGGACCTCTGACATGTGTCGTGGGGCTTGGCCTTCAGTTGGCCAGTAAAGATTTTCTTCTTTTGTCCGATTGTTACCTGGATAGCTCTTTTCTTTTAAGAGTTTGAAAAATCTTTCTTTTAACGAAACAGTTATGACCAATATCTCATACCAAAACATATCTGTTGGGAGAATTCTCCAAATTTACTTTCCATCTTGTTCTCCCTAATCTTATCTTCAAGTGGGCATTTGGCTGTGTGATAGTCTTGACGCTCATCCCGGCTTGCATCCATCTGATCACATTGGAAGCTAGAAATATCATCCCACACCCTGATCATGACCTCCTAACAATTGGTACTAGCAGCACCCCAGTGACATCAGCGGCTCTCGTCACCATCACCACTAGGCCTGGAATTCGAGCCGAGACGAGCGAGCTCGGCTCGACTCGCTTCAACTGACGAGTCGAGCTCGACTCGTTCAACAAACGAGTTCAGAAATGAAACTTGGCTCGACTCGATAAACTTGCGAGTAGCTCGTTTAACTCGCTGAAATAAAAAATATGAATTTTTTGATATATTAGTGCTAAACTGTTAATATTTTTGCATCGATAATGGTGTAGAGCTTTTATATTTCATCACTGATCTACATTGTAGAAAGATCATCATTGTTGTATTTCAGAATTAGTAGGAAAATTACTTTTTTTTCGTATGCGCACATGTTTTAACACTTAGAATGTGTTAAACGAGTTATCGAGCTACTCGCGAGTAGCTTGGTCAACAAACATGTTCAGAAATGAAACTTGGCTCGGCTCGTGAGACACCGAGTTCGAGCCGAGCCGAGCCGAGCCGAGTCATGAGCTACTCGTTTAGCTCACGAGTTTCAAGTTTTAAATCCAGCCCTAGTCACCACCATGACAAACTGCTTGTATGAAATGTTGGATTATGGGATGGTGATGCCACCATGAGGACTGATGTGCGTTGAGAATGCGTTGACAAGAATTAGGGCTTGACACGCAAGGTTGAGGGGGTGAAGAAGGCAAACAATGTTAAAGTTTGATCAATCATTGGTATGTAATCTTAATAATTAAAGATGTTCTTAAGGATTTTCTGGCATAGGGGTGCCACACATTTAGGCCCTAAGAAAGTCCCACCAATGCTACCGACGGTATAGGAATATGAGGGATAGTGACATGTTGGAATAAGGATGATGATGATGATGCTGGAGCCGAAGTGGCAAAAAAGAAGTAGAAATTATAATGAGCGAATGTGAGATATTTATCACCGGATTGATCGAGTTGTTAGCCGTGCAATTTTTGGATCGACGGTGGATGACAACTATCAAAATGTGATGTTGCCACGTGACAACTCCTGGTTGGTCTGCTCGTAGAAACTACAAACGTCGCTCGTTAGTGGCGTCCACAAAGAAGCACAAAGATGCTTGGTCATATATGTGCCATGACATGATATGTAATAGACGAATTAGTTAATCATTATGACATATGTGTACTGTTAGAAAAAGGAAATAATGTAAACCATAAACCCTTTGGCAAAAGGAAAGAGCCTCTGAGTCGGATTTTGAACAGTTGCTTGGCATTGCCTCTCTATCAAGCGTGAGCCGTTGGGTTCGATCGCAATAGACTCGAGTTCAGAGTATCAGCGCGACCGCCCACTGCGACAACGCCCGCCACCATCAACAACGGTTCGCCGCGGCTGGCGGTCCCTCCCCTTCCCACGACCGTGCCCTCCAAGAGACCTCGTTCTCCGTTAAGAGGTCGCATAAGGCGGCCCCTCGGCAAGCAGACGAGCCTCTCTTCCCTACTGACGGCGGCCGCGGGTGCAGGGGCCTTCCACAGTTCCGCTCACACGGGATCTGATCCGGTGACTGTTCGTGAATCGGGAATTCCGTGCTCACGGCGCGATAACGCTCTTCGGACATTCACCCGAAAACTTCGTCCCTCACCCTCGGCGAGCGCCCTCGATGAGCTAAATCCCATCCCTACTTCAGTCAAACCGAGTTTTCCTGAGAGCGTGTTCCCATCTCATTGTCGACTAAAGAAACTATGACGCTTGCTTGGCTAGTTGATGTGAAAAATATAGAACCCTAAAATTTTGTGTTGTATTGCCTTGACCCTCATGGGTATATATAGTGGTACAAACTTGGGAGGCAAGAAGCCAATGACTTGGAGTATAAGACATCCTCTATATCCTATCCTAGTCATACACGTATTCTAACATTCCTCCTAAGTCGTAGCGGGAGTAAAGCGGACGATTGCGAATGGATTTGAAGTCTTGCGCATTCGTCGTTCCTCCTTTCCGTCATCATCAACTACGTCTCTGATGCTCTTCCTCTCTTCCCTCCCGCAGTCACAGCGGGAGTGACGTGGACGCCAGTGACGACGCGAACACTGCTGACTGGTGTTGTTGCCGATGTGTTGCTGTAGACGTTGTTCTTGATGTCGATGTCGATATAGCCGGTCGTGATGTAGCCGTGGTCGATGTTGTCGTAGTCATGGTTGTTGTAGCCGATAGCGCCGGAGGCGCAAAAAAATTGCGCGGTTTTGGTCGTAGTGTCTTAGGTTTTGTGCGGCAGCGGCAGGGATTTGCGGCGGCGGCAGGTTTTTGGATCATTATGCGGCGGCGGCAGGTTTTTGGATCATTATGCGGCGGCGGCAGGGATCTGCGGCGACGGGTTTTTGTGCAGCGGCGGCAAGTATCTGCGGTGGCGGCGGTTTTTTTTGGGTCATTGTGCGGCGGCGGATGGTTTTCGTGCGGCGGCGGGTTTTTGGTCATTCTGCAAAGGATCCTTGACTTCATTAAGCATTTTAACTTCCTCAACTTTCTTTTCTCTATTGTATAGGTTGAATATTTCATAACGGTCATCAAAGACATCTTCAGGTACTTGGGCTTTTTCTAAACTTTCTTTAATTCTTACTTCCAAAAGCAAGCCATCAAGTAAATAGTGAGTATCATTAGCAGTAGTATTCATGAAGGAATCCTCACATTCATTATCCAAAAAGACCCTAGAGGCTTCAGTCAAACCTCTATAAAACACATGCATGAGCATCCAATCTCTAAGACCATGTTCCATTCCAAAAGCTATGCTCTAAACCTTTCCCATGTTTTCACTAGAGGTTCATCCTCTTCTTGTTTAAAGGTGATAAGTACTTGTCTTAGGTTACAAATCTTTTCAATGGAACAAAATCTTTCAACGAAAGCAGCTTTTAAATTAAACCAAGTGCTAAAATTTCCAGGTGGCCATCTTAATATCCAATCTAAGGTTTTTCCACCGAGGGAGTAAGGAAAAAGCTTAATTTTAACATTAGCATGGCTCAAGTTTAACATTTTGCACCTTTCATCAAACTTCTTAAGATGTGGTATAGGATCTTCTTTAGGTTTCCCATAAAAACGGTGTTCATAAATCACTTTCACGATATTATGATCTACAACACATTTCTCAACAGGGATATTCATATCTTGGGGAAAGTTCTTAACACTAAATAGCCAAAAGGTTCGTTTCTCCATTTTAGCAATTTTTTTGGTATTTTTGATTTTTTATGCAAAACTGAAATAAATATGATATGATATGCAATGACACTAACAAAACAAATAAATTGCTTTGTAAGTAAAGATGGATAAGATGGTGCTCACGTAGGTGCAACCTCCCCAAGCTTAGGTGTTAGCACAAGTTGGTGACGTTGACTTTGTTGTGAGATGAATGCGATGATGCGCACCCTTGGATAAATCTCTCAGCTACGATCCCCCGGCAACGGCGCCAGAAAACATCTTGATGATCCCGAAGAGCAAGTCTTGATGCCTGCACAAATAAACGGGATTAGGTTGAGACTCCAAGTGCAGAGTGTATAGTAAGTGGAAGACAGTTTTCCCCACGAGGGGTGACTCGAGGGTTTAATATCGAACTCTCGGGGAATCTGAAGTGGTAGATTTATCTTCTTATCCTTCTTTTGGTTACCTACAAAACAAGGTTAGATGTTTTGGTCCTCAACCTCACCTGTGGTTGTCAAGCACAAGGTGTAAGAATGATATCAGGATAGTTATGCAATGCAAACAAGAAATAAATATGCAATGATGGTGGATGCAATGATAAATGATATTTTTGGGTTTTTGAATGATGTATGCAAGATGAAAAGTATTTTTGTATTTTCGGATTTAATGATGGCTGAAAATAGAAAAGTGGTATATGGTGTTGGAAAGGTGTTTCTTATGATTGAAAATGGACTGGGGTTCATGGTTTCACAAATGCACTCTCTCTTTATAAAGTGGTAGACAATGGAACACACAAAGTTAACATATGAGATTGCAACACGGGATTTGATAACAAGTTACTTAGATATATGGGCATCACGTCCTAACATAGAGATCTTTTGGTTATTAACCTCTCTTATACTCCACCAAGATGCGAACTAAATCATAACACCTCAGTAATTAAGATAACTCAGAGCATAGCATTAAGTATCATGACATGAAGTGAAAATAAGAACACGCTAGATCTAGTCATGGAGTAGTGGCAATGGTCACGCCCACATCCCCGGTAGCATGGTATTTTAGTTTATCCTTAGTGAGGCAACAAAGTAAGGTAAAGATACCAAAGTGGATCGCAGAACTTTCTCTCACGTTCACTGCACTAGCCACCCCCCGTTACTCCAACTAATGCACACGTTCCCCCACACACGCTCTCATAAACATGCTTGATCAAAACAAGTAGACAAGAACGGGGTACATAATATGCATCTATACTCATAACTGAAACAAACATTGCAATCTCAAACATATATTAACTCATAAAGATCCACCACAAAGATATTACAACGGTGACCGTAATCATGTTCAGCAGCTCATACGGTGCTAATTAGTGAAGCTCAAGAGAGGAGAGATACATAAGTTACTTCCACAAACCCATAGTCCAGAGCTGGACTACTCCCTCTTCATCACGGAGACGGTGGAGAAGTCGATGGAGAAGATGGAGACCACGCCGGCAGCGCCCCGCCGGAGTTTTCCCCCTCCAATCTGCAGCTCCTGATCTCCGTTTCGGTGTTTCTGTTTTTGTGCGGCGCTCCTTCCAGAGAATGTCGGGGGACCTTTTTTATAGGCTTTTTAGGTCAAAACGATGTCGGTGGAGAAGAGATCGAAGGCAACGGAGCCACGAGGCCCAAACGGGTGGGTCCCACGCGGCCCATGTACCTGGCCGCGTGGGCCCTGCTCGTTTGGCCCTCGGGCCTCCGTTTGCCCGCTTCCTTTTTCCGTAGTCCTTCTTCCTTCCAAATATTGACGCCCGTAAATTTCCAGGTGATTTCGTTGACGTTTGGGTCCCTGAAACATTAAAATACAAAACTAGTGTTTTCTGCCTGTGCAGGGTTAATTCCATAAAAATAGAAAATTATTAAGATATTTCCAAAATCATGATAAAACATTGATATAACCCTTATATGATGCAAATATGATTGGAATATAAGCAATTAAAGTGCAAAGTTCATGTATGCATTTTACATGCATCAGCCGCGCGTCGTGGTCGTCGGCCACATCGATGGAGCGCGGAGTGTTCGTATACGTGTTGGCCGTGCGTATGAATCAAGTAGAGAAACCTCGGGTGCCGATGCGCTCCTGGAGACGTACGTTGCCGCATGATCCGCCGAACGCGTTGATCGAGACCTGAGCCGAGAAGGGATGCAGCATGTTGCCGTCGGGGCGAGTCAGCTCCTCTGATGCAGGTGCGTGGCGATCGGGATCTGCGGTGGCGCCCTGACGGCGCGTGGCCGCAGTGTCCTGCTGCGAGGCCTCGGCCGCATCCATGGTCGAAGTAGACTAGCGCGAGTTGTCTGCAGTTTTCACCGAATCTTGCACTGACTTTCATCGTGGATTTGAGGGTCGTAAGATTTAGGGATTTATTTAGCTAAATTGGATCTAATCTATCTGATTGAGAATTTCGAAATTGGATCTAATCTAAACAAAAGAACCGATCCGATCTTTGATCGAAACCAGGTGTCGCGCCCCCGAGGAGAGGAGATTGATCTCCCCGGGGGCGGCGCGCGATGCGGAAGCTGTGAAAACCCTAAGATCGGTGATGTGAGTCAAACCGCTCTGATACCATGTGAAAAATATAGAACCCTAAAATTTTGTGTTGTATTGCCTTGACCCTCATGGGTATATATAGTGGTACAAACTTGGGAGCCAAGAAGCCAATGACTTGGATTACAAGACAACCTCTAAATCCTATCCTAGTCATACACATATTCTAACAGTTGACTGTATGTGAATCGTCACGATTTATCCAGGTTAAGTGATGTGAAACGTAACATTAGGCTATGCACGACGAGTGAGAAAATTACAGCAGGTATTTTTTATGCTGTATCAATGTGCATGTGCTGGTTTGATACTCTCGATTTTAGTAGATGCGGGTACTTGGCTGTACCAGTCAAGCCTGCTTTACCAAATTCAGCTCTAGCTGCAGTATTGCGCTCACTAATTGACCATTGGTAGTCTAGAGGCATCTATTGCAGGCTTGCAGCTATTGCATTGTAAAAGAGTGGGGTACTAGAGAACATAACTACATGACGATTGATGAACATGACATTGCTCATTTCGCCGCCTTGGCCTTTAGGCGTCGGGTGCAGGGCTGGTGCTTCCGCTGCCTGGCCACCGGCCATCGTGTGGCTGGCTGTCTCGGCGACATCCGATGTGTTGCCTGCCGCTGTTCCGGCCACCAGGAGCGTGACTGCCCGCAGCGCCAGAAGGCCAGCCAGGCGCCCGCTGCTCCAAGTCGCCGGCTTCCGGTCCATGCCGTCCTCTGGACCGCTCTTGGGCATCTGTTGCCGCACCACCTGCCAAGCTTGGGGACCGGGGCCCCCCATTTCGTGCGCAGCCAGCGGCAAGCTCGGCATCTACTCCTTCAGAAGCGTTCATGAGATCCCTTGTCGAGGAGCAGGCGGCGTTGATGTGGGCAGAGGTGCAAGGCTTCGTCGTGTCTCGGTTTCAGGAGATGGTCGCGTCCCAGGTCGCGATGACGAAGGCTGTGCAGGGTTTCCTGGAGCGGCTTGGGAGTTGTTTGGAGCGGGCCGAGGGGGCTCTGGAGAGGCTCTCCTTGCTACCGGTTGTGGTGCAGGTGGAGCCAACACTACCTCTGTGTATCGGGGCAATGCTGATTGCGCTGACGGCGGGGGCGTGCGCTTTGGTTGCTACTCTCCCAGGGGGGTGAGCTCTTCAGCGTCGGTGCTTGCCCTGGACTCCACCTCCACGCCTATTGCTGCTTAGGAGCATGTCTCCCCGGTGGTGCAGGGGCCCCCGATGCAGGATCTTCGAATGGAGATGCCTTTGGCATTGGAGGTGTTGAGGGGTTCTGATGCCCCTAGCCCGGAGGAGAAGATCGCGAAGGTGATGGCTCAGTTTGACGCGATTGAGCCACAGGAGAAGACCTTGCCTTTTTCGATGGAGGAGCTCTGCCGAGAGATTGCCGATATGCCCAAGGACAAGTAGCTTCGGGTGGATGCTTCCTCTTTGGCCGAGCGACGAAGCATCCGGTTGGGCAAGAAGAACAAAGATTATGGCGTTCCAGCAGCCAAGCGCGCCGAGTTTAGGCGGGCGGAGGCTTTTGGGGAAATCCCAAAACTCAAGAGCAAAGAGAAAGCCACCGATGAAGTCATAGAGGAGAAGATGCAATTTTATTTGCAGAGGTACAAGAAGCAGCGCACACCGCAGGTGATGGAGGCTTTTCGAGATTTAGTTGTGAGCAATGCTTGATCTCTTCTATGTGGAGGGTGCACACCGGTGCATCTCTAGCAGTGAGAGTTTGTGTGTGTGTTGGGGGAGTTTCTGTTAGTTGGATATGAGGTGTGACCTGTTAGTTTGGGTCTAGGTTCCCTTATTTCAGGCTCAGACGATGTTCCTTGAGTTAGAGTGAGCGGTTGTTTAACCGCGTATTGTATGGTTTTTGGGTCCGGTTTTCCTAATTAACTGGATCAATTCTATTCTCTTAATAATGCATAGGCAGAGCTCCTGCTATTTACCATCAAAAGACATTGCTCATTTGAGGCATGTTTGGTGTTTGCTGTTGATTGGAGAGTGGAAACAAACCTAGTGTGTCAGTTACCCAAAAGGTCTCCATTGTGCAATTTAAACTACTGAACTGTGACATTTCTAGTTACCACTCAGTTGATGTAAACAGTTGGTACACTTAGCTGCAGAAGCCTGGGCATCATTTTTATTTGTACTGCTAAAAAAACCACAGAATAAATAAGGCATACACACAAACTGCTTTATTCGTTCAAGCTCCCAAATGCATACAGCAAAGTGGGGACCAAGGTCTAATGTACTCCAGCTCATCAGAGAAGCATCAAACCTCGTCATTAACAGTACATATTATTTCAACATTATATGATAACCTGGTTGCACAGCAGTTTATTTATCCTAGGCCTACTGTTCCACAATAGGCTTATTTCGCGGTGCACCTCAATTCTCATTTAAAGCGCCTCTTGGTCCTTCTTGTTGACTTCATCATTGAGATTTTTAAACTGGCAGGTCGGTGTTCTCATCAAAGGGGAATGGCTCCAGTTTTGGTTCCGCTGCCTGTATGATCTTTTTCAATTTCATTTCTGGCTTTGATCTTTTCAGGGGCGCAATTGGATCAACACTGCGGTCATGACACTGAAAAGAATAATAAGTTTACTGTAATGGGCAGCTGCAAATGATGCATCTGTGTACTTTTAGATGTCTTGATGTCCATGAGTGGGGCACTAACCTGGTTAGCATGCATTCTCTTGACAAAAGTTTGGAAAGTGGCGTAGTTCTGTCCCTCCAGCAGTTCATCCGATACCCGGAGGTAGGTGAATCCAACCATCTTGTGCTCAGGAGGGCCCTTCTTGTTGATGCCTTTTGGTCTAGCGTTCCTGAGTATCGTGTTGTAACCAGTTGCGTCATATCGACAGAGTGCATTTTCACATGCCACATTTAAGCCCTCTCTCCATCCAGCACTCAGCACCTGAGAATTTTGATGAGAAGTGCTTCAGTGTTTCTGTACTAGAGAAGTGCAGAAGTCCCGAGTCATAAATTACTTGTGGTAATGGTGTAGTTACCTGTTGGACTAGTTCTTCTGGCGCACTCTTCGCGTCCGAGCTCTGCTCGCAATCCCTCATCTCTGCACAAGTGAAGTTAAGGCTAGCATGATGCCTTGTGAGCATGCGTGCTATGGTTCTGTAGCCGTCTCTGTCATCTAAGTTGTAGTACCCGGCAGTGAGCTCGGCTGCATGGTTTGGAACCCTGTACCACCAGTGAATGCCAGCGATCTGCAGCCAAACATTGGATCATATCTCATTCACATTCTAGATTAAGCAATTTGATCTATATATATTTCCTCATTCTATCCTACATTCTAATGTTAGATTGAATCTGTGTATTCTTTTTGTTTATCAGATGCAACTTCTCAACTGAATCATGATTTTATAAAACCTTGTCTACTACTCCCTCCGTTCGGAAAAAGATGTCTTACATATATCTAGATTTGGATGTATGTGTACACTAAAACATGTTTACATACATTCAAATCTAGATATATCTAAGATATCCTGTTCCAAACGGAGGGAGTATGATAAACTGAGATCTTTAGCATGGTACTTACTTTGACTGCCAGCTGCACTCTGCATCCCAAGAAGACCTGGTTTGCTTCATCCAAGATCTTGTCACCATGCTTGATCAGTTTGTTTGAGTACCATGACAGGAAAAACTTCCCCTTCTCGGTGAGGTATGTTCCATTGTCCTCGAAGAATTGGGTCTTCTCAGGAGTATCATTGTACTCTCCAGCATCGTCAGGCAATTCCCACTCAGGATGGCCAGCCTTCACTGCTGCTGCTTTGAAGTCTGCTTCTAGGTACTTATCATAGCACTGCAGATTATTTTTGTTGTAAAATTAATACAATTAGTTGAAGTCCTTTTATCGTTCCTGTAATTTTACATTTGTTTTATATCATGCCTGTCTTCTTAGCTACGTTTAATTTCCTCTGCTTTTGCCGCATAACTATGGGGCCATGGTCTTGCGTTTCCTTCTGATACTTTTCTTAAAAGAACAGTATGGTCTCTCAAAAGTCACAAGTATTGATAAGATGAAATTGCCATTTAATCCAAGCGCCTCTTTTTTATTTGAATCACTTTACCAGTGGGGGTTCATTTCTCAAAAAACCCTTTTCAGTGGTGATCGTCACTTGGACAAAGATTATCACGTGTACAAGTATATTTTGTAAGAACAGAAGAGAATAGTTTTTGTTTGGCAAAAAGCACTCACGATGAATTCTCCGATGCCTGGGAACACCCATCCCTGGCTCTGAGGATAGGATGGGTACCTCATCTCTCCAGCTGGGCCTAGTCCCACCTCAGGCCTTGTTTATCTCAAGTGTATTTTACGGGATGTGAGGAGATTATCTTGGATCTCGAAAAATCCCCACTAATTTGTTTACTTCTAGTGTATTTTAGGATATGGAAGGGGATAATCTTCAAATATCGCCTACCAACCACTTCATTTTTGCCTAACACAAAAACTCTAGTCCATACTAGTATATTGTAGGGGAAGAGTATTTATTGGGATTTGTGGGGATTGGATGTTCACCAAATCCCCTCCCATCCCTACTCTTCTCATCCCCTAGAAAACCTTTGAAGTAAACAAGGCCTCAATATCCACGATGACACCAGCATCCAGGAACTCTTTCATGTTTTCCTTGAAGCTCTTCATGTAATCAGCATACATCTGTAACAGCGACAAAGGAATGATCAAAGCTTGCTACCGTGGGCATACTGTTGCCAAAAGTCATCTGAGTATCTGATCACCATACATATACATGAGAGCTGGAGTGGTGGTTTAGCTTTGCTAACCTGGACGGCAGTTCTTCCGTGGAAGAGAGGCAGGTCATCCACTCCAAGAGTGAGGTACTCAATGTTCCTCGTCCCGCTTTGGTTGGTGTAGAAAATGTCGGGGTTAGTAGCGCCGACGTCCCGCACCCACTGCGCGATGGGGATGTTGACGACGTCGCCGACGTTGCCACCACATTGATGGAACGACATGATGGCCTGCAGCTTCAGCCCGGCCTCCTTCACCAGCGCGAACACCTGCTTGTAGGCGCTCCAGTCGTACGCCTTGGGGCCCTTGCCCTCCACCAGCCCCCACCAGACGTCTATCATGACGCCGTCCACGCCGGCCTCCGCCAGCTTCTTTAGCTGCGCCCTGATCTGGTCGCCCTTCTCGAATTTGTTGTCGACACTCACCACATCTAGCTATTTGCACAACAAATTAGAGTCAAGGTAGTCAAAGCACATAGGTGTTTAGGGTTTCGTGTGGGTGTCAAACATCCACCGCACGCCTCTTTATATAGATGATCAGATTACAAATACATACGTCCTCAATCTGAACTACATACAAGATTCAGATTGGTTCTAAAACGGTCTAGCATCTGTCGAGTGGCGGGTTTAGTAAATACATCCGCCACCTGATCATCTGTTGAAATAAACCTGACTTCCAATGCACCTGCAGCTACTCGTTCCCTCACAAAATGGAAATCAATCTCAATGTGTTTGGTTCGAGCATGAAACACTGGATTCGCCGTCAGCTAAGTTGCCCCTAAATAATATAGGTGTGCGCTGCTGTGTAACTCCAAGATCTGTGAGAACTGAGTCTATCCATATGGCTTCAGCTGCGCCATTGGCCAATGCCTTATATTCTGCCTCGGTGCTAGATCTCGAGACTGTGGGCTGCTTCTTCGAACTCCAAGATATGAGATTCGGTCCAACAAACACAGCAAAGCCACCAGTAGAGCGCCCGTCATCAACACAGCCTGCCCAGTCTGCATCGGTGAATATACTGACACCAGTAGATGTGGACTTACGGATCCGTAGTCCCGTGTCTAGCGTACCCTTGACATACCTCAGGATACGCTTAACTGCTTCCCAATGAACCTCCGTAGGCTGAGACAAAAACTGACACACTTTGTTCACAGCAAAGGAGATATCGGGACGAGTGAGTGTCAAATACTGAAGTGCTCCAACCACACTACGATACCTGAAAGAGTCATCGATACTCAGTAGTGCACCACTGTCACGCGAGAGACTCTCGTACGTAGCAAGCGGAGTGGAAGTGGACTTGCAACTCTCCATGTTGACTCGATGAAGAAGATCAAGTGCATACTTTCTCTGAGTCAATGTCATGCCCCCTGAATGAAAGGACGCTTCCAATCCAAGAAAGTACTCCAGCTGTCCCAAATCTTTGATGGGAAAACTATCAGAAAGCGACTGCACAAGTCGATCCACCACAGCAGGTGTAGAGCCAGCAATCACAATATCATCAACATATACCAGCATGTATATCTGCACATCACCTTGAGAAAAGATGAACAAAGATGTGTCTGCTTTGGAGGCAACAAAACCAAGCTGCAAAAGCCGCTGACTCAACCGAGCATACCAGGCACGTGGCGACTGTTTGAGGCCATATATTGACCTCTGGAGTTTGCATACATGAGAGGGATAAGTGGCATCCTCAAAGCCGGGGGTTGCTGCATATAAACATCTTTGGCTAAGTAACCATGCAGAAAGGCGTTACTCACATCCACCTGTCGAAGACTCCATCCGCGAGACACAACGAGAGAGAGAACAAGGCGAACTGTGGCAGGCTTGACCACTGGGCTGAAAGTATCTCCATAGTCAATCGCCTGCTGTTGAGTGAAACCGCGAGCAACAAGACGAGCTTTGTGCTTGTCGACAGACCCATCCGGATGATGCTTGGTCTTGAATATCCACTTGCAACCCACCACATTGACATCGGGAGGCCGAGGCACCAACACCCAAGTGTTTGTGTGGCGAAGAGCAGCAAATTCCTCGGACATGGCAGCACGCCAAGCGGGTTCGCCAAGAGCATCATGATGGGAAACCGACGCGGTGAAAAACGCACGCCGACTAGGATCATAGCGAACAGTGCCGTCGGTGTAAGTCTTCTCTTTGCGCGTGTGATCATGATGACATGTGACCATAGCATGTCCCGGAGCCACTTCGTCGGCAGATGATGGCGGCGTCGACGATGAACCGGCCAGAGGTGTCGCGGCTGAGAGTTCCTCATCGACAGGCGACACGGGCCGGGACGAGGCATCTAGCTGGGCCGGTCCAGAGGGAGCTGGGGAGTGATACGTCTCAAACGTATCTATAATTTCTGATGTTCCATGTTGATATTATACCAATTGTTACATGTTTTACATATACTTCATAGCATTTTTATGCATTTTCTGGGACTAACCTATTAACAAGACGCCACAGTGCCAGTTCCTGTTTTA
This sequence comes from Poa pratensis, assembly GCA_947311845.1. NCBI lineage: Eukaryota > Viridiplantae > Streptophyta > Magnoliopsida > Poales > Poaceae > Poa > Poa pratensis. Next base: position 111,581,982 of record CAMZMU010000107.1, on the reverse strand, counting down.
TGCTGTTTTTGTATTTCAGAAAAGCTGTTCTGAAAATATTCTCGGAATTGGACGAAACCTGGACAGACCTCCTATTTTTCCAACACGTACACGAAGTCCGAAGGAGTGACGGAGGCGACCGAGGAGGGTGCCACACCCTAGGGCGGCGCGCCCCCCCCAACCGCGCCGTGGTGGGGTGTGGGCCCCTCGGGTCGCTCCAGCGCCGCCCTTTCGCCTATTTATTCATCTTCACGGGAAAACCCTAGACACCCGAGCCTCTATCCACGAAAAGTTCCGTAGCCGCCGCCGTCGTCAACCCTAGCTCGGGAGGGTTCTGAAGCTCTTCCTGGCACCCTGCCGGAGAGGGGAATCATCACCGGAGGGCTCTACATCACCATGCCTGCCTCCGGAGTGATGCGTGAGTAGTTCATCTTTGGACTACGGGTCCATAGCAGTAGCTAGATGGTTGTCTCTCCACTTTATGCTATCATGTTTAGATCTTGTGAGCTGCCTATCATGATCAAGATCATCTTATTGTAATGCTACATGTTGTGTTTGCTGGGATCCGATGAATATTGAATACTATGTCAAGTTGATTATCAATCTATCTTATATGTTATTTATGATCTTGCATGCTTTCCGTTACTAGTAGATGCTTTGGCCAAGTAGATGCTTGTAACTCCAAGAGTTAGTATTTATGCTAGATAGTGGGTTCATGCCTCCGGTAATCTGGGAGAGTGACAACAACTTCTAAGATTGTGGATGTGCTGTTGCCACTAGGGATAAAATAACCGATGCTTAGCTTAAGGGTGCGCCGTTAGGTCTAATGCATTTGTTTACATTACGCACATTACTTAATGCGATTATCCGTTGCTTGCAACTTAATACCAACGGGGAACTCGGTATGACAACCTGGAGGTGGATTATTAGTCATAGACGCTGTTGGATAACGGTCTATGTATTTTGTCGTAATGCCCACATGAATATCATAGTAATCATCATGTCATATATATGCATTGTCATGCGCTCAATATTTTGTCAATTGCCCAGCTGTAATTTGTTCACCCAGCATGTTAGTTATCTTTTATGGAGAGACACCACTAGTGAACTGTGGACCCCGGTCCATTCTTTTACACTGATAATACAACCAACTGCAATCATTGTTCCTTTTCATTCTCTGCAATTAAACACTATTTTCCACACCATACGTTTAATCCTTTGTTTTCAGCAAGCCGGAAGATTGACACCCTTCCTGTTTCGTTGGGGCAAAGTAGTTTGATTGTGTTGTGTGCAGGTTCCACGTCAACAGCCGAACTCCCTTCCACACGCAAGTACTTTTCTGGCACCGTGACAACCTTCAGAAGTGCTTCTTGCTCCTACTGGATCTGATAACCTTGGTATCTTACTGAGGGAAACTTGCTGCTGCACTGCTTCATACCTTCCTCTTGGGGTCTCCCAACGAACGTGTGTCCACGTCATCAAGCATTTTTCTGGCGCCGTTGCCGGGGAGCAAGAGGATTTCTGCAAGGGGAGTTTCACGCTTCCAATCTCTTTACTTTGTTATTGTCTTGCTTAGTTTATTTTTATCTTGTCTTGTTTGCTTTATTTATCAAAAACAAAAAAATTAGTTACTTGCATTTACCTTATTTCGGTTTACTTTCTTTTTATTTCATCATGCTTCTCCCTAAGTTTACTTTAAAAGATATACCGGTGGGAAGTGGGTCTATCATTGGAAGAGATAACATTGAAGAATTCTTTAGTCATGTTAGTAGACTTAAAGATTTTGAAGACAGATCCTTGGTAGAACTTGCCCCTAATTATGAAATTGCTGCTGCCTCTTTGGTTCACATGTTGGAAGCTAGGTTTGTTAATCTTAATCCTATAATGCAGCAAATGTTTCTTAAACTTCATGATATGAAAGAGGGTGAAAAGAAAGATTTTGTTTTAGAAACTCTTCTTAAAGAATTTGGTGATGTTGCTGGGGAGGCTAGAAAAGTTTTCATTCGTTATAAGATGCTTGGCTATTTTATTGATATTGCTAATACACTTGAGAAGCTTGAAAAAGATAGGCTTAAGTACACTAATGAACCCAATTATGAGGGAGAAGTCAAAATACCAATACCTTTTAAGCTTGTAGGAATGCATGAGGCACTAGAAAAGAATTTTGATTGGATTGTTCCTGAAAATTTATTTGATGAGGATAGTGTGCCTAAAAGTAATGAAAGAGGAGTTTCTGAAACTTATATAGATAAGATACAATGCATTGTTGAGAAAACTTCCAACCTTTCTATTGATGCTTTTCACTTGGAAACACTTGATTCTTACTTTCTGCGCCTAGCTGAAAGGCGTTAAAGAAAAGCGCTTATGGGAGACAACCCATTATTTTATTTCTGCAATTTTTCTTTTCTTTTTGAGTCAAGGAGTTGTTTACTTCTGTAACAATTCCTTTGTATCTTTATTTTATCGCATTGTTGTGCCAAGTAGCCTCTAATAGGAAGATGATGCTAGATTTGGATTTCTGCGCAGGAACAGATTTCTGCTGTTCACCGTTTTACTTCTGTAAAATCACAGAAAAATTATTTAAATCTGCAAATTTTTGTGCGTGATCCTCAGATATGTACGCATCTTTCGTTAGTTTTAGTTTTTCGATCTGAGCAACGTAAGTGCCTCGAAAAAATTCGTCTTTACAGACTGTTCTGTCTTTTATTTTTCGCATTCTCTCTTTTACTAGTGTTGAGTGGAATTCTTTTTTAGGGTGAAGAGCTTCACATAACATCAGTGGCAGTAGTTAATGTTAAAAGTAACGGTCATGTTTGTGTCCTTATAGAACATGTGAGTTTTTGATTGTGCACTAACCCTCTAATGAGAATTACTCTGAGTTTGGTGTGGCGGAAGTTTTCAAGGGTCAAGAGAGAAGGATGATATAATGTGATCAAGAAGAGTGAAGAGCTTAAGCTTGGGGATGCTCCCATGGATCACCCCAGCATATTTCAAGAAGACTCAAGCGTCTAAGCTTGGGGATGCCCAAGGCATCCCCTTCTTCATCAGCAACTTATCAGGTCATCTCTAGTGAAACTATATTTTAATTCTTTCACATCATATGTGCTTTACTTGGAGCGTCTGTGTGCTTTTATTTTCAGTATTTTATTTTTCTTATGGTCAACTTGATTGGACCCTAGCATTCTTGATTGGGAGAGAGACACGCTCCGCTTTTTCATATGAATACTCCTATTCTTCACTTATACTTGTTGAGTATTCTTATCTAGCTATTGCTATGCTTTTAGCTCCTGTTTTGCATGCATCTCTTATTCAGAGCTGTTAGTTCTTTTAAAGAAAGTACTCTCTTGCTTCACTTATAATTGTTTGGAGAGTTTATGTTGAAATAAATTGATTGGTGTTTGGTTGGAACAGAAAATGTTGCATGTGGTAGATGGTATAATGGAAAAAGCTTACATATTCTTGTAGATCACTGTATTGGATAATTTGATACTTGTCAATTGTTTTGAGTTATCAAGTAGTTCATGTTTAAGCTTTTGTATCATGTAGTTAAAACCTATTAATGAAGAACTACCGTAAAGCTCGTTGAAATTTGGTTTGCATGATTGGTATCTCTAAGGTCTAGATATTTTCTAGTAAAAGGGTTTGGTTAACAAGGAAGACAGTGTAGAGTCTTATAATGCTTGCAATATGTTTTCATATAAGTCTTGCTGTGTCGGTTGATATCCTGTGTTTGCTTCAAATAACCTTGCTAGCCTAAACTCTGTACTGAGAGGGAATGCTTCTCGTGCATCCAAAACCTTGAGCCAAAATCCATGCCATCTGTGTCCACCATAACTACCTATATGTGGTATTTCCTTGCCATTCCAAGTAAATTTTTCATGTGCTACCTTTAAACTATTCAAAAATTATTACTCCTATTTTGTGTCAATGTTTACCAAGCTCATGAGGACGGGGTGGATGTCTTTATGTCAACTGTCAAACAGACTTTACCACCGGACTAGCGGCATATACATCCGCTTATCCATTAATTTTGCAAAAAGAGCTGGCAAATGGGGTGCCCAGTCCCAATTAATTACAACTTTAACCGCTTAATTCTCTTCACATTTTTGCCCTGATTTATCAGTCAAGCAATGACAAACAGTGAAATATCTGCATGTGTAAACAAAAGAGAAGAGGGATGATCTGCCTTGCTGGTAGAAATAACGTCCTTCATGGGAGCCGCTCTTAAAAGTCTGGTTGGCAGGGGTCATATTGTACTTTCCATTTTCTGATTCGTTGACAATTAACAAACACCTCCAAAACTTATTTTTACTCTCTATATGATTTCAAAAACTTAAAAAGCTCTAGCACATGATTTAATCCCTGCTTCCCTCTGCGAAGGGCCTTTCTTTTACTTTTATGTTGAGTCAGTTTTCCTACTTCTTTCTATCTCAGAAGCAAACACTAGTGTCAACTTTGGTGCAACAATTTTTATATGCTTGTATATTGCACTTATTATATTGCTTTGTGTTGACAAATATCCATGAGATATATATGTTGAAAGTTGAAAGCAATTGCTGAAGCTTAAATCTTCCTTTGTGTTGGTTAAATACCTTTTACTTAGAATCTATTGCTTTATGAGTTAACTCTTATGCAAAACTCTTTGATGCTTGTCTCGAAAGTACTATTCATGAAAAGTTTTTGCTTATATGATTCAGTTGTTTGCTCATTATCTACTTGCTAGCAAACTATAGACCATTGACCTGGATCACTTCATTCATAACATGTGCTTTACAATACTATTTGATCAAGATTATGATTGTAGCATGTCACCTCAGAAATTATTTTGTTTTTATCGTTTTACCTACTCGAGGACGAGTAGAACTAAGCTTGGGGATGCTTGATACGTCTCAAACGTATCTATAATTTCTGATGTTCCATGTTGATATTATACCAATTGTTACATGTTTTATATACACTTCATAGCATTTTTATGCATTTTCTGGGACTAACCTATTAACAAGATGCCACAGTGCCAGTTCCTGTTTTCTGCTGTTTTTGTATTTCAGAAAAGCTGTCTGGAAATATTCTCGGAATTGGACGAAACTTGGACAGACCTCCTATTTTTCCAACACGTACACGAGTCCAAGGAGAGACGGAGGGACCGAGGAGGCGCCACACCAGGGCGGCGCGGCCCCCCCGCGCCGTGGTGGGGTGTGGGCCCCTCGGGTCGCTCCAGCCGCCGCCCTTTCGCCTATTTATTCATCTTCACGGAAAACCCTAGACACCCGAGCCTATCCACGAAAAGTTCCGAGCCGCCGCCGTCAACCCTAGCTCGGGAGGGTTCAGAAGCTCTTCCCGGCACCCTGCCGGAGAGGGGAATCATCACCGGAGGGCTCTACATCACCATGCCTGCCTCCGGAGTGATGCGTGAGTAGTTCATCTTGGACTACGGGTCCATAGCAGTAGCTAGATGGTTGTCTCTCCACTTTATGCTATCATGTTTAGATCTTGTGAGCTGCCTATCATGATCAAGATCATCTTATTGTAATGCTACATGTTGTGTTTGCTGGGATCCGATGAATATTGAATACTATGTCAAGTTGATTATCAATCTATCTTATATGTTATTTATGATCTTGCATGCTTTCCGTTACTAGTAGATGCTTTGGCCAAGTAGATGCTTGTAACTCCAAGAGTTAGTATTTATGCTAGATAGTGGGTTCATGCCTCCGGTAATCTGGGAGAGTGACAACAACTTCTAAGATTGTGGATGTGCTGTTGCCACTAGGGATAAAATAACCGATGCTTAGCTTAAGGGTGCGCCGTTAGGTCTAATGCATTTGTTTACATTACGCACATTACTTAATGCGATTATCCGTTGCTTGCAACTTAATACCAACGGGGAACTCGGTATGACAACCTGGAGGTGGATTATTAGTCATAGACGCTGTTGGATAACGGTCTATGTATTTTGTCGTAATGCCCACATGAATATCATAGTAATCATCATGTCATATATATGCATTGTCATGCGCTCAATATTTTGTCAATTGCCCAGCTGTAATTTGTTCACCCAGCATGTTAGTTATCTTTTATGGAGAGACACCACTAGTGAACTGTGGACCCCGGTCCATTCTTTTACACTGATAATACAACCAACTGCAATCATTGTTCCTTTTCATTCTCTGCAATTAAACACTATTTTTCAGCAAGCCAGGAAGATTGACACCCTTCCTGTTTCGTTGGGGCAAAATAGTTTGATTGTGTTGTGTGCAGGTTCCACGTCAACAGCCGAACTCCCTTCCACACGCAAGTACTTTTCTGGCACCGTTGACAACCTTCAGAAGTGCTTCTTGCTCCTACTGGATCTGATAACCTTGGTATCTTACTGAGGGAAACTTGCTGCTGCACTGCTTCATACCTTCCTTTTGGGGTCTCCCAACGAATGTGTGTCCCACGTCATCAGGGAGCCGGGCGACGTTGGCGGCCCAGGAGGTCCAGCCGGCGAATCAAGGCCTGGGCTGGAGGGTGCGTGCGAACCACCAGGGGAAGCGGGCGAGGCCGCATTGGAGGACGCGGCGTGCATGTCCGTTTCATGCACGTCGACCGCGACACCAGGCTGGGGAGCGACGTCGGTCACCTGGGGAGAAAAGGATGCAACATCGCCTGCAGGTAGCGGGTTAGCTGACAAATAGAACATGTCATATTTGCGCATAGGTACATCCGAAACCGGTTCATTAGATGGAAAAGTGATGGCATGTTCAAGATTAGCAATATCAACAGAAACACCCGGGTTGGAAAAAGGGAAAACAGTCTCGTCGAAGACCACGTCACGAGAAATATAGATCCTACCCGAGGTGCGATCTAGACACTTATAGCCCTTATGCAGAGGACTGTAGCCAAGGAATACACACATCTTGGAGCGGAACTCAAGCTTGTGAGCATTGTACTTACGAAGACTAGGCCAGCAAGCACACCCAAAAATCCGAAGAGAGGAATAGTTGGGCTGAACATGAAACAGGCGAAACAAAGGTGTAACCTTGTTGAGAACCGGAGTGGGCATACAGTTGATGGGATAGCACGCCGTAAGAAAAGCCTCATCCCAAAACCGAAGGGGGAGAGAGGAGTACGCAAGCAAAGCAAGACCTGTCTCTACCAAATGGCGGTGTTTGCGCTCGGCAATACCGTTCTGCTGGGATGTATGCGGACATGACACACGGTGAGATATGCCCGTGCGCTGAAAGTAGCGATGGAGTTTGTGGTATTCACCACCCCAATCTGACTGAACGGCCTTGATTTTACAATCCAAAAGGCGTTCCACATGAGCCTGGAAATTATAGAAGACCTGCTCGACATCAGATTTGTGTTTAAGCAAATAAATCCAGGTAAAACGAGTGTAGTCATCCACAAAGCTAACATAATACTTGTACCCCCCCGAAGAAGCAATAGCAGGACCCCAAACATCTGAATGTATTAATCCAAGAGGTACAATAGAAACACGATGAGACGCAGAATAAGGTAGCTGATGACTCTTAGCACGCTGACAAGCATCACACACTAAAGGTGAATTATTTGAACTAGAACAAGGGAGTTCATGACTCTGAACAATAGAATTGACTACATTATTTGTGGGATGACCAAGACGCTGATGCCACTGTGAAGGCGAGACTCTGACGCTAGTGGATGCATGGCGAGAAGACGATGATGAAGCACGGGCGAATGGAATTGGGTAGAGTCCCCCATGGCTTCTACCGTGGAGAATTACGCGTCTGGTTGCCTTGTCCTTAACAAAGAAAAAACGACGGTGAAACTCAACAAACACGTCATTATCACAGACAAGACGATAAACAGATAGAAGATGCTTGCTAATGTGAGGAACATGAAGGATATTTTCAGTTTTAGAGATGAACCGGCTAAATTCGAATGACCAATGTGCGAAATAGACAAACCTGCACCATTAGCCACCTGAACCTGGTCCTTCCCGTCATAGCGCTCGTGAACCTGGAGACGCTCAAGTTCACTGGTTAAGTGATCCGTAGCCCCGGTGTCCATCACCCAGGGCTGGTAGTCGGAGGAGCTGGTGGAGGCCGAGTTGCCGAAGCGTGTGTTGTAGTCCTGCTGGAAGCGCTTGCGGCACTCATTGGCCTCATGGCCCCAGTTCGTGCAAATTTGGCACTTGGGGCGCCAGCGGTTATTGCGGCGGCCACCACCGCCGTTGTTGCCGGCGTTGCCACCTCCACTTTGCCGGCCATTGCCGGCGTAGCCAGTGTTGCGGTCGTAGCCGCCTTGATTGCCGCCATTGCCACCTTGGCGGCCTTGCCCTGGCTGGCCGTTGCCACCAGCGGGGCGACCTCCACCATGCGAGGGGTAGGGCTCCTGGGACGACGCACGTCCGCCATTGCCGTAGGAACCTGGGCGGGTCACGGCGTTGGCAGAGGAAGACCATCCCTCCGCCGCACTCTGCTGGGTCTGCAGCGCCTCGAACGATAGGACGAGCGAATAGAAGCCTGAGTAGGCCATAGGTGCATTGCTCACAGCGAGAGAGGCGGCGATGGAGTTGTAGGCGGAGCCAAGCCCGGTGAGGATGTAGTCGATGAGTTCGTCGTCACAGATGGGGAAGCCGGCGGCGGCCATGATGTCGGCCAGCGCCTTCATCTTATGCATGTACTCCGCGGCGGACAGCTCCTCCTTCCTCAGCGACTGCAGTTGTCGCCGGATGTGACGGACGTTTGCGCGACTCTGCGCGCCGAACATGGCTCCGACGGCCGTCCATGCCGCCTGTGCCGACTCGCAGCCGATGAGCTGGCAGGCGATATCTTCGTCCATGGACGTGAGGAGAAGGCCCTTGACCTTCTGATCCTGAGTCCACCATTGGTGGTACTCGGGGTTGGCGGCGGTTGTCGCCGAGTCGCCGGTGCCCACGGTGAGGGTCTTATCCGGCGCCGCCGTGGTGCCGTCGAGATGGCCATGGAGGTTGGCGCCGACGAGGACGGTGCTGGCGATGCCCCTCCATAGCATGAAGTTGCTCCGGCCGAGCCGTACTGAGATCCCGGGAACGGTGATCGCGGCCGGGACCGAAGCTCCCGCGTACGAGGCGATCGGGCCGACGGGGTTGGAGACCTGCAGTGCGGACAATGTCATCGCTGCTGCGGTTGCGGAAGGCGCGAGGGAGGCGAGAGGAAGAGAAGGTCGCGACGGCGCGGAGGAGAACTCGCGCGGTGGCGATGCGATCGCGCGGCGCGGACACGGACTCGCGGCGGCGCGTGCGTGGGCTCTGATACCAAGTCAAAGGACACATGTGTTTAGGGTTTCGCGTGGGTGTCAAACATCCACCGCACGCCTCTTTATATAGATGATCAGATTACAAATACATACGTACTCGTGTAACGTGTACAACTACAATACAAGCTAGACTATATTTTACAAAGGTTAGTACCAAAGCTCCATCTAAGGTCTTTTTTCGAAAAAGGGAAAAAACCCGGCCCCTGCATCTAAGCTCCATCTAAAGTCTAACCGTCTAAGCTCTTGTTGATGAATTCATATGGCTTTAGTCTTCAACTAAAGTGTTAATATGTTATACATGTAGGTAAATACATGTACGACTGTGAATTAGACCCTTGAAATGGTGTATGCTTAGCGAGGTGAATGGAACTTACAGGGAGCATGACGTTAACTTGGACGTAGTTGGCTAGCATGTTCCCTGCCATTGTGGCTGCTGGCTAAATTGGATGCTCTAGACACACCGGCTTGCGTGCTCACTCACTGAACTTGGTTTGTTAGATGTTGCAGGGAGCTTTGGGGGTCTATTTATACTGCGAAAAGAAGGATGGGGTCTATAGCTTTTCCAGTCTGGCACCTACTTTCGGTCAGAAAGGGCGCTCCGTGAACTGATTTTGTCCACCGCGAGCCCATAGCCAAGCTTCAAGGATCAATATCATCGGCTGCCGGCGTGTATATCCTACCTAGGCACCTGAGGATTCATTTTCTCTGCAGTGCCAGGACTATGTTTTTTGATTGGGATGAAGGCTGGTGAGGAATACATTTTCGTCACTGGGAGAAGATTCGGTATCTCATGTTCTCTTGTTTTTTTCACGTGCGTTTGGACTCTGGAGCGGCAGACAATAGTATCTGCTTGAAATACAATAAGGCCTTTGATTCAAATGAATGGCATAGGATTTTTGAAGGATTGGTTCCTATAGGAAAATTTCCTATACAAGTTGTTTGATTCATAGGATCACATCCTATAGGAATTAATCCCATATGAATCTTGTAGTGTAAATCCTATAGGAAAAAAACATGAGGTCCAACCTCATGGCAAATTCCTTTGCCACAATCAAAGAGAGTCCCTCTTCCTATAGGATTCACTTAGACAAGTCATGCCAATCCTATAGGTTTCCTATTCCTACATTTTTCTTATCCTATGAATCAAATGAGCCCTAAGTTATCCGTTGAAATGAACATGTCGACAAACCGGGATGCAATTATATGGCCCAAATGCAGGGAAAGTCTTTATTATGTAAAAAATATTAAAACTATATTTACATGTTAAAAAAATTCTGGATGTAGTCCATGATGCATGCTACAATCACGCAAAATGTGAAATTCTTTGTATTATGTGCTACACAAAAATGACAACATCTTGTCTATTTTGGGATTTGAAAGTGTGTATAATCAGTTCCACACATTTGTCATTTTCGTGTAGCTTTGAATATAAACTATTTCAAATTGATATTTTGCAAGTTTGTGGGATAAATTATTGACAACATGCAGGATTGTTTCTTTCAAAATTTCAAAACTTGTAAACATTATGTTTGATTCTTTAAAATAAAGGGATCACTGAACCTCGGGAGTCAGAAATCTCCACTCCCTTATGACATACGTGTAATGTTAGAAAATGGAAAATGTAAACCTTAAACCATTTGACACAAGAAAAGAGCCTCTAGAGTTTAAGGGTCCGCCCCGTGTGTGGCGGTTGGTCTCTTTTGGCGATCGTGTGGTGATTCTTCCGCCGCCGTTTCTCCTGATGTCCTGCCGGAGATCTCCGGCCGCCGTCGCGTGCTTGTGCCCGTGTCCTTGTTCCAGTCCCTGTTGGTGACGATCAGCGTCCGTCCCTTGGGTGACGGCTGTGTGATCCGTGAGTTTTGGGCGATCGTGAGGCGGTTCTGGTCGATCCAGATCTCGGCTCGCCGGCGTTGGTCATCTCTTCCTTTTCCGATCGCACCCACCTCCTCCCTCGTTGAATCCCTTCCACCCTCCAGCCTTCCGAGTGCACCAGGGCACTTGGTCGTAATACACCCCACCCTGGATTTCTTCGTTTCTTCCGGTTCGGGAGGAGGACGTTTTGGGTCTGGTGGTGTTGGAGAAGGCCGGGGGACTCATGAAGAATCTGAAGCTCTCAGCGGCGAAAATCGAAAGAATCTGAAGCAATGAAGATAGTTTCCCAAAATTGCCGGGGGCTTGGGAACCAGCCGGCAGCCGATAGCCTTGTGGAGCTCCAGAAGGCGGAAGATCCCGACATCCTCTTCTTGTCAGAAACAAAACTAGATGAGAAGGAGATGGAGCGTTTTCGTTGGAAGTTGAACATGCAACACATGATCATGGTGGACTGTAAGGGGCGTAGTGGTGGGCTAGCTCTGTTCTGGCGCAGGGGGGTGGATGTGCAGCTACGGTGGAAAGGTCGTTACCACATCGATGTGGATATGGTAGAGGAGAATGGCAGGAAATGGAGGTTCACGGGCATCTATGGAGAATCGAAGAAGGGGAGAAGGAGAACACATGGAGGCTGCTGCGTACTCTCGAGGCACAATCAGATGGACCATGGCTTTGAATGGGTGATTTTAATGAGGTGCTATTCTCCCACGAGAAGGAGGGGGGCCGGCTCGGTCCCCTGCATGTATGGAAGCGTTCCGAAGAGCTCTCGAGGATGCAAAGCTGAGCGACCTCGGGTATGTAGGTGATACTTTCACCTGGCGGAATAATTGGCATGTGGCGGAAGGGTATGTAAGAGAGAGGTTGGATAGGGCGGTGGTTAATGCTGAGTGGAGGTGTATGTATCCCCTATATAAGATAATCAATGCAGATCACCGCCACTCTGATCATAGACCGGTGATAGCGGTCCTCAATGAGCAAGCAATGCAACCGAGGGAAGAAGTAGGAGAGCGTGTCTTTCGGTTTGAGGCTGCTTGGTTAGAGGAAGAGGACTGTGGGAAGGTGGTGGAGGAGGCATGGAATTCGGTGTTCCTTGAAGAGGGAAGATCGGTGGAGGAAGGGGTGAGGGAGGTAGGGAGAAAGTTATGGATTTGGGATAGAGAGGTATTGGGAGAACTAAAAAGCAGAATAAAAAAGGCGCGAAAGGAACTGGAGAGGTGTCGGAGAGGCTGTATCACTCAGGCCAATGTTGATAAGGATCACATTCTGAAATATAAATTGGGTAGACTGGAGGAGCAACATAGTATCTGTTGGCAGCAGCGAGCACATGCCAATTGGCTCAAGTTTGGAGATAGAAACTCGAAGTTTTTTCATGCTTTTGCTTCGGAGAGAAGGAAGTTGAATTTCATTAAGAAATTGAGGAGGGAGGGAGGTGGTGTAGTGGAGGGAGAGACGGAGTTAGGGATTTTTATATCTAATAACTACAAAAGCTTGTTCATGTCTTCTGCAGGGGTTGTAAATGACGATCTTCTAAAACATGTGCCTAGGTCAGTGATAGATGACATGAATGAATCTTTGGGAAAGAGTTTCATGACACATGAAATAAAGGAGGGCCTCGAGTCCATTGGGAATCTCAAAGCACCTGGACCGGATGGCATGCCGGCGATTTTCTACAAGAAATTCTGGGGAGTGGTGGGGCCGAGAGTGCAGCAAGAGGTCTTGGATGTGCTGAATGGGGGCAACATGCCTTGTGGGTGGAATGCAGCAACTATTGTGCTAATTCCCAAAGTGAAGAATCCGGAAAGAGTGACGGAGTTCAGACCGATAAGCCTTTGCACCGTCCTCTACAAACTCATAGCAAAGGTATTGGCAAACAGACTGAAGGTGATCTTACCACATATCATCTCTCCTACACAGTCGGCGTTTGTGCCGGGGCGTATGATCACAGATAATGTGTTGCTAGCGTATGAGATCACCCATGCGATGCACCGGAAAAAAGGAGGTCGTGATGTGTTGGTAGCAGTTAAGTTGGATATGAGTAAGGCCTACGATCGTGTCGAGTGGAACTTCCTCGAGAGGATCATGGAAAAGATGGGATTCACAGCTCCATGGATCGGTCTTATCATGAAGTGTGTGAAATCGGTTTCTTATAGGGTGAAAGTAAACAGAAGCTTGTAAGATGGCTTCACTCCTGAAAGAGGCATCCGTCAAGGTGATCCGTTGTCACCTTACCTTTTCATCTTATGTGCTGAGGGCCTCTCGGCACTGCTGAAAAATGCAGACGAAGAAGGCAGTCTTGAAGGTATACGATTATGCCAAGGAGCCCCAAGTATCAATCACCTTTTCTTTGCGGATGATTCGCTGATTGTTATGAAAGCCAATGCGGCAAATGCGAGAAAGCTAAATGAAATCCTTGCCCTTTATGAGTCCTAGTCAGGCCAAATGATCAATAAGGATAAATCATCAGCTATGTTTAGCAAGGGAACAAAGGAGGGTGCCAAGCAAGCGGTTTTGGGAGTGCTCTGCATACCAAGGGAATCTAGGAATAAGCGGTACTAGGGACTTCCCTGCCACTTGGGTGCATCTAAACAGAAGGAGTTTGAGTACATAAGGGAGAAGATTTGGCAAAGGATCCAAGGATGGAAAGAGAGATTCTTGTCCAAGGCAGGGAAAGAGATTTTAATAAAAGCCATAGCTCAGGCCATCCCCACTTATGCGATGTCGTGTTTTGATCTTACGAAGGCCCTATGCGATGAGATTAGTAAAATGATTTGCCGGTATTGGTGGAACAATCAGGAGGACAAGAATAAGTGTCACTGGGTTAGCTGGGAGAATATGTCACGTTCTAAGGAGGGAGGTATGGGTTTTAGGGATTTGCATGTGTTCAACTTGGCTATGCTTGCTAGGCAAGGATGGCGGCTGCTCCAAAACCCTGACTCTCTTTGTTGTACGGTGCTAAAGGCTTTGTATTTCCCTGACTGTTCTATCCTCGAGGCTGTTCCAAAAGCTGGTATCTCGTATTCTTGGAGAAGCATTTTGAGGGGGACTGAACTGCTAAAAGATGGGGTGATATGGCGGGTTGGCTCAGGTGAGGACATTGACGCTTTCAAGGATCCATGGATCCCGCGGGGTATTACGCGTCAACCTTGTACCCCACCCCCACGAGACTCCAACGGAGAAGAAATCGCGCTGAAGGTGGCTGACTTGATTGATCATGACTCAGCTACTTGGAATGTTGATCTTATCAAGGAGATTTTTCACCCTGATGATGTGAAGGAGATCCTAGCCATCCCTCTCCGGACAGAAATGGAAGATTGGATCGCTTGGCATTTCGATTCTAAAGGCGTATTCTCTGTTAAGTCTGCTTACCGGTTGGGGTTAGTTTGAAAGATGAACGAGCAGGCCGAATCACGAGCACCTCAGCATCTCGAGCAGTAGCAACCCGATTTGGAAGAAGATCTTGAGTCTGAAGCTACCAGGCAAGGTAAAAGTGTTTATTTGGCGTCTCTGTTACAACAGTCTTCCGACATGCATGAATATTAAGAGGAAGTGTATTGAATTGGATACCTTATGTCCGATGTGCAATCGGGCTGACGAAGATGGCAGCCACTTGTTTTTGAAGTGTAAACAAGTTAAACCTGTGTGGCGCGACCTGCTTGTCGAGGATATCCGCTTGTCACTTCTAGAAGCACCCAATGCGATGGCTGTTATCGAGCATATTCTGGCTCTGAAGGCAGTGAGGCGAGACCTAGTTCTGATTTTATTGTGGGACTGGTGGACAGCCCGCAACAAGAAGAATGCAGAGGAGAAGACATCTTCTACTGCTGCAGTTTGCCATAGAATCCAGCGTCATGTGTTGGACTTCACCCAGCAACTACACACAGGTTCGCTCAGTACTTGTCCACCTACTGAAGGGGTGTCTACCGATGTTAGCCGATGGGTCAGACCACCAACGGACAGAGTGAAGATCAATTTTGATGCTGCGTTTTTTGAGAGCACTAGAGAGGGTGCCTGGGGTTTTGTGGCTCGCTCTGACTCTGGCCAATTCATTGGGGCAGCGGCGGGGAAACTTACCAATGTCAGCGATGCGTTTGCTGCGGAGGCAGAGGCATGTGTGGCAGCCGCGGAGGGAGCATCCGCGATTGGATTACACAGAGTCATATTCGAATCTGATTGCCAGACCCTCGTGTACGCTTTGCAGTCCAGAAGCCATGATCTTGCTCCAACTAGCGTTCTACTGAAAGAAGTGCGAAGTATTTGCATAGGTTCTTTTGAATCCTACTCGTTCCAGTTCGTGCCAAGAACCTGTAATGCAGTGGCTCATCTTCTAGCTCAGCATGGTCTGCGCATCACTCTACATGTGTGGGCTGGGAAGATGATGCTCCAAGTTTCATTGCTGATTTGGTCGCCAGCGAGTCTGCTGTGCACCCCATGTAATGGTCCCTCCATTTCTGTATAAAAAAAAGAGAGCCTCTGAGTCGGATTTTGAATAGTTGCTAGTGTATCTATTAGTATCGCCTCTTTATCAAGGATGAGCCGTTGGATTAGTCCCCAACGGACTCGAGTCCAGAATATCAGAGTTGCCAGCCTCTTGGGTGTGTGTGTGTGCGCGACCGTGCAGCGTGCACTGCGAAAGCGCCCAAAATCAAACCCTCTCGCCACCATCAATGGCGGTTCGCCGCGGCTGCGGCGATTTCTACCTCCCCCCCCTTCCCACGAACGTGCCCTCCGCGTCACCTCGTTCTCCGTTAAGAGGTCGCGTAAGGCAGCCTCCTCGGCGAGCAGACGAGTTTCTCTTTCCTACTGACAGCGGCGCCGCGGGTGCAGGGGCCTCCACAGTTCCACTCCCGCGGGATCCGATCCGGTGATTGTTCGCGCATCGGGAAGCCCTTGCTCGCGGCGCGATAACGCCCTTCGGACACCCGCCCGAGAACTTTGTCCTCACACCTCGGCGAGCACCCTCGGTGAGCTAAATCCCATCCCTACTTCAGTTAAACCGAGTTTTCCTGAGCGCGTGTGCCCATCTCATTGCCGACTAAGGATTTAAGGAAAGTATGACGCTTGGTTGGCTAAGGGGTCTAAACATTGAGTCGCGAGACATACAAGTACAAAACGGAGCGAGCCCAAGCCAGGATCGATCAGGCTAGCGACGTACCAAAGCCGACAAGAAGCGTTGAGCGCAGGACGCTCGACGCCAGTTCGTCTTCTGTTCCTTCGTAACTTTTACCGCGATTGCGATCGGCTAGACGCTAGTTGTCTTCTGTTCCTTCTTGACATTTTTCCTAGCTTGCGATCGGCCGATGTCATAGAACGACCGTTCGCCGAATTGTGAGAAAGAGGGAGTAGGGCCTCATTTCAGACTTTGGCACAGGGCCCCGGATTTTGTTCGCCCGGCCCTGAAGAGGGAGTAGGGCCTCATTTCAGACTTTGGCACAGGGCCCCGGATTTTGTTCGCCCGGCCCTGCTAAGGAAAGTATGACGCTTGGTTGGCTAGTGACTGTAAGCGAATATTCGAGACTAATCCAGGTTCAGTGATGTGAATTACGTAACATTAGGCTATGCATGATGAGTGATAAAATTACAGCAGGTAAATTTTTGTTTTGTATCAATGTGCATGTGCTGGTTCGATAGACTCGAGTAGATGTGGGTACTCTTAGCTGGGACCTGCTTTACCAAATTCATCTCTAGCTGCAGTATTGCGCTGACTAATTGACCATTGGTTGTCTCCTAGAAACTCTCGTTTTGTTCATTCCTTCCCAGGATTCAAATAACTGCCTGGATTGGTTGCCTCTTGGGTCTCTGTATAAATAAAACTAGTTTAACCCATGGGTGAAATTGTTTTCAGTAGAAACCATATATATATAGGGAAAATAGTTTTCAAGATTCAAGACCATGTGGCTTCGAAATAGAGGAAATCTATACCATTCAGTACTCACTGTAAGGTTGAAAACAACAAAGTTGACTTCTCTTAACTAACAATAACTGTACTTATTGAGAAATAACTGCATAAGAGTATATAGAGTATGCATGGAAGGAAAGTGTCTTATGAGTATCTCATGAATTCTCGCTTGGCTTTTACTTTTCTAGAGTCCAGATACATCTATTGTAGGCTTGCAGCTCGTGCATTGTAAAAGAGTGGGGCATTAGAGAACACTACTACATGACGATCGCCGAACATGATATTGCTCATTTGAGGAATGTTTGGTGGTTGGTGTTGATTGGAAAGTGAAAACAACCTAGTGTGTCAAGTACCCAAAAGGTCTCCATCGTGCAATTTTAACTACTGAACAGTGACAGTTCTAGTGACCACTCAGTTGATGTAAACAGTTGGAACACTCAGTGGCAGAAGCCTGGGCATCAGTTTTATTTACTGCTAAAAAAACACAAAATAAATAAGGCATACACACAAATTGCTTTATTCGTTCAAGCAAATACACACAGCAAAGTGGGGGCCAAGGTCTAATGTACTCCAGCAGCCCAGCTCATCAGAAAAGCATCCATCGTCGTCATTAACAGTACAACATTATTGCCACATTATATAATTATAACCTGGTTGCACAGAAGTTTATTTATCCTAGGCCTGTAGTTCCACAATAGGCTTATTTCCCTGTGCACCTCAATTCTCATTAAAGCGCCTCTTGGCCATTGAGATCTCTAAACTGGCAGGTCGGTGTTCTCATCAAAGGGGAATGGCTCCAGTTTTGGTTCTGCTGCCTGTATGATCTTTTCAATTGTCATTTCTGGCTTTGATCTTTCCAGGGCGCGATTGGATCAACACTGCTGTCATGACCCTGAAAAGAATAATGTGTTTATTATAATGGGCAACTGCAAATGATACATCTGTGTAATTTTAGATGTCTTGATGTCCATGAATGACACTAACCTCGTTAGCATGCATTCTCTTGACAAAAGTTTGAAAAGTGATGTAGTTCTGTCCCTCCAGTAGCTCATCCGATACCCGGAGGTAGGTGAATCCAAACAGCTTGTGCTCAGGAGGGCCGTTCTTGTTGACGCCTACTGGTCTAGCGTTTCTGAGTATCGTGTCGTAAGCAGTTGCGTCATATCGACCGAGTGCGTTTTCACATGCCACATTTAAGCCCTCTCTCCATCCAGCACTCAGCACCTGACAATTTTGATGAGAAGTGCTTCAGTGTTTTCGTACTAGAGAAGTGCAGAAGTCCCGAGTCATAAATTACTTGTGGTAATGGTGTAGTTACCTGTTGGACTAGTTCTTCTGGTGCACTCTTCGCCTCTGAGCTCTGCTCGGAGTCCCTCATCTCTGCACAAGTGAAGTTAAGGCTAGCACGATGCCTTGTGAGCATGCGTGCTATGGTTCTGTAGCCGTCTCTGTCATCTAAGTTGTAGTACCCGGCAGTGAGCTCGGCTGCATGGTTTGGAACCGTGTACCACCAGTGAATGCCAGAGATCTGCAGCCAAACGTTGGATCATGTCTCATTTACATTCTGAATTAAGCAATTTGAGCTGTTTATACTTCCTCATTCCTTTAGCCTACATTCTAATGTTAGTTAGAGTGAATATTTGTGTTGTTTTTGTATATCAGATGTAACTTCTCAACTGTATCATGATTTTATAAAACCTTGTCTACTATGATAAACTGAGATCTTTAGCATAGTACTTACTTTGATAGCCAGCTGCACTCTGCATCCCAAGAAGACCTTGTTCGCTTCATCCAAGATCTTGTCACCATGCTTGATCAGTTTGTTTGAGTACCATGACAGGAAAAACTTCCCCTTCTCGGTGAGGTATGTCCCATTGTCCTTGAAGAACTGGGTCTTCTCAGGAGCATCATTGTACTCTCCAGCATCGTCAGGCAATTCCAACTCAGGATTGCCAGCTTTCACTGCTGCTGCTTTGAAGTCTGCTTCTAGGTACTTATCATAGCACTGCAGATTATATTTGTTGCAATAGTTAGAACATTTTTTTTTTGGAATAATATAGTTAGAACAATTAAGCGAAGTACTTTTGTCTTTACTGGTGATGTTTTAATTTTACATTTGTTTTATGTCGTATCCTGTCTGCTTAGCTAGATGTACATTTGATTTCTTCTACTTTTGCCACTTAACTATGGGGCCATGGTCTTGTGTTTGCTTCTGATACTTTTCTTAAAAGAACAGTATGGTCTCTCAGAAGTCAAAAGTAGTGATAAGGTGAAATTACCAAACGTCTTTTTTTACCGGCACCATTGGGTGATAAATCTTAAAAACCTTTTTCAATGCTGATCGTCACTTGGACAAAGATTGAACTGCCTTTGATCATCACATGTACTCCATACGTATTAGAATAGTTTGTAAGAACAGAAGAGGATAGTTTTAGTTTGGCAAAAAGAACTCACGATGAATTCTCCGATGCCTGGGAACACCCATCCCTGGCTCTGAGGATAGGATGGGTATCTCATCTCTCCAGCTGGGCCGAGTCCCACCTCAATGTCCACGATGACACCAGCATCCAGGAATTCTTTCATGTTTTCCCTGAAGCTCGTCATGTAATCAGCATACATCTGTCACAGCCACAAAGGAATGATCAAAGCTTGCTACTGTCAGCATAGTAGTACCTATAAAAACCACAACTATACTGTTGCCAAAACTCATCTGAGTATCTGATCACCAAAAATGCAGGAGAGCTGAAGTGGTGGTTTATCTTAGCTAACCTGGACGGCAGTTCTTCCGTGGAAGAGAGGCAGGTCATCCACTCCAAGAGTGAGGTACTCAATGTTCCTCGTCCCTCTCCGGTTGGTGTAGAAGATGTCGGGGTCGGTAGCGCCGATGTCCCGCACCCACTGCGGGATGGGGATGTTGACGACGTCGCCGACGTTGCCACCACATTGATGGAACGACATGATGGCCTGCAGCTTCAGCCCGGCCTCCTTCACCAGCGCGAACACCTGCTTGTAGGCGCTCCAGTTGTACGCCTTTGGGCCTTTGCCCTCCACCAGCCCCCACCAGACGTCTATCATGACGCCGTCCACGCCGGCCTCCACCAGCTTCTTCAGCTGCGCCCTGATCTGGTCGCCCTTCTCAAACTTGTTGTCGACGCTCACCACATCCAGCTATTTGCACAACGAAATTGAAGTCAAGGTTAGTACAAAAGCGCCATCTAAGCTTTTATTGATGGATTCATATGACTTCACTCTTCAACTGAAGTGTTAATGTGTTATACATATCGCTAGATACACGTACGGCAATGTGAATTAGACCCTTGAAATGGTTTATGCATGCTTAGTGAGGTGAATGGAGCTTACAGGGAGCATGACGTTGACTTGGACATAGTTGGCAAGCATGTTCGCTGCCATTGTGGCTGTGGCTAAACGTGCGCTCTAGAAAACACTGGCTTCCGTGCTCGCTCACTGAACTTGGTTTGCTGGATGTTGCAGGGAGCTCTGGGGGTCTATTTATACTGCGAAAGAGGAGTATATGGGGTCCTCTTCTCCAGCGAGGCGAACGGGTGAGCCTGCAGCGTTTCCAGTCCGGCACCTACTTCCTGTCAGAAATTAAGGTCGCTCCGTGAACTGATTTTGTTTTTTTTTGAAACGAAGGCAAAAGCTTTGCCTTATATTAATTAAGAAGAAGGTGCCCGGTTTATGTGAACTGATTTTGGTCACCGCGAGCCCATAGCCAAAGCTTCAAGGATTCCGAGGATTCATCTTCTCTGGAGTGGCACGGCTTTGTTTTTTGATTGGGATGAAGGCTGGTGAGGAACACATCCTCATAGTTCTGAACTTCTGATTTGTTCACGTGCGTTTGGACTTTGGAGGCTTGGAGCAGCAGACTATATAGTTTCTGGTTGAAATACAATACGTTATCCGTTGAAATGAAAATGTCGACGAACCGGGATCCATACAATTGTATGGATAGGTGACGAAATAACGGCTGTGCTACATAGCAAAACATCATAGGGTTTTTGTATCGTAAAAATAACACTATGTCAGACGGTTACACATAGCTGGATGCCTGGATCGACCTCTTATCTGCTACAATTCCTAGGTCTGTGATGATGCACTACTCCCTTAAATGCAGGTACCCGTCGAACCGTTAATTCTGCTTGTACGCGTGTGTGTGCTGTGTGAAGGGCGCAACAGAAATTTGTTTTCGTTTTGGACGTGCACTGCCGCAGCCTGTTGTAGTTTTTTGTTTTGTTGAAACAGGGCAAATTCTTTTCTCCAATCTACTAGTGTGGAGGTTTCTGACTCCCGAGTTACAGTGATTTCTTTATTTTTTAAAATTCAAAAAATCATATTTACAAGTTTTTTTTAAAAAATATGATTTTTTTTTTTATGTTCTCAACAATGTATCCCATAAACATGCAAAATCTCAGTTTGAAATACTTTGTATTTTGAGCTACACAAAAATTAAAAATGCACCTATCTTAGTATAGTGAACAATGTATATTTTCAAATCTCTAAAATTTGTCATTTTTGTATAGGCCATAATACAATTAATTCTGTGTTGTCATTTTGCATCCTTATAGGATACACCATTAACTACATTCATTTTTTTTTGGAAACTTATAAAAAATAAAAACAAAAGGATCACAGAAGCTCAGGAGTCATAATGACTTTCGGCAATCTACAAATAAACAGATAATTGCCAAGTTAATTTACAAAAAAGGGCGAAAACCGACACAAGCAGAGAATAAGCGGACTACTCACAAAGCATGAAACCCAAACCTACATAGCCTGGCAAACTCTCCTTTGAGACAAAATTGTACTAGTACAGTGACAACATGTTACGTGCTATACACGCTAGAGCTCCTTTGATTAGAAATTTTAGAGAATTCTATTGTTTATATACTTTTCATATCAGTGGTAGAGCGGAACTTGGTGATAATTCTCAAAATCTTAGTCGGGGCCAATTCGCGACTTGGGCGAGGACAATTTTGTAACACACCCCAAACTTATGTCACCCTGATGAGTCTTACATTTAAAACTTAGCTAATAACTTAAAAAATAAGCCTAAGTTTTAAAAGTTAAGTCATATCATTATTGCCAGATGCATTATTGCCGACTCGATGCCCATCAAGCATTTATTGTGTGTTTGATTTTTGGTACTCCATCCGGTTTGGTTTATAAGTCCTACATGTATCCGTGTATGGAAACATTAGAGGTTATATTTCTAATTGTATTTTTTGTCATATATAATTCGTATTACGTTGATCAAATTAATGATTTAGAGATACAACGTAGGCCTTATAGGGAGTAGGTGGTCATGACCGACGAATCCACGTACTACTACCCTCTGATCCACCGGTAAATGTAGACAAGGTGAGCAGAAGAGGAGTAATCCCCGGCCGGGGTCAGGTCATGGATCATGCATGATTGATCGTGATCGGGCTGCGAGAATTCCTGCATTAATCTGGCGATGGCGCCACTTAGTACTAGCCGTACCATATTGCTGCGTCGTCGATCTTCATCGATCCACCATGTGCTCGATCTCTTCGTCGAGTAGCTGTCCGTCCTGTCAGGCTTTACGATCCCGACTGATCGGGGGCATGCACTCAATGCATGCAGATACGGTCACGTACCAGTGCACATGGAGCTGAGGTGTATCCTATTGCCGTGTTTTTTTTTCTTCTTCTTTTAAACGGACGGTGCATCGTCCTGCTGTCGAGTCACACTGTTCTGTTGTTCCGATCAGTGCAGTGGGTCCGTCGTAACCGCTGCATTTCTACTCCTGTTGCTCCCGGACAGCGAAAGACGTCCGTCCGAGAAATAATGCGTGAGCGAAATGTTCCTCCGGCTGATTAACAAGAATGTGGCGATCCATCTAGGTTTCACCCTAGCCGACGCCACCATCTGTCCCCATTTTTTACCGTAAATTAACGGGTCCCCGTCTTATCTGTTGCCACATCGGCGACTGAAGGGTGGGGATCTCGGACTCTGTGCTCGGCGCTAGAGTAATGTACCTAAATTTAGAGTTTAGTCAAGCGATATCGATTTATGGTGTCTATGGCGATGATGTGCTGATAAGAATAAGGTATACATGTCTCCCGTCTACCTTCTCAGCGACAATCTCGCCGGTGGCATCGAGGAGGGTAGGAAATCGTCTAGTCACTCCTCCCATAGAGTTGTGGATATAGCTCGGTATACATGTTACGGATTTATTGTCAAAAGGTTCATATCAGTTTAAGGGTTCAATCGGCTCGCTAGGGTGCTCGTCCTTAGGGGCTTATGAACCAAAACTTTCTGACTGTCATCAACAACGGCCAACGTGTTAGCGGCTCGCTCAATTGAATGTAGTGTGTAATTTTTATAATTTTAACACGTTTTGTACTTCTGTCTTGTTCTATAATAGAGCCAGATGGACCAGATCCATCTTACAAAAAAAACATGCGTGCATGCGTCAATCTGCTATTACTGTACAACAATATTTAATTAGGCTTCTACTCCTGCATTCGCGTGTATATCAGTCATATTTTCTATGGCTGAGGGCGGAATTTTCAACCGAATATCCATTCGATTTTGTCGAACACCCAGTCGATGAGCTCCGTGAGGTCACCACCGACGCTCATGTCCGTCTCGGGCTTGAAAGGGTACGACGCCTCCGGCGATGTCGCCTCCAGCAAAAGCCGGTCCATGGGTATCGCCGGCCTTGACCGCTCTAGAGGCTTCAGGGGCCGGAAATACTGGGCTGGATACGGGCAGTAATCCTGAAACAAAAACAATCGTCACAGCCCGGTCCATATTGTCAGATGGTGACAGTCCTTTCCCTTAGAGATATGGGAGCTCCTATTTGTCGGTCTAAGCGGCGCAACACGCGGACGCAGCCTGCACGCGCGCCCTTATTGGGCCGACTTCCTGAGACCCATCATGGATGAGGATGACTGCTTATGAATAATTTTTGAATATGAATAATTTTCAAATTTAAACAAATTTTTAGTCAGATTTTTTTGAATATGAACAAATTTTAATTTTTGAACAAATTTTCAAGTTCGAATAAATTTTCGAACCTAAACAATTTTCAAATACAAACAATTTTCGAATATGAACAATTTTTGAATATGAATAATTTCAAATTTGAACAATTTTTAATTTTTTTACAAATTTTCAAGTTCGGACAAATTTTAAGTTTGAACAAAATACAGACTTGAACAGTTTTCAAGTTTGAACAAATATCAAAATACGATTTTTTTCGAAAAAACACATTTTAAAAAGAAACAGAAAAAGAAAACAGAAAAAAAGAAGACAAAAATACGCGAACTGGGCCGGCCCAGTGCGGCGCGGGGTGTGCGGCTCGAGCCCCCCGCGCCGCAAAAGGTGGCAAATAGCATTTGCCCCTAGATCGCTAAATGGGACGGAACTCGGCCAATGCTACTCGGCCTACCTGATCGGCGTGCATCTTTTTTAGGAAGGTTTTAAAGGCCCGGTACTTGTTCCCGTTCAGCAGTTGGTCCGTGAGCCTGAGGTACGTCACGGCTGCGACCCGGCGCGCCGCCGGGACTTCGCCGAGGACGATGCCGTTGGGCCTCGCGTTCTTCAGCATCTGGTTGTACGCCCGCCGGTCGTGCCTCGGCAGCGCGTTCTCGCACGCCACCTCGATCCCCTCTCTCCACCTGGCGCTCAGCACCTGCACGCGCCACCGTTTAGTTCCAGTAAGAGCAAAGTGACACTGCGGTGGATGGGATGGGCTACCTGCTGGACAAGCTCCTCTGGGGCGCTCATGGCCTCCTCGGGCTGCTCCGAGTTCCTCATCTCCGCGCACGTGAAGTTGAGGACGGCGCCGTCGTGCCGCGCCAGCATCCGCGCGATGGGCCGGTACCCGTCGCGGCCGTCCAGGTTGTAGTACCCCGCGGTGAGCTCCGCGGCGTGGCTCGGGTACCTGTACCACCAGTGTATCCCGGACACCTGCACATCAAATCCGCCTCGTCGTCTGTTCACCAGTCACCGGCTCAACAACTTCTTGCTTTCTGCACTATGAGCGTGACACGTCGTACCTTTGCGGCGAGCTTGACATTGCAGCCCAGGAAAACCCTGTTCGCTTCGTCCAGTATCCTGTCCCCGTGCTCGATCAGCTTGCTGGAGTACCATGTCAGGAAGAACCTCCCTTTCTCCGTGAGGTACGTCGCCGCGCGGGCGCCGTCTACGGCGAAGAACCGTGTGTCTTCCGGTGCGTCGTTGTACTTCCCGGCGTCGTCAGGCAGCTCCCACTCCGGGTGTCCGGCCTCCGTTGCCGCTGCTCTGAAATCCTCCTCCAGGTACTTGTCGTAGCACTGCAGTGCAGGAACGTTGTTGTTTCAGCTACTTCAACAGCCAGAGTACCACTATTTTTTTTTTTTTGAATTTTTCATACTTGTATTCATACTAGAAGGAACCAGTACAAGGTCGGATTACAAGCAAGAAAAAAGGAGAATACAGAGAGCAGACGCCGCTGCACCACGCCATCCTCGCCTCGCCGAACTCCAGCCGGAGCTCGCATCCATGGAGCAGAAGAGTTCCTTGCCCGAAGGCGTTGCTGAGCCGCGTCATCCACCAGCTCCAGCGAGCTGGATCTGAAGACGGTTGTAGCACATCGGCCGGGGCCGTGGCCCCAAGCCTCTTCTGCCCCGGATCCGGGTCTGCGCCGCAGATCCACCCCCTTCACGCCGCACCACCACGCAGCAGCCGCCTCGCATCTCCACCTCCGGCCTTGCACCCACTCAACACCCGCCAGCCGCCGAGGCCGGAAGAAGCAGCGGCAGAACGGGGACGCACCTGCGACTTGGAGGCGCCGTCGCGGACGACGCCGTGGAGGGGAAGTCGCAGATCTGCAAAACGGCGACGCCGGCCACCCCGCCTCCGCCGCGCCGTCGCAGAACCCTCTATTTACAACGCCGGAGCGCAGATCCGGGGATTCCCCACCCTCCCGCCGCCGTAGCGGCCGGCGGAGGGGAGGGAATCCCGCGGATACGCCGGCGGCCGCCGGGGAAACCGAGTCGCCCTCGAGATCTCCTCTGTGCACTGTAGAGAGAGAGAGTGAGTTCCAGAAATAACGAGTGAGAAATGTCAAATTTTGTTCCAGAGTACCACTATTACTCGTTCTGAATCGGTTATGAGTTTCTGGAACGAGATCCTCTGACGTAGAGAGGAAAACTGCAGAGGGACGTTGGTGTTCGTGGGTCGCTGGATGCGCATCGGACGGCAGCAAGTCGAACTCGCTGGAAACGAAGCGAATGAGTAGGCCCAAAGCCCATAGAGAGGAAAACAGCACGCTCCAGCTCAGAACAAATAACCTCCCCTTCGTTAAACTCACCGTCACTCGCCGCCGCCGTCCGCTTGCCGGCACGAGCTCCGCCTCCGTGGCCTCCTTCCCCGTCGTGGACTCCGTCGCCGGCGCCGGCGCCTCAGCGGCCATGCGCACCTTGGAAGTTCAACACGGAAAGGAGGACCAGAAGCCCATCTCGGCCCTGGTCGCCGTGCTCGACCTCTGCGCTGCCGCCTCTCCCGGTGCACGCTGGTCGCGTCCTCCTAGCGGAGGAGCAGGAGTGGTGTCTTCCTGGTTGCCACACTCATCCTCTGTTGCCGCCACCGTTGCGCATGCTGGCTGCCGTCCGCCGAGTTGTTCTGTGAAACTGTAGTTGCAACTTGTTGTGTAGAACTATACAGATTGTAAAGGAATTTGTTCCTGTGTTTGCTTGAAGTTATGAATAAAAGAGTGTTCAACGATTGTTCAAATAAGCATTGTGCAAATCGAACAGGAGGACATATGCAAAAATTTAAACTGAACTGAATGTCAACTGTTGCTCCAAGCTGAATTAAACAGGAGTACATATGCAAATATCTAAACTGAGCTGAATGGCAACTGCTGCTCCAAACTGAACTAAATTGATTGGCACCCGCAGCTGAACTTGAACTAAACAAATTACATTCAGTAGAAACAGGGAAGTTGATCAAGTTTCAAAGCAATCTGAAGATGGGAGCTTGATTAATTCAAGTGATTTTTTCATGCGGAAAACTGAACGGAGAAAGACAGGATGCTTACTTGAGATTGATGAGCAGACCAACGCCTTGATGAGCAGAGCAGCACGTCGCTTCCAGATTCCGGCGATTTCCTTCTCTCGCTCAGCTTCTCGCGCCTTTTTCCGTGTTCCCGCGCCTTTCTCTGAGCTAGAGCGCGCCGTTTTCTCTCCCCTTTCGCTGAACTGGGCTTTGTGCCTACTCATTCGCTTCGTTTTCAGCGAGTTCGACTTGCTACCGTCCGATGCGCATCCAGCGACCCCCAAGCATCAACGTCCCTCTGCAGTTTTCCTCTCTACGTCAGAGGATCTCGTTCCGAGTTTCTACAACTCATATGGCGTGCAACAACAACGTCCTCAGTCGGACAGAGAACAAAATCGCCGTACTTGGAACTGTCCGATGCCGGGGAACGCCCACCCCTGGCTCTCCGGGTAGGATGGGTACCTCAGCTCGCCGGCGGGGCCAAGCCCAACCTCGATGTCCACGATCAGGCCAGAGTCCAAGAAGTCCGCCATGTTCTGTCTGAAGCTCTCCATGAAATCAGCATATAGCTGCCTGCCATCGCAACTCACAAACACGTGACAAGTCGATTACATTGTTTTGATGCACAAGCCGTTCACTTTTTAAGAACTTGAAGCAATTTCAACGGCGGTACCTGGACGGCAGTTCTGCCATGGAACACGGGCCGGTCGTCCACCCAGGTGAGGTACTCCTGGTTCCTGGCCCCGCCGGGGCTCGTGTAGTACACGTCCGGGTCCGCCTCGCCGAAGTCGCGCACCCACGCCGGTATCGGGATGTTCACGGCGTCACCGATGTTGCCGCCGCACGCGTGGAACGACATGATGACCTGCAGCTTCAGACCTTCCTCCTGCACCAGCCGGAACAGCTCCCTGTACCCGCGCCACTCGTACCGCGCCGGCCAGGCGCCCTCCACGATTCCCCACCACACGTCCGCCATGACGCCGTCTACGCCGGCCTCCCGCAGCCGCCGGAGCTGTGCCCTCAGTCCTTCCGCGTCCCCCACCTCGTTCTCAGCGGTGATCACCTCCAGCTGTTACAGTGCCGAACTTAATTAAGGAGACTAAGGCTTTGCAAAACCACATGAATTTGCTTTGGTTCATACGGGGAGCATGACGAAGACCGGGACGTAGTTGGCTAGCATCGTCTCCTCGTCGGCGTCCAATGGCGGAGGCTTCGGCGAGCAACGAGACATGAACTCAGATTCACGTGGCCAAAGAAACACTTTTTTTTTCTGCTAGCTAGGGTGCATATACCACACTGCTTACGCATGTAACGGATGTACCTGTGGTTGCGGCACAGGAGAAGTCTGCGCACTCTCGGCGGCCACAGCTCGGAGAGGAGGAGAAGATGCAACTGCAACCGTCCTCCCGGCGACCGTCGGTGGCAGAAGCGAACCCGATGCCGCCGGCCCTCTCCGGCAGCTTCCCCATGGCTGTAACTTGACTACCTGTGATGACGGTGCGGTCGCGAGCATGGTGTGCATGCAATTCGTGAGTGTTCGATACTACTATTACTTACAGCTCGCTCCGATTTTGCTTTACTCGGTCAATCTTTTGTGGATTTGGCGTGTCTGTGTATGTGAGTGGCCGTCGCCGTTGCCATGGCATCCTCGTAATACACGAATTTGTTCCTTCCTGGCGATGTGCAGCCATGGGAGGAGCCTGCACGGACCTTCCTGTCGGTGTCCATGAAGGTGTGGTTTGCGTAAGTTGTGCATTTTTTTTTTGAGATCTTGTGAGCTGTGGTTTTTATGCGTCTGTGCGTGTAATTTTCATTGATGTCCTCTTCCTTTTGCTCGTTTGGCGCGAACGTTGACGCCCCAGGAGGCATATGGTCTCTTGAAGTCCTTTGAGTTTTTCTGGCGCGCAAAATCTTTGGTCTTCCCCGGGAACCAATGAAAAAAAGTGGATCACTTCTTATGTACTCGTTCAGAATGATTCTTCTCTATCTATAGTTCATGGCCTATTAGAAGTATTAGAAGTATTAGAAGTAGAAGGTGCTCTGGTGCAATCCTTACCGACAGAAAAAGATTACAGTCAGGTTGATAATAATCGAGTGACATTACTTCGTCGGTCACTTTGAGAGCTTGCTTTAGAAAATTCTGATTAATGTGACGATAGTAATTCAGAAGTCACGTTGCTACATGTACAATGGTCTTATCTTAGAGTACCACTGATGATTGATGAATTGGAAGAGAGAGGAAAAAAAGTTTGCCTTCTCTTAGCTAAGAGATAATCTCTTAGCAACAATATCTCTCACCATATTTTTAGGATATATGTCTTATCAACCATTTGTACATCATCTTTTTATTGTCATATCTAAATTAAGTGGCAGCTATAAGCTGTCTTATCAATCATTGTACATGCCATGTCTCATTGGCTTTGCCACTGTGTAGTTATTGCTCTAGCAACGCGGTAGATTCAACATAAGGTGCGTCTTCTATGGGACAAAATACCGAGTTAGAATCTTCATGGTTTCAAATTCGTTTTCACTATAAAGAGAAAATTCTTATTATTGTGCGGAAAAAAAGGTAAGCTGAGACCATTACTTGAAATAAAACCAGGTGACTCGCGTCTAAAATACAAAATGTCAAACAAAATTGAGAAAAAAAACAATTTTATCAAAATCTATACAAATCCACATCGCTAGCTCCACCTTTTGTAGTTCATCATTATTCCACAAACCTTCGACGAAAAATCTGTAAAATTTCAAGTCAGTATTAGCTAGAGTAAGCCTAAATGGTTTTGGAGTTTTGCATTAGTTGCACACCCCAATAGGTGAGAACATAAAACCGTTGAATGCATTGTGGCTAGGACAATACTTGCAAGACAGGTTGCCGAACCCGTGTGTCGTCACCGAGCACAAAATATTCATATCGCTAACGAAACAAACTTGACACCACCGTTGCCCTGCCACCACCAAATCCGCATGAACACAACTCGTCGGATTTAGAGTCGCCAATCTCTGGGACCAAGACATCACATGACCCGGTCGCTGGCAGCTTCGGTCACATCGACACCATACTAAGATATTGTGAAGAGGCTTTTATTCTATGTGATGTTGTCATGACTATCAAAACATCGCCGCCGACACTCAAACCTAGCATAGAAGGAACTAAAATTGTGTCTCAAGAAGAAGCTAGCCCACTAGCACATCTAGTCGGGACTCGAAAGAATGATTGTACCCATGAGCATGACTATCATCATAATTCGAAATCACATTTTACCTAAAAAAAGTTGTCTCAACTCAATAATGAAAGTACACGAGTACACCTCATGGGTTCGGGCATGCCCATGCCCTAGACTGCTAGACACGACTTGACGGGTAGAGTATTAGTATTACACATGTTCTCGTAACACAAAAAAAGAGAAATAAATAGTCAAGTACAATAATTGTCGTTGTTATTTCACCAACCTAGGCCAATCTAGATAGTTGGTTATCCCGGCGTGGAGAAATATTGTCCCGTTGCATTAAAGGGACATGTACACTCATGGCACGAATCATGACTACAAGGCGAAACAAAATTGTACCAACCATCGGAAAAATCACGACTACAAATGGATCGCATCTACACGTTGAATAAAATTTAGGCCAAATGTGGAAAAAATAGCGCCTCTAGAACACATCAGGATTACAAAGATATAGTCTTAAACCAAGTAGAGCAGAATTTTAGCACCTAAGTAACAACTCACGACTACACGCGGAATAAAATTTTGGACAAAATGGAAGAAAATAAAAGTTTAATCATCCGTGGAACAAATCACAACTATAAGTGGAACAAAAAATAGCAACCCCATCGAAACACATACTGATTATGTGATGCCCAACTTGGGACATTACAGAACTAGAACGAAATGAGTTATATCTGCTAATGGAACAAAAATTGCACTAACAACAACATATTTGTAGCATCAATTGAACAAATCATGATTATAAGGGGAACATATTTTCAGACAAAGAAATAAAAATTAAAGTGCATGAACAAACCATGACTTCTATCATAATTTAATAGCACATCGAGCAAAGTCATTAATAGAAGAGCAAACACAATTTTAGACGACACAGAACAAAGTTTTGACACACGAGGGAAAAGTTACGACTACTAGCAGAACACAATTTTAGACAAAATTAAACAAAATTCTAACACTATGAAACAAATCATAACTATACGAAACAAAAATGTGGAATGATCGAGTTAGTACCGTGAAACACATCTCGACTATAAACAGAACAAAATTATGGATCCACTTTTAATGCCATTGATCAAATAACGAATAAAAAAGAAGCACAATTTTAAAAAGAGAAAATAAAAATAATGAAAAAACAGAAATCTAGTCTAAAATAGAACAATAAGAAGGCTAAGTTAAGGAAAAAAGATAAACGTAAACATGGAAATAATGGAATAAATAAATAAAAAGAAACGGAAACAGAATAACAAATGAAAAGAAAGAAAACATTAGCTCAGCTCCCTGCTCAAATTGAAAAAATCATCAATGCATCACTGTTTACTCAGAAAACAATTGAAGCAAATCAACGGGGCTGCCTCAATCATTGTAAAAAATAGCATGCTATAAAAAATTGCGGCGGCCTCCTACAGATGCTATTAAAAGATTTGGCGTGCCAATAGCGTGCTACGTTTCAAATAGCCTTTTGAAACAAAATAACATATATAGCTCAAGAATAAATGATTTTAACAGGAATACAGAATATAGTCTAAAAATGACAGAACAATATATGCATAACCACATATAAAATTTGTGAGAAAATTGCTTCTGTACCACCGACGAACGCTGCAATGGCTCATTTGCCATCCAACAAAAGCCGAGTGCTTATATAGCAAACACAACCAATTTGTAGTGCTTATATGCCATCGCCGTTAGTTCGTCGTCAAGATGTCTCCGTTTTCCTGTCAGTCTTTTTAAAATTTCCATTCTTACCCTCAGTTTATATAATCTATACTACTATTAAAAGAGCAAACATGTTCGGGATACATTAAATTTGTGCCGTTCAATATCTGATCAACGCTCCAGATCGTTCCAATGTTTGACAACTCAAGACACCTTTTTGTTTTCTTGTAAATTACACGGATTGCCACTTCAACACCTTTATCAGGTTGTTTCTTCTCCCGATGCCGAAAAAACGACGACGACAGCTTCGTCGACTTGATCCCCGTCAACGCCGGCCGTGGCCTCTGCTCGCCGGCGTGCTCCGCCCCGCCCTAGCACGTTCATAGAAATAAAAAGACCAAACGCACACAGGAAAAAAAAAGACCAAACGCACGCACGCACGCGACGGGGGCTGGGCATGCGTGCTACTCCATGGACCAAACGCACACAGGAAAAAAAAAGACCAAACGCACGCACGCACGCGAACCAGATCGAAGGAGCCATGGCGGAACCGTAGCCGGCGCTCCCAGCGCCTGCCGGCGCTCCTCCAGGCCCCGTCGCCGCTCCCCCTGCGCCGGCCGCCGCTACTCTAGGCCCTGTCGCCGCTCCCCCAGCCCCCGTTGTCGGAACCGACGCTCCCCAGCCACCGTCGCGAGGAAGAATGGTGGAATCTCCGTCGGTGCTCCCCCAACCCCTGTCGCCACTCCCCCAGGCCTCGTCACCGGAATCGCCGCTCCCCAGCCCCCGTCGCGACGAAACTTGGCGGCG
Organism: Poa pratensis; assembly: GCA_947311845.1. NCBI lineage: Eukaryota > Viridiplantae > Streptophyta > Magnoliopsida > Poales > Poaceae > Poa > Poa pratensis. The sequence continues at coordinate 111,549,252 of CAMZMU010000107.1, read as the reverse complement.
CTGACCTCTACCTCTGACCATGTCGCCCAGAACCTTAGAATTGGGGATTCCGGGTAGGTGCAGAGTGGAGCAGGGGCGTCGGGTTTCCAAGCCCCAGGAGGAGGACGGCGTGACTGAAGACGGCTCGATCTCTCTCTCTCTGCAATTTGCGCACGGTGACGGCTCGACCTATCTCTTTGCATACGTTTTTCTTGCACATTGACATGTCTGCATCATCCACAGGATGATCCAATCTTGCACTTACACGGTAGATGTCAAGATTTGTAGCAGTGAAAGTAAAATCAGTGGAGATGCAAGTTTTAGTTGCAGATTGTTGAGGGTGCTAGCTCAAACATGAAGGATTTGTTGGCCTGTATTGTTGTTGGTACTTCCTCTTTTCCTCTTTGTTCAGAGAAGAGTATATCTATTGAGTATGTTGATTCAATTAGTGGCAAAAACATATGTGTGTCAAATGATGAAGAATGCATGCAAATGTATGATTGTTTTCATCGGAATAGAAGTGGCAATTTAATCATCAAAAAAGAAATTGAAACTGTGAAAATCTTGGAAATCTCGGGTAGTATTTATGTATCGCAGCTCTGCATGTGTATTATAGTTTATTCAAAGACTTGCTTGTGTGAACAACCGAATTCTTGTTGTGTTCTTTTGGTTCTGGATGTTGTCTGATTGTGTGCCATTGAAAATTCTGTTGGCTGCATGGTTTTAAATTATGTGAACTTAGTACTGTTTGTGTTAGTTTATTGCTGGAATATAATATACATATCCTTGAATCATTATATATTGTCACTTGTTTTGCAGAACGGCTGAAAAATAGAGGAGAAATGCTGTCATTTTTTTTGTATTGCCAATTGTTGCTTATTTGCCACTGAGGGCAAGACAGTCATTTTGGCCTCTTTGTGGAATGATGTAACGATAGGATAACAGCCAGTGGCAAATAAGCAATAAAATTTGTTGTGTTTGGTATATGAGAACTGGAGCTTTGTTGGATGGCAAATGAGTCATTGATGAGTTTGTCAGTGGTATAGAAGCCATTAGCTCAAAATTTGTTTACCCATTTTCTGGAAGCCTAACAGCAGGAGTAACAAATAGTATAACTTATTTATTCAGAATCTGAATATTATCTGATTTAGAATATGATCCGACTGATTGCGGTCATCACCACTAAAAAAATAGCAACTTCTTCTCCACACTAAGGTGAAAAATAACAGATATGCTAGAAAATAATAGCGTCATATAATACCATGACGTTTTAACGCGATATAGCGTGCTATTTCGTGAATAACACCATACCACGCTATAGCATCGAAATAGTGGGATTCCAAACAATTTTCCCTTCCAATTGGAAGGCCTGTCTCAGAAATGGACACATGCCCATAATATATTACTACATTCGTATGTCCAAGCCCGCCAGTGTTAGGCTCATTCATATAAAAAAGCTTTATCATTAGGCCCAGATCCAAACAAATGGCTTTAGGCTCATTGGCCCAGATCCAACAAATGTCCGTACTCGTTAACCTCGTGCTCCAACTCTTCGGTTGATCCTTATCTCGGCGCCGGAGCCCACGACCGCTTCCCCTCGTCCCTCTTCCCCAGACCACCCCCAAAATTTCCCCCAAATCCCGACGCGACCGCGAAACCCTAGCCACTGTCGCCTGCGACGGCGAGCCGCTCCGCCGCCATGGCATCCCTGGAGGGCTCCAGCTGGGTCTTCGACTGCCCCCTCATGGACGACCTTGCTGCCGCCGACTTCACCGCCACACCCGCAGGAGGCTTCTTCTGGGCCCGTCGATGCAGCCGCAGATGCAAACTCAGGCGCAGGCGCAGGACGTATCCGCCACCCCGGCTCCCATCCCCTGGTAAGTAATCGCGGTTTATCGCCTTCTCGGGCTTGATCGCGCTTGCCAGCGGCTAGGCTCCATGGTTATACATCCCGTGTTCTGACTCCGTATGTTACCACTTATCACCTATAGGTAAACTGAGATAAATTATAGCATAACTGCGGTTATTAGGCGGGTGACTGTAGATTAGTAAAGCCTATGTGTATGTGTATCATGTAGTAGAAATCGCACGCATGCGCATGCCAGAACACATAGAACTAGTTCCATGCTGGAGTATCATTATTTGCGTGCTAGGAGTGGTGTTGGTTGTGGCAATGGTATTAGGTTAGGGGAAATGATTTTGTACATAATGTTAATCGGGTCTTTTTGTGAAAGGTGCATGTACTACATATGCAGTCCATAGAATGCATGCACAGTTCCATGCTTATTCTGGATTAAAGGGGATAGTTCCAATGACAAAAGTTTACATGGTCAGTGGTGGCATTTCGAGTTGCAAGGGTCCGTTTGGATGTTAGAACTGATTGGGTTTGTGGAAATCGAAGCCAATTCATTTTCAACTAAAATTGGAATAGGCAAGTAATATTTTTATTCATGTTTGGTTGCTGGAGAAACTTGAGCATCCAGATCAATTCAAATTTCTGTTTGAATGCAACTAGGAATGAACTGGTACATAGGAAAGAAAGACCAGATCTGGACATTGTGAAATGATTGTACGAGACATCAGATTAGTTGCCGGGTGCTCACCGGGGATGTTGGCCATGGTAGGAGATGGTAGAAAAATCATGAAGATCCTATATCTGGACTTATATGTGGTGCCTGTTGCTCGCTAGATGTTTGCAGAGAGGATATGTGAGATACAAAATGGTGGCACGGTCCAGGATGCTAGCAGCAGCGATGGAAATGGAGTGCAAAGACAGGCTGTCGGCAGCGCGCGGAGGCTAATTGGCCCAGTCGGCAGTGGCAGAGCTTGAAATAAAATAAAGGAGGTGCCTACAGTGATTGTTAAACGAACTAAACTCTAATTTTAATGTGTAGCAAAGCTTCACATAGGGATATTTAAGCAAAGAAATTATAAGATCAACTGATCAAGGGTGGCGGAAGGCCCACCTTGTTCACCACTTCGTTCTGCCAATGCTAGTCAGTGGAGGTCCTCAGATCAAGGTCGCTGAAGACGACGTCAGCAACGCCTCGACATGGTGGAGAACTATGGGCCCAATTGTGGTGCAGGTCGCCATAGTGGCACCTGCCGAGGTCACCGAGATGGTTTCTGTAGGAGAGGTGTCGCTGAGGTAGCCGAAGATCAGAAGATCAGATGCCGTAGGTGCGGTGTCACTAAGGTTGTTGGAGATGCGCCACCGTAGGAGAGGTGTTGCTTAGGTCGCCAGCGATGGTATACAATGAGCGAGGTGTTGCAGGAGTCGTCGTCCACCAGAGTGGGTGGGAGACGATGAGTGCAAGCGTCGTCAGTTAGTTCAAACATTTCGTCAGGATCCGAGGTAATGTGCTAGGTATCGAGGGTTTGCCATTATAGCTGGTTCCCTATTCAACTGGCATTGGTACCCAATTTCAATTGCCAATACCAACGTCATCCAAACACAGGAATCTACAGGACGCGATTCCAATTCTATGATTCAAAGCTCAATTCTGATATCCGAATGGGCTGCGAGTTCTTTCTTGGGTTTGCGAGTTGAATTAATTTTAAGCATAAAGCTAATTACATGGCGGATGTTTGTATTTTGTCAGTGATCCAATGTTCAAAATCAAGGGTACTTACATAAATCGTGTCACATGTTATTTTGAGCCTGATAGCGAGTAATCCCATGTTCTGCTGATGTATCAAGTATCAAGAATGGGTCAGATAGGGGTTGTTTTGCAGACCCAACGATTGGGATTCCATTGTGAAGTCGAACATAGAATGCACATGTATTGGCATATTTTCCATGTTAGGAAATTATTTATGATTACACTTTGGGGCACGACTTCTCTTTGATTTATGTTAGTTCTCTGAGTCATCACATCGCCACATGAACTAAGTTGACCTCTTGTGTTGTTTAATGTTTAATCTTTTTTTTCCGCTCCAATACATCACCTACTCTATGCTATCTGTGTTAAATTTGCATTTCTTATTATATTACCCTTGCTATGCTAGTTAGGCAACCTTATTGTTGTGCACTATATTGAGATTTTGACATTCTTAACTGCAACGTTACTCTTTCACCAGTGCTGAGTCTTACGTTGCTATGCTGTACTATTTTTTCCTTATTATTTTGCGACTTTTACATTCCTAACTGCAATTTTACTTATTCACCAGTGCTGAAATCAATAGCTCTGTTTCTGTTGACTGGGACCATGCCAAAGGACAACCAACAAATAAACGGTTTGTTTTTGTCTATGCTTGTTTGGAGTCCCATAATTCACTGTTTTCTGTTTAACGTTGTTAACTTTGCATGAAATTGCCACAGTCCTAGGTCAGAAGCTGGTGCTCAACCCAGCTCCAAAGCATGCAGGGAGAAAGTGAGAAGGGACAAGCTAAACGAGAGGTATGCCCCTGCTAGCAAATGCATTTTGTTGTGTTCTTGGGATTATTTTCTTGTGGCAGCATTTTATTTGTTCGCTTCAATGGAGCTTATGGTTTTGTTTCTGTTAGGTTCTTGGAATTAAGTGCTGTCTTGGATCCAGGGAAAACACCTAAAATCGATAAGTGTGCTATATTAAATGATGCTATTCGTGCTGTAACTGAATTGCGTAGTGAAGCAGAGAAGTTGAAGGATTCAAAGGAGTCTCTGCAAGAGAAGATTAAAGAGCTGAAGGTTTGCACTTCTACTTGTTGTTTCATACATAAATGGATCTGATATCCACGTAAGATTTTTTAACCTGCTCCACTCTATATGGGCTATGAACTACAGTCAGTTTATTCCATAGGCTTGTACATCTGAAGCAATTCGTTATCTCTTCAAGCTGCTCTATATTTTTTGTGTTAGTTTCTTTCTTTAAACATTAATTGTTATTGAGAGATCATGTTAAAATATTATGAGATCCTTCTATTTGCAGGCTGAGAAGAACGAGCTCCGGGATGAGAAGCAAAAGCTGAAGGCAGAGAAAGAGAGCCTGGAGCAGCAGATCAAGTTCATGAATGCTCGTCAGAGCCTCGTACCACACCTACCACACCCTTCGGTTATCCCGGCGACTGCATTTGCTGCTCCCCAAGGGCAAGTGGCAGGGCAGAAGCTGATGATGCCTGTCATTGGCTACCATGGATTTCCCATGTGGCAATTCATGCCACCTTCTGATGTTGATACCTCCGATGATCCCAAGTCTTGCCCTCCTGTTGCATAAGCAACGAAGATCATTGGCCTCATCTATCTTGTTGGGAAGGGGGGCGAAACTGCCTTCGATTCAAGTCTATTTTGGTTGTCAGTGTTACTATGTAGTTAAACCCAGAACAGAACTCAAGCCTCTTCGTTGCATCATTTGGTGACATGTGATCTTGCAACACCGTTGTACATTGTTAGTAAATAAATACCACCCGTTGAATGAAATGGCTATCTGATGTTGTCGAATTATCGTCTTTGGTGACCTTGTTTGCCATGTCACCTTTGACTTGGCATATGCCCATAATATAATTAGGCTATATCTATTGGTTGGTCTTCTTGGACCGAGTTGGTCCCACGATACTCGCATGTGCAACGAGTTGCAAAATGGAGGTACCAGGATGGATGCATCTGTAGTCTCTGCAGTGGTAATGGTTACAACGTGGTGACCTATCTTAGCAAGACGTGCCGTCCACTGATCTTATATACTACTCCCTCCATTCGGAAAAGGATGTCTTGGATATATCTAGATTTGGATGTATGTGTACACTAAAACATGTCCACATACATCTAAATTTTGATATATCTAAGACATCCTTTTCCGAACGGAGGGAGTAATAATTTACATTCTCCTGCAATATTCGTGTTGTATTCGTAATTGGCTACCATTTCCATCTTTGATTTGATATCTCGTTTTGATTTATCAATTTTGTCAAGAACAGCCGTGTCTTGCTCGTAGCGGTTATGAGCTTCTCCAACTCTTCAGTAGGAAATGGGCAAGCACTGTAACAAGACCAGCAGCAGGTTGCATCGAAAAGACGAAACGAAACGCACAATTCATCTGAGAAGTATTTCGGATAATATACTCCCCAAAGGGGAAAGCAGACAAGGACAAACCGAAATGAAATATCAACTTCCTCGCAAAATTTATGTAGTATTTTCAAAATGGTGTTACAGAGTATATGCATACATCAGATACAAGGAATTCACAATGGAAGATGGAAATAAATAAAGTAAAGTTTATAATAGACAAGAAAAAAAGAGAGAACCTTTTTTTAGAAGGTAAAAAGAGAGAGCCCGTTGGTACAAAGAATAGGGCTAGTCTAGTCTGCGCGCGACGAATCCTTAATGATCGAGCGGTTTCCGACAGCGTGTTTTTACTAAATACGGTAAGGTGAGGCTCACGCTCGTTTCCCTTTTCGGAGAGCTGCTGACCATGTACGTACGTGTACGATTAGGACAAGGACTATTCCCTTTAGTCGCGTCCGTGCCAATGTTTCGAGCCAAGATTTCGTTTGCACAAAATTTTGAATGATCTGGTTAACTATTCCCTTTTTTTTTGCTAAACGCGGGCCCATCCCTATTCCCTTTTCGTGAACTTGCTGCGAGAATGGCTGCGCGCGAGATAGAGGTTGCCTGTATTATTCCTTTTATCGCCCGTCCGCACTGTATTGCGCCAAATTTTTGAAAATTTATTGATCAAAACTATTCCCTTTTTGTGAAAAATGAAGAAAAATACTAAGTTTTTTTTTGAGTTATTGTGAAACCAGCGAGGTCTATTCCCTTTCCTCCACACGTTGCGGGCCGCTCGTAACAAAACTTTCGGCAAGCCGTAGAAAATGTACAAAAACAATACGACTCGCGCCGACGTCCACTCTCAACTCGGCTTACCCTAAGCCGCTGCTTTCTTGAGACGCACGGCTCGTTTTCGACTCGCCAGCCATAACCGCTGTGGGGACCTGGCGTCACGGGCTCGTCTCCTTGGCCGCGTCGCTATCGCGCCGACGTCCAATTACGACTCGCCCATGGCTCGTCTCCGTGTCCGTCGTCGCGGTAAACCGCGCCGACGTCCACTCCCGACTCGACTTACCCTAAGCCGCTGCTTCCTTGAGACGCACGGCTCGTCTTCGACTCGCCAACCATAACCGCTGCGGGGACCTAGCGTCACGGGCTCGTCTCCTTGGCCGCGTCGCTATCGCGCCGACGTCCAATTACGACACGCCCACGGCTCGTCTCCGTGTCCGTCGTCGCGGTAAACCGCGCCGACGTCCACTCCCGACTCGGCTTACCCTAAGCCGCTGCTTCCTTGAGACGCACGGCTCGTCTTCGACTCGCCAACCATAACCGCTGTGGGGACCTGGCGTCACGGGCTCGTCTCCTTGGCCGCGTCGCTATCGCGCCGACGTCTAATTACGACTCGCCCACGGCTCGTCTCCGTGTCCGTCGTCGCGGTAAACCGCGCCGACGTCCACTCGCGACTCGGCTTACCCTAAACCGCTGCTTCCTTGAGACGCACGGCTCGTCTTCGACTCGCCAACCATAACCGCTGTGGGGATCTGGCGTCACGGGCTCGTCTCCTTGGCCGCGTCGCTATCGCGCCGACGTCCAATTACGACTCGCCCACGGCTCGTCTCCGTGTCCGTCGTCGCGGTAAACCGCGCCGACGTCCACTCCCGACTCGGCTTACCCTAAGCCGCTGCTTCCTTGAGACGCACGGCTCGTCTTCGACTCGCCAACCATAACCGCTGTGGGGACCTGGCGTCACGGGCTCGTCTCCTTGGCCGCGTCGCTATTGCGCCGACGTCCAATTACGACTCGCCCACGGCTCGTCTCCGTGTCCGTCGTCGCGGTAAACCGCGCCGACGTCCACTCCCGACTCGGCTTACCCTAAGCCGCTGCTTCCTTGAGACGCACGGCTCGTCTTCGACTCGCAAACCATAACCGCTGTGGGGACCTGGCGTCACGGGCTCGTCTCCTTGGCCGCGTCGCTATCGCGTCGACGTCGAATTACGACTCGCCCACGGCTCGTCTCCGTGTCCGTCGTCGCGGTAAACCGCGCCGACGTCCACTCCCGACTCGGCTTACCATAAGCCGCTGCTTCCTTGAGACGCACGGCTCGTCTTCGACTCGCCAACCATAACCGCTGTGGGGACCTGGCGTCACGGGCTCGTCTCCTTGGCCACGTCGCTATCGCGCCGACGTCCAATTACGACTCGCCCACGGCTCGTCTCTGTGTCCGTCGTCGCGGTAAACCGCGCCGATGTCCACTCCCGACGGCTTACCCTAATCCGCTGCTTCCTTGAGACGCACGGCTCGTTTTCGACTCGCCAACCATAACCGCTGTGGGGACCTGGCGTCACGGGCTCGTCTCCTTGGCCGCGTCGCTATCGCGCCGACGTCCAATTACGACTCGCTCACGGCTCGTCTCTGTGTCCGTCGTCGCGGTAAACCGCGCCGACGTCCACTCCCGACTCGGCTTACCCTAAGCCGCTGCTTCCTTGAGACGCACGGCTCGTATTCGACTCGCCAACCATAACCGCTGTGGGGACCTAGCGTCACGGGCTCGTCTCCTTCGCCGCGTCGCTATCGCGCCGACGTCCAATTACGACTCGCTCACGGCTCGTCTCAGTGTCCGTCGTCGCGGTAAACCGCGCCGACGTCCACTCCCGACTCGGCTTACCCTAAGCCGCTGCTTCCTTGAGACGCACGGCTCGTATTCGACTCGCCAACCATAACCGCTGTGGGGACCTAGCGTCACGGGCTCGTCTCCTTGGCCGCGTCGCTATCGCGCCGACGTCCAATTACGACTCGCTCACGGCTCGTTTCCGTGTCCGTCGTCGCGGTAAACCGCGCCGACGTCCACTCCCGACTCGGCTTACCCTAAGCCGCTGCTTCCTTGAGACGCACGGCTCGTCTTCGACTCGCTAACCATAACCGCTGTGGGGTCCTGGCGTCACGGGCTCGTCTCCTTGGCCGCGTCGCTATCGCGCCGACGTCCAATTACGACTCGCTCACGGCTCGTCTCCGTGTCCGTCGTCGCGGTAAACCGCGCCGACGTCCACTCCCGACTCGGCTAACCCTAAGCCGCAGCTTCCTTGAGACGCGCGGCTCGTCTTCGATTCACCAACCATAACCGCTGTGGGACCTAGCGTCACGGATCCATTTTATTCTATACTGATCTATAAAAAAGGGTAATAGGTCAGCTAAAAATACATATTCACGCAAAAAAAAAGAGAAAAGCATGTGCATGGCCAGCTAAAAGAAAAAAAAAAAGCTAAAAGAAGTTCACGTCACATGGATGCATGTAGAAATTGTAAAAATAGAGATCCGTGCATGCAGCGAGGTCGTTAGCAGTAATCTATACTACTATTAAAAGAGCAAACTTGTTGGGATATTTTAAATCTGCACCGTTCAATATCTGATCAAACAGCTCAGATCGTCACAATGTTTGACAACTCAACAATGTCTGATTTTTCCCGTTTTACCCTCCCACCAAATCACATACTTTAAATCTGGACCGTTCAATATCCGATCAAACAGCTCAGATCGTCCCAATGTTTGACAACTCAACAATGTCTGATTTTTCCCGTTTTACCCTCCCACCAAATCACATAATACTACTAAATTGCCACTCATCTCAGAATCGTTATTTTTGTCTTTCCCTAAGTTAGGCCAAGCCTTGCCTCGACCTGTGCACCGGCGTCCACTCGCCGCCGCCTGTCTCGCAGAAGAACGCCGTGTCGCCGCGCGCCACCATGACGCCGCGCGGGGACCAGTCCCAGGCGAACCCGTCGTCCGTGGAGAGGCGGAACCGAGCGGGCTCGTCGCTCGTGACAGACATCGGCGTCTCCTCGGAGAACGGGACGGGCAGGTCCAGGAGCGGCGTCACCTCGCCGGTGAACAGGTCCACGAGGTGGCACGGGTACCGGCCGCACATCTCCGTCACGAACACCTTCCCTCCGTATGGGGACGGTACGTGTCGGCGGCCGCGCGCCAGCCGCATGGCGACATCACCGTGCATGTGGCCCTCGGGCAGGGAGAAGGCCCTGTAGCCGTCCTCGGAGCCAAACGCCAGGCACGGCAGCACGGCATGCTCCTCTGCGTCGTTATGGACCTCCTGCGAGAACTCCACAGTGGACGGACGCAACATGCATCTGAGTAGCTCGGGCGATCGTGATGTCGTTCTTCCTGGCGGGAGCAGGAGCGGTGAGCTCAGCCGACTCGATCTTAGCTTGCTGTCGTCCATGTCATCCGTGGTCAATGCCATCGTCGAGGACGGCGAGAGGCCGCTGTCCCTCATGACCAACTCTGTCCGTCCGTTGCCATGGAAGTTTTTAATTTTGATTTTATTTCTGCCGAGAAGATGCCATGCATGGTGTGGTTTATCACGATTCCATATCGTTTCCTCGAAGGACAACTGCAGGACTGCAGGAGTAAACAATCTAGCGCCCGCGCACACAGGAAAACCTGCCTCAATCCGTTCTTATGGGTCTCCTCTCCTGACAAACAAGTAGCAGCAGGTCGCGACTGTCCCCTCGCCGTGCACAAGTATAAACTACCATACCTTCAATTGAGGTCTTATACAACTACCCATCACATGTGCAATTGCACGCCTCGGATTGAAGAAAAATAGAGGTGACACAGTGCTCATTTTAAAGCCCACTTAGCAATACGATGCAATATAGTTCATTTGGCAAAACCACTTTTTTTTTTGAAAGGGCAAAACCACTTTTTGGCTAGCAGCCTTTTGTATTAATGAAGTTGCAGTAGAATATATTACCGCATATGAGGAGAAATATGAGAGGAGATAATTATCTTATTTACCAAGCAAAGTAACAGACTTTATGTGACTTGTTTCTTCATAGCAGGTTAAAGGATAAGCTTAGAAATTTTAAGCTGAGCTCCACTTGATGCTTGGCAGTTTTCTTAAATCGTCTTTGATGTTTCCATTTCAGATGAGATTTGTCGGGCGAATGAGGTAGGACGTAGGCGGAGAAAGGCCGTCGAGGCGGGATCTTCCTGGTTAGGCGGCGGAGGAATGCAAGGAGGCGGCGGTAGGCGAAGCCAGGCGAGGTGCTCATGACCGCAGGCTTGGAGGCCGATTTAATTTGACTAATTGTTATGCTCTTTTCTGTGTAGTACACATGTGTTCCACAAGCGAAAAAAAAGATAAACTATATCAACAATCCCAAAGAAAAATAACAAACACCCTCTTCAAATATCACTATTGCTATCAGGAATGAGAGTGAAATAATTCTCAAAAGATATATGGTCTGATTTTAATTTTTATCAAGAAATCTATTTAAATGGCTTGGTAAAATAACTAAGTGAAACAAATATAGATTCAAATACGTGTTTATAATATAATAACTTATGAGACGTGCGTTGCACGTACAAGTCCACTAGTAAAGAATAAAAAAGCGAGACATGTACGGCAATTAATACATCGCGATAATCAATTGGACAGAATTGAAAGGGAATAGAGGCGCGCTGTGCGCACGACGTGGAAGGAAAAGCGAGCGAGCGCTCGCGCGCTCGAAGGAAAGACAATCCGCAAAGAATACTACTCCGTAGTTAACCACGCCTCAAAACGAATACTCAGATGCATGTACAACGGTCAACGTTCGTAGAAATCGTCTGTTCGTTGCTTGATTTACGCCGCAATGGCCACCAGAGCAGCGAAGGCTAGCCCGGCGATGGCCGCCGACGTCTGCTCATACCGCGACGCGGACGCCGATGACTTGGTCGACTCGCCAACCATAACCGCTGCGGGGACCTGGCGTCACGGGCTCGTCTCCTTGGCCGCGTCGCTATCGCGCCGACGTCCAATTATGACTCACCCACGGCTCGTCTCCGTGTCCGTCGTCGCGGTAAACCGCGCCGACGTCCACTCCCGACTCGGCTTACCCTAAGCCGCTGCTTCCTTGAGACGCACGGCTCGTCTTCGACTCGCCAACCATAACCGCTGTGGGGACCTGGCGTCACGGGCTCGTCTCCTTGGCCGCGTCGCTATCGCGCCGACGTCCAATTACGACTCGCCCACGGCTCGTCTCCGTGTCCGTCGTCGCGGTAAACCGCGCCGACGTCCACTCCCGACTCGGCTTACCCTAAACCGCTGCTTCCTTGAGACGCACGGCTCGTCTTCGACTCACCAACCATAACCGCTGTGGGACCTGGCGTCACGGGCTCGTCTCCTTGGCCGCGTCGCTATCGCGCCGACGTCCAATTACGACTCGCCCACGGCTCGTCTCCGTATCCGTCGTCGCGGTAAACCGCGCCGACGTCCACTCCCGACTCGGCTTACCCTAAGCCGCTGCTTCCTTGAGACGCACGGCTCGTCTTCGACTCGCCAACCATAACCGCTGTGGGGACCTGGCGTCACGGGCTCGTCTCCTTGGCCGCGTCGCTATCGCGCCGACGTCCAATTACGACTCGCCCACGGCTCGTCTCCGTGTCCGTCGTCGCGGTAAACCGCGCCGACGTCCACTCCCGACTCGGCTTACCATAAGCCACTGCTTCCTTGAGACGCACGGCTCGTCTTCGACTCGCCAACCATAACCGCTGTGGGGACCTGGCGTCACGGGCTCGTCTCCTTGGCCGCGTCGCTATCGCGCCGACGTCCAATTACGACTCGCCCACGGCTCATCTCCGTGTCCGTCGTCGCGGCAAACCGCGCCGACGTCCACTCCCGACTCGGCTTACCTAAGCCGCTGCTTCCTTGAGACGCACGGCTTGTCTTCGACTCGCCAACCATAACCGCTGTGGGGACCTGGCGTCACGGGCTCGTCTCCTTGGCCACGTCGCTATCGCGCCGACGTCCACTTACGACTCGCCCACGGCTCGTCTCTGTGTCCGTCGTCGCGGTAAACCGCGCCGAGGTCCACTCCCGACTCGGCTTACCCTAAGCCGCTGCTTCCTTGAGACGCACGGCTCGTCTTCGACTCGCCAACCATAACCGCTGTGGGGACCTGGCGTCACGGGCTCGTCTCCTTGGCCGCGTCGCTATCGCGCCGACGTCCAATTACGACTCGCTCACGGCTCGTCTCTGTGTCCATCGTCGCGGTAAACCGCGCCGACGTCCACTCCCGACTCGGCTTACCCTAAGCCGCTGCTTCCTTGAGACGCACGGCTCGTCTTCGACTCGCCAACCATAACCGCTGTGGGGACCTAGCGTCACGGGCTCGTCTCCTTGGCCGCGTCGCTATCGCGCCGACGTCCAATTACGACTCGCTCACGGCTCGTCTCCGTGTCCGTCGTCGCGGTAAACCGCGCCGACGTCCACTCCCGACTCGGCTTACCCTAAGCCGCTGCTTCCTTGAGACGCACGGCTCGTCTTCGACTCGCCAACCATAACCGCTGTGGGGTCCTGGCGTCACGGGCTCATCTCCTTGGCCGCATCGCTATCGCGTCGACGTCCAATTACGACTCGCTCACGGCTCGTCTCCGTGTCCGTCGTCGCGGTAAACCGCGCCGACGTCCACTCCGGACTCGGCTAACCCTAAGCCGCAGCTTCCTTGAGACGCACGGCTCGTCTTCGACTCGCCAACCATAACCGCTGTGGGGACCTGGCGTCACGGGCTCGTCTCCTTGGCCGCGTCGCTATCGCGCCGACGTCCAATTACGACTCGCCCACGGCTCGTCTCCGTGTCCGTCGTCGCGGCAAACCGCGCCGACGTCCACTCCCGACTCGGCTTACCCTAAGCCGCTGCTTCCTTGAGACGCACGGCTCGTCTTCGACTCGCCAACCATAACCGCTGTGGGGACCTGGCGTCACGGGCTCGTCTCCTTCCACGTCGCTATCGCGCCGACGTCCAATTACGACTCGCCCACGGCTCGTCTCTGTGTCCGTCGTCGCGGTAAACCGCGCCGATGTCCACTCCCGACTCGGCTTACCCTAAGCCGCTGCGTCCTTGAGACGCACGGCTCGTCTTCGACTCGCCAACCATAACCGCTGTGGGGACCTGGCGTCACGGGCTCGTCTCCTTGGCCGCGTCGCTATCGCGCCGACGTCCAATTACGACTCGCTCACGGCTCGTCTCTGTGTCCGTCGTCGCGGTAAACCGCGCCGACGTCCACTCCCGACTCGGCTTACCCTAAGCCGCTGCTTCCTTGAGACGCACGGCTCGTTTTCGACTCGCCAACCATAACCGCTGTGGGGACCTAGCGTCACGGGCTCGTCTCCTTAGCCGCGTCGCTATCGCGCCGACGTCCAATTACGACTCGCTCACGGCTCGTCTCCGTGTCCGTCGTCGCGGTAAACCGCGCCGACGTCCACTCCCGACTCGGCTTACCCTAAGCCGCTGCTTCCTTGAGACGCACGGCTCGTCTTCGACTCGCCAACCATAACCGCTGTGGGGTCCTGGCGTCACGGGCTCGTCTCCTTGGCCGCATCGCTATCGCGCCGACGTCCAATTACGACTCGCTCACGGCTCGTCTCCGTGTCCGTCGTCGCGGTAAACCGCGCCGACGTCCACTCCCGACTCGGCTAACCCTAAGCCGCAACTTCCTTGAGACGCGCGGCTCGTCTTCGATTCGCCAACCATAACCGCTGTGGGGACCTATCGTCACGGATCCATTTTATTCTATACTGATCTATAAAAAAGGGTAATAGGTCAGCTAAAAATACATATTCACGCAAAAAAAAAAAAGAGAAATGCATGTGCATGGCTAGCTAAAAGAAAAAAAAAAGCTAAAAGAAGTTCACGTCACATGGATGCATGTAGAAATTGTAAAAATAGAGATCCGTGCATGCAGCGAGGTCGTTAGCAGTAATAAAGAATAAAAAAGCGAGACATGTACGGCAATTAATACATCGCGATAATCAATTGGACAGAATTGAAAGGGAATAGAGGCGCGCTGTGCGCACGACGTGGAAGGAAAAGCGAGCGAGCGCTCGCGCGCTCGAAGGAAAGACAATCCGCAAAGAATACTACTCCGTAGTTAACCACGCCTCGAAACGAATACTCAGATGCATGTACAACGGTCAACGTTCGTAGAAATCGTCTGTTCGTTGCTTGATTTACGCCGCAATGGCCACCAGAGCAGCGAAGGCCAGCCCGGCGATGGCCGCCGACGTCTGCTCATACCGCGACGCGGACGCCGATGACTTGGTCGATGACGGGGCGCCCGCCGGCGCGGTGCTGGCGTCCGCGTAGACGTCCGCGGGAGGTGAGGGAAACGGCGCCCCAAAAGGAGCGGCCCCGGGCGCCGCTGCTGCTTCTATTGCGGCGGCGGTGGCGGCGTCGTAGGGGACGGTGGTGATCTTGACGTGCATGGTGCCGTTGGTGCAGTGGCGCGGGATGCCGCAGATGAAGTAGCGCGTGCCGGCCTCCGTGAGCGCGAAGGTGGTGTTGCCGCCGGAATAGGTCTTCTCGGGGTGGCTGGTGGTGCAGCTGATGTAGTCCGCCTCCAGCACCTCCAGCACGTTGTGGTACGGCTTGTACTTGAACTCTGTCAAATTAAGTTGATGGACGCAATGTGTTACACTACCATTGTACGAAGAGAACATGTACTCCTAGATCATAGGAATGTTATACGGTCATCGAAGTCGAGGGTTACCTATGAAGTCGCCGACCATGAAGGTCTTGCGGGCGGTCCAGTTGTCGTAGTCGACGTACGTGTCCCAGCCGTTGGAGCCGTTGATGGTGTAGTTCTTCGCCAGCGCCGTCGTGGCCAATGCGGCGACCGCCATGACGGCGAGCAATGCTCCTGAACTGGCCTTCATAGCTCCCCTTGTACCTAGGATATCAATAGGCTGTTAAGGGGATCGGGAAGTGTTTGGTTCTGCGATCGTCCGATGAACGATATTGCTACAACCAGGCTAGCTAGGTGGGGGTACATATACCATGCGCTAGAACGGTCAAAGACGTTCTCTACCTATTGTTTTTTCTATTGGAAAATTGTTTATGGCCTGCCATGAAACACTTGGAAAGGAGAAGAGCTTACAGGTTGATCTGAGTACACGTAGCTAGGTATGCCGAGTTCAATGGACAAAATTTGGGATCGAAATGATTAATGTACGTCTCACCTGGTTGATTTTGGAGCGTGTTAAGATATCACTTTGACATGCGAGATTCACTAGTAAATTATTGATATAATCCCGGCCTCTACGTGAGCACAAGTCGTTGCTTTGTCCGTACCCGAGAATAATAATAACTCCCTTGTTCGTGGCTTCGTGCTTCCCATGATCGATCTTACATGTCACTGTATATGCTCTCACAACATGTTGTCATTATTGATATAATTCTTTTGCCGACGAACACGGTGTATGGAGATCTTGATTCTCATGTTTAAGCATAAGCTATCAGCCTGATGTATCTTGCACCAAAAGAAATATGTTACTTTCTCCTCTTCGTTTTGGTGTTTTATTGTTTATATGCTTTTTTTATTATAGCTTTTCTAGAACATTTTAGATTCATAATTTGTTTTATTATATTAACATGCCTCTGTTTGAAACCTTTTGCAACAAGACGAGCTTTGTATCTATCAATTGTACCATCAGCATGTTTCTTGACACGATATACCCATTTGCAATCGATGAGATTTTTGTTTGAACTTGGGGGCACCAAGTGTCATGTTTTATTTTTTAGCAAGGCATCATACTCTTCCCCCATTGCATTGCGCCACTTGGGATCCTCAAGAGCTTCAGTGAGAGAGCGTGGTTCATCTGTGGAAGCAAGCATACCAAAGCGAACAACACCTTTTTTTTCATGTATAAGGAACAGTGCCATCTTTAAATTTTCTTGGTTGTCGAATACCTTGTGAAAGGCGAGTGCGAGCTCGAGCCACAGGAGGAGCAGTAGCAGGAGGTGGCACAGAGGATCCGGCCTGAGAAGAGTCAACACCGGCATCTTCTCGAGAATCTGAAGATTCGGCGTCAGACGTGGCAACGCTGAAATGGCCAGCACCGCTGCGTGGTGCATGCGCCCCGGCAGGCGCTGTCGGAGAAGGTGATGGCATGGGCGACGTGGCAGCGCCAGACTGGCCAACGTCGCTGTCACCTGGTCCATGCGCGGACGAGGAATCTTCCGCGTCAGAAGACGCGTCCGTAGCGCTGTCCGCGGGCGGATCGGCCTCGGGATCAGCACTAGGCGCCGGATCCGAGAGATCTGCATCGGACCGACCACCTGGTTCGTCATTTTCTGGATCATCTTGTTCAGCATGGTTTTGCTCCGTTTCTTCACCGTTTTGACTGAAATTTTCACTGCTGGATGCATCTTCAGACGGAGCATCATCAAGGCCATCATGTGACACATTGTCCTGTGCATGATTAATGACAATAGGGATAATAGGCAGAGGCATATGATCATCAAGTGCATCCCATGAGTAGGTGAATGTGTGTCGGTGGGTAACAAAAGGATGTCATTACGAAGGCGTCGACCAGCATTAGGATGCAATGCAGCAAATGGAAACACATTCTCATCGAAGACAACATCACGAGAGACATAACACGACCAGTTTTGATGTCTAGACATTTACTCCCTTATGACGGGGACTATATCCAAGAAACACACATTGTGTGGAACGATAAGCCAATTTTCTTTTGTTATAGGGTCTAAGGTTGGGCCAACAAGCACACCCAAATATACGAAGAGACTCATAATTGGGTTTAGTGTGGAGAAGGCGTTCTACAGGAGTTTCAAAACCAATTACTTTGCTAGGAAGTAAATTGATTAGAAAAGTGGCAGTAAGAAAGGCTTCATCCAGAATTTCAGGGGCATGGACGCATGTGCAAGTAAGGCAAGGCCAACCTCAACAATATGACGATGTTTGCGTTCAGCAGAACCGTTCTGTTGGTGAGCATGAGGGCATGAGACATGATGAGTAATGCCAACGGTTTGAAAAAACTATGGAGTTTTTCATACTCACCACCCCAATCAGTTTGCATGGTGATTATTTTCTCTGAAATTTGCGCTCAACCAAGGCTTGAAAGTTTAAAAAGACTTGATAAACTTCAGAACGGTTCTTAAGCAAATAAATCCATGTAAATTTACTAAAATCATCAATAAAGCTTACATAGTATAAATGTTTGCCAACAGAGGCAGGTGCAGGACCCCATACATCAGAGAAAACTTGTTCCAAAGGAACAGTGGAGACACTGGTAGATACAGGATATGGCAACTGGTGACTCTTAGCTAGTTGACATGAATCACAAACATAAGGATTTATTTCAGGGGTATGCGAAATTTGATGTTTCCTAAGAACTTGCTGCACTACAAAAGAAGAAAGATGTCCTAAGCGACGATGCCATGTGGAAGACGAAGGCTTTATTGTAACGAAGGCTTGCTTGGAAGACCCGGTAGACAACGGCACTAGCGGGTAGAGACCACCATGACACGGCCCTTTAAACAGAATTCTTCACGTGGCCTGATCCTTAATGAAAAAGAAGTATGGGTGAAATTCAAGAAAGACATCATTATCTAATGTAAGCTTATGAACAGATAGAAGATTTTTAGATGCATGTGGAACATGAAGGATGTTATTAAGATGTAAACTATCATGGGGAGTATGCAACTTTGAATAACCAATATGACTTATGCACATACCCTTGCCGTTTGCCGTGTGGACGCGATCACGCCCCTTGTACTTGTCATGTGTAGTAAGCTTGTTCAGCTCACCGGTGATGTGGTCTGTAGCTCCAGAGTCTGGATACCAGTTTGTGTCCACCCCGTAGGCAGCAGCGACATTGGCTGCTTTTTCCTCTCTATCATCATCCGACTCATCATCGGACCCCTTGGAGTCATCCTTGAAACGCCACCAGCAATCGAGGCAAGATGTCCATGTATTTTGCAGATCTGACAAGTGACATTGACGTATGGGGTGGGGGCACGTCCATGACCTTTGCGGCCACGGCGGTCATCCTTCCTGCCACTGTCTTTGCGCCACGATCACGGCGGTCATCTTGGCGAGGACGGCGATCAGAGCGATCGGCATCCCAGCGACGATCATCATACCTTGGGTCATCACGTCGATCTTGGCGCCGTTCAGAGTCATAACCACGGCTGAGGTCACGGCGGTCACCGCGGTCACCGTGATCACCACGTTCATTGGAGTGTCCACGGTCACCACGCGGACGGCTATCGCGCCCACGATCATATCCACCTCGAGCAGCTGCGTTGGCCGGGACACAAAGGAAGACATCTGTCCTGTCGCCTCAAGCATGGTTTGGCGAGTATCATGAGCGCAAATCTGCGCATACAGGTCATCAAGTGTGATAGCGCTGTTGTTGTTGACAGCAGCCACCACGTCGTTGTAGCCTCCATCAAGGCCATTTGTTATGTATCCAATCATCTCATCCTCATCTACTGGCTTGCCCACAGCTGCAAGTTCCGAAGCAAAGCCCTTCATCTTTGCAAAGTAGACAGACGCGGTGAGATCATTCTTCTTCGTGCTATTGAGCTCTCCTCGCAGCTGATTGATCCTCGCACGAGAGCCAGCACTGAACATGTTGGTGATAATAGCCCAAACACCGGCCGTCGATTCCACACCGACGACATGGGCAAGGATTTCCGGTGAGAGGGAATTGATGATCCAGCTCAACACCGTGGCGTCCCGCAGAACCCATAGATCATATGCAGGGTTGGGAACCATGATTTTCTTCTTTTCTTCATCCTCTACCTCCACAAGTTTCGCCGGCGCCTTCTCGGTCCCATCAAGCAACCTTGGACCTGAGAAGCACGGAGGGCGGGAGAGACTGGGTCTTCCAGAACAGATAGTTCGACCGAGTCAATTTTTGCGAGGGAGGGTTCCCCAAGGAAGCAGTCAGGGCGTGGCCGACGAGGAGGACGCCATGAAGCTGTCGGGGAGGTTTTCCGATCGTAGATCGTGAGGGATGTAGGGTTTTCCGATCAAAGAGATCGTAGGAGGGATTTGTAGATTTCCGATCGATAGGATCGTGTAGAGGGTTTTGGTTTTCCGATCGAGAGGATCGTGGGAGGGGCTTATGGCGGCGGCGGCTGGAGAAGCGGCGGCGGCAGCGGCTAGGTTTTGTGGATCGTGTGCTCTGATACCATGTCAAAGTTACGTAGCGGAACCGATACCTCTCCGAGGCTCGGGATACGTGTTTATATATGGGTAGAAAGAGGCCTCTACCATGGCTTACAAGAGACGTATTTGGGTCGGTATACTATACCGTACCCAGTACATATTGTTACATGATATGAATTCTAACAGATTTATCTTGATTACAATACTATCTAGATGTTTCTACTTTGTATCATGGTTGGCTTTGTACCGAAACTGAATTTAGAGGTTAAAGTGTGCACTGTCCTGGAACTAAAAACTGCGTGATTTTTCTTGGGGAACAATTGATTGGGAGTAATTACACTATATCCTGCTGCTGTTCTTCGCGGTGTATAGTTTCTGGAAGTTATTAATTAGGTTATGTCATGATCTATGATCTTCGTGCAATTCTGTATGTTTGTTATGCCAAGACAGTCTATGATCTTCTGTACAAACAGTTATCACCTGTAGATAGTCCATGATCTTATATTCAAACTTGTAATTAATCGAGATTTTGTCTTTCCTTTTCCAGATGCTGCATTTTCTTGGTATTTATTCTGTCAAGTACAGTCAAGTACATCAAGATGTCCAGTCAAGCATCTTATCAGCAATGGAAGCCATGAACTTGTTAGCATGATCAGACCCTAAGCACCATTCTCCAGAGAAGCAATGAGTTTGTCGACTAGGCGATACTTTTAACCTGCTATCTTGTCCATGTAACAGAGATTGAGAGTTCACTAATGTTAGCATTTATGTCCTTTTTTTTCGAGGAAAGGATCCAACGCATATATTCAGGAAACCCAGCACAAATTACAAGGAGGTCCAAAGAAAGAAAGAAAATTACAACGGACTCCAGGAAAAAGCACAAAGCACCCTGAGTAACCTGCAGAAAACTCAATCGGATCCACCGCCGTAGCCCCAAGATCCTAGGCGACGCCGGCGCCGCCGTACCGCCTGCCGCCAGAGAGAAGGCACCTCCACACTTGTAGACGACCGCTGAGCCGTCCGCCGCCGCGCGACGGAAACCGAAGACGTTGAACGAGCACGGCCACAGCGCCCTCTCCACCGCTCCACCCAACATCCAGCTGCCGCACCGCCACCCAGGACCACCACCAGCACCAGCAGACAACCTCCAGACGGCCGCTCCCCTCGCCCCACGGCCGGCCGCAGCAAACACGACGAAGGACCACCACACGCACCTCCACCAAAAGCAGATCACCACCACCCACCAGCTCCTCCCCAAACCACCACGGACGGCCAGAGAAGCAAAGCAGGAGGAGGAGATCCGACGACACACCTTCACTACCTCATCACAGCACCTTACAGATCCCACACCGTCCCTGAGGTAGAAGACGGTGCAGCAGCGACCGATCCGAAGGACGGGAACTCCAAATCGCAGAGTAGGAAACGTCGCCATGTCCCCCACCTGCAAGGAGTACACAAACTCCACCACCCACCCGACGAGCACGCTGCCGGACCGGAGAAGGGAAGTAGAGGACATATTCTTCACCGCCGCCAGCACCATCTCCAGAACGAAGCCGACGAGGAAGGATAGGAAATAAGACATAACTAAGCCTAATCTACTGCCGCACGACGAGATCCAACAGCTCCCCCCACCTCACGACGCCGCGGCGGCGCCGGAGGCGGAGGGAGCCAGCGAATCCGCCGGCGGAACTCGGGATCGCCTTTTTTCGCCTCTGTCTACTGTAGCACGAAGGGGAAAGGCGGATTCTTCTTTTGTGCCTAGCATTTATGTCCTTGTTGCTACTAGAACATTTCATCTTGATTTTCTAAAGTTCCAGTTTCGTTGTGAAATTTTTCTAAAGTTGGTTTGCTAATGCTTGTCTTGTATGTACAATCTTAGTCCCAGTTTTGTTAGTTTGGAAGATGTAGAACAGTAGAAGCTTTTTGCATACAGGAGAGAGCAGAGCGTGAAGCAGTTCTGCTAGTCTGGGCATGATTTTGATTTCCTTTTTTCTTTTATTATTATTTGTTGACGAGGTATTACTGTGTTAAATGTGTTTATAGTACTAGTAGTAAGAATTAAGAACCACCGAAATATTTCATATCTGCCCCCGGAGCTAGCAGCATGTGGCCCAGGACGGCGAAAGAGCGTGGACGAATCGTTCAGAGCGAGAGGCACAATGCGGCGTCGCGGCGCCGTTTAATCACACAAAGCTGCCAGCGGCAGCCGTAATAACCGCATCCATGATATGTGGCCGATGCGGCTATGCCCACAACGCCCAGCAAAAAGCGCCACTTACATCCTGACACGCGACCCAACCGCACCCGCTATTGCTCCGCTGCACTGGTTGATTCACAAGGCTGAACAAGTTCAAGCCCTCTCCCAATCCCGCTGCCATCCGCTCGTCTCAGAACAAGCTTATATGCAGATGACGTCGCGATATTTCTCAATCCCAATGCAGAAGATATTGATGTAATTGCTGAACTTCTTAAGTTGTTTGGAGATGCCTATCTAAATAAATGCGCCATTTACCCGATTAGGTGCACAGCACAGGAGATCAGCCCACTGCTTCAGCCGCTGCCCGTGCCAATTCTTAGTTTCCCGTGCAAGTATTTGGGGTTACCTCTTCATCACACAAAGCTGACTAATGGAGAGCTGCAGCCATATATAGATAAAGTGGCAGCAAGGCTTCCAAGGTGGCGGGGCAAGCTCATGAATGTAGCTGCTAGATTGACGTGGGTTAACTCAGTTCTTTCTGCCATCCCTATTTTCATGTTGACAGTGTTTAAATTGGGAAAGTGGGCGATTAAGAAAATAGATAAGATTAGAAGAGATTTTCTGTGGAAATCCAAGACTGGAAACAATGGAAACACTAAAGGAATATGCTTGGTTAGTTGGAAGAATGTTTGCAAGCCCAAAGCTTTGGGGGGGCTCGGTGTCTTGGATCTGAACTTATTTAGCAGGGCTTTGAGGCTTCGTTGGAAGTGGTATGAATGGAAAGATAGAAACAAACCATGGATTGGAACCAAGGTTCCATGTGACAAGGTTGACTCCTCCCTCTTTGATGCATGCACCAAAATTACCATTGGAAGGGGGGACATCGCCAAATTCTGGTCATCAAAGTGGTTGGACGGAACTGCTCCTGCTGATATTGCCCCCAGCCTATTCAAATTGTCTCGCTTAAAGAATCTATCAGTACAACAGGGCATGGCAAATGACAGGTGGATGACTGGGTTCCAAAGAATCTCAACGGAAATCCAACTTCGCGAATTCACTGCCTTATGGATTAAACTGCAAGGGGTTAACCTACTGGATGCAGAGGACAATATTACATGGCAGGTCACGGCTTCTAGGCAATACAGTTCTAGCTCAGCATATAGCATCCAATTCATTGGATCCTTCACCACTATCAATTACTCCAAATTGTGGAAGGCCAGAGTTCAGCCAAAGTGCAAGTTTTTCATGTGGCTTTGGCTGCGGCAGCGTATTCTTACGGATGATCAGCTACATATCCGTGGAATTGACCACGCCGCCTCCTGCTCATTGTGTGACCAAGAATCTGAAACTGCAACCCATTTGGTGTTGACCTGCCCTTTGCTTGCACCATCTAGCATATGTTGGCCGAGTGGACTGGATGTCAATACTTGCAGGTTCAGAGAAACCAATTCTCCTCGCCGGAGGAGTGGTGGCTTTTCATGACTGAGAAGTTGACAAAGGATGAGCTGCTTGTCGCAATCTATGGAACCTGGCATATTTGGAAAGAGCGCTGTCGGGCGTCTTTCAACAGAAGGCAACCACCGAGGTTAACCTTGTAGTTTCCATCAAGGATGACTTGCTGCTATTGGGCTCCTATCTTCAGGATGTTGAGCGTGGGGATTCCCATCTTGAGTCAGGCAGCGGATCTGATGTTTTTTGGGAGTAGTCCACCTAGTTTTCTATGTTCCCTTTTATTTTCCCTAGCTTCTTGTTTCGGCTAGCTCCTCCCTAGCTTGTAACAGACTATTCTCTCCTCTTAATTGATTTGGCAGAACAACTGCCCGTTTACCTTCAAAAAATTTCCTCCCAGATCATGACCTCGCTGACTGACTCGCCGTACTCCGTTCCCCATCAGCTGCTCCTCCAAGGCAGCAACAGTTCGATCGGTTCCGTTTGTTCGTCGCTGTCGCCTGCCCGGTGTCAACCACTACCCGCAGTGGAATAATCTTTGGCTCACGCGGTAGCTCATGCGGTAGGGCGCCCATGCGCAATCTGGTAGTGGAATAATCTTTGGCTCATGCGGTAGGGCGCCCATGCGCAATCTGGTATTGCGCATGGGCACCCTACCGCATGAGCCAAAGATTATTCCCGCCCGCAGTTCTCTGCCGCTCAACCTCAGTTTCACCAGCTCAACCTCAACTCCATGACGGCCATGACCATGCGACGCCGTCTTGCTCTTTCCAACCACCACGCCGCAGCCCTCCTCGTCATCCTCGCGTCCTTCAGCTCCCCGCTCACCGACGTGCAGCCGCTGCCGTGGCAGCTCTGCGACACCGCCGCCGGAAACTACACGGAGGGCAGCGCCTACCAGGCCAACATACGCGACCTCGCCAGCGGCTTCCCCAGGAACGCATCCGCGTCCCCGGTCCTCTTCGCCAAGGGCGCCGCCGGCACGGGGCCGGACGTCGTCTACGCGCTCGCGCTCTGCCGCGGCGACACCAACGCCTCCTCCTGCGCGGCCTGCGTCGCCGCCGCCTTCCGGAACGCGCAGCAGCTTTGCGCCTTCAACAGGCACGCCACCATGTTCGACGACCCCTGCATCCTCCGCTACTCCGGCCACGACTTCCTCGCCAACATCACCGACAACAGGGGCAAGTTCGTCGCCGCCAACCCCAACAACGTCAGCGCGGGGGCGGCGGCGGCGGCGTTCGACGCCGCGTCCGACCGTCTCGTCAACGCCACTGCCAACTACGCGGTGAAAGACCCGAGCCGGCGGTTTGGCACGGGGGAGTAGGTGTTCGACGACGAGACTTACCCCAAGATTTACTCGCTAGCGCAGTGCACGCCGGACATGACGGCGGCCGACTGCCGGAGCTGCTCGGGGACATCATTACCCGGTTCACTCCCCAGTATTTTTGACTGGTGGAATAGAGCAGAGAAAGTATATATCAAGATGCGCCTTATCTGGTTGTCAAAAAATGCGCCTGATCTGAGATCTACATCCTTTTTTTATTGTAGGAAGAACAATACATAGGACAGGGTTGGTCTCGGCCATTACACTGCCTATAGCTTTTTTTTTGATTTTTCATACTTGTATTCATACGTAGAGCAAAGCATTACAAGGCCAGATACAAGCAAAGAAAAAACAAGGAGAATACAGAGGACAGCACTGCTGCGACACGCCATCTTCAACCTCGAGAAACTCCAGCACGCGCGACCTCCACCGCCGGAGACACGAAGGTAGCAGCCGCCCGGAGCCCTGAACCATGGAGCGGAAGAGCTCCTAGCCCGAAGGCGTTGATGAGCCGCATCAACCACCAGCTCCGACGAGCTGGATCTGAAGACGGAGATGGTCCATCGACCGGGGACACGCCCCAAGCACCTTCCGCGCCGGATCTGGGGCCAGCGCCACACCACCTCACCGAAGGTGGCCAGATCCACCACCTGCAGACCACACCCACACAGCAGCCGCCTCGCACCTCCTCCTCCGGCCTCCTGTACACCCGTCACCAGCCTGCCGCCGACGCCGGAGAGAGCAGCGGCAGAGCGGAGACACACCTGCAGCCTGGAAGCACCGTCGAGGACGACGCCGAGGAGGGGAAGCTGCAGAGCACCAAAACGACGACGCCGACCACCCCGCCACAGCCGCGCCGCCCCGAAGCCCCTTATCTACATGCCGGAGCGCAGATCTGGGGATTTGTAGCGCCCTGACCCGACTGCTATACAGTGATACTGCGTCCACGGTTATCCGATACCACCGGACACACTATCACAGCATAATAGAGAGATCAAGACTAGTGGAACAACTGGCACATCATAGACTCTACGACACAAAGCATATAGTTCAACTCTTATACTAGAAAAGATAGCAAATGACAACCAGAGGTCACAGACCCAACATTACAACAAGCGGAAGCAAATTAAGTTGTTCTAAACAACAAGATCCAGATTATGGCCTAAGAGGCCTACACATAAACATCCAGCGCCAGCTGCTCCGGGATGTCCCAAGCTGCCACCTGGGAACCCCAGACTACTCGTCGACGTCCACAAAAAACCCACCTTCGAGGTCGGTGAAGTCCTCCTCTGAAACAAAACAAACGACGTTGAGTTCGACGAACTCGCAAGATTATATATAGAGCTTTAGCTCGATGAGGCTTTCAAGGTTTTATGGCTGTTTTGCATAAAGCTGATTTTATTTATGAAAAACATAACACATTGGCATCGACTATTCAGAGTATTTTTAAAAGAGGTAAGAAGTAACTCTTTTCTTTGATCACTTTACTCATCAACAACCATCATCAACCATTGTACCTGTTCATCAAAGGCACCTCCCCGAATCACCCTCGAGGAAGCTCACCTTTCAATCTTGAGTGGTACCTCTAGTACCCAGTTTTTAATCATTCCGTTCGAGTTATTCTATGATCTTACCTTCACTTCCCAAGTCGTCCATAACCGCGGACACGGCTTTTCGAAAAGATTTACCCTGCAGGGGTGTACAATGTTTGCCACGCGTACCGTCCGGCCCATTACCTAGCTTTTAGCTCTCTTCCTTGGAGAGCCGGCTGGGTGGGAGCGGTGTCGACTTCTCCCTCGTTAAGGACTTTCCAGGATCATCAGTGGCGGCAGGACAGCCAGTGCCTCCAACACCGCCCCACGGCCACTCATTTTCCTAACACCACCATCCTCATCTCAGTTCATCCACCATCATCACGCACGCGTAAATGGAAGCCCGAACTAGAGGACCCTGGCTAGCCCGCCCGAGTTATTTAGTCTATGAGGGTTCCTGCACTGCGAATGCATAGGCCTCACGCATGGTTGCACGCTCAGTCTTGGTTCAAGAGGTATAGAACTCGCACCTAGGCGGCGAGAACGAGACAAAGCACCACAACCACAGTGGCCTCTCATCCCCACCTTTAAGCATTTTATTATCCGTCACCACAATTTCCTCCACCATCACTCTCATCTCATCACCTGTTTCCAACATGAACCATCCATCGTATAGCTATGCAATTAACTAAGCATGGCTAAGCATCAACATAGCATAGTAGGTATTTCAGGCCAACGATACAAACCTATGGATAATAGGAGGGAAAACAGGTATTGGCATCGGAAACTTAATGCAACTATAGGATACTCTAATCCAATAAAATTGACATTTGGAACCGCATGCAATATTATAGTGGAGAAAATAGTTGCGGAAACATAGGATAAGATATGCTCAGAGGGGGATTACGCTTGCCTTGCTCAACGTGCTGGTAGTACGGATCTTCGGGGTATTGTGGAGTAACCCCGGCTGCTGGATCTATCGAGGCATAGCAACGTAAGAGCAATCAATCACCACACATACTTTAACAGATGCAATGCGCAAACACTTTATGACATGACATGACAGTTTTAAATCCCGGGAGTAGGAGGATTCGACTATTCAGATTAAACGGAGTTCGGGTGCTTAGGGGGGGGGCGCATCCCGGATATACCGTGAATTTAGGTCATGAACGAACTTTACTTGTTGATTAAGGAAGATGGAACCATATGTTGCACTTGGATATAAGATGTCATGATCAGATGATGCAATGCAGGGTATCGGTGATTTAATAAACATGACAACCATTTAAAAGGTTTGTTCAAGAATTTCCGGATATTCGGGTATATTACAACTTTTTATGGTAGACCGACAGAATTACAAGTTAAAACATTTGAATTCCTCTTTTAATTATGCCTGGTTATTATTTAAATCCAACACATTATTAACACTTAACCAAAATAGGAAGAAAAATAACAAGAAACAGTACATTTTCTTTTGTGCTGGGCAAAATCGGAATATCCGGTTTATATACACTCGGAATATCCGGTCGAGGAAGCTGAACAAAGAATCGGCTAAGGACTAAGAACTTCCTCGTACTGATGTTCTTCGGAACATCCGAATTCATCTCACTCGGAAAATCCGATCATCGTGGGAGACGGAAATGCGGCTAAGGACCTAACTCAAATCTTC
Organism: Poa pratensis; assembly: GCA_947311845.1. Taxonomy (NCBI): domain Eukaryota; kingdom Viridiplantae; phylum Streptophyta; class Magnoliopsida; order Poales; family Poaceae; genus Poa; species Poa pratensis. Next base: position 111,521,166 of record CAMZMU010000107.1, on the reverse strand, counting down.
GCACTGGAACTGATCGGAAAATCCGATTGCTATCAAACCGGAATATCCGACACGCGGCAACATGCGGCGACGGCGAGCCTCCGTGAACCACGGCGAGGCTACGGCGTCACAGGGCGAGAGGGGGACAACGGAGGCAGTGGGGAGGATCGCTGGCTCACCCTAAACTCGTTCGCGTGCTTGGAGAGGCCGGAGGTACGGCGACGGCGACGTATTCGTCCGCGACGACGGCGGGACGGCAGCGGCGGAGTCGGGGACGGCGGCCTCGATTCCGGCTAGCCCAGCTCGGTTCCCTTGGTGGAGAGGTAGAGGAGGCCGAGGCGGAGCTTCCTACGGCCTTGGCTTCGCTCGGGAGCTACTCAGTCGACGGCGATGTGGCGGCGACGGCGTGCTCGCGTGCGGCTCCGTGGAGAGAGAGTTGGGGAATGAGAGGAGAGAAACTCGGGGGAGGGAGCAGGTGAGCAGGTAGGGCTCGTGGAGGCGTGCTCCTTGCAGGGGAGAGTAGAGAGGAGGGGGCCCGGGCGCGGCGTGCTGCACGGCCACGGCGACGGCATGGCCACGGCACTGTGGCGCCAGTGTCCAGGAGAGAGACGACCATTTCACGGATAACCCCCTGGAGAAAAATTTGTTCATCACCGATAGGTCCTCCTCTAATTACAAAGAAGCCCTTTTCTGTTTCTTTTTAAAACCAGTAGTACTTCTCTGATTTAATTGGGGCATTTAAACATTTTAGAAAAATATGAAATAATTTGTGTAGCCTTTTTATATCATGTGGGAGCTCCACAAAAATTGGCGCCTCCAAATAAAATGTTTTGAACCACCTTTGTTTAGAAAGGTGGGATATGGCATTTTGCTAAATTCAAAAGTGTTGCTCCTTTATATTTTTAGAGCAATTTCAAAATATTATTTTGGACTCTTGAAACTTCCTTGACAATTATAAGATGTCCAGCATTTGTGTTCTGCAAGTTTGAGTGCTTTCACGGTTTTGAAATTGGGTGAAGCACATTTGGCAATTTGGTTTTTAAATGTTGCCAAACCTCCACAATTCCCTAGCAACAACCACAATTCCCTAGCAACAACAACAATTCCCTAGCACAATTCCCTAGCAACAACAACATGATGCTTGATGCCATGATGCAATGAACACAAAAGTGGAAAATTTACACCGGTTTTTTAGGTTCTCAAACTTCGGGCTGTTACAGGATTCCCTATCCTCCCGCCGCCGGAGCGGCCGACGGAGGGTGAGAAATCCCCGGATACGCCGGCGGCCGCCGGGAGAAGCCGAGTCGGCTCCGAATTCGCCTCTGTGCACTGTAGAAGAGGGGAGGTTTCCAGAAATAGGACGAGTGTTTTGAGAAGCAAGTTTACTGCCTATAGCTGCTGCATTACTACTCGTTGCAACGTGCGTTTGCTTTTGGAGGAGGAGGAGAAAACATGCAGAAAGAAAGCCGCCAGTAACATGTAAGATAGTCTTCTCGTTTTAAGGACATTAAACCCTTTACAACATCATACTCCGATTTGCTCCTGCTTGACCTATTGGTTTTTTTATATATAAAGTGAGCTTTATTACTTAAAATGTTTAAGTATTACACTTAGCCTCTGCATAACCAAGATGCACACAGCCGAAACAAGTCTGAAGTTCGAAACATAAAAAGCCGAATTACATTTCATAATGAAATTGTAAGAACGCCTATGGTGGTGGAGGGCCAATTCGCAAATTATGCTGCCATTCATGTCGGGATAAAAAGTCTCTCGCCGTATCCTCCAGTTTGTGTTCTGCAAGTTTGAGTGCTTTCACGGTTTTGAAATTGGGTGAAGCACATTTGGCAATTTGGTTTTTAAATGTTGCCAAACCTCCACAATTCCCTAGCAACAACCACAATTTCCTAGCAACAACAACAATTCCCTAGCACAATTCCCTAGCAACAACAACATGATGCTTGATGCCATGATGCAATGAACACAAAAGTGGAAAATTTACACCGGTTTTTAGGTTCTCAAACTTCGGGCTGTTACAATTCTACCCCCCTTACAGGAATCTCGTCCCGAGATTCTAAGGTTGTGGAAAGAAGTCGGGATACTCCTCGCGTAGACTAGACTCTCTTTCCCAAGTCGCTTCTTCCTTGGAATGGTGCGACCACTGAATCTTGAGGAACTTGGTAGTCTTGTTACGGGTCTTCCTTTCGGCTTCATCCAGGACACGGATAGGATGCTCGCGGTAAGTAAGATCTTCTTGGAGATCTAGCTCTTCATGATTGACCCCATGGATAGGATCCTTGAAACACCGGCGAAGTTGAGAGACATGAAACACATCATGCACATTTGGGAATATGACCGGTAACTCCAACTTATAAGAATGATCTCCTCGCTTGGCCAGAACGGTGAAAGGGCCAACATAGCGAGGTGCCAATTTCCCTTTGATACCGAAACGTCGAACGCCACGAAGGGGAGAGACGCGGAGATAAGCTTTATCACCAATTTCATAGTGAATTTCCTGATGGTGCTTATCATAGTAGCTCTTCTGCCTAGTGTAACACCCCAAAAATTTAGACCGAATTTTAAATTAAATTTTGGACGCCGGAAAAACTTTTCGGGTTTCTAAATTTTCTCTTCGAACCCGTTGGTCTTTGATTTGACTTTGGTTTCGCTCTCTCAGAAAATTCCCAGCCATTCTCGATCTTTGTCGACCTCCACCATAATTCCATGACCTTGTTTTATCTGTCAAACATCTGTTCCATCTGGAGATTGCAAAAAACCCTTCTGCCTGTCCTACTAAAGCCCCCACTGCAATCTTAGCTTGGAATAAATTCTACCAAGCTATCATATGGTTCCCTCATACATAGAGATCACTTCCACGAAATAATATTTCCTGGTCCCATGCAATATCCCAAAGTTAAACCCTATTTCCTATTATGTCGGTTTCAATCCGGAAATTATCCAGACACCTTCCACTCATCCAAAAATTCTACAATTTTGGGGAGATGCATAAATCCACCTCCTGAACATTTCACTCCACTGTCCCAACCTCATTTGAGCAATATTTGAGGCAGTGGTGAAAACCCCATTGCGTTTGGAGCCCCGAGTCACCGGGAACGCGACGATGCCGCCCGTGTCGCGTCCAGGACGCGCGCTTTGCTTAGACCCTAAACCCCGATTACTGCTGTGGACGGTGCCTAATCCGTCTGCTGCAGTGCATCTCGTGCCTCCCCTGTACGTCCAGCAGCCTCACCCCTCCTCGTTCTTATCCTCCCGGGTGGAGGAGAAATATCTGGAGGCAAACATCCCCTGTGTAAAGCCATCCAAAGCAGCCTGAGCAAACACTAGCCATTCCACACCTTCTCCTCTCCCTCTGGACCGCTCTCTCGATGCACACGAGCGGAAACTGTGCCCCTCCTCTTGCCATGGCTGTGAAGCACCACCACTTGCTCACCCCGGCCCTGCCCTCCCTCTGCAGCCGAGCCTCCTCTCTCGCTCGTCTCACTCCCCTCCACCCCCTTGAGCTCGCGCAAGAGGAAGAGGTGGCCGCCATCACCGCCACGAACGGCGACCATCATGGCCGTACTGCGGAGCACGCGGGCGCCGTGCGCAGGGGCCGCCCCCGCCAGCAGTGAGCCCTACCCGGGCGCGGCGTAGGTCGAGGACCTCCCCGTGGTCCTCAGCTGGCCTCGCCGGGCCGCCCGCCGCCGGCGGCGGCAGTTTCCCCGAGCGTGGCCACCATGGCCGTACCGTGGTCGCGGCGCGGTGCGTGGAGACCGTCCCCGACTGCCAGGACCTCGCCCTGGACGCGGCACGATGGTGCGGTCCCGTCCCCGCCACTGGCGCATGGCGGGGTGGATTAGAGCGACGGCGCCCAGCCGTCCGTGCTCTCCCGTGCCGCAGAGGAAGGAAGAGGAGAAAGAAAGGAAGAGGAGAAAGAAAGAAAAAGGAAAAGAAGAAAAGGAAAAGGGGAGAGAGGGAGAGACCGACAGGTGGGCCCCGGCCCTACCTGTCGGGTTGAGTGGTGGCGCACTGGCCGTTTCCGTGTTCCCGCGCGGAAAGCGTATTTTCGGAGAATACGCGACCGGCCCAGCCCAGAGCAGAAGCAGCCCGCGGCGTTTTTTTTCTCTCTGGGTATCCCGCGGTACTGGCAGACCGAGATCCTAAACCGTGGTGTTCGTGACCCTCCAAGCCAAATGGCGTTGATCTTCGGAGGCAAGCTAACCCCTTGCTATGAGCCGTCCTACAATGCTTGTTTGTTTATTTGCTAAATACCATACCGGGTGTTTATATCTGTCTCCTGTTCTATTGTTATGTCTGTCTACTATTGTTGCATGTCTGTTATTATTCTTGTTTAATAGGTTGCTTCGATTATTGCTCCTGCCATGTCATATTCATCATCCATGTATGCATTAGAATGATGTGTGAATTATCTGTGCGCCTCGCACTTGCGTGGCTTTGTCGAACCCTCTAAATAAACAACAATAAAACATGTGTCCCTATGATTGTTTGCTTCTTCTTCTTCGCCGAGGTGAGGAGCGGACGAATGTCGTCTTATGATCCTCGGAGTTGGGGGCATTTGCCAAAAGAGTTATTTGCTTGTTATCTCTCCATCAAATATGGTTGGCGTAAGCCACCCGGACTGCGACGCTTGGGAGCTGACTTTCCATTTGGTTCTTTTTGCCAAGATTGCTGACACCACGTCAGATAATCCTCGAGTGGAATGGATGCTTTCTTTCTTATGATTGCTTTTCGGTTCATTGTTTGGAGGCTACATGCCTCACCAACTTTGTAATTAATCTGCGAGGGCGCTGGCTGGAGGAACCGCCACAGTCGTCCGATCAAACCAACTAAGCTATATTTGTAGTTGATCTGTGGTGGCGCTTGTTGGCGGGATCGCCACGATAGTCACCCGGTCGACGCTAACCAACTAGTTGATCTGTGGTGGCGCTTGTTGGCGGGATCGCCACGATAGTCACCCGGTCGACGCAAACCGACTAAACCATAATTCGTAGTTGACCTGTGGTGACGCCGGCTGGAGGAACCGCCATAGTCACGCAGTTAATACAAACAAACTATTGCTTGAATCATGATGTGCTAATGTCTTGATGTTTGATGATATATTAGTATGTTTTTGTGATTGTTGTGTTGGACTAATCATCTGATGTTTGGACTTGTTATGATGAAACTTGATTAAATGAAACACCCCTCCAAACTTCGATAGGGTCAGTCCATAGTGCCACTAATCTGAACATCGAAAGCACTACCACTGTCGCTCACATGGGCGGGCCTTGACCTACGTAATCCTATTGAGCCTCCTTTGATGCCACCCTTTTTGGCAAGTCTAGTCGGTTACCATAGTTGGTTGGGGCTAGTCTTGCGAAGGTTCCGGAGCTAGGCGTCGCTCATGGGTTGGGGACGTGCCGGATTCACTTCTGCATAAGGCATATAGTTATGTCGGTGGCTATATAGGGAGTGTCTTGATGGCGTGAACGGTTGAGTGAGTGTATCAGACCGTCTTATGGATGTGATCCTAAAGTACCGGTTGTTAATGATCCACTTGGATGAGTGAAGTATTGCAACCTCTCGAGAGTGTCAAATCTGGATGTCTAGCCTCGTTCCAAGGTTATGGAACAACAGTTCAGTGTCGGTCACACTATTGTCTTTGTCGAGTCAGGAGGTTAAACATAAGTTCTGTTTGAAAGAAAGATGAACAACCTGATTTCACTAAATGAACAATAAGTTGATGCAGGGAATGTTACTTGAGATGTGATTGTGAACCAAGTTTAGGGATGGCGGTGTGATGCGTTGGGGAGCCTATAGTTAGGCCAGAGCCCACGTCAACCGTGCATGCCCAAGTGAAAGGATGAGGCCAGTGGGCCTAGCAGTGATCACAGGTGCTGTTGTGTATTATTTGGTACCCACTTGGTACCCCCGTTTTCTCGTCACAGGTAAGCCCTTTGTATGATTGCCGGTGCACGATCCAACCCCACCTGGCTTGGACTCTGTACTGGTGATACCCCCGTTGCTTGCTTATGACATGTTTGGTTGTCAATGCCATGCTACTTTTATGTCATGTATCTAGAGTGCACCTTGACATGTTGTAGGATTTTATTTCCAGTGTATACCTTGTTGCGATTGTTGGATTGTTTGTGGTGAGGGTTGATACTTGCTGAGTGCATAATAATGTACTCACGGGCCTTGTGATTGTGGCCAGATATCGGCGAGGAATCATCTTCTACCTTAGCAAGGAGATGGAGCAGAGCGTGCTAGGATCAGTAGCCCAGCCAGATACCTGTGGAGTGGAGCCACTCCAAGCCGTTGCCTCATTTATGTCTTCCGCTGCCAGTTAAAACTCTGAGTTGGGCCATGCTTGGCTTGATTTTTGTAAAGCCTCGACGGCCTTGTAAACCCTTTTGTAGCACTTTGTGCCTGATTGTGTAATGATTTCCGCTATGTTGCATTGTCGTAACGTGCGGCCAGATATCTTGGGCTGGCGCACGGGGCGAGTGCCCTTCTGACAAGCTGTGCCAGAAGGGGGTGCCACAGAGCATGGTATCAGAGCCAGGCTGGCTGTAGACTACCCTAGCATGGAAAACCCCGCCTTACTTTCGCCCGACAATGAGCCCGATGGATTTAACCCATCCCCGCCTAACCGGCATGGCTGGTGTCGGTCCACAGTAAGGTGCAGTAGGACGTGTCCCATTCCCTGAGTGAGGCTCGCCGGTTTCTTCCAAGAGAAGAAGCGACACAACCCCGTATATGAGACCCAGTCCTAGCTGCCGCTTATCCCCACCCTCGCCTGCTATCCTTAGCCAACCCAGCTCTCTTGAAGCGGGATCCCGCAAAGGAATCCCGCATTCTCATCTCATCCTACACCCATAGCCAGAGGAATCCGATGGCAAACCCCAAGGTCATCCTGGAAACCACCGCCGCTGAGTATGGCGGATTCCCAGTGATTCTTCGGAAGGCCGTCTCTGATACTCTTGGCAGGCCTGATCTCCCTCGGTATGTGGTGTTCGAGAACTCACTCCCGCTAGACGGGAGTGAATTTGAGCGAACGTGCATATCGGCTCGTGTCCGTTGGGCACAAGCATGACGTACCTGATCCCAGGTAGGAGCATGCCCACTCTTGCTCAAGCCATCCAGATAGCAGCCTATGAAGGTCTCGTCCGCCTACGGTACTCAGAACCCGCAATGGCGAAAAGTCGAGCTTTCCACTTTCTCCCAGCCCGACCCCAACCTGGCGCGGAGGCCATCCAAACCTCCATCGAGGGCGAAGCCGACCCTGCCGTCATCACCCTGGTCACCTACGCAGCTGCAATGACCAGGTTCAGCAATTCTCTGATAGAAGAACTCGCAACCACAAGGCGCAGCCTTGGTCACGCTCACTTGCAACAGTGTCGAGCAAGGAACCCACCTACCCTCAACCATGGGCAAGCTCGAGGTACCGGAGCCCCAGTCCCAGATGACTTGCTGGAACGCAGTCTGGTGTGTCTGTGGCGCAAGTACTAGCCCGAATTCAGCAGCAACCCCAAGAACAAGGTGTAATCCTTGAAGGCAGGCCGTGATTCCCCACCCCCGGAAGATGCAGATGTGGACACCACTCTTCGTCTTGGCACCGCTCCACCGACCCCCAGAGGCGTCAAGCGGAATAGAGCCCCTGTTTGTTTAGTCTGAGTGACGCTCGTATGTTGGTAGGTGAGAAGCCGTGAGCTTGTTTGTTTTGTTGCTTGTTTCCCTTGTGTTGGTTGTAATGCAAGTTTGTTGTCTGTTTCCTGGTTGATGTCGAATCAGCCCGAAATAAAACTTGGTATTCTTATCCTCTGGTTAGCCACTTGGTTGACACATGATGGAATCATGCCTTTCTTTAGTTAAAGGTTTGGAAGAAAAGACAGATCACTTAAAACAGGGACAGTATATGTGAACCCAGACGCATATACCCACCTGTGAGTTAATGCAAACTTTGAATGGGATTATTTTGTAGTATGCAAATTATTTGTGTGTGTTGCACAAGTTTAACTATTAAGTGGAAGTATTTGATGAGACACTGTAACCACGGTGTCCCGCTCACTTAATGTTGGCTCGCGCATAGGTTTGAAAAAAAAAACTCCTACATGTAGTACCCCAAGGTTCCTCACCCAATATGAACCTTGTCTGGACGCATGTTAAAGAAAGGGCCCGAGCCCTCCACGAGCAACTCCCTCCCAAGCCTTAAAATGCTTGTTGAGTGTTCTTTCTCGCTGGAACACAGAAGGATTTTTGTAGAGTGTTTTATTTCTATGTTTGCTTGTGCTTGCCTATACGGTATGGTTGAAATGATTATGCCATACTGTTGCAGCCGTTTTGTTTTGGGCCATAAAATGCAGAAATGTTTTATAAAATGATGTTTTGCTACAAGTAGAAATTCTCCTACCCATGCTTGTATCCCTGCCATTTAATCTTGCTGCAAGACACGAACTGTACACGGATGGACAATTTCCGAAATTGATGATGCAAGTTCTACTCAACTGGGACACGCGACTGCTTCAACGTGAAGAGGTACCTCGAGACGTATTCTTTTCCTCGTATCCCGGAGTTCTATAGGGAAAATTTCTTTGCAAAAACAAACTTTGGGAATGGCTCTATCCCACAAAATTTTGGTGTTTGTGATCCCACCCTTGTGGCGCGAACATCGTTGTTTGAAAACAAACCTTGTTTCTTTTCCAAACCGGTATATACATGAAAGGGGCACCTGCCATGTATGTATAGCTTTGGGAAAATAAAACCTTTTGTTGTACGCACATGAAAGGGGCACCTGTTGTGTGTGTATAACTTGTCAAAAATAAAACCTTAGGAGAGGGTTATGATTAGCATATCCCTGCCTTTTGTTTATAAAGGTTTTTGAGTTTTTACTCACCCCAGTTGATCTTGTTAGATTATTTGATAATTTGGTTGTAGATCTTGTTTGATCTTGCCCTGTTTGTGCAAAACCTTAGATTTTAAATTCATAAGCATGTGAGTAGATTCTATGTTGTTTGATTGTATGAGCCCTACCATGCCATCCCCAGAATGCATTCAGTGCGATAAAAATATCGAGCCTTGAGATACCTGGTTTTAGGAAAATCCCGTTGAGTGTTGATCTCTCTATGTGAGTCCAATTATACTGGTTGTAGAGGGGTTTACGCAAAAGGGTTTTAAATATAGGGGTATATTAAGACCGTACAAGAAATATCTTGTGTAACCCCGGGAATCTCTATAAGTCTCCGAATCTCGGGACGAGATTCTTTTAAGGGGGGAAGGTTTGTAACACCCTGGAAATTTAGACCGAATTTTAAATTAAATTTTGGACACCGGAAAAACTTTTCGGGTTTCTAAATGTTCTCTTCGAACCCGTTGGTCTTTGATTTGACTTTGGTTTCGCTCTCTCAGAAAATTCCCAGCCATTCTCGATCTTTGTCGACCTCCACCATAATTCCATGACCTTGTTTTATCTGTCAAACATCTGTTCCATCTGGAGATTGCAAAAAACCCTTCTGCCTGTCCTACTAAAGCCCCCACTGCAATCTTAGCTTGGAATAAATTCTACCAAGCTATCATATGGTTCCCTCATACATAGAGATCACTTCCACGAAATAATATTTCCTGGTCCCATGCAATATCCCAAAGTTAAACCCTATTTCCTATTATGTCGGTTTCAATCCGGAAATTATCCAGACACCTTCCACTCATCCAAAAATTCTACAATTTTGGGGAGATGCATAAATCCACCTCCTGAACATTTCACTCCACTGTCCCAACCTCATTTGAGCAATATTTGAGGCAGTGGTGAAAACCCCATTGCGTTTGGAGCCCCGAGTCACCGGGAACGCGACGATGCCGCCCGTGTCACGTCCAGGACGCGCGCTTTGCTTAGACCCTAAACCCCGATTACTGCTGTGGACGGTGCCTAATCCGTCTGCTGCAGTGCATCTCGTGCCTCCCCTGTACGTCCAGCAGCCTCACCCCCTCCTCGTTCTTATCCTCCCGGGTGGAGGAGAAATATCTGGAGGCAAACATCCCCTGTGTAAAGCCATCCAAAGCAGCCTGAGCAAACACTAGCCATTCCACACCTTCTCCTCTCCCTCTGGATCTATCTCTCGATGCACACGAGCGGAAACCGTGCCCCTCCTCTTGCCATGGCTGTGAAGCACCACCACTTGCTCACCCCGGCCCTGCCCTCCCTCTGCAGCCGAGCCTCCTCTCTCGCTCGTCTCACTCCCCTCCACCCCCTGGAGCTCGCGCAAGAGGATGAGGTGGCCGCCATCACCGCCACGAACGGCGACCACCATGGCCGTACTGCGGAGCACGCGGGCGCCGTGCGCAGGGGCCGCCCCCGCCAGCAGTGAGCCCTACCCGGGCGCGGCGTAGGTCGAGGACCTCCCCGTGGTCCTCAGCTGGCCTCGCCGGGCCGCCCGCCGCCGGCTGCGGCAGTTTCCCGAGCGTGGCCACCATGGACGTACCGTGGTCGCGGCGCGGTGCGTGGAGACCGTCCCCGACCACAAGGGCCTCGCCCTGGACGTGGCACGATGGTGCGGTCCCGTCCCCGCCACTGGCGCATGGCGGGGTGGAGTAGAGCGACGGCGCCGTCGACGGCGCCCAGCCGTCCGTGCTCTCCCGTGCCGCAGAGGAAGGAAGAGGAGAATGAAAGGAAGAGGAGAAAGAAAGAAAAAGGAAAAGAAGAAAAGGAAAAGGGGAGAGAGGGAGAGACCGACAGGTGGGCCCCGGCCCCACCTGTCGGGTTGAGTGGTGGCGCACTGGCCGTTTCCGTGTTCCCGCGTGGAAAGCGTATTTTCGGAGAATACGCGACCGGCCCAGCACAGAGCAGAAGCAGCCGCGGCGTTTTTTTTCTCTCTGGGTATCCCGCGGTACCGGCAGATCGAGATCCTAAACCGTGGTGTTCGTTACCCTCCAAGCCAAATGGCGTTGATCTTCGGAGGCAAGCTAACCCCTTGCTATGAGCCGTCCTGCAATGCTTGTTTGTTTATTTGCTAAATACCATACCGGGTGTTTATGTCTGTCTCCTGTTCTATTGTTATGTCTGTCTACTATTGTTGCATGTCTGTTATTATTCTTGTTTAATAGGTTGCTTCGATTATTGCTCCTGCCATGTCATATTCATCATCCATGTATGCATTAGAATGATGTGTGAATTATCCGTGCGCCTCGCACTTGCGTGGCTTTGTCGAACCCTCTAAATAAACAACAATAAAACATGTGTCCCTATGATTGTTTGCTTCTTCTTCTTCGCCGAGGTGAGGAGCGGACGAATGTCGTCTTATGATCCTCGGAGTTGGGGGCATTTGCCAAAAGAGTTATTTGCTTCTTATCCTTCCGTCAAATATGGTTGGCGTAAGCCACCCGGACTGCGACGCTTGGGAGCTGACTTTCCATTTGGTTCTTTTTGCCAAGATTGCTGACACCACATCAGGATAATCCTCGAGTGGAATGGATGCTTTCTTTCTTATGATTGCTTTTCGGTTCATTGTTTGGAGGCTACATGCCTCACCAACTTTGGAATTAATCTGCGAGGGCGCTGGCTGGAGGAACCGCCACAGTCGTCCGATCAAACCAACTAAGCTATATTTGTAGTTGATCTGTGGTGGCGCTTGTTGGCGGGATCGCCACGATAGTCACCCGGTCGACGCTAACCAACTAGTTGATCTGTGGTGGCGCTTGTTGGCGGGATCGCCACGATAGTCACCCGGTCGACGCAAACCGACTAAACCATAATTCGTAGTTGACTTGTGGTGACGCCGGCTGGAGGAACCTCCATAGTCACACAGTTAATACAAACAAACTATTGCTTGAATCATGATGTTGCTAATGTCTTGATGTTTGATGATATATATTAGTATGTTTTTGTGATTGTTGTGTTGGACTAATCATCTGATGTTTGGACTTGTTAGGATGAAACTTGATTAAATGAAACACCCCTCCAAACTTCGATAGGGTCAGTCCATAGTGCCACTAATCTGAACATCGAAAGCACTACCACTGTCGCTCACATGGGCGGGCCTTGACCTACGTAATCCTATTGAGCCTCCTTTGATGCCACCCTTTTTGGCAAGTCTAGTCGGTTACCATAGTTGGTCGGGGCTAGTCTTGCGAAGGTTCCGGAGCTAGGCGTCGCTCATGGGTTGGGGACGTGCCGGATTCACTTCTGCATAAGGCATATAGTTATGTCGGTGGCTATATAGGGAGTGTCTTGATGGCGTGAACGGTTGAGTGAGTGTATCAGACCGTCTTATGGATGTAATCCTAAAGTACCGGTTGTTAATGATCCACTTGGATGAGTGAAGTGTTGCAACCTCTCGAGAGTGTCAAATCTGGATGTCTAGCCTCGTTCCAAGGTTATGGAACAACAGTTCAGTGTCGGTCACACTATTGTCTTTGTCGAGTCAGGAGGTTAAACATAAGTTCTGTTTGAAAGAAAGATGAACAACCTGATTTCACTAAATGAACAATAAGTTGATGCAGGGAATGTTACTTGAGATGTGATTGTGAACCAAGTTTAGGGATGGCGGTGTGATGCGTTGGGGAGCCTATAGTTAGGCTAGAGCCCACATCACTCGTGCATGCCCAAGTGAAAGGATGAGGCCAGTGGGCCTAGCAGTGATCACAGGTGATGTTGTGTATTATTTGGTACCCACTTGGTACCCCGTTGTCTCGTCACAGGTAAGCCCTTTGTATGATTGCCGGTGCACGATCCAACCCCACCTGGCTTGGACTCTGTACTGGTGATACCCCCGTTGCTTGCTTATGACATGTTTGGTTGTCAATGCCATGCTACTTTTATGTCATGTATCTAGAGTACACCTTGACATGTTGTAGGATTTTATTTCCAGTGTATACCTTGTTGCACGATTGCTGGATTGTTTGTGGTGAGGGGCGATACTTGCTGAGTGCATAATAATGTACTCACGGGCCTTGTGATTGTGGCCAGATATCGGCGAGGAATCATCTTCTACCTTAGTAAGGAGATGGAGCAAGAGCGTGCTAGGATCAGTAGCCCAGCCAGATACCTGTGGAGTGGAGCCGCTCCAAGCCGTTGCCTCATTTATGTCTTCCGCTGCCAGTTAAAACTCTGAGTTGGGCCATGCTTGGCTTGATTTTGAGTAAAGCCTCGACGGCCTTGTAAACCCTTTTGTAGCACTTTGTGCCTGATTGTGTAATGATTCCCGCTATGTTGCATTGTCGTAACGTGCGGCCAGATATCTTGGGCTGGCGCACGGGGCGACCGCCCTTCTGACAAGCTGTGCCAGAAGGGGGTGCCACACCTAGACTGAGCAATCTTCAGATTCTCTCTTATGATTCTAACCTTCTCCTCGGCTTCATTGATAATATCTGGACCAAAGAGTGCCCTCTCTCCGGTCTCAGACCAATTTAGAGGAGTGCGGCATTTTCTTCCATATAGAACCTCGAATGGAGCCATGCCCAGACTAGCTTGATAGCTATTGTTGTAGGAGAACTCCGCGAAAGGGAGATACTTTTCCCAATCCTTGCCAAAAGAGATTACACATGCCCTAAGCATGTCTTCCAAACTTGGTTCACTCTCGGTCTGACCATCAGTTTGAGGATGGAACGCGGTGCTGAAGTTAAGACGAGTTCCCATAGCAGTTTGGAAACTAGTCCAAAACTTGGAGGTGAATAGGCTTCCACGATCGAAATTATCTTCTTGGGAATGCCGTGAAGGACGACGATACGAGAGGTATACAGGTCTGCCAACTTGGCAGCTGTAATGTCCACACGAACGGGGAGGAAGTGAGCCACTTTTGATAGTCGATCAATGATGACCCAAATGGCATCATGTCCCTTTGGAGACTTCGGCAGACCAGTAATGAAGTCCATACCAATTTCATCCCATTTCCACTCGGGATAGCAATAGGGCGAAGAGTGCCGGCAGGCCTTTGATGTTCAGCCTTTACCCGTCGACAGGTGTCGCATTCAGCAACATACTTGGCAATTTCCCTCTTCATCCGGTCCACCAGAATTGTGGTCGAAGGTCTTGGTACATTTGGTACTACCGGGATGAATAGAGAGAGGAGATTCATGAGCTTCTTGGAGGATCAGCCCCTCAATTTTGTTTCTTTGGCACTACCAAGCGGTCACCAAAATAAACAACTCCGGATTCATTGACAGAAAACATTTGGCCTTCCCGCTAGCAATGTTCTCTTGATTTTTAGAATTCCCTTGTCACGCTTTGAGCATCCTTAATCTGGTCCACAAGAGTAGATTTGATCTCCAGATTTGCAAGGTAGCCAGAGGGAACAATTTCTAAGTTCAAACGAGAGAACTCTTCATAGAGGGCAGGTTGGGCCTCTTCAATCATCAGATTGTTGCAATAGGACTTCCGACTTAGCGCGTCAGCCACGACGTTTGCTTTGCCGGGTTGATAGTTCAGACTCACATCATAGTCCTTGATTAACTCCAACCAACGCCTTTGCCTGAGATTTAAATCCGGCTGGGTGAAGAGGTACTTCAGACTCTTGTGATCCGAGAAGATCTCGCAACGGTTACCAAACAGGTATGGTCTCCATTGCTTCAAAGCATAGACCACGCGGCAAGTTCTAGATCATGAGTTGGGTAGTTGTGCTCATGCGGCTTAAGTTGGCGAGAAGCATATGCCACCACATGGCCATCTTGCATTAGCACACAGCCCAAGCCTTGTAGAGAGGCGTCACAGAAGACGACGAAATCCTTGCTGTGTCCGGCAGGACAAGCACAGGAGCGGACGTGAGTTTGGCTTTCAGTGTTTTGAAGCTCTCTTCAGCTTCGGCCGTCCATACGAACTTTTTATCCTTCTTGAGAAGGTCAGTCAGGCCTTGGCTATCTTGGAGAAACCTTCGATGAATCGGCGGTAATAACCCGCCAATCCGAGAAAGCTACGATGTCCTTGACTGACATTGGAGTTTTCCAATCCAAAATGGACTGAATCTTGTCGGGAATGACAGCCACACCATTAGCGGATATCACATGACCAAGGAAGACGAGATTATCCAACCAAAACTCACACTTGGAGAACTTGGCATAGAGGCGGTGTTCTCGAAGTCTTGTCAGAACCAAACGAAGATGTTCCTCATGCTCTTCATTGGTTTTGGAATAGATGAGGATGTCATCAATGTAAATGACGACAAACTTGTCAAGATAATCCATGAAGATGGAGTTCATGAGCCTCATGAAAGTAGCTGGGCATTTGTGAGACCAAAGGACATGACGGTATACTCATATGAGCCATAGCGAGTAACAAATGCCGTCTTTGGATATCCTCCTTTCTGATTTATCTGATGGTAGCCTGACCTCAGATCCATCTTGGAGAATACCGTTGCACCAGCTAACTGATCCAACAGATCATTGATGCGAGGAATAGGATACTTGTTCTTGATTGTCACCGCATTCAACGGTCTATAGTCAGAGACTAGACGAGGCACGGTAGAATCCCTCTTCTTGACAAAGAGTACCGGACAACCCCAAGGTGAACTGCTAGGCTGGATGAATCCTTGCTAACAGCTGATCAATTTGCTCTTTCAACAGAGCCAACTCTTCCACCGGCATACGGTAGGGCTTCTTGGAAATTGGAGCGGTACCGGGAAGTAGATCTATGACAAACTCCACACTTCGGTCAGGAGGCATGCCAGGCAATTCTTCCGGGAACACATCCGGGAAGTCACACACCACGTGTATGTCCTGGATTTCAGGAGGGGATTCGCCTTCCATAAAGCAAAGGAGAATCTCAGGTGAGTTGGGTATGATGGAGGACGGAGGTCTTGACATGCAGACCAATACTTCACACTGTCACCGGAGGAATTGGTCACGGTGACGGTCTTGGCAGCACAGTCGAGATTAGCCTGGTATTTGGCTAGCCAGTTCATGCCCAGTATGACATCAATGCCATTTGACCTCAGAGCTACCAAAGCGAAAGGAAAAGAGTAGTAACCGATAGTAATCTGGACTTCAGGAGTAACCCCATCGGTTTGCCATTTGGAGCCAGGAGTAGCGATCACCAAGGGACGGCTCATTTTCTCAAACGGTATTTTGTGGTCTTTTGCAAAGCTATGGATATGAATGAATGCGATGCTCCAGAATCAAACAAAACTGTAGCACGATTGTTGTTGATTCGTAACTCACCCATAAGAACGCCGGGGTCCTCTTCAGCTTCTTCAGCAGAGATGTGGTTCAGGCGACCACGCACAATAGGTCCAGCCTTGCCAGCTGGAGTGGCAGGGGCTCGTGCAGGAGTTATCGCGAGAGGTGCCTTCTGGGGGCACTCCCTGGAGTAGTGGCCAGCCTGGCCACAGGTGTAGCAAGTGACTCCAGGTGGAGCAGGTAGCATAGGACGGTACCCACTCCCGCCTACCCCAAGTGTCGAAGTAGTGGGGCGCGGAGGAGGTGGCCTGTATCCGGCTCTTGGCATGAATGGAGCACGAGGTACGGCGCTGTAGGGACAAACACCCTGCGCTTCTTGCTCTCAGAACCCGAGGAACTCTGGTGGTCCCCGTGTGCGGGCCTCTTGGAAGCTCAAGTTCCTTTCTTCCTTGCTCGAGAGTAAAAGCCTGGTTGAACAGCTCCTGATAGGTCTGGAACCTGAAGGGCAACAACTCATAGGGAGCTGCGGAGTCAGACCCTTGCGGAACAGCTCTTGCTTGTCAGCATCATTGGTCACGTCCCTTGGGGCGTAACGAGAGAGATGGTTGAACTCACGACCATAAGTGCGGAGGTCCATCCGTCCCTGTTGCAAATCCAGGAACTCCCTCCTCTTCAAGTCCATGATCGGCTGGGGAATGTACTCCGCACGGAAGGCAGTGCGGAAATCAGCCCAGGTGAAGACATGGTTGGCTGGAAACAAAGCCACATGGCTCTCCCACCAACAGCCAGCAGCACCAACCAAGAGGTAGGTGGCAAAGTTGACTTGCTCGCCATGGGACATGAGCGCGGAGAACTTGCGCTCCAAAGCACGAAGCCAATCATCAGCTTCCAGTGGCTCCTTAGCATCAGCAAAGGTGGGTGGCTGGAGCGCAGGAACTCGGTGAGAGTGTTGCACTCGTTCCTCCGTGCATTCTGCTGCACCAACTGTTCCAGCAAGCGCTCATTGCGCCCACGGTTCTCCTCAATGGCCATCAAGACCTCAGCCATCGAGGGTGGTGGCGGCAGATCATCCTCATCATCATTGTGGTTACCGCGACCACCGCGGCCTCCACGGCCTCCTCGAGCCATTCTGGAGATTTGACAATGACACAGTTAGTATCTTTCTCCGAATGGTCGAACAATAGCATTAGCGTCTACACAAGTACACAGACTAGGGACGATAATACTTTGTGACAAAAAAGGAATCAATAAGATAGAACTTGGGTTAAAGATCAGCATCATGTGCTACTAGCGAGAGTTAAGAAATCACAACTTAACACACTCTAGTTGACACAATCCGGGACCTTATGTTCAAGTCCGTGGGTTAAAACCCAAAGAAAGGATCAAAGATTAGATTTGGTAGAAACATCCGAGTTGATTTGGGATTGCAACGCAGCGGGAGCAACTGGACACATAACACTAAAGGTCGAACCCACCCACGTTTCTAATCTTTTACCTAAAAAACTTAGGATCACGTGGAGTGAAACCTTTAAACTCAAATCGAGGTAAGGTTGCTCCGAGATTAGAGGGTAACCAGATAAGGAGTAAAAAGAATCCTAAGATGGTTTTCACAACTCATTTTTAGGTTAAAAATATTTTCACAAACACTAGACTCAACATCGACCAGTAGAAGGGTTTCCTACAGGCAGTACTGCTCTGATACCAACTTGTAGCGCCCTGACCCGACTGCTATACAGTGATACTGTGTCCCGGTTATCCGATACCACCGGACACACTATCAAAGCATAATAGAGAGATCAAGACTTGTGGAACAACTGGCACATCACAGACTCTACGACACAAATCATATAGTTCAACTCTTATAATAGAGAAAGATAGCAAATGACAACCAGAGGTCACAGACCCAACATTACAACAAGCGGAAGCAAATTAAGTTGTTCTAAACAACAAGATCCAGATTATGGCCTAAGAGGCCTACACATAAACATCCAGCGCCAGCTGCTCCGGGATGTCCCAAGCTGCCACCTGGGAACCCCAGACTACTCGTCGACGTCCACAAAAAACCCACCTTCGAGGTCGGTGAAGTCCTCCTCTGAAACAAAACAAACGACGTTGAGTTCGACGAACTCGCAAGATTATATATAGAGCTTTAGCTCGATGAGGCTTTCAAGGTTTTATGGCTGTTTTGCATAAAGCTGATTTTATTTATGAAAAACATAACACATTGGCATCGACTATTCAGAGTATTTTTAAAAGAGGTAAGAAGTAACTCTTTTCTTTGATCACTTTACTCATCAACAACCATCATCAACCATTGTACCTGTTCATCAAAGGCACCTCCCCGAATCACCCTCGAGGAAGCTCACCTTTCAATCTTGAGTGGTACCTCTAGTACCCAGTTTTTAATCATTCCGTTCGAGTTATTCTATGATCTTACCTTCACTTCCCAAGTCGTCCATAACCGCGGACACGGCTTTTCGAAAAGATTTACCTGCAGGGGTGTACAATGTTTGCCACGCGTACCGTCCGGCCCATTACCTAGCTTTTAGCTCTCTTCCTTGGAGAGCCGGCTGGGTGGGAGCGGTGTCGACTTCTCCCTCGTTAATGACTTTCCAGGATCATCAGTGGCGGCAGGACAGCCAGTGCCTCCAACACCCGCCCCACGGCCACTCATTTTCCTAACACCACCATCCTCATCTCAGTTCATCCCACCATCATCACGCACGCGTAAATGGAAGCCCGAACTAGAGGACCCTGGCTAGCCCCGCCCGAGTTATTTAGTCTATGAGGGTTCCTGCACTGCGAATGCATAGGCCTCACGCATGGTTGCACGCTCAGTTTTGGTTCAAGAGGTATAGAACTCGCACCTAGGCGGCGAGAACGAGACAAAGCACCACAACCACAGTGGCCTCTCGTCCCCACCTTTAAGCATTTTATTATCCGTCACCACAATTTCCTCCACCATCACTCTCATCTCATCACCTGTTTCCAACATGAACCATCCATCGTATAGCTATGCAATTAACTAAGCATGGCTAAGCATCAACATAGCATAGTAGGTATTTCAGGCCAACGATACAAACCTATGGATAATAGGAGGGAAAACAGGTATTGGCATCGGAAACTTAATGCAACTATAGGATACTCTAATCCAATAAAATTGACATTTGGAACCGCATGCAATATTATAGTGGAGAAAATAGTTGCGGAAACATAGGATAAGATATGCTCAGAGGGGGGATTACGCTTGCCTTGTTCAACGTGCTGGTAGTACGGATCTTCGGGGTATTGTGGAGTAACCCCGGCTGCTGGATCTATCGAGGCATAACAACGTAAGAGCAATCAATCACCACACATACTTTAACAGATGCAATGCACAAACACTTTATGACATGACATGACAGTTTTAAATCCCCGGGAGTAGGAGGATTCGACTATTCAGATTAAACGGAGTTCGGGTGCTTAGGGGGGGCGCATCCCGGATATACCGTGAATTTAGGTCATGAACGAACTTTACTTGTTGATTAAGGAATATGGAACCCTATGTTGCACTTGGATATAAGATGTCATGATCAGATGATGCAATGCAGGGTATCGGTGATTTAATAAACATGACAACCATTTAAAAGGTTTGTTCAAGAATTTCCGGATATTCGGGTATATTACAACTTTTTATGTAGACCGACAAAATTACAAGTTAAAACATTTGAATTCCTCTTTTAATTATGCCTGGTTATTATTTAAATCCAACACATTATTAACACTTAACCAAAATAGGAAGAAAAATAACAAGAAACAGTACATTTTCTTTTGTGCTGGGCAAAATCGGAATATCCGGTTTATATACACTCGGAATATCCGGTCGAGGAAGCAGAACAAAGAATCGGCTAAGGACTAAGAACTTCCTCGTACTGATGTTCTTCGGAACATCCGAATTCATCTCACTCGGAAAATCCGATCATCGTGGGAGACGGAAATGCGGCTAAGGACCTAACTCAAATCTTCGCACTGGAACTGATCGGAAAATCCGATTGCTATCGAACCGGAATATCCGACGCGCGGCAACAGGCGGCGATGGCGAGCCTCCGTGAACCACGGCGAGGCTACGGCGTCACAGGGCGAGAGGGGGACAACGGAGGCAGTGGGGAGGATCTGTGGGGACCCCGGACTAGCTGTCCGAAATACCCGATTATGCTTAACACAACGATCCCGTGATCAGTCTGTCGTTGCACATAATCCGAATCGGATACCAAAGTTTACATCCATTACAGTACCGAATAAAAGTCTTACATAAATGGTCATTTAGACCAAGTTCTTACATAGGTGCCTTCAAGGGCCAAACCAAATATATCAGCGGAAGCTACGGCGTAATCGACATCATAATCTAACGACGACGACCCGACAGGCAGCTGACTTGTGGAGATCCTTAGTTGGCGTAGAAGTCGCCATATTCCTGCTCTGCGTAGTGTTCCTCCTCGTAGTCTGGCTAGGACAATAGCCAGGGACGAAACCAATATGAGTACATTCGAATGTACTGACAAACTACCCCAACATGAGTATGCACCAGTTTTATTTTAGTTGACAACTTTTCTTATTTAAAACATCTCTATATCTTTATTGAAAAAGGTAAGAAGAGTTTTATAACTATTTTTAAAGAAGTCACCGTTTTCATCTGTTTTTCCAAAACTCCTCCTTTTTCCCGACCATAGCCCGTCATGGTCCACTTTCATCCCACCACCTCATACCGATCCGTTGGTATAGGTGTAGGAAACATTCTCCACTCCATTTTTCTTTAAAAACTCAAAGCCTTTTTAAAACTTGCACAAGGTCTTAGGACAGTCTCCCAATTGTCCATATCCGAGGACTCGGCTATTCGAATAGTTTTTAACACTCTGCAGAGGTAGCACGCTTTTAACCCACATCCATCCGGCAACTCATCGTGTCTGCCACGTCTCGCCATACCAGGTGTATGCGAAGTAAGCCGCCGGCCATAGCCTCTTATTTGCTCATGCTAGTATAGGATCCTTCCCATATGACACTTTCCATCGACACCCAGTCCGGTTTCCCGTCAGAAACCCTAAGTGTGAGGACTCATAGTTTTGTCCGGCGTTTATGGTGGAACCTTCTATCCTCCCCACCAACTTGTGTGAGGACCCGGGTCAGGGGGTAGATCCTCGGACCATCCCCTCATGCATAACGGAGTCATCTCCGTCGATGAGGTATCCCATACTAATAAGAGCAAACTACATGACTACGCCTTTTCCCATATGTGGTAAATGTGGTCGCACAGGGTAGGATTGGTTTCCATAGTACTAGGACACTGTGCATTTTTCATAAACATCACCATTTTTCCACTTTTCCACTCCAACACCGACATCTCGGTATTTCATAAACTCATAAGAAATTTCAAAGGAGTTTTGAATAAACAACATTGTTTTCCCATCCTAAAGTTTTATATAAACTACTACATAGGGTGGCAAAATAATATCCATATATTTTTGAAAGGGTTTTGTAAATCCTGCTTTGAGAGTAAACATGTTATGAAGTAGATGCATATGTTGGTAGTGCAAGCTCAGAGAATAGCTTGCCTTGCTTGGCAAAGTGATCTTGCTCTTGTTCTTCAAATTCAGCAAACTCTCCTTCCTCGATATATCCGACAACGTTCTCGTCTAATTAACAAACAAACAATGCAAACAATCACTAAGCTATACAAGCAATCACCTCAACATAACCATCATCAACATCACAATTAGCTACTGCACACATCAAACCACACAATTTGATTTTCAAACAAAATTGAATTAAACACTTTTTTATTACTTCTAAATTATGGCAGAACTAGTTATTCATGTTTAATTCCACAACTTGAGTTCTGTTGGTCACAAAAATACAAACTAAAATTCTATGGAAAGCCACTGATGTGTAGAATACAACCCAATTTGAATTGGATCATTTGGAGTTACCAAACTCCCTACACATTGGATTGAATCCAGTAGCTTAATAATCAAGTTTTAGCTACCAATTAAATTATATTGTTCCAAAAATTAAACCCTTTTAGGGGTAACTAAACATGGATATATGTGAGCTAACAAAATTGGTCCTAACTCATTTGGATCAACCAATAAACATATTTGTCTGTTTTAGTCCAGAAGGGTTTATCTTAAAGTCAACAATTTATACTACTTAATTAATTCTACCAAAATTAGGGGAGCTAACACAAGGCAGTACTAAGCTAGCAAAATTGGTTTGGAATTATTTGGACTAACAGAGCATCAGAAACAAACAAGTTTAGAATTTAAACCTTCTGTAGCATTTTCAATAATACTTTTTACTCATTTAATTAAATGACATGAGACCAATTGTGTTGGTTAAAAAATTTCATAAGCTTTCCAGAACAGTTGAGTTTGATTTATTTGGATTCCTAAATCTCGAGATATTTAATTTCAAAGTTGACATCAGTACTGAGAATTTCAGAGAATTTAAATTAGAAAAATCCACTGTTGTGGATAATGTTGAAATCCCTGACGGGTGGGTCCTACCCGTCAGTGACTCAGCGAAACGGTACGCGCGCGAGGGAAAAGATTAAAATTATGACAGTGGGACCCACATGGCAGTCTAACTTAATACGAAGCGGTACGTGGCCGTAGATCTTCGATCCAACGGCTCACGGAGGTCGCCATCGGCGACGACCTAAAACGAGCGGCGCTGCCGCGCCGGCGACGGCGAGGTGGACGGAAAACTCACCTAGAGGGCACGGCAGACGGCGGCGATGACGTGAATCGACGGCGGAGGCTCGGGTAAGGTTGTGGCGCGAGTTGTGCTTGCTGGGACGGAGTGTAGCGGTGACGGCGTGGTCTGCAACTTCCACGGCCACGGGCACGAGCTCCGGCGATGATCCCACGGCGAATCTGGACACAATCCAGAGGGAAAAAGGGTGCGGTGAGTGCGGTGAAGCAGAGGGAAGCAAGTGCAGGCCAGAGAGGGAAGAATGGGAGGGTGTGGTGTTGCGGCGATGATCGACCTTGACGGCGGCGACGGGTGCGGCGGTGCACGGCCCTCTGGCGGTGCACAGACCAAATTGGAGCGAGGGAGAGATCGAGGGAGGGGTGTGGAGTTTCAGTGAGGTCTTGGGGTGGCTTTATAGGCTCGGGGCGGTCCATGGTGGTCGAGGTCCACGGCGGCGACCATGGCGCGTCTATGGCGACCAATTTCTCGGCTACGCGGCGAGGGTGCAGAGGCTCGTGGCGGCTTGGTGCTTAACGGGGTCCGGACACGTTCTAGAAGCGTCTAGAGGAGCTGGGCGTGTCGAGGCGCAGAGGGCTGGGCCAATTTGGCCGGCGACGCCGCGGATGCCACGGCGATGCATCGGGGCAGAGGGCGGCGTAATGGCGCGGGGAGGGGCTCGAGCGCTCTCTCCTGCACGCAGAGGCAGCAGAGGCACCGGGCGCGCGCGCAGGGGGGCCTGGGCGGCTCGGAAACGGTGAGGCGCAGCACGGCGACACGGCGGCACGTCGGGGCGAGGGAGAGAGGTAGGGGATGACATTTTTGCAGAAAACCCCCTGCCTCCTCTCTGCTCTTTTTTTATTTCTGTTTTAGTCCTTCTGTTAAATCCAGAAGGTTTTCTAGGATTTAATTAGGGCATTTAAACATTTTAGAAAAATTTGCAAAAATTTGTGGGGCCTTCCCATAATGTACAGAAGCTCCACAAAAATTGGCATAAAATAATAAAATGTTTTGAAACATTTTCTTTTATAGTACTTTGTTTATGTTATTTGAATTTATTTCAATTTGTTTTTATTTTAGAATTTCAAAACTAGTTCAAAAATAATATTTGAGAGGGGAAAGTGGTAGGAACAAAATGGGGAGTGTTTACATTACAACTCCACTGACTTTGGTTTGAAAATAATTGAGTTTGTCACTTGGAGATTTTCATGTGACAACTTGTCACTTTTATTTTTCTTGCTTTGATTTTATATTTGTTTTCTTTCTTTCTTACTAGTGTTCACTAGAGCAAACACTCACACAAACAGCAAGAACAACAACTCAAGTAACAAAAGCAATTAACACAATAAACAACAAAAGTTTTTGTTGGCTCTCATTTTTGGAATATAATCCTGATAATAATTTTGGGATGTTACAATCCTTCCCCCCTTAAAATAAATCTCGTCCCGAGATTTGCTAGGCTTAGGTTTTAAGGAGGTCTGGGAATTCGCTTCTAAGATAATCTTCGCGTTCCCAAGTTGCTTCTTCTTCAGAGTGGTTAGTCCACTGGACTTTGTAAAACTTGATCGCACGTCTTCGGGTAACACGAACATCTTCTTCGAGAATTTTGAGGGGTCTCTCACGATAAGTCAGGTCTTGGTTCAGGTCGATGGAGAGGTGGTCGATGTTTTTGAAAACATCAGGCTGGTCAGGAACTTCAAGACACTTCCGGAGCAAGGAAATGTGGAAGACATCATGATAATCTCCTAACTCCTGGGGTAACTCCAGCTGATAGGATACTTCTCCTCGACGAGCAATGACCTTGAAGGGTCCAATATACCTTGGCGCTAACTTTCCTTTGACATGGAAACGCTGCATTCCCTTGAGGGGTGTCACTCGGAGATACACATAATCTCCGACACTGAAAGTGAGATCACGGCGCTTGGTGTCAGCGTAACTCTTCTGACGGGATTGGGCAGTTTTGAGGCGTTCACGAATAAGCTGAACTTGCTCTTCAGCTTCTCGGAGGGTATCTGGTCCGAACAATTTGCTCTCTCCGGTATCGGACCAATTCAGGGGTGTACGACACTTCTTGCCGTAAAGGGCTTCAAAAGGGGCCATTTGCAGACTAGACTGATAACTGTTGTTGTACGAGAACTCTGCAAACGGAAGACAATCTTCCCACTTGGAACCATAGGATAGAACACATGCGCGAAGCATGTCCTCCAATATCTGGTTCACTCGCTCAGTCTGGCCATCGGTCTGGGGATGATAAGCTGTGCTAAAGGCTAACTTGGTTCCGAGGGCTTCATGAAGGGATTTCCAGAATCTTGAGGTGAATTGCGTGCCTCTATCAGATACAATCTTCTTAGGCACACCATGCAGGCTCACTATTCTGGAAATATACAGGTCTGCTAACTGAGCTCCGGTATGAGTGGTCTTGACAGGAACAAAGTGGGCAACCTTGGTCAGTCGATCAACGATGACCCAGATTGAATCATGGCCTCGGTTGGATCTTGGAAGTCCGGTAATAAAATCCATTCCAATCTCATCCCACTTCCACTCGGGAATTTTCAAAGGTTGAAGCAATCCAGCGGGTCGCTGATGTTCAGCCTTGACTCGCTGACAGATATCACACTTGGCTACGAATGAACCAATCTCTCGCTTCATTCCATGCCACCAAAATCTTTCTCGAAGGTCTTGGTACATTTTGGTTCCGCCGGGGTGGATTGAATAAGGGGTCTCATGGGCCTCCTTCAGGATTAACTCCTTAAGTTCCGTGACATTGGGCACACAGATACGGTCATTGAATTTCAGCACTCCTTCAGCATCTTCGGTAAAACCGGGTGCTTTGCCGAGGGAAATTTTCTTCCTAATTCCCTCTATGCTTTCATGACCTTTCTGGGCTTCTTTGATTTGATCCATCAGGGTTGGGGTTAACTCTAATTGGCGAGATAACCATGGCTAACAAGCTCTAGTCCAAAATCTTGGAAGTCTTTGAACAAGGCTGGCTGTTCGGCTTGGATCAGGGCATTCAGGGTGCAAGGTTTGCGACTAAGGGCATCGGCAACTACATTAGCCTTTCCGGGGTGATAATGGATTCCAATATCATAATCCTTGATTAATTCCATCCATCTCCTCTGTCGCAGGTTCAGATCTTTCTGGGTGAAAATATACTTCAAGCTTTTGTGATCTGTATAGACCTCGCAGCGATGTCCCGCAAGATAGGGACGCCACTTCTTAAGAGCAAAGACTACAGCAGCTAACTCCAAGTCATGGGTTGGGTAATTCTCTTCATGCGGTCGCAACTGCCGGGACAGGTACGACACAACTTTGCCTTCTTGCATCAGAACGCAACCAAGTCCGAGGCGTGATGCATCGCAATACACGTCGAAACTCTGGGTGACGTCTGGCATGATCAGGATTGGGGCTGAGGTTAGTCTTCTTCAGTTCTTGGAAACTATCCTCACACTTCTGAGTCCATTCAAATTTCTTGTCCTTCTTCAACAGTTGGGTCAGAGGTTTGGCTATACTGGAAAATCCTTCAACGAACTTGCGGTAATAACCGGCAAGTCCGAGAAAGCTTCGGATTTCAAAAACATTGGTTGGGGATAACCAGTCAAGAATGGCTTGTATCTTCTCAGGGTCAACAGAAATTCCTCCGCAGATACAATATGTCCGAGAAATGCCACTTCACTGAGCCAAAACTCACACTTGCTAAGTTTGGCATACAGTGGTGCTCTTGGAGGGTCTCCAAAACTAGACGCAGGTGTTCAGCATGCTCTTCTTCGGTCTTGGAATAAATAAGGATGTCATCAAGGAAAACTACCACGAACTTGTCGAGGTACTCCATGAAAATCTTGTTCATGAGATTCATGAAATAGGCTGGGGCATTGGTCAGACCAAAAGACATCACGGTGTATTCAAACAACCGTAACGAGTGGTGAAGGCGGTCTTGGGAATATCTGTCTCTCTGATCTTCAACTGATGGTAACCTGTCCGAAGATCGATCTTTGAAAAGACTCGGGCTCCGTTCATTTGATCGAACAGATCCTCGATCTTGGGAAGAGGGTACTTATTTTTAATGGTCACGTCATTCAGCTTGCGATAATCCACACACAGGCGTGTGGTACCGTCTCTCTTGTCCACAAATAATGGGTGATCCCCATGGTGAAGCGCTTGGGCGGACAAGACCTTTGCTTAGCATATCAGCCAACTGCTTCTTCAACTCAACCAGTTCTTCCGGATTCATCCGATAAGGCTTTTGGGATATGGGGGATGTTCCTGGGATAAGCTCAATTATGAACTCAATATCCCTATCTGGCGGCATACCAGGCAATTCTTCTGGGAAAACATCCTTGAACAGATGAACAACACGGATCTCATCTAGGGCGGGTCGAGCTATGCTCTCATGGCAGCCTGGGTGAGGTTGACTAGTTTTAGACACATACTCCACTTCTACTTCTTTGTCGGTGGTGATGGATACAGCTCTTCTGGCACAGTCAATTCGACCATGGTACTTGGCTAACCAATTCATACCGAGTATAACATCGATGCCTTGGGTTCCCAGAACAATTAAGTTAACTGGAAACTTTTCTCCTTTGATCTCAAGGGGTACATCGGAGCAAAACATCTTGGTCTCTACGGTGGATTCTGGGATTTGGATGACCATGGGTTTGGGTAAGAGGCTCTTAACTAAACCTCCCTTAGCAACAAATTCTTGGGTAACAAATGAATGGGTAGCACCAGAATCAAACAGAACAGTTGCAGGTACTGAGTTGACAAGGAACGTA
Organism: Poa pratensis; assembly: GCA_947311845.1. Lineage (NCBI taxonomy): Eukaryota > Viridiplantae > Streptophyta > Magnoliopsida > Poales > Poaceae > Poa > Poa pratensis. Next base: position 111,493,594 of record CAMZMU010000107.1, on the reverse strand, counting down.
CCCAGCACAACATCCGGAGCATCCTGAGCTTCTTCAGCATTGATGTGGTGCAGACGACCCTTGGCAACAGCAGCATTTCCGCGAGGTGCGGCATTCTTGCCATTTCCATTTCCATTGCGGCCTTGACCATTGTTCTGTGCCGGCGCATTGGGGCGCTGGACATTCCTCTTGGGATTGGGACATTCTTTGGAGTAGTGACCCTTGTTGCCGCATTCAAAGCAGATCACATTGGGATTGCGGGTGAAGTTGTTGAAGTTTCCTCCGGGACGGTTATTGTCATTGGGGCGGTTGAAGTTGTTTGGGCGGTTAGGGTAATTGGGCGTGGAGCTTGGGGTGGACGATAGGCAGGCCTGGTGTTCTGCTGAAAGATACGAGGTTTCTGGCTGCTCGAGCCTTCCTGAGCATTCATCCTCCTCTTGCGACCTTCATACATCGACTTGCGCTTGGTCTCCAGCTGGATGGCTTTGTCCACAAGTGACTCCAGATCACGGAAGTCATGGATAACCAAAGCACACTGAAGTTCATCATGAAGTCCACTCATGAAACGCTCCATCTTCTTCTCTTCCTTGTCGGTGTCATCAGGAGCATACCGAGATAAGTCGGTAAACTCCTCAAGATAACCGACCACATCTCTACTTCCCTGCCTCAGTTTGCGGAACTCATCCTTCTTCCTCTCAATAAGTCCGTGGAATATGCTTCTTGCGGAACTTCTCCTGGAACTCAGCCCAGTTGATGACATGACCAGCTGGCTGGAGAGCTTGGTAGTTTCCCACCAAGCTCTTGCAGGTCCAGCGAGATAGTGGGTTGCATACAGCACTTTCTCATTTTCTCCCACAGCAGCAACTTCAAGATTATTGCCGATGGTGCGAAGCCAATCATCGGCTTCTAGTGGGTGAAGTCCCTTGGAGTAGGTGGGTGGGTTGGTCTTCTGAAAATCACCCAAGGTAGATCGCTGGTTTCCATCGCCATTGCCGTTACCACCATTGTTGTTGTTGTTGTTGTTGTTGTTGTTGTTGTTGTAAGCGGCTGCGAGTTGTTGTAAGGCAGCGAGATGAGCTTGGCGCTCTTGCCGGGCATTTTCACGCTCCTCCATGATAAGTGCGAGAAGTTGGGTGGGGGTTGGGTCCGGTGGTGGTGGTGCTGATCCTGATCCTTCCGCATTGCTGCGACGGGGTGGCATCCTGAAGCACACCGGGTATAAGAGACAAGGCAAGAAAAGTTCGACTAAGGGAAAAGACGATCTCTCAAGTGGTTGATTAATCTAAGATTTATATGAAAATAGTTCACACAGATTTAAACAAGACAAACATACTTATATTTCACAAACAATACATCAAGGAGTTCACATCAACATCAAGCTTACAACATCAAGCTTACATCTAGGATACATAACATCTGGTTTCCAAAAGAACCACTGCTACTACTCGACTAGCTATAGGGGGTCAACCTAATCCTGCGGTAGTGATCAAGTCACTCGCCTACTGAGGTGGAACCTCCAGCTCTAACACGTCAGCATCTGACTGGTAGGCTGGCTCCTCGGGATCCTCCTCCTCGTCCTCGAGAACTGGCTCGAGTGGCTCCTCCTCCTCGTCAACTAACTCCTCCTCATCATCCTCCTCCTCACAGTCCATCTCCTCCACGAAGTCATCATCGTCACTGAGGAAAGCGTCGTTCTCCTTGCGGAGATCCTCGCCCTCCTCCTCCATCTCGTCAGTATGGTGCTCTAGATCCTCAATCAGTCCATCCTGCTCTGCCACCTTCGTGCGGAGCTTCACGATAGTCTTCCTCAGCTGGGCCCTCTTCCTGAGAAGAGCAACCTTCTCCACCATCAGCTTCATCTCGTTCTCGCGAAGCTCAACGAGCGACTCGCGGTCGAAGTGGAGCTGAATCCTAGTGCGCAACAGATCATCCTGAGTGCACTGAAGTAAGATCTCCATGTCCATGATGTAGCTCCCAAACATCGGGTGGTAAGGTGAAGGAGTAGGGTGTCCATCACAGTTGCGCCTCCCGTAGAACCGGAAACGGGAGTCTACTAACTCCGCCTTGTGCTCCTCACAAAGTCGGGCTAGCATCCTCTGTGTAGCAGTACAGAGACCGTCAACCCAGGTGGCCTCCTTGGTGGTGAAGATGAGCGTCCTGGAATTGGGAGACTTGATGTTCCTGCGAACTGACGACTGATGAGCCAGCTCAGCCTTCCAACACCGTGAACATCAATCTGAGCTCCCTCAAACTCTGGAGCGGGGCGACCTAACAGCTTGGTCAACTCGAACAAGTCCCTCTCAAACGTCAGCTTGCTGTCCTTCTCCAGCTGAACGAACTCGGTCCAGTGGAGTGCCATCTACAGTTTTTAAGCAAAATTTTAAGTTAGTTAGGTGACAAGTAATCAAAATTTTAATATAGTAGGGCAACAAGTGAGTCAAATTTTAAACTTAATGAGAGGTGTACAAAATTTTAGGGATACTAAGGAAAATGTAATATTTAATGAGAGTAAAATTTTGCATAAGTAAGAGGATTGGAGATAAGCAATTTTCGAAAATACTTCATTCCTTTCTTTTTAGAAATTCATCTTTTGTAACATTTGACAAACGACCATGCTAACTAAGGTTTCCTAAAGTCAGGATGGCTCTGATACCAAGTCTGTGGGGACCCCGGACTAGCTGTCCGAAATACCCGATTATGCTTAACACAACGATCCCGTGATCAGTCTGTCGTTGCACATAATCCGAATTGGATACCAAAGTTTACATCCATTACAGTACCGAATAAAAGTCTTACATAAATGGTCATTTAGACCAAGTTCTTACATAGGTGCCTTCATGGGCCAAACCAAATATATCAGCGGAAGCTACGGCGTAATCGACATCATATTCTAACGATGACGACCCGACAGGCAGCTGACTTGTGGAGATCCTTAGTTGGCGTAGAAGTCGCCATATTCCTGCTCTGCGTAGTGTTCCTCCTCGTAGTCTGGCTAGGACAATAGCCAGGGACGAAACCAATATGAGTACATTTGAATGTACTCGCAAACTACCCCAACATGAGTATGCACCAGTTTTATTTTAGTTGACAACTTTTCTTATTTAAAACATCTCTATATCTTTATTGAAAAAGGTAAGAAGAGTTTTATAACTATTTTAAAGAAGTCACCTTTTCATCTGTTTTTCCAAAACTCCTCCTTTTTCCGACCATAGCCCGTCATGGTCCACTTTCATCCACCACCTCATACCGATCCGTTGGTATAGGTGTAGGAAACATTCTCCACTCATTTTTCTTTAAAAACTCAAAGCCTTTTTAAAACTTGCACAAGGTCTTAGGACAGTCTCCCAATTGTCCATATCCGAGGACTCGGCTATTCGAATAGTTTTTAACACTCTGCAGAGGTAGCACGCTTTTAACCCACATCCATCCGGCAACTCATCGTGTCTGCCACGTCTCGCCATACCAGGTGTATGCGAAGTAAGCCGCCGGCCATAGCCTCTTATTTGCTCATGCTAGTATAGGATCCTTCCCATATGACACTTTCCATCGACACCCAGTCCGGTTTCCCGTCAGAAACCCTAAGTGTGAGGACTCATAGTTTTGTCCGGCGGTTTATGGTGGAACCTTCTATCCTCCCCACCAACTTGTGTGAGGACCCGGGTCAGGGGGTAGATCCTCGGACCATCCCCTCATGCATAACGGAGTCATCTCCGTCGATGAGGTATCCCATACTAATAAGAGCAAACTACATGACTACGCCTTTTCCCATATGTGGTAAATGTGGTCGCACAGGGTAGGATTGGTTTCCATAGTACTAGGACACTGTGCATTTTTCATAAACATCACCATTTTTCCACTTTCCACTCCAACACCGACATCTCGGTATTCCATAAACTCACAAGAAATTTCAAAGGAGTTTTGAATAAACAACATTGTTTTCCCATCCTAAAGTTTTATATAAACTACTACATAGGGTGGCAAAATAATATCCATATATTTTTGAAATGGGTTTTGTAAATCTTGCTTTGAGAGTAAACATGTTATGAAAGTAGATGCATATGTTGGTAGTGCAAGCTCAGAGAATAGCTTGCCTTGCTTGGCAAAGTGATCTTGCTCTTGTTCTTCAAATTCAGCAAACTCTCCTTCCTCGATATATCCGACAACGTTCTCGTCTAATTAACAAACAAACAATGCAAACAATCACTAAGCTATACAAGCAATCACCTCAACATAACCATCATCAACATCACAATTAGCTACTGCACACATCAAACCACACAATTTGGTTTTCAAAAAATTGAATTAAACATTTTTAATTAAGTCCAAATTATGGCAGAAACTAGTTATTCATGTTTAATTCCACAACTTGAGTTCTGTTGGTCACAAAAATACAAACTAAAATTCTATGGAAAGCCACTGATGTGTAGAATACAACCCAATTTGAATTGGATCATTTGGAGTTACCAAACTCCCTACACATTGGATTGAATCCAGTAGCTTAATAATCAAGTTTTAGCTACCAATTAAATTATATTGTTCCAAAAATTAAACCCTTTTAGGGGTAACTAAACATGGATATATGTGAGCTAACAAAATTGACATCAGTACTGAGAATTTCAGAGAATTTAAATTAGAAAAATCCACTGTTGTGGATAATGTTAAAATCCCTGACGGGTGGGTCCTACCCGTCAGTGACTCAGCGAAACGGTACGCGCGCGAGGGAAAAGATTAAAATTATGACAGTGGGACCCACATGGCAGTCTAACTTAATACGAAGCGGTACGTGGCCGTAGATCTTCGATCCAACGGCTCACGGAGGTCGCCATCGGCGACGACCTAAAACGAGCGGCGCTGCCGCGCCGGCGACGGCGAGGTGGACGGAAAACTCACCTAGAGGGCACGGCAGACGGCGGCGATGACGTGAATCGACGGCGGAGGCTCGGGTAAGGTTGTGGCGCGAGTTGTGCTTGCTGGGACGGAGTGTAGCGGTGACGGCGTGGTCTGCAACTTCCACGGCCACGGGCACGAGCTCGGCGATGATCCCACGGCGAATCTGGACACAATCCAGAGGGAAAAAGGGTGCGGTGAGTGCGGTGAAGCAGAGGGAAGCAAGTGCAGGCCAGAGAGGGAAGAATGGGAGGGTGTGGTGTTGCGGCGATGATCGACCTTGACGGCGGCGACGGGTGCGGCGGTGCACGGCCCTCTGGCGGCGCACAGACCAAATTGGAGCGAGGGAGAGATCGAGGGAGGGGTGTGGAGTTTCAGTGAGGTCTTGGGGTGGCTTTATAGGCTCGGGGCGGTCCATGGTGGTCGAGGTCCACGGCGGCGACCATGGCGCGTCTATGGCGACCAATTTCTCGGCTACGCGGCGAGGGTGCAGAGGCTCGTGGCGGCTTGGTGCTTAATGGGTCCGGACACGTTCTAGAAGCGTCTAGAGGAGCTGGGCGTGTCGAGGCGCAGAGGGCTGGGCCAATTTGGCCAGCGACGCCGCGGATGCCACGGCGATGCATCGGGGCAGAGGGCGGCGTAAAGGCGCGGGGAGGGGCTCGAGCGCTCTCTCCTGCACGCAGAGGCAGCAGAGGCACCGGGCGCGCGCGCAGGGGGGCCTGGGCGGCTCGGAAACGGTGAGGCGCAGCACGGCGACACGGCGGCACGTCGGGGCGAGGGAGAGAGGTAGGGGATGACATTTTTGCAGAAAACCCCCTGCCTCCTCTCTGCTTCTTTTTTTATTTCTGTTTTAGTCCTTCTGTTAAATCCAGAAGGTTTTCTAGAATTTAATTAGTGCATTTAAACATTTTAGAAAAATTTACAAAAATTTGTGGGGCCTTCCCATAATGTACAGAAGCTCCACAAAAATTGGCATAAAATAATAAAATGTTTTGAAACATTTTCTTTTATAGTACTTTGTTTATGTTATTTGAATTTATTTCAATTTGTTTTTATTTTAGAATTTCAAAACTAGTTCAAAAATAATATTTGAGAGGGGAAAGTGGTAGGAACAAAATGGGGAGTGTTTACATTACAACTCCACTGACTTTGGTTTGAAAATAATTGAGTTTGTCACTTGGAGATTTTCATGTGACCACTTGTCACTTTTATTTTTCTTGCTTTGATTTTATATCTTATTTTCTGTCTTTCTTACTAGTGTTTACTAGTGCAAACACTCACACAAACAGCAAGAACAACAACTCAAGTAACAAAAGCAATTATCACACAATAAACAACAAAAGTTTTTGTTGGCCCTCATTTTTGGAATATAATCCTGATAATAATTTTGGGATGTTACAGGATTGCTGGCTCACCCTGAACTCGTTCGCGTGCTTGGAGAGGCCGGAGGTACGGCGACGGCGACGTATTCGTCCGCGACGACGGCGGGACGGCAGCGGCGGAGTCGGGGACGGCGGCCTCGATTCCGGCTAGCCCAGCTCGATTCCCTTGGTGGAGAGGTAGAGGAGGCCGAGGCGGAGCTTCCTACGACCTTGGCTTCGCTCGGGAGCTACTCAGTCGTCGGCGATGTGGCGGCGACGGTGCGCTCGCGTGCGGCTCCGTGGAGAGAGAGTTGGGGAACGAGAGGAGAGAAACTCGGGGGAGGGAGCAGGTGAGCAGGTAGGGCTCGTGGAGGCGTGCTCCTTGCAGGGGAGAGTAGAGAGGAGGGGGCCCGGGCGCGGCGTGCTGCACGGCCACGGCGACGGCATGGCCACGGCACTGTGGCGCCAGTGTCCAGGAGAGAGACGACCATTTCACGGATAACCCCCTGGAGAAAAATTTGTTCATCACCGATAGGTCCTCCTCTAATTACAAAGAAGCCCTTTTCTGTTTCTTTTTAAAACCAGTAGTACTTCTCTGATTTAATTGGGGCATTTAAACATTTTAGAAAAATATGAAATAATTTGTGTAGCCTTTTTATATCATGTGGGAGCTCCACAAAAATTGGCGCCTCCAAATAAAATGTTTTGAACCACCTTTGTTTAGAAAGGTGGGATATGGCATTTTGCTAAATTCAAAAGTGTTGCTCCTTTAATATTTTTAGAGCAATTTCAAAATATTATTTTGGACTCTTGAAACTTCCTTGACAATTATAAGATGTCCAGCATTTGTGTTCTGCAAGTTTGAGTGCTTTCACGGTTTTGAAATAGGGTGAAGCACATTTGGCAATTTGGTTTTTAAATGTTGCCAAACCCCCACAATTCCCTAGCAACAACCACAATTCCCTAGCAACAACAACAATTCCCTAGCACAATTCCCTAGCAACAACAACATGATGCTTGATGCCATGATGCAATGAACACAAAAGTGGAAAATTTACACCGGTTTTTAGGTTCTCAAACTTCGGGCTGTTACAGGATTCCCTATCCTCCCGCCGCCGGAGCGGCCGACGGAGGGTGAGAAATCCCCGGATACGCCGGCGGCCGCCGGGAGAAGCCGAGTCGGCTCCGAATTCGCCTCTGTGCACTGTAGAAGAGGGGAGGTTTCCAGAAATAGGACGAGTGTTTTGAGAAGCAAGTTTACTGCCTATAGCTGCTGCATTACTACTCGTTGCAACGTGCGTTTGCTTTTGGAGGAGGAGGAGAAAACATGCAGAAAGAAAGCCGCCAGTAACATGTAAGATAGTCTTCTCGTTTTAAGGACATTAAACCCTTTACAACATCATACTCCGATTTGCTCCTGCTTGACCTATTGGTTTTTTTTATATAAAGTGAGCTTTATTACTTAAAATGTTTAAGTATTACACTCAGCCTCTGCATAACCAAGATGCACACAGCCGAAACAAGTCTGAAGTTCGAAATATAAAAAGCCGAATTACATTTCATAATGAAATTGTAAGAACGCCTATGGTGGTGGAGGGCCAATTCGCAAATTATGCTGCCATTCATGTCGGGATAAAAGTCTCTCGCCGTATCCTCCAGTCTGGTACACACCTCCATAAACAGGTCTCGATACCCCACACGTTGCAACTGAGACCACGAACGGAAAGTAGCAGTAGTCCTGTAGATAACCTGCATAAGAGAACAATTTTTGTCATTAAAAACCTTGTCATTTCTACATAGCCAAAGCGCCATATTACGGCAAGCGCTCCCACCCTAATAAGTTGTTTGAACCTATTATCCACCCCAATCAGCCAATTGCTGCCAAAAATATTGGCAATACTTTTGGGTGGGTAAATAGTAGAACCTATCTGGATGATGGACCATATAGAACTAGCAAACTTGCACTCGAAGAATAAGTGTTTGATCGTCTCGTCTTTATGACAGAAGACACACTGTTACTTCCATGCCAATTGCGTTTTGCAAGGTTGTCTTTAGTAAGAATAACTCCTCAATGAAGATACCACGCAAAAACTTTGTTTTTCAGTGGAATCTTCATCTTCCAGATTTTCTTATTATTATCAACCGGCATATCTGGTTGGATAAGAGCTGTATACATTGAGTCTACTGAGAATTTTCCACTATTGTGTAAATTTCACCGAAACTCATCAGTCCCTTCTGTCAAATTGACAGAATCTAGACGCTGTAACAACTCGTGCCAAGCGACCAGTCTAGGACCAACAAGATCTCTTCTGAACGTCACAGTTGGAGTATGGTTTACCAACACTTGAGCAAGCGTATCACTCTTGTGACGTCCTTGGACTATAGCGTATAACGCTGGATATTGTTCTCGGAGTGTGGTAGTACCTAGCCACTTATCCTCCCAGAATCTTATCTCCGACCCATCCTTAATGGAGAAAGAACCATATGGGAAGAAGAATTTTTTCGTCGCCATTAGGCCAGCCCAAAAATGTGAATCACCTGGTTTCCAAGAAACCTGTGATAACACACTTGAGCCTATGTATTTCCACCTAAGAAGAGTTTGCCATACCCCATCTTCGGTCAGAAGCTTAAACAACCACTTACCAAGTAGGGCTCTATTCTTGACCTCAAGATCATGAATCCCTAGACCACCATGGTCCTTAGGGCGGCACACTACATCCCATTTTGCCAGCCTGTATTTATTTTTTTCACTATCCCCTTGCCAAAAGAATCTAGATCGAAAGTAATCCAATCGATGCAAGACTCCCTTTGGTAACTGGAAGAAGGATATCATATACAGTACCATATTAGTTAGGACTGAATTAATGAGCACCAACCTACCACCCAGGGATAATAATTTTCCTTTCCAACTACTCAATCTTTTTTGTAGTCTTTCCTCAACATGTTTCTATTGAGCTATCGTTAGCCTCCTAAAGTGGATTGGTATGCCAAGATAGTTAATTGGAAACTGGCCAAGCCCACAGCCGAATAACTCGGTATATTGGGCAGCCTCGTCCTGAGCCTCGCCAAAACAAAACACTTCACTTTTATGGAAATTGATTTTTAGACCGGAAAGTTGCTCGAACGCTGATAATATTAATTTCAGGTTTCTTGCCTTCTCCATATCATGTTCCATAAAAAGAATTGTATCGTCAGCATATTGGAGAATGGATAATCCGCCATCCACTAGATGCGGAACCACTCCAACAATTTGCCCATCCAATTTCGCACGTTCAATGATTATGGCTAGCATATCAGCAACTATATTAAATAGTATAGGTGATAATGGATCGCGTTGTCGTAATCCCTTTTTCGATTGGAAGTATCTACCAACATCGTCATTCACTTTGATGGCGACACTTCCTCCGGAAACGAAATTATGTATCATTGCCCGCCACTCATCTGAAAAACCTTTCATTCTGAGTGTTTGTTGCAGGAAAGACCATTTGACTTTATCATAAGCCTTTTCGAAGTCAATTTTTAGAATGACTCCATTAAGCTTTTTCCGATGCAACTCATGCACTGTTTGATGAAGGATCACAACACCGTCAAGTATATTGCGACCTTGCATAAAAGTAGTTTGAGTAGGCCTCACAACATGATCAGCCACCGAATTAAACCTAATAGTAGCGGTTTTAGTGAAAATTTTGAAGCTAACATTTAGGAGATAGATAGGTCTATATTGCTGGATCTTTTCTGCTCCATTAACCTTAGGCAACAAAATTATCTCACCGAAATTTAGGCAAAATAGTTCGAGTTGACCATAATGCAAAGCATGAAACATTTCGATCAAGTCCGATTGGATTACATCCCAAAAAGTTTGATAAAACTCAGCAGAAAAACCATCCGGCCCCGGTGCTTTATTGTGTTCCATTTGGAATACCGCCTTCTTAACCTCCTCCTCAGAGTAAGGGGCTGTAAGATGGGCGTTTTCCTCATCGGAAACTTGCGGAATATCATCTGTTTGAGATTCGTCGAGCGAGAAATTATCCGCATCCGGCTGATGACGTGGATCGCACGTTCGTTGGGAGACCCCAAGAGGAAGGTATGAAGCAGTGTAGCAGCAGTTTCCCTCGATATGAAACCAAGGTTTAATCGACCAGTAGGAGCAAGAAATCACTTCTGAAGGTTGTTGGTGGCGCCGTTTACTCGATCACCAACGTGGAATCTGCACACAACACAATCAAACTATTTTGCCCCAACGAAACAGTGAGGTTGTCAATCTCACCGGCTTGCTGAAAACAAATGATTAAACATATGGTGTGGAAAACAGTAGTAAATTGCAGAGAATGAACAATGTTTGCAGTTGGTTGTATTATCAACGTAAAAGAATGGACCGGGGTCCACAGTTCACTAGTGGTGTCTCTCCATAAAAGATAACTAACATGCTGGGTGAACAAATTACAGCTGGTCAATTGACAAAATATTGAGCGCATCACAATGCATATATATGACATGATGATTACTATGATATTCATGTGGGCATTACGACAAAATACATAGACCGTTATCCAACATCGTCTATGACTAATAATCCACCTCCAGGTTGTCATCCGAGTTCCCCGTTGGTATTAAGTTGCAAGCAACGGATAACCGCATTAAGTAATGTGCGTAATGGAAACAAATGCATTAGACCTAACGGTGCACCCTTAAGCTAAGCATCGGTTATTTTATCCCTAGTGGCAACAGCACATCTACAATCTTAGAAGTTATTGTCACTCTCTCAGATTACCGGAGGCATGAACCCACTATCTAGCATAAATACTCACTCTTGGAGTTACAAGCATCTACTTGGCCAAAACATCTACTAGTAACGGAAAGCATGCAAGATCATAAATAACATATAAGATAGATTGATAATCAACTTGACATAGTATTCAATATTTATCGGATCCCAGCAAACACAACATGTAGCATTACAATAAGATGATCTTGATCATGATAGGCAGCTCACAAGATCTAAACATGATAGCATAAAGTGGAGAGACAACCATCTAGCTACTGCTATGGACCCGTAGTCCAAGGATGAACTACTCACGCATCACTCCGGATGCAGGCATGGTGATGTAGAGCCCTCCGGTGATGATTCCCCTCTCCGGCAGGGTGCCGGGAAGAGCTTCTGAACCCTCCCGAGATACGGTTGACGGCGGCGGCGTCTCTGGAACTTTTCGTGGATAATGGCTCGGGTATTTAGGGTTTTCGCGTCAGGAAGATTATATAGGCAAAAGGGCGGCGGCTGGAGACGCCCGTGGGGCCCACACCACCCCACGACGCGGCAGGGGGGCCCGTGCGGCCCCATGGTGTGGCTGCCTCGTGGCTCCCCTTCGTCTCTCCTTTGGACTTCGTGTACGTGTTGGAAAAATAGGAGGTTCTGTCCAAGTTTTGTTCAATTCCGAGAATATTTCCAGACTAGCTTTTCTGGAATACGAAAACAGCAGAAAACAGGAACTGGCACTGTGGCATCTTGTTAATAGGTTAGTCCCAGAAAATGCATAAAAATGCTATGAAGTGTATGTAAAACATGTAACAATTGGTATAATATCAACATGGAACATCAGAAATTATAGATACGTTTGGGACGTATCACCGGCTCACCAAACAAATTTTTATTGTACTTCGTGATGTAGGATTTTAGTTGCTCATGGCCTTCAATCGTACCCTCCTCCTGTATAAGAGAATGAATGAGTTTCTTTCTATGTCTGCCATTAGCTAGACTATGAAAGTATCTCGTATTCGAATCTCCTTCCAGAATGAATTAGGCCTTTGATCGTTGATACCATTTGAGCTCCTCTTCACGAAGAAGACCCGCCATCTCTACATTGGATCGATTTTTAAGATCAATCTCTTGTGTTGACAGCGGTCTGACTTCCGCAATAGCCTCTAATTCATCAATAATAGATGACAGACGAAGCTTCTCATTTTTTAGCAGACCTACCATATGTTTAGCCCATCCTTTCAGGTGTTTACACAATGCGCTTATTTTGTTATTCCACCTTTGGATTGGAGTAAGACCAGGCACCAGTGTTTCCCACACCCTCTTAACCATTTCGAAAAAACCTTCCCTATGCAACCAACCCAATTCAAATTTGAATTGGCGTTTAGAAGATGGATTAGGTGTTCCCGTGGTTAAAAGTAGGGGTGCATGATCTGACAACGCCTCGATACGTTCGCGGACCTATACTGAGGCCATTGGGTATTTAATTTCCCAATCCGAGTCCATTAATACACGGTCTAGCTTTTCGTATGTTGGCTCTGGGAGGCTGTTAGCCCAAGTGTACTGCCTCCCAATCATCGATACCTCTCTTAGACTAAGACTGTCAATTACAGCATTGAATAAGAGAGGCCATCGGTTGTCAAATCTGTCTTTACTCTTCTCATGCGGGAACCTTAGCAAATTAAAATCTCCACCTATAATAATAGGATATGGATTATCTTTTACCAGATTTACCAGCTCTCTGAGAAAAGCAGATTTATACTCATCTTGGGCGGCACCGTACACAGCGACTAGAGTCCATGTGAAGTTGTCGGCTTTGTTACGGATGTGGAGCTTAATATGAAAGTCCCCATCCGAACTAGCCAACACATCCATAGTCTCTGTTCTGACGCCTAGTAAAATGCCACCCGACCTACCACGAGGCGGACGGGACTTCCATGTGAATTCTACACCGCCAGATAGGCGGTTAAGTAGACTCACGGAGAAATCATGTTTACCAGTTTATGAGATTCCCACAAAATCCAATCGATGAGCCCGAATAGAATCAGCAATACGAGCGTGTTTAGCTAAGTCCCGAAGACCTCTGCTATTCTCGAATATGCCATTCATCGGGAAACAATTGGAGATGTGTTAACCTTCGCCTTTTTACGTGGCGTTTTATTATTTTTGTTATGAGAGTCGGCTTTTGACTTTCGGTTAGACGCTTTTAGATCATATAATGAACTTAGCATCGCCTCGTCTAAGCCACCCTCCGATACATCACCCACTAGATGTGAGAGTAGCTGGACATCAATTATGTCATTTAGCTCCTCCTCATCCGTGTGAGTAGTACCCGACTTGCACGAGACTTTTGGGGTGACCATTAACCGTTCATATTCCAAATGTCTTAGTGCATTAGTCGACATGGCAATGTTTTCTACAGAATTACCCAAAGAAAATCCTACACTATTCAATTTAGCTGCGATGCTTGAATTTGAAAAAGTAAGAAACGACTTTGGGGGATTGTTCATACCAGACTTGTCCAGGTTGTGTTCAGCCTTGCGCCTCATCGCCTTCGCCATGGAGTCCTCGTCCGTCGTGGAGGAGCCGTCCACGGCCACCACGTGCCTCTCGCTCCTCCTCAACGGGGTCGGCACCGGGGAAGGCAATGGTGAGGTAGAGCCCATACCCGGCGCCGGTGTCAGCACCGGGGAAGGCAAGGGTGAAGTAGAGCCCATACCCGACGTCGGGGTCAACACCGGGGAAGGCAAGGGTGAAGTAGTGCCCATCCCCAGCGTCGAACCACGTCCCGGCGTCGCCGGGCTGTCGAGTAGTAGCTGCACGTCTGGCTGCCGCGGTGAAGCAGCAGGCTGCAGCTGCACGTCCGGCTGCCGCACTGGCGCAGCAAGCTGCAGCTGCCCTTCCGGGTCGTCGCATGCCCCCAGTCCAGGCAGCGCGCGCGGCTGCGCGTCCGCCCCGGGCGGTGGAGTGCAACCTGCCTCGCGCAGCCCAACAGCGGCAGCGACTGTCGCCGGAGAGAGGCCTCCAGACCGTGGCCCAACAGCAGCAGCCGGCGAGCCCACCGCAGTGGGCGACAGCAAGGAGACGGCCGCCCATGGCCCAGCAGCGCACGACAAGCCAGCAGCGTCCCTGGGCGACGGCGAGCAGTCTACCGCCCGAAGCCCAGCAGCGCCTCCCGTGGAAGCCTTCCCGGCGAGCGCCACCACAATTTCTTTCCCTCTCGGAGTTTGCGTGTTCATATTAAAGGGGGTCACCGCAATCCCGTGGCACACATCAACAGACTCAACAAGTCCCAACGATGAACCCCCTGGCCCTGTAGCATTAGCTTGAGGCATGTGAGTGTCCCCATCTGCGGACTTCGGCGGTTCATTCACTTGTGACTCATGGCGGTCTTTTTCCTCCATTCCTCTTGCATCATCATCCTTCTCATTCCGCCTCCATATGAAGGGTACAAAGTCCGGTTCGGCAACATAGTCAGCCGCCTCCTTGCTGAACCGAAAAGAATACCCCTTAAGTAACAGAAAGGCATCGGCTTTAACAACCCTTGTCTCGAACAAATTTGGGTTACGCATAGCCACCAGAATCCTAACCACGTTGTGACGCCGGAGAGCCAAAAGGTCCACATCCATGGTCTTCCCAATGAGAGTACCCACTGCCCAAAGACCCAGAAAATGACGAGCCGAGTTCGGCACACCAGCAACATGTACCCGAGTTGGCGTCAACTCAGCCACGGGCAAGATCTCATCCGGCTTCCAAATGTCCAAGGATATCCACGACTGCTGTTTTGGCACCCCAAGTTTGGACCCATTCATTCTCTCCAAGTCCGCCATGGAGGGGAAATTGACCAAGAAAGAATCCGTACTGTGCGGAATAGCCTCCCAACACCATGCAGACTGCAGCGGACAGAAGCATGCTAGCAAAGTCTGGATCATCTCCGCCGTCATTGGCTCCCCGGTCACCGTCACAACAGCCACTGGAGTAGAGCTCATGGCCAACTTGGGTTTGAAGACACCGTCAGGTAAGTGGCTGAACATGGTGTCCTCGCATCCGATCCCTGCCCAGCATATGGTTTTGGCACCCTGAGTATGGGGCATCGAACCGTCGGGTGCACAACCTTGTCACAGAAGTAGCAGTATCTATCCACCGAACACTCCTTTGTCTCGTGAGAGTCTACCTTGCGGTTCGAGCATCTCTTCCGCTTCGCCACCAGAGCCCCTTGAACAGCCACAGTAGGTATCGCATTAGCACCCATTGGAGCGGCCGTAACAGGAGCAGCAGCGACTACGGCGATGGAACCCTGGATGGCATCCGCGGTAGCCGGCGTTGGCGGTTTCCTCTTTTTCTTGCATATCTTCTTCGCAACCGTCGCACCGACAACAAACGGCACCGTCGTCACCGCCGAAGGTGTGATTATCGTCGGCTGCATAGCCAACGGAGGCACTGCCCCACGCACCACTGGCACCGCAACCGCCCGGGCAGCCGCCATGGCACGCGCCGGCGCCGCCGCGCCCGCTGCAACTTGGCCAGTGCCTGGCCCGGCCTGCCGCCCAAAGATCATCGGCGGCCGCGTCACCGGGAGCTGAGCCGGCGCGTTCTGGGTCCCCTGCTGGCCACTCCCCGGCGTGCCCCTAGAGGTTCCTGAGCTCGCCATGGGTGCCTGCGCCGCGACCACGGCAGCGAACGAGCGCGAGAAGGGCGACGGGTTTCGGGCAGAGGAGCACGGCGAAGCCGACGGGCAGGAGGTCGGCGAGATGGGCGGCGTAGGAGGCGACGTGGCGGGGAGGCTGGTGGAGCTGCGTCGGGTCGGGCGAGTTGGGGAGGTGGCGGTGCGATGAACCGAGCTCGATGAAGATGGACTGTGTGCGATCGAAACCCTACCAGGGAGCTCTTCCTTTTTTTCCACAGCCCAGCAAATACACGACCCAGATAAGCCCATGGAGATGAACGGTCTTGATCAGCATGTTCCACGGGCCCAGGTGGCGTAATTTTTTGAATTTCCGAAACCTCCTTTTCCCGATCCGCAAATCCCGGCCCGAAGTTCGTCGCCGGCGAGCTGCCGCCACCATCGTCTCCATGCGCCGGCGCGGTTGGCATGAACATGCCTAGAACAGCCGGCGGCGAGATCCGAGGGCGAGGTAAAGGACCCCGCCAGCCTAGCCGAACCGGCTTTGACATCACCGCCCCCGGGGCCGGAGCACGCGAAGACGAACGCCCGCGGTTACCAGACCGCGCATTGCCCAGCATCACCTGCGAGTCCAGAGGCATCCCCAACGTAGGCGTGGACGGCGGCCCGCCGGAACCGGATGTCGACGGCGACGTAGAGCGCCTCTCCCAGACCCGAGATGCCGGTGTGGGGAAACCGATCTCGTTCCAGAACTCTTGAGCCAATTCCTCGTCTGATAGCCGGCCCCTTCTCGCGACCGTAGTCCAGCCAGCCTCCGCCGCCTCCCCCACCGGATCCTCATCAAGCACTTCCATGGCGGCCTCGAAGGGCACCTCGGAAAGGCAGTCCTCATCCTCCGACGAACTCTCCTCGTGAAGGCACGAGAAACGCGAGCCTCCGGAATCGCACGCCGGCGAGAGAGCAGCCCGCTCCGGCGAGAGCCCGTTGGGCGGCAGCGTTAGCCGCCGCCAACGCGCGGCGCCCGTCGTCCGCTCAATCATCCTAACTCCTTCAGGCTCCCAATTGTCCCTCTCTGACCTATTGGTTTATCAACAGAGGAATGGCGATTTGCTGGTTACCTGATTTTTTTTTTTTTTAAGAAAGGATCCGATACATAAATCAGGAAACCCAGCACAAATTACAAGGAGGTCCAAGGAAAGAAAGAAAATTACAACGGACTCCAGTAGAAAGCTCAATCGGATCCACCGCCGCAGCCCCAAATTCCTAGGCGACGCCGGAGCCGCCGTACCGCCTGCCGCCGGGGAGAAGGCACCTCCACGCCTTGTAGATGACCGCTGAGCCGTCCGCCGCGGCGCGACGGAAACCGAAGACGATGAACGTGCACGGCCTCAACGCCCTCTCCACCGCTCCACCCCACTTCCCGCCGACGCGCCGCCACCCAGGACCACCATGCTGGTTACCCGAATTTACTCAACTTTCATCATGATCTTCTGAAATTAAACATACAACAGCCATCTATCTATTATATTATTAAGACAACAAACAAACAACGGTAGAGATTAGCTGGGCTTAATCATGTCAAGAACAACGGCCAAGATTAGATTAGCGACGTCCGGATGTCCTTATTCCCCACGTCTACAAACAAAGCCCCAAAAGAAAGCAAATTGTCCAAGATTAATTTCCTGACGTCCGGCCAGTGTCCTTCTTCCCCACGTCACACAAAAAACAGCTACGAAAGAAAGAAGTTCTCGATTCAAAAATAGAAGTAGAAGGTTAATTCCTTCTTTAATGGAGATCGCATCTGATCCTTCCCCTACACCACTGCCTCAACGCGAGTTCTAGCAGCCTCGCCTTCTTTTCTGTCGAAATCGTATGTTAAGAGCGCATCATAATCGTTTTCTTTGTAGTTGGAGAACCTATACACGGCGTGTGCGGCATGCCAGGAGGAGGTGCGATTCTGTCCGTGGCAATTTTCAAGAAAGCCAAGGCTTGGCGGCCGGCGGCATCCCTCCGCCACATCCGGCACCAAACAGCACGTCTCCATGCTAAGCATAGATCACGCCTGCGATCAGGATATGTGTATAGCCAAGGCTTGGTGGCTGGTGGCCGCAGCTCCGCCACGTCCTGCACTAGCCAGGTCTCCACGCAAAGACTAGATCACCCTACGATCAGCATATGCATGGCCGTAACACAAGAACATGGCATCTGAATCGACGAGCTGGACTGGCCGGACTGGACTGCAACTTTGAGACATGTGTGAGGACGAGTTCAGGGACACTTTATGAGCCTGCAGCCAGCCATCCATGTTAGCCTGGAAGCTGGAGCGACCGAGCGGCAACTATGTTGTACTCGCACGAGCTCATGAATTGGTATACCAGCTGTTGCATGCCTGATGCAAGGACTGACTCTGAGGTAATATAAATTGTACCTGTTTCAATCTGATATAAGTGTCATATATATCATGGTGCCCCGTTCTTGAGAAGAGTTGCAAATAATAATTTGTTTATCCTTTTTACAGGAATGAATCACATCCTTATGCAAGCGAATTAATAAAATAAAGGCAAATGTTTATAATTTGTTTCTCAGGGAAGTATGCTGTTGTGTTCCTGGAGACAAAATTGGTAATTTAATGGATGTTATTTTAAAATCACTCACTATTTTTGCTTGGTATGTTGCACAGAATTATCACAACAGAAAAATCCCTTACTTGAAGTATGGCTGAATAGCAACTACAACCTATCGTTTTGGTGACAACGTTGTCGTTGCTCGGTTCATGTAAAACATCATGGAATTTATTTAGATATTTTCTCTATTTTTCACTTTTGCAGGTGACATATCCTTTTGGATAATGGTTTGTGTTATACATGGCAATAGGATCCGATATCAGTAAAATCTTTTGGGCGAAGGCCAGGTAGCTTTTACCTCTTGCATAGTTTTCAGTTTGCTGAATATAGTAGTTCAATTATTCGTAGATCTGTAGTTAAACAATAATAAAATAAAGGCAATTGATTATAATTTGTTTCTCAGGGAACTACTCTGTTGTGTTCCTAGAGACAAAATTGGTATCATCGTTCTATTTTGTAAGTTTGTTAAGTGTAAATTTAATGGATGGTATTTTAAAACCACTCACTATTTTTGCTTGGTATGTTGCACACAGAACATATCACAACCAAAAATTCCCTTACTTAAAGATTGGCTGAATGGCAACTACAATACTACAACATATCTTTATTGTGACAGCGCACAAAATTGTTGTCGTTGCTCGGTTAATGTAAAACATCATGACATTTATTTAGATATTTTATCTATTTTTTTATTTTTGCAGGTGACATAGCAAATGGTTTGTGGTATACATGACAATAGGATCCGATCTAATTGAAATCTTTGGGCGAAGGCCAGGTAGCTTTTACCTCTTGCATAATTTTCGGTTTTCAGAAAATAATAGTTCAATTGTTCGTAGATCTGTAGTTAAAAATGATATGCATGTTTATTGGTACTCATCTCTAATATAAACATGAGAAAGAGTCAGAGTGGGAATTGTTGATACAATTCTATATAAAATAAGCATGATAAGTGCTTTATTAGACAAAAAAATAAGGTTCTGTAATGCTTATCTATTAAAAACATATGTGATGTCTAATGGAGTGAGTACAATAGTTTATAAAGTGTACACACACATTTAAATGATTTTAAAAGTCTTCAGTTTTGGCATTTATGTATAATTTAATTTCCTATCGATCATGTGAAGCATGTAGCAAAAAATGACCAATATCAATTTGGCATGATAAGAATGTACCAACAAGAACTGGTAAGATAAATTTGTACGATAGTACGTAGCTATAAGTTGTACGTATATATAAATCAATGGTTGATAGCCTAACTGTTGAAGAGGTGCGGTTGATTCTGAAGAATGAGAAAAATCATACGAGGCTAACATGTAACATAACGAGTAGACACATCTATACGAATATGACGCATGTGCAAAGCAAGCGTAGCAGACAAAATGTAGCAAAAAAATGTCGTGGGTGAAAATTTATGTGATAAAAACAAATGCAGTTCTATAAAAGTATTTATGTTCCACCATTTGAATATAAACAAGTCTAGAAATGCATTATCTAAGTGTATTCCTTACGAATATCATACTATATATAGTTGTATTTTCTCTACAAAATTTGTGGAGAACAAAACTTGAGTTCTAATATCATAATACTTCTAGAAAGTTTCAATTCTGCCATGGCTTTACTCAATCATCATTATATTTTCTCTCAGTTCAATAAATATATAGCAGTAAAAATGATATACTATCAGTAATGTAGCTAGCCATGAATTAAATTATTTAATAATGTCCGCAAGGAACATAAATGTATTAGATTTTTTTCAATTTTAATTTCCCAAGGTTTATTTTCGCTACAAGGGTAGTATTCATGTTTGCCATATGCCAGGTTTGGCCAAAAATCTTTGGGCCTTATTTTTAGCTGTGTATGAAAAACATAATATTAGCATCTCAAAGCAAATGTAACGAGTAAATTTTATAAATATACAAGACAAAATCTAGCCGCGCAAATGCGCGGGTTACCCCGCTAGTTCAGTCAATGATAGACTCGTGCTACCTGAAAAACCAAACATGTTGCCTAATGGAATCGCTCATGCTAAACTGACTGAAATGATATTCGCATTGGTTCCTTGTCTGGGTTTAACAGTTTTAAGTTATACACTGATTATTGTACACCTCTCCTCCTGCAACAGATTCAGCTAACGAAGATGACATCCAGAGCATCGATTCCCTCCTGCTTGACCTATCGACGCTGCGGACTGCAACAAAGAACTTTGCTGAAAGCAACAAACTCGGGGAAGGGGGGTTCGGTGCGGTTTACAAGGTGCCAGTCATGCATGCATACATACCATATTATGCAAATTTGTTGATTGTAAAGTGTAATGTATAGTACATTGTTGTTGCGGAGAAATTAACTTTTTTGGACCGGGAATCCTTTCGGAAGGTCAAGTAATAGCGGTGAAGCGGCTCTCGCAGACCTCCACGCAAGGAATGGAAGAGCTGAAAACGGAGCTGGTTCTAGCCGCTAAGCTTCAGCACAAGAATCTCGTCAGGCTCCTTGGAGTTTGCCTGGAAGGACAGGAGAAGCTGCTCGTGTACGAATACATGCCGAACCGGAGCCTCGACACCATCCTCTTCGGTATCATTCCAGCACTAGACGTTTCGCCTTCAGAATGGAACGCTGCCATTTGACTGTCCGCTACCATTCAGTTCAGTGGCTGTGATATCTGTTTCATATATAATTTGTTTCGTCCGCAGATTCTGCGAAAAGCAGAGACCAGGATTGGGGGAAGAGGCTGAAGATCGTGAACGGGGTTGCCCGAGGCCTACAGTACCTCCATGAAGAATCCCAGCTGAGGATCGTCCACAGAGGCCTCAAAGCCAGCAACGTTCTGCTGGACTCCGACTGCAATCCTAATTCGAGCGGGATCAGTCGCAGGCCGTCACCAGCCACATAGCCGGAACATAGTAAGTACAGGCCGCGTTTTCTTGGTTGTACTATCATTCTGTCAGAGAGTAGAGTGCTTACACGATGAGTGGTGCTGCACGCAGCGGATACATGGCGCCGGAGTACGCGATGCGGGGGCAGTACTCGGTCAAGTCGGACGCCTTCAGTTTCGGCGTCCTGGTCTTGGAGATCGTCACGGGGAGGAAGAGCAGCAGCTCCTCCGTCTCGGAGCAATCCATTGACCTCTTAAGCCTCGTGAGTACAGTCACTTAGCTTACTCTTGCTCCAATTTCAAAAAAAAAAAAGCTTACTCCTGCTCCTTGTAAATCCAACACGGTGGACCAAGGGAACGGTGGAGGAGCTGGTGGATCCGTCTCTGGGAGGCCGGTCGCCGCCGGGAGGCCAGACGCTGAAGCTGGTCAACATCGGGCTGCTGTGTGTGCAGGACAACCCCGCGGACAGGCCGACGATGTCGACGGTGAACGTCATGCTCAGCAGCAGCACGGTGTCGCTGCAGGCGCCGTCGAGGCCAACGTTCTGCGTCGGTGAGATGGAGGGTTTCTCGGACATGTACTCGGAAGCGTATCCAAAGGGATCATCCCAGTCCCAGTCCACCCGGCACAGCAAGCCGAAGGCCATGTCGCCCAACGATGTGTCGCTCACGGAGCTTGAACCAAGATGATGATTGATGAGGGCGTTGAGCTCTAACGCACTGTTGATCGCGTACTCTTTTTTGTTACTAAATCTCCTGGATCATAATCTAGCTACTGGATATGTAGTCTATCCATCATGGATGTGTGGGGACTGAGGATGGTTGCGACCTGTAATAATGTCCACATATTCATGTGTTAGGGATGTTAGTAGTATGATGTTGTCTTTATACTCACTCGGGGCTGTTTCGTTCGTTAACCAGATGACCACTCCATAGCAAAACAGAGTAAAGATTACGTAAAAAATAAACAGAGTACATATCTCACCTTCACTATTCGGTTGTATTAAACCTATCGATCAAACCAGGCTAAATTGTCAAAAGAAGCCTAGTGTTCTGATGGAACATTTGCTGAGCGTTCCCTCATGAGCCCCCTAGCAGTGTGTAGGACTACTTATTCGTTGTTAAACTTTAAATTCAAACAAAAGGGTTAAATAGCGCCTATTTTTGTCATTCAACATATTGTCAAGATGGCCGAGTTGGTCTAAGGCGCCAGTTTCAGGTACTGGTCCGAAAGGGCGTGGGTTCAAATCCCACTCTTGACATAATTTTTTCCTTCCTTTAATTTTGCATGGAGACAGATTTCCGTTTTGTGGCGTGTCATCTAAACAAGGGGTGTCAAACCCGTGGGGAAGTGCTAGGCGTCCCCCGGGGGATCAGGGGAAAAAATCTTCCGGGTCCCCCTGCCGACACGTGTCCCTCTCCCTGACCCAAAATCGCACCAAATCCCGCTTTTGCTCCCTTGTAGCAAAAAGGGTTCGCGCAGAAAAATAGAAAATGAAAAGACTGACTTCGCCGGAGATTTCGTAGCAACAAAAATGTGCTACTGTAGCAAAATCGACTTCGCCGGAGACATCGCCGGAGACATCGACGAAGACCTCGCCGGAAAACATCATAGCAATTTTTTATCCATTGTAGCAAAATCACATAACAATAATAGCAAAAAAATTGTTATATTGTAGCATCGCAACAAAAATTCTTACGATGAGGTTCTCTGATGAGACTTATGATGCAAACAGCAGAACAAATTGAAGCAAAAAATTCTTCTTATAATGCAAATTCACAGAACGTATGATGCACAAATTCTGACATGAACAGAACCTCGTAGCAAAAACATTGTGCTATTTTAGCAAAACGACGAAACTATTGTAGCAAAAAAAAATTACATTATCGTAGCAGAAGCAACATCGACGATGTCGATTGTCTGCAACTGCGATCGGAAGCACCCGCGCCTTGCCACGGGAGCACCGCCGTGCTCGCTCGGTAGCACAAAGAAAATTGCTACAAAAGCTCTATGGATTTGCATCAAAAATGAATTTTTTGCTACAAAGCATTCAAACATTTGCATCAAAATCAAGGGCGAAAGATATAAAAAAGGAAAAATTGCTACAAATGGTCGGTGGATTTGCATCCAAAGAGAAAATATTGTGCTACAAAGCTTCCAAAAATTTACGCCACAATATGAAAAAAAAGACACAGAAAAATCAACGACAAAATTGCTCTAGCAGCACCATTGCTACCTACGGGCGCCATGGAAGCACCGCCATTGACGGGCGTCCAAGATAAAATTCATTTGGACCTGCTACAGAAGCTCTATGAAAATTGCTACAAAAACTCTGATTACTGTCAGTAGCCGTCGGTGAGCAACACCCCAGGGTGTCTAGCTCAGAGGCAGCAACTCTAAGCGTGGAATTCAGGTTCATCTTCAACAGCAGTTCAGAACATCCAATGTAGAGGTTGTCGTCGGCGTGGACGCAGGAATCAGGGGACAACTACGCGGCGGCGTCCGGCCGTCGTCCCTTGCACGGCGGCTCCCTGGCCTCGAGGAACTCCTCTCGACGCAGGTCCATCCCCGACAAGGCGGCACTGCGGGAAGCCCCGGGCAGGCGACGCGGGAGTTCAGCGAGGCGAGGTGAGGATGGGCGCCGCCGGGCATGGAGGCTCCAGGGGCGGAGCCGTGCCTGGGCGCTGGGCCTCGAGAGCCTGCGGGTCGGAGCATCAGGTCGCGTCGAAGGTCGTCATCGCCGCCGCCCTCCAGAACAAGCAGCACGGGGCTCGAGCAAACGGCCGGCGGAGGGAGGCGCGTAGGGGACTGGCGGCCGGAAGCGGTGGAGGGCGGCGGTGGACCGGCACCGGCGGCGGCATGGCCTCGGCATGGTTTCGCGTGGAGGAGAGAACGCGTGGGGAGAGGAGGTGCTGCGAAGCGATAAGGTGCGTGCGGTCCAGTGGGACGCGTGTCACGAGTAGGAGGCGGAGGACGCGAGTCATCCGATCCCCCGGATGATTACAAACCTTTCCCAAACCCCTGCCCAAACACGGCCAAACAACGTAGCCATCTCAGTCAAACCCAACGTTTCGAATTCTTTCCATACAGAAGACAAGACGTTTTCCCAATGCGCACAATCGGGCGTGTTCCAACGGCCCACCGCGAACGGACGAGCGGGGGCGGACATGTCTATTTCGTTTCAAATATGGCCTAAGTTTGTTTCGGATTGGGGCCGAAGGACACTGTCTGTGTCCGTCCTTTGTCCTTCCGTGTCCGCCCCAGGCGCGGTCGATAGCCACACAAATACCCACCTCCCACCCCTCTTCCGATACTGAGTGTTCCCCCCTTCTCGCTGGTGCCGCCGCCAGGTCCATTGTCCGCCGTTCCCTCTAGACCCGCCACAGCCGTAGTTAGTCTCCACGCCGACGCCCCGGATCTATTGACCGACACACGCTAGGATGCTTTTGCCGGTCCCAGAGAAGCTCTCGATACTTATTAGATATTTTTTGCTAAAATTTGTGTGAAATTGGGGAATAAATGGTCACGCCGGACTAAGGGCAAAATATGGGCTGGGGGGTTGGGTTCACTCCCCACTGGAGTTGCCCTAATACGGTGATGACAGCGATCTATTGGTACTGCATGCACAAAAAGATGGCCAGTTGCACAGGGCGTTGCCACGAGAGTCGGGGACAAAAACCATAAAACTGATCTCTTTTCACGAACTTCAGCACCAAATAATTTTAAAACTTCAGCATGAAGCATTTGACCAGCCCATCAGAGCATGATGGGCTGGTCAAATGCTTCATGCTGCTATCAGAGGCCATGACATCATAGACCATGATGCAGTTGACTAGGGTGTAATAATTTTTCACCTTTCGACAAATCAGTCTTGTATGGTATCTCGCTTAACAAAGGTATGCATTGTAATTCAACCACAGTAACACATTTTATCAAAAGGATAAACTCTGAGCTTCACTTAAAAAAAATTAAGGTGATGCTACATAATTTAGAGTTGTCACACTCATAAAAAAACATAGCCAACCACAACAAATGGAAGCTACATCACAAATGTCCATAGAACCGAACAAATTAAGGCACATCTCTACGAAGGCTAACTGACACCTAAACCAACAACCACACACAACCATTTCTGACGAAAACTATCCACTGCTGATTCTTAAACATGTTGGTTCCCAACCTCTTGAACAATTGAAGAACTCCATTATCACGATCTTCAACTTCTCAGTTTCTCGTCGAAGTGTTCTTCACACTTATTCCTTCTTTAGTTCATTGCAAAGGTCAATCCAATAGCAGATACTAAAGATAATATCACATGGGTCTCCCGGCATAATATGATCAAAACAAGCTTTGTTTCTAGTATCCCAAGTAGCTAAGCAAATTTTTACAGCACAACATTCCCAACCATGGAAAAGAAGCACCCATTCTTCCAATTCATGGTTGAAAAACACGATGTTTTTCAGCCACACTGAACAAGAAGGGTTTGGGTTATCAAAACAGCACTAAAAAAACCCCAAACATAGCGAGCAAGAGGGCACTTAAAAACGGATGACCTATTCTTTCACCAACAATATAGATATACATTGTGATCTCCTACCTCAATCTTTATTTTAAGACTATCTTTGGTCAAAATTCTGCCCTACATGACAAGCCAAAGGAAAGTTTTGATCTTGCCAGACAGTTTCAAAGATCAATTTGAAATTCCTAGCAGGTAACCTAGTTTGCAGAGCTTTATATAAGGTTTTAGCACTAAAACCTTTCTACCTTAGCTTCTAGGTTATATTGTCATCCTTCCTCCAAATCAATTATGTTAATAATGTGCAACATATTTTCCCACTCCATTGCTACATACCCCCACCTCCCACAAACATCTTCTTAAATAAAGGCAAGCCCCGTTAGATGATACAACTTTGTCAACTATTCATTCTTCGTGAAGGTGAGGTTGTACAATCTAGAGAAGCTTGCAAACAAACTTTGTTTCTCCATACTAGTCATCTTCCTAGAATCTAGTATTTTCACCACATATAAGAATTCTATCACAGATATAAATATTCTTTACCTTCATACCGCAGATCAAAATTGTGACGATACCTACTTTGTCTGAAGCTTGGGACGGAGTTCTTTTTTAAGATACTTTCTCTTAAAAAAGTTCTGTCAAGCTCCATCCTCATTCTCGAACTACCATAACCACTTGCTTAAAAGATTTATATTCATTAGAATACAGGTTAAGGACACCCAAACCACCTAGATATTTTGGGAACATACATTTTCTGAGTTTACTAATGGATCTTTCCCGATGCCCTGATCTTCATGCCATAAAAGCTTACACCTAAAAGCATCAAAAGTGTTCATGACCCCCACTGGTACTCTATAACAATATAACTTATAGCAAACAATGGAAGTTAGAGAAGAATTAAATAAAATGATCCAATATCCAACCATTTTTCTTCCCAACATCCAAGTTTTTTTTCCATTTTGTCTTCTGCATGTTTTAGTTGCTTGTTGAGAAGTCCCGTTTTACCAACACGCAAACCAAAATTTGAGTGGTAAAGCACCATATTTACATGTGAAATTTTCTTCATAATGCAACTACGTTCAACACACTTCCCAACACACAAAACTTCACTTTTAAGAAAAGTAATCTTAAATCATGATAATTTTTCAAAAAGACACAACGGGCATTTAAGATTTCTTGCATTTTCAAAACCTTCTTCAAGCAAGAAAATAGTGTCATCTACATATTGAAGAATATGTCAATGCCATTCTCCTAAAGATGGGGCACATTCCAGCAATAATTTTGCTATCTTGGGCATTTTTAACCATCACAGTCACAAAACTATATTAAGACTAAAAAGGATGGGAGATTGAGGGCCACCCTGTCTCACACCTCTATAAGTGTAAAAAAATCTCCTATATAACCATTCAATATTTATTTACTTTTCCACTTGTCATAATAATGAAAATCAGGACATTCCACTTATTAGAAAAACTTTTTTGACCATTATATTATGCAAGAAATCCCAATTAACATTGGCATATGCCTTTTAAGGACACCAGATTTTTTTTTCCTTTTAACCTCATGCAACATCTCATGCAAGATGACCACACATTCCGTGATAAATCTATTTATGATGAACGCAGTTTGTGTTCTATCAATAAGATCATGAGAAAAAACAACCAATCTTTGGTTCAACCCTTTGTAATTATCTTAGACTCCAATCAGAGTACAAATGGGTCTAAATGTTATAGCGACAATAACATCATCACATTTAAACAAACGTGTTATTTTACCAAAATTAAGCTTACCAATGTCTAGAGCCATAACAACAAAGTCATCAAGAAGTTTCTTCAAAGGTCTCTTGATAGCATCCCAAAATAACTAGTTAAATTCTCCAGGGAAACCATAGGAGCAGAGGCTTTATTGTATGAGAAAGAAAATATAATATCTATAATTTTTTCAAAGGATAAATTTCTTGTCAAGATTGATGCTCTTCGACGCCTAGCAGATAAGAAAAATGGAAATCAGGTTTAATTCTAGCTCTGTCAGAGTGGCCAATAAATTTCTTATAAAAATGAGTGAACAAATTTTGATCACCCTCAGTGACCCTATCATTATCTTGCAAATGGAAGATGTTTTTCCTTTTTTTCTTCCACTACGTTTATTCATCAAATATCATGTACAACACTGTCCCAATTTTAGTTCTAGAATTTTAGCTCTTCGAAACCATTTAACATTATCTTATCTAACAAGTTCATTTAGTTGCAACTTCAAATCCAATTGTAATTTTCTGTCAGAATCAGATGGCCCAGTGGCCAGTGGTTTTAGCCATTTTGTGAAGATTGTAAAGCAAGTCTGACAATCTTGGTTTCTTCCTTCCTATAAAACAACATCACCATTTCTAGTCCAGTGGCGTGCTACATTTTTTGCAAAAGTACAAGCTAGATATACAATATACGGACATCGGACAGAGTGTACTCCGGATACATACATGAACTGAACCGAGAGACCGAACAACCTCGCCCTCGCCAGTACGGCTAATCCTACTATATATGAAAGTTCGATGAAACCACGCTTAGTCCCGCCTCCACGTCACGCTTTTCTTCCCAGCCGTCCGATCCGCGCAATCAACGGCCCAGATGCACCCCGCGCAGCTACAGTAACACGCAACACTGTAGCTGGGGACTTTCTTCCAATCAGCGTTCACCACGTGTACATGTCACCAGCTGGTGGAGCCGGTTCCAGCCGGTGACCGCGTCATTTTGCAAAAAGCGACAAGCCAGGCCAAAATTTGCTCCGCTACCCCTCACTTTTCCACATAGAAGGACCCAGACGCAATTCCGAAAAAATCCAGGGACCCCGCCCGAAAAACGCCAGCGAGACCCCCCTCTCTCTTTCCTCTCGCGTGACGGCGGAAATCGCCGCCGACGCGCTTCGCGGCCGTTTCGCACCTCCCCCTCCAGATAGACGGCCGCTCCGGCCTACGCCGCCGCCGTCTCTCCCTCCTCGCCGAGCGTCGCTTGCTAGAACGCCGCATGCCGCACGGAATCGTCGCCGCCGTCCTCTGCATCCACCACGGCGGATTTGCTCACCGGCGGCCACTCCGGCGACCTAATCGCAGCGGCGCCGCCGCTCCAGACCATCCCGCGACCAGGCGCGTCCGCCGCGGCCACGTGCGCGCCCCGCAACGCGCGGATGCGGCGCCGCCGTGGTCCTCTCCGTCGGCAGAGCACGGCCATTGATGACGTCATTGTGACGTCATCTGTGGGCCCAGCCTGCCAGCGACAGTACGATTTTCCCAGCAGAAATATTTACAGAAAATAATTAAAACCTGTCAAGTGACCCAGAACGTCTAATAATTTCCATAAACTGAAAAATACTGCAAAATTAATAACTTCAAATCTATCCATCGAAAAAAATTGAAAAAAAATATCAAAATGATCAGAAAAAAGAACTAACTATTTCTGGCATAATGCAAACATAATTGAAAATTTTAATTTAGCCGTTCAAGAATATCCAAAAAATGAATAATACTGCAAAATTAATAACTTCAAATCTATCCACCAAAAAAAATTCAAAAAAATATCAAAATGATCACAAAAAAAATGCACCTACTTATACTTTTGGCATAATGCAAACATATCTGAAAATTTAAATTTGGTGAATATGTCGAAAGTCTGCATAATTTTTTGCCTTTTTAAATTTCACTTCTTCATAATAAATTTGGAAATACATTTGAATCCTACTACATTGGTGTTTAACCAGTAAAATGTTTGCTCTGCCTTTGAAAAAAAAGGGTTGTACTATTTATTGTAAGCTTTGATTTATTCAAGCATTCAACAAATCGTTTACCTAAATGTTTTTTCTTTTGTTCCTTTAATGTTCCTGTTGCGTTTTACCACTTAAATGTCAAATATAAAATTTGTGTAAACGACATCTCAACCCACTTTGACCCCATATTTACATTTGTTTTCTTTTGTTTTTTGCTTTTCCTTTGCTTTGCATCAAAACAATATTGGAATAACAATTAACAAGAAGAAAAAAAATTCCCTTCTACAATTTCAGTTTGTTGTTGTAAAGTTGTAAATACATTATAATTTATATTTAAACAAAAAAATGGTTTGCCTTTGCAACAAAACAGTAATTTGTACTATTTACTGTAAGATTCGAAATATTCAAACATCTACAAATCATTCACAAGGCTTCAAATAGCTTTCAAGTTTTACACTTGAGCAATTATACAATGCTGGCTTCCATCCATCATCTACAAAAATTAGCAACAAAATGCTGTCAAATTTCACGAAGTACAGCCGCTCAGAGAGATCATATCATTTTGCGATCCAGCATTGCATACAACTCGAGATGACATAAGTTATCCAGCAAAATAACTTCGTGCTATCTGCAATTATATCGAGAAATCCCATCAACATATTTGTTACCACAAAGCTCTTGGCATAAAAATCGTGGATGATGGAACTCTTTAATTTGGTAGGAAACCTTACCATTCCCGCCTCATTTTTGCAACTGTATTTCTCTAGGGTTTATATGTCGTACAGTAATTATGATGTCGATGTCCCGACATCCTTCACGTATAGAACAGTACTATTTTAACTATTTTCTCCCTAATTTCCAGCCATATTTTCCCAATTGTATTTCTCAACTTTCAATTTTTTTTAAAGCCCAACGAAATCGTCGCCAACACTGTCAAAAGATAAAAGAAAACAAATGTAAAAAATGCTCCCAAAAAAGATACAACAAAAATGCTCCCAAGAAAAATAAAAAACTAATTATTTACGTCAAAAAAACAAATACATTCAAATATTTCGAAATGGTGAATATGTGAAGAAAATCCCAATGCACTTCCTCTTTAGAAGAATTTCTATAACACAAAAGTATTTCTATAACTACCGTCACAAAAAAAATGCTTATTATATGTGCCATAAAATCAAATTTCAAATTTACGTATTGAAAATATCTTCGAAATCTACTCATTTTACAAACGTAAAAAATAATTCGAATCTTAAAAACACCCCAACAAGCACAAATTTTCAAAACTAAACAATTTTCACACGCAAACTTTTCCGAATTTCACTAACTTACAAACCTACATAATTTCCAAATATGCATGTTACCAAATTTAAATTTCATTTGCTTCACAGTCGCGGCATTGCGCGCTCATTTCCCTAGTCCCCGTCAATGCATAACGAATGAGTTCGTAATATGATACTGATGCATCGCAGATAAACTTTCTTTAAGTCTTCTTCAGGTCACCATTTCGAGAGTGGACTCCATCCAGATCTCAGCAGCGGCTGTGCTCGTCGAACGCGGCATGGCGTCCGAGCTGGCTGGCCTCGCCTTGGTATCGGCCACCGTGGCCGCGGCCATGGCCTACGCACGCCTCGCCGCCTCGCGCCTGGGCCCCGGCTTCCCCCGCCTGGCCGCGCTCCTCCCGGTGCTCCTCCTCCTCCCCGTCCTCCCATTCACCTTCTATCCATCCACCTCCGCACCATCTCCGCCTTCTTCCTCGTCTGGCTCTGCGGCTTCAAGCTGCTCCTCCTCGCCGCTGGCCACGGCCCCCTCAACCCTGCCCTACCAGTCGTCCGCTTCGTCGCCTGCGCCGCGCTCCCCATCAAGCTCCGGGACAGAGGCGCGGTGAACTCGCGGTCTCTCCCTCCGGAGTTCCTCCTGTCCTACGCGACCAAGACTGCCCTCTTCGCCGCGCTCATCTCGCTCCGCCGCTTCCGGGCGCGAATGCCACCGTACGCCGTGGTGGCGTTCGACGGCGCGCACGTCTACCTGATGCTGGAGCTCTTCATGGCGTCCGCCGCGGCGTTCGCCCGCGCGCTGCTCGGCACGGAGCTGGAGCCGCAGTTCGACCGGCCGTACCGCGCCTCGTCCCTCCGCGACTTCTGGGGCCGCCGGTGGAACCTCATGGTGCCCGGGGCGCTCCGCCCGAGCGTGTACGGCCCCGTGCGCTCCCGCCTCGGCGCCCCCGTGGGGGTGCTCGCCACGTTCGTCGTGTCGGGGCTCATGCACGAGGTGATGTTCTACTACATCACGCTCGAGGCTGGCACGGGGGAGGTGACCGCGTTCTTCGTCCTCCACGGCGTCTGCGTGGCGGCCGAGCGGTGGTGCGCGACGCAGAGAGGGCTTTGGCGGCCGCCGCGCGCGGTGGCGACGGCGGCCACGCTGGTGTTCGTCGTGGGGACCGCGTCCTGGCTGTTCTTCGCGCCCGTCATAAGCAGCGGGCTGGACAAGGCCATCGTCGCCGAGTGCGAGGGAATCATGGCGGCCTTGGAGGCGGCTGCGCGAAAGCTGGCTGCCGCCGCGGCACGCTTGGTTTGGTCATGACGGTCTGAGAATGCGGTACATGTAGTGTCAGCTTCGCACTTCTGCCATGGCGATTCCAATGGAATTTGGTTTCATGGGAGCAATCAGGATCAGCTTCAGCATGTTTCTGCAGATTGCAGAATTAGTATCTCATCTTGCGTAGTTTGCGTCGGCAGTTTGCTCATGAGATTGTCATGTAGCCGGTGGACGGTGGTGCACACGCTACAAAAACGAGAGCATCACTCAGACAAGAAAAGGACGTCTCGCGTGATATTCTCTTCTGAATTTAGCGTGGCATATAATTTAGCGTGGCATATAATCATTTTCCTACTTATTAGAATTTTAATGTTAAAACTTTGGCTTCATTACTGAACCAAACTGGCCAAATCGTCTGACAAAAATTCAGCAACATGAACTACGCCATCCAAATCCACATAGGCAAGAATGTCTTTTATCAAAAACAGAGTGCTAAGAGCATCTTCAACCGGAGACCCAAAATTCGACCCCCAAAGTGTCCACGGACACTGTCCGGCCAACCCCAAATGTGGTGTGCTACAACCACAATGTTCAAAACTTGACACCCAAAAACATGCAAGCATGCACGTCGATCATACAACTAGTTTGAAGTCTAAATAAATAGTTCAAATCAACGTATTACAATAATTAATTGTATCTAAATAAACAAATAAAAGTAGACCGCACGTAAAAATAGTTCACATTATTCGGACCACACATAGTGCAAATTGAAATTCACTAATTTCCCATTAAGACATACACATGCTCGACCAAATCATTGAGTAGTTAGATGTGCACTTGTTAATCTCGAAGTTGTCGATGCATCTCAAGGAAGTTCATAACATGCTCCGCTCTTGTTCAGGTAGGTGGACATGCACTCCAGGCTTCTCAAAATTATTTGTGCGAGGTGCCCCTTCTCACTCGTCCTTCACAATCATGTTGTGCAAAATTACACAACAAGTCATGACCTGCCATAATACCTCCGGATCCCACATCAGTGCGGCTCCACGGACTATATCCCAACGATCTTGCAACACTCCAAATGACCTCTCGACATCTTTCCTAACAGCCTCCTGTGCAGCTGTAAATTGACATTTTTTGTTACCAGAAGGATTGCTTATAGTCTTCACAAATGCCGCCCACTGAGGATAGATACCATCTGCAAGATAGTATCCCATGGTGTAGTCGTGCCCGTTGAAGGTGAAGTTGCATGGTGGAGCATCCCCATCACAGAGTCTCTTGAACAGGGGAGAGCGCTGAAGCACATTGATGTCGTTGTGGGAACGGGCATGCCAAAAAACGCATGTCAAATCCACAAGTCTTGAGATGCCACTGCTTCAAGTATGATTGTGGCATCTTTGATGTGAGCTTGGTACTGCCCACCCAACCCTGTTGGGCAGTTTTTCCATTGCCAATGCATGCAATCAACTGAACCTAGCATACCTGGAAATCCTCTTGCTTCTCCAAGGGCCATTAGCCTTTAGGTGTCCTCGGCATTTGGTTCTCTCATATATTCCGCTCCAAACACCTTCACCACAGCGTTTGCAAATCTCTCCATGGTCTAGATGCATGTACTCTCTCCCATCCGGGACATACTCGTCAATAGCATCCGTGGCTTTTCCATAGGCTAGCATTCTCAAAGTTGCGGCGCATTTCTGCATAGGAGACAAGGATAGTTTTCCGCAGCAATCATACCTCAACTTGAAGTAATCATCATACTTAGTCACTGCTTCCTCTATGTGTCGGTAAAGGCTTGAGCTCATCCGGAACCGACGCCGAAAAAAACCCTCATGAAAGACTGGATTCGAACGAAAATAGTCGTCATACAGATCTCGACAGCCTTTGAGCCTATCACGGGCCACGGTGATCCTCCCCTTACTCGATCCCCGAAAGTTGAGAACATGCTCCTCCTTCTTCTCCAATTCCTCTTGAATACTCAACATCGACATGGCGGCCTCCTCGTCTCCGTCCTCAAACATGTCATCGTCACTAGACGCTTCAATGAACTTGTTGTACATGAACTCATCTACGCCCCAGTAGTCGTACTCATCGTTGGAGGAAGAATCCATGGGTAAAAATATGAACACATGATCATAAACCGGCTCCGATAATTCCACAAACACTTTGAGAGCGAGGTGGATGGCGTGCG
This sequence comes from Poa pratensis, assembly GCA_947311845.1. Taxonomy (NCBI): domain Eukaryota; kingdom Viridiplantae; phylum Streptophyta; class Magnoliopsida; order Poales; family Poaceae; genus Poa; species Poa pratensis. Next base: position 111,459,504 of record CAMZMU010000107.1, on the reverse strand, counting down.
ATGTAAAACGTACCGGAAGCGGAGCGTGCAGTCCTGGTTCGTGCGGCGGCGGTTTCCCGGCGAGCGCGTAGGACTAGGCTACTTCTGCTGGAGGTTCGAGTAGGTGGCGGATATGCGACGGCAACGGCGGCGGAGCACAGAGGTGCGGCGAATGTGAGCAGAACGGAGGAAGAAGAGATGGTTTTGGTCAAATTTAGAGGGAAAATGCGTGGATCCGCGTGGCTAGGTCCGACGTGGCGGACTCGTCCGAGCGCATCCGGGCCGCCCCCAACCCTCCCCACATATGGGTTGGCTTTGGGGTTTGCCGGACCGCCCGGACGTTTGGGCTAAGTTTCGGGAAGATGGTTGGGTCCTGATCCGGGCTGACCGCCCGGACGTTTGGGCTAGCTATGGGGGACTCGGTTGGAGATGCTCTAAAAGACTCCGAGCATTTCCAAGCGTCCCCTATTGGCTCTACAAGGGCGATATGCACTCTCGCTTTCATGGGATCGGGTCTCGATGGCGGGCGTCCTTAGGGGTTACTCGTTAACATGTGTTGTGGATTTACATGGTTTCACATGCGTGGCTTGGTCCTGTTTTGCAACGATGTATCGGCAAGTAGTGGCACGCTGGCAGCACAGGGTTTTGTGACACTGTTTGACTCTTGGGTCTCGAACTTCAAGGGTGAAAACTCTAGGTATGATTTTCATTGGTTTAACTTGGTAATGGCGGCGTTCACGTGGCATTTCATTGTTGTAAATATTGCTTTGAATATTCTCAGACTTCTCTTTGGGGTGATTTCCCATGATCTAACCTCGGTGGTTGGATTCTGCGGTGACCCAACACACCACTGCATATTGTAGTGTACAAGTCGTTGACATAATACCCACGGAAGGACTAATCCGAAAATATTACATCACTTAGAGTAGTACAACAGAAACATTGCGGGTCCACTTTATTACACACTGTTAAAGATTACAAGCCAGAAATGAATAAAAACATCGACGTTCTCCTCCGACATGGGAGGAAGGTCTATTATTGCGATGTTGACAGGTGTCAACCTACTAGCGATAGAAAACAGCAAACTAAGAACCATGTTGGCTCAGCAGCTAAGTAGTACTAGTCTAGTCTTGCTCGGCCAGGTTCCTACTATGATAACTCTAAGTCTCCACCTCTTCTTCTTCAATGTCGTCGGCTCCGTAGGCGATGATGTAGTCGACACCCTCTATTCCTCCAGACAGATCAGGTGCTTCAAAGTAGACGTCATCGGCATGGTATGCTCCATAGTTTCCTTCCACGGTTTCTTCAAAGTCTAAGCAGGGGATCAAAAGGGGAACGAATGAGTAACAACGTTACTCAGCAAGTTCAGCTAAACGCTTAGATAAGTGGAATACACTAGCTACCATCCTGACCAGAAAGCCATGGATGAATATGCAAGTTTTGTAAAACATTTTAAGTAAAAGGTCCATTTTATTTTGGAAAACTATGCCCCCAGCCTCCATGGGTTTATAGTCATCACTTGGGATGCCTTTCCCGCTGTGGTCTGTAGTCCCCTCCTGGAACAAGGATGTGACAGTCACAATTTCTTTGTTTAACTCTGCAGAGCTGCACCATTTTACCCAACAGCAGCCTGGCTCCTTATGCTCTCTCCTCACACCATTTGTGCTATAGCCAGAACTCAGGGCAACAAGTCATGTGGAGTCACTTCCCCGCACAACGCATATCCACCCCTTATGGCCCAGCCTGGTACAAAGACCAAAGGCTCGTCACCACTCCCGAGCTCCTATTCCAAATCACCACGTCGGGTGGGGACGGTATGCGCTCCCACGATGTTGGCCGCCGCAATGGACGCAACCAGGTAATAGTCTGCCGAGGATATGCGAACGAGGGAAGAAACCTCTGACTAGCCCATCCATAGTGAATCTGTTGGCTGATGCTTCGATACGGCGCTAGGATCACTGGGCCATGGGTTATTAATCCTAGGTATATACTTTCCCGTACAATGGAACCTCCACCACAACATCAATCCGTGGTTCCATTGCCAGCCAACCATAATAAATATAGCAATTCACATCATTCGAAAATAGGTTTTTCTTTTTCATGCAATGAGAATCCATAGTACTTTGTAATTACTTTGGTAAAAATAATCAATCAAGGACATGCAAGTTGGAACTTGCCTTGAGACTGACAGGTAGTGCAGTCTAAAGCTTCCGATGAATTGGGACCCTCGTGTTCTGAAAATCAACATCATTGTCTATATGAGACAATGTTTGAAAACCAAATAGATGCTATTATGCATAGGATGCAATGCTTCTTCCCCAGAAATTTATTAAAAGTCTTGATAATGATTTTTTTAATGGTCTTTCATTCAGATTTTTATTTAGGGTGAGTGACATGACAGTCATGATATAGTTCAAATTATACTTTGAACTTAATACGTAATTTTCCCATGTTATTTTCTTTGAAAATAATTTAAATTATTCAAAGTCATTTCCACTTAAGGATCCTTTGAATTTTTGATACAGGAAATACTTTTCAAAAATTCAAATAGATATTTTATTTGAATCACTTATTTTCTGCTGATATTTGTAGGTATTTTTAAATTATTTATAGGATTTTATTTGAATTTATAGCGAGTTTTGAAATTCGGAATTTTTTTATAAATTCAAATTTTTTGCAAAGAGACCCCTAGTTAAACCAGGTCAAAGGGTGAACTCGGGTCCGGTCCAACCGACCGAGCCACTCTTCCCTCTCTCTCTCACGCTCGAGCCCGAGCTCGACCTCCTCTGGCTCCCGAGTCGCCATCGCCGTCGCCGCCTCGCTCCGGCCAGCTCCGGCCACCTCCGCCGCCGTGGCTTGGGGTAAAACGACCCCCACGCTCCGCTCTTCCCTTCTGCTCACACGCAACCCAACCCTAGGGTTAGGGTTTCTGTGCTGCTACTGCTGCTTCTCCTTCTTCTCCGGCGTGCTCTCCATGGCTGGGTGCAGAACTTCGTCCTCTGTGCCGCCATGGTGTGGTGGTGCTGGTCTACGGCTATCTATGTGCCCCCTCCAACGGTAGCGCGAGCACTGCCTCGCCGCCGTGGAGCTACGGCCATGGATTCCACGGTAAGAACTTCTCCTTCCCTTCTACACCTTCTACTAGATTTAGTAGCTTCTAGCTATTGCTTACACATGTACTCCTCTACTGGCTTAGGTTCTAGATGAACAGATGATGATTTCTGGATGATTTGCTTGATTATATGCACTGTCTACCTTCTGTGCATCAAGAATGAGATGAATGGTGTAGATCTAGCATGTGTAGATCTTTCCACTACCTCTGGAATCCTTGTTGGGAGCATTTCTTGCTCACAGATGAAGAAAATCTCTTTAGAAAAATTATATCTGAGCTAGAACTAGTATAACTTGAGCTAGCTGTGATGATTCAATGATTTAAATGGAATTTATACTTGTGTGGCTTGCTGTGATGCCCCCTTGAGAGTTACACAGTAGCTAGCTTGTCTAGAATGATTTTTATGTTTTCCTGTGCTTCTTCCATGTGCACAGATGTGCTAAGTACAGCTAATCCAGCTCTGCTGGTTCACTGCCTTGTGTGGTGTTTTGATAAAATTGAAATAAGAACAGATACTACACTAATGCTATTTTCCCTTGCTTCATATGCTCAAACAATTGCTACAGCAATCAACTTCACTCCCTTTCCTCCCTCTTTCCTATTTCTTGCACAAAACAGAAGTACTCTATTGTGCTCTTTGCTTTTCTACAACACCATACCTTGCTAAGGAAGGCTCTGTTAAGAACAGATGCTGATAATAAGCTCTCTAGCATGGTTCTGTCATTTACAGAACCTGCTTAGTCTCTCTCTAGCACTATGGATCAACCTGCTGTTGCTGAGCAGCTAGAGCTTCTAGAAAAACTCTGATCTTTCTCCAAGGTTCTACCTTCTCCTCCTTGCTGCTTCAATTTTCCTAGAGTGTATTTGCTAGCTGAAATGGCTTGTGGTGGATGGGTTTAGGTAAACTCCATGATATGCTGGTGGTTTGTGGTTGTTCTTGGTGAAGAACAGATGGAAATGGTGCTATTGGTTATGCTGGTGCTTGTGGAATGTGTGATCTGTGTTTGTTGCGAGTTGTGTGAACTGTGGCAATGATCTAGTCATGTATTTATATAGTTTTTGGGTTTCTTGTGCTTGTGACACCAGGATAATTGGGATGTGGTGATTCACCTGCTTGCAGTGGCCCCTCTCTACCTCGAGCTGCCTATTTGGACTGCTTTTACTCTTCTTTTAACAATGGAGATAAGCTCCTGCTGCTCCTGCGCAGTTCATCACCCCTTGGTGATAAACTCTGAGTCATTCTTGAGTCATTGTTCTTATCTTGATCCAGATATTTTTGATGGTTTGCTTGGCTGTGAAGGAAATTATTTGTGATGTCGGCTTGGTTTAATTATCTCAAGTGTATGTGCAAATAAGCTAGTTCTTAGCTTAATAAGTGGGCTTAGGATCCATTTGTCTAATACATTGGCAAATGTGATACCAAATTGTTGCTTTTATTACCATTTGATTCCTAGTTTAATTGTGGAGTTTGTAAGTTTATGTGTTGCTTTGTTTATAAGATCATGGGATCAAAATGCTCTAAACTGCACTTGCTGCCTTTGCTCTTGGTTGCCTAAAATGGTTCTGTGCAGTGCTGCAATTATGCCTTTGCCCCTTCTGTTGCCTTTGGATTAATGAGCATGATCTAAATTGATCAGTCCTACTGTTGCCTTTGGATTATTTGCATTCTCCACTACTTAGCCTAATTAAACAATAGTTTTGGTTAGGCTAAAACCAGGTTCAATACAGTAACATGCCAGCACCAAATGGTGTTGGCAACATTCTAACACTAACCCCCATTATTTCTTTCTTTGTGTTGTTTGTTTTGCAGGTTTGAAGATCTCCTGGAGTTCCCAGAAGCTTTAGTTATAGGAATTTTATTTCTCTCTTTTGTAATGATTCATATTTGTTGTAAAAATGTTGTTGTAACTCATTTTGTAAAAGACAGATTGTAATAAACAGATTGTATTATTCAGATTGTATTTATGTGTAATGAAATGATCTTGTGTTTGAGAATTGTTTCAAATATTTGGAAGTTATGAATATATGACTTGTGTTGTGATGTTGATATGATTTGCAATGAGTTATTCACAAACTTGTGAATTTTTATACTTGTAGGTTTGAAATATTTATATTGTGTGTGAATAAGATTAGAAGAGTTATAGGAATGATTTGAACTTAAGAGTTTATAAAGATGTCATGTCAAAATTTCAAATGACCATTTTGAAAAGATACTAATAGGGTTTTGAAAATAAGTCGTAGGGTTTATCGACACCTTTCGACTAACTGTCAATGTTTTACTCCCAGACCATCGACACTTGTCTAATATCGACCCTCGATACTTTTAACACAAAAGCGCGAAAATTTTCCAGATTTTACCAAAAGATGCATGAATGCACAAATGCAATTCCTATATCTACCCTCTCGAGTCCTATAACTGCGGGGTGTTACAGATTCATCGGTTTTGGCGTCATACGTTATTTCCACTTAAGGCGTCGTTGTCGGAGTAGCTCTCTGTTGCCCTCGGTTCCCATCTTTGGTGGTTGATGTAGCTGTTCTGTTTTTTGCCTTCTTTCCTTTTATTTTTATTTATTTAGCTTTGCGCTTCCTCAATGTTTTAACTTCCTCTTAATACAGTGTTTGGTGTAGATGCTAGATGTGATGGGTGTCATCTTGATATTAACTAGAGCGACACCTCGCGCGTTGCAGCGGGTATCTCTTAAGAAAGTTAATAAAATGGCTAAAAAAATAGAAATCGAATGTATGTGTGGTTTATAATTTAAAGATCGTTATGATTTAGGTGTGTATCTGATTGATATAGATAAGATTATATTAGCGACTTGAAGAAACGGATATTGTAGATGGCTTGCATCAAAATGACATACACATTTCTGCATAATATTTATAGAAACTTTTTGGGTGAATGCATATAAAAGAGCCCATAATTTTGTATACAGTTATATGGTTTTCATCATTGAAAATAATGAGCAAAAATTTCACGGGCGATACTAATTCTGGTATTCTACTTGCACATGATTTACTTGTGTAACTACATAGCGACATGTACCATTGAACATTAAAAAAATGACGTGGTCAATTTGATGGGCTAAAAAAGATGATGTGGATGCTTGCATGTATGTAAAAATGGAAAATAATTAATAAATGTTAGTGGGATGACATGGACAACTGATTGGCTAAAAAAAAGTAATGTGAATAGCTTGCAGGTGGAGATAGAAAAATATTAATTACACCTATTGGGATTTTACTTTATAAAAGTATAGATATATTTGTTTTATTGAAAAATGCATGACTGGGTCTAAGCGAGAAATGACGTGGCAGCTTGACGCTTTTACAAACTTGGTAAGCCATAATCGATTTGCTCGGCATAAAAATACATTTGTAAAAAAAATAGTGTGTGTCCATTATACAAGTGGGCAAAACGATGTTGCTGCGAATAAATAAAATAAGAAATGATGGGCTGGCATGCATGCTAGTTGCTAGTCAGCTAGGTTCTGAGGTGTTCAAAACTGAGCCGGGTTTTAACTGGCTAATCAGATTACCCCAGTGCCATAGTGTTTGCTCCACTCTGCCCCGATCGATTAGCTCAAAAAATGTCAGATGAACAGTGTCCAATTTCGCATGTTCTATGAAAACCACTGTCGAACACCCAGGTTTGAGTTGCAAGACTTTCTACAAAGTAGCATTAAGCAAGTGTGTGGTGCTGCCGCTGTATTGTACTCTCTCCGTTTTTTAATATAAAATATTTTAGGTGTTGCTCATATTGTCTAGATACATGTTAAAGTGAGTGAACATACACACTAAAATTTATCTACATACATTTGTACACATATAAATGTGGAGAAATGCTAAAACATCTTATATTAAAAAACGAAGAGAGTATGTTTTATCCACACAATCATGCAAATCGATCGCCTGATCTTGTAGTTGGTTTTGTACCGACCCAGCACTGGATGCAAGTAGGCGTGCATGGGTTGGGCGGGGTTGCATGTAGGACGTGGCCACCAGTGTGCAACGCGAGCCATTGTGCGCGGGGCTGCGCATATGGCACACTGATCAGGGCCTGTCCAAGTCAGGCTCGGCAATGCCGCAACGGACTGTCGTTTTCCCTCGTGCAGCCATGCAGATTGATCGCACTGCCCAAGTGCCCATCGAACCGCAAATCGGTACGAAACAATAACATAATTGTCAGGCTCGGGGTGTCGCCTAGGTCTGCGCACTGCAGATTGTTGTATGTCCTTCCATGCATTCAGGATAATATAAACCGCACTGCAGATTGTTGTCCTTCCATGCATTCAGGATAATATAAACCACACTGCAAATTGTTGTCCTTCCATGCACGTAGAGGGAATTGCAGCTTCCACCAGGCACAGGACGCTTTGTTGCGGGAACCACCACCTTTACATAATTTTTACAGTCTCCACCAGGTTGACATCTAATCCTGTGTAACCCGGTTTAAATACCCCCATTGACATAAATTTTTTAGCTCTAACCACCGAGCAGTAAGAATACAAGCTACAACACACTTTGTGGGCATGAAAAAAAAATGACACGGTGCAGCCTCGTATGGAATATTAACCGGACAATAAACAGCACAATACATATAAAAGAGAAGACCAAAACGGTGACCAGAATATGTTAAATTGCATCTATCCCTCATGTTAAGCATCCAATGTTATGCCAAAATATAGCCATTACAAACATCATTCCCAAATACCAAAATAGATCCGTGCCATATGGTCATTAGTCATTACACACATCACATAACAGAAGCAAATCATTCTTGTTGGGAATTCTCTGCTTGGTAGTTTAGACCAGCAGTGAAGTAAGAATACAACCTGCTGCCTTCATACCCTTGAACTCCGAAGCTTGAACCATTTCCATCTGGACTCCTACCTGTGATAGTAGACTGAGGTGGACGTTGCACAGGGCGTGACAGAGCTGGTGGTGCCGGCGAAGGAGCAGCATGTTGGCGAGCAGGAGGTGGAGCAGTATTGCGCCGAGGAGCTGGAGGTGGAGCGCCATCTTCTGGTAGCCTTCTCACGCTCTACAAAGCATTTCAATTTTGGCAAACATTACAATTTACGAAACATGTAGAGATTTAACCATAAATGAACATAACACACAGTCTACCTTGTGTTGTGTCTTTCTTATAGCCAAGTGTGGTTTCAAAGGCTGAACACATTTTGTGTACCTATGGCCTTGGAGCTTACAATTTGAGCATCGGATAGTGGTCATTCTGTTTTGAACAGTTGACTTGGATGATTCATGCTTCCCCCTACGCCTTTTCTTCTGTTTTCTGCCACGTCTGGTTTCATATTGAGGTGGATCTATGTCAGGTGAATCAGTTTTCGTCCATCCATGTTGTCCTGGCACCGGATAGATTGGATACTTGTATGCCTCTTTGTACATGGGTTTCTTAAAGAAGTAGCCAAATGTTCTTTCAGCTAAGTTGACCTCATAAGTCCTTTCAATATGTGTAACTTGCCACAGATTCTTCTTTGAACATACAACATTTGTACACCATCTAGCATTTCTTTTCTCCCACTCTAATATTTCTGCATAAGTTGGAGTAATTTCCCATTGAACATGTTCTACACCTTCCCTTCTTGCTGCAAATCTAGGCATTAGTTTGGTCCTTATTGAATCAATCATAGTTACTATGGGCTTATCCCTAACTTTAAGGATGTAGCTGTTGAACACCTCACTAAGGTTATTGACAACTAAATCAGTCTTACAGTGTGTGTCAAGCGCATGTCTATATCAAAGTCACGTTTATCAAAAGCATAAGCAGCACGATCAACTAATTTTTTCAGGTCCTCGGCCTTATGTCCAGCACTCTTAAAATTTGTATAATGTGTCTAAGGCAGTATCTATGGCGAGAATTAGGAAATTCCAAATGAACTGCAGCCAGTAGACCTTTCTGCCTGTCTGACATGATAGTGTAGTTGCCAAACTGACCTGCAGTACCACCTAGTGCATACTTTAGCTGACAAAGAAACCATGACCATGATGCGGTATCTTCTGTGCCAACAATTCCAAATGCTAGTGGAAACAAATTGTTGTTTCCATCTCGAGCTGTCGCAGCAAGAACTTGAGCTCCATTGCCCAACTTCAGAAAACACCCATCAATCCCTACGAATAAATATTGCATATAAGGGAACTGATATATATACACAAGAAATTTAACTGAAAAAAGTTAAATAGTGCACGGGAAGTACCTATGAATGGCCGGCAACCATTCTTAAACCCTTCGATTTGTGCATGTAAAGCAAAGAAGAGTCCATGAACCTTGGGTTCTTTTGAGGTTGGTTGGCCTTTTTCAGAGGAAGTATTGTTGCTACATGGCATCTAGAACCATTATTCTTCTCCATTACAGTTTGCAAATAGTCTTTGATACGCAGATATTGCTCATCTGCATGTCCTTGTATAGCTTCAAGGGCTTTATTCTTCGCCCTATATGCCATGTGCTTCGAAATTTCATATCCGTGCTCTCTCATCACTATATCCATGAGAGCGATTACATTCATGCATGTGTCACTCCTAACGAAATCTTCATATGTTTCCACGGGTGTGTGGCAACTTGATCTGCCTGATGCAATGTGTGCTTTCTCCCTGGATTTGAGACGAGTAAATGAAGAAAGAACACTTTCTCTTTGAGTTGCAGCAAACAATCACCCTGTCCTGGTTATTTTTCAAGTACTTGAAGTTGCGCCTAAGCTATGTGATAAACCTCCAAAGCCTTCCTTAGTTGTGTAACATTATGGAAGCACAAATCCAATTCAAACTGCTCATGTGCATTGTCCTTCAAATCATCATAGTACACTCTTTTCTTCAATGGCTTTGCTTTTCTTGGGTGCTTCTTCATTGCTATCTCTGATTCTAACACAGCCTCATCATCATCACTAGAAGCAACGAGCTCTTTATTATCATCACTGCAGTTATCACTAAGCACAAATGCATCCTCGAGTGTGTCCCCGGCTGCCCTCAACTTCAGCTCTCGGGTCTTGCATGCATTTTCTTTTGCAGGTGCGCTTCTTGCTGCCCTTGCCATAGCTGCCTTTTCCAGTACAGCCATCTCATCCATGTCTTCTTCCTCGGGTATAGGGAACAATTCTGGTACACCTGTATCTCCTTCTTGCTGCCAATTGATTGTCTCCTCCAAATCATAACTTGATTCATCGCTAGAATGAGACTCGTGAACAATGTTCTCCTCAAAAGACATATTATTCAGATCAATTGGTTGCCTCTCTTCCCAATGGCTATCCACACGACAACCCAAATTCAAGTGCCAATCCTGATAAATTGCCCTTGGTTCTTCAATAAACCAATCAGATGGCCACTCCGTCCTGAATCAAAATTGCAACCAACTGATGCATGTAAAATACATACATGAACTTTACATTTTATTACATGTTATTCCATGTTATTTGCATCATATAAGGGTTATATTCATGATTTATATTAAGTTTTGGGGATAATTAACAACTCCCCCATTTTTCTGGAATTAACCCTGCGCTGTCAGAAAACCCCTTTTTCTATATTTTGATGTTTCAGGGACCCAAACGACGTCCAAATGACCTGAAACTTTACGGGGATCATTTTTTTGGAAGGAACGAAACGTAGGCGCAAAGGAATCGAAGAAACGGAGACCAGAAGGCCAGATTCCCTGACCGTGTGGGGTCCCCCATCCTGGCCCTCGGGCCTCCGCTGCCGTCGATCTTTCTTCCCGAAGCTTCGTCTTGACCTAAAAACGACTATATATAGACCCCCCAGGGCTTTCGCGAAAGAGAGCGCCGCAGAAACACAGAAACCACGAAACAGAGATCTGGAGCTGAAGATTGGAGGGGGAAAACTCCGGCGGGGCGCTGCCGGTGTGGTCTCCTTCCCCTCCAACAACATCTCCACCGACACCATGATGAAGAGGGAGTAGTCCACCCCTGGACTATGGGTTTGTGGAAGTAACTTATGTATCTCTCCTCTCTATGAGCTTCACTAATTAGTACCGTATGAGCTGCTGAACATGATTACGGTCATCTATGTAATTCCTTTGTGGTGGATCTTTATTATGAGTTAATACATGTTTGAGATTGCAATGGTTTTGTTTCAGTTATGAAAGTAGATGCATATTATGTACCCCGTTCTTATTTACTTGTCATGATCAAGCATGTTTATGAGAGCATGTGAGGGGGAACGTGTGCATTAGTTGGAGTAACGGGGGGTGGCTAGTGCAGTGAACGTGACAGATAGTTCTGCGATCCACTTGGGTTTTCTACCTTACTTTGTTGCCTCACTAGGGATAAACAAAAATACCATGCTACCGGAGAGTGGATGTGACCTTGGCCACTATCTCCATGACTAGATCTAGCATGTTCTTATTTTAACTTCATGTCATTGAACTTATTGCTATGCTCTGATTTATCTTAATTACTAAGGTGTTATGATTTAGTTCGCATCTTGGTGGAGCATAAGAGAGAGAACAACTTATACTTGAGATCTCTATGTTAGGACGTGATGCCCATATTATTAATAACTTGTCAAACCATGTCTTGCCATCTTACATGTTAATTTTAGTGTTCCATTGTCTACCACGTTATCAAGAGAGAGTGCATTTGTGAAACCATGAACCCCGGTCCATTTTTAATCATAAGAAACACCTTTCCAACACTTTTATCACCACTTTTGTTTGCTGCCATTATTAAATCCGAAAATACAAAAACACTTTTACATCTTGCATTCATCATAAAAAACCCAAAAATATCATTTATCATTACTACCACATCCTTGCATATTTATTTACCATCATTGCATATTTACTATGTTTGCATTGCATATTATTTTATTATCATTCTCACACCTTGTGCTTGACAACCACTTGGTGAGGTTGAGGGCACAAAACAATTTATTTTGTTGCAGGTTCTCAAGAGAAGGATAAGGAGATAACACCTGAAATACTGGTTCCCCGAGAGTTCGATATTAAACCCTCGAGTCACCCCTCGTGGGGAAAACTGTCTTCCACTACTACATACACTCTGCACTTGGAGTCTCAACCTAACCCATTTACTTTTCACGCAGGTACCACGCGAAGGGGCTAGCAACTGTTTTCTGGCGCCGTTGTGGGGTAACTACGTGAAGGGCCATCAAGACGTTTTCTGGCGCCGTTGCCGGGGAACCATAGCTGAAAGGTTTATCCAAGGATCACTCACATCAAGTCAACTTCATCACCAACTTGTGTAACAACCTAAGCTTGGGGAAGTTGCACCTACGTGAGCATCATCTTATCCATCTTTACCTACAATCATTTTATTTTGTTTTGTTCTTGTCTTGCATATCATCTTTATATTTCGGTTTGCATTTTATTTCAGTTTTGCATTTTGTGTTGCATTTGTTATTTCGAGTTGCATTAGTGTCATTTTACTTTCAGTTTTGCATAAAAAATTAAAAACACATAAAAACTTGTTAAAATGGGAGATAGAACTAAATTGTGTGACTACACAAACACTCCTAATGATCAATTTATTGCTAAGCCTATCACCACACCTGAGATTACTGCTGAGAGCTATGAAGTTAGTCCTAGTTTGTTAAACTTGATAACTAGGGAACAATTTGGTGGTAGTGCTGTTGAGGATGCCTCTATGCATCTTCATGATTTTATTGAAATCTGTGACATGCAAAAGTTTAAAAATGTTGAAAGTAATGTCTTAAAACTGAAGTTATTTCCTTTCTCACTTAGAGGAAAAGCTAAAGAGTGGCTACATTCATTACCTACTGGTAGTATTAATTCTTGGGATGATTTAAAAGAAGCTTTCATTAAGAAATATTATCCCCCTGTTAAAATACTGCAAAATAGAAACAATATCCTCTCTTTTAGGCAAAATGAAAATGAACATGTTGCCATGGCTTGGGATAGGATTAAACTCATGCTTAGAACTTGTCCATCACATGGGGTTAATGAATGGACCATTTTACACTCTTTTTACAATGGTCTAAATTACATGTCTAGAAATATACTTGATTCAGCTGCTGGAGGTGCTTTCATGGGAAAAACTATATTAGAAGCTAAGAACATTTTGGAAAGTATCTTGCAAAATTATAGTCAATGGCATACTGATAGAGCACCTAGTTCATCTAAGAAAGTGAACTCTATAGAAGAAACAAATGATTTGTCATCTAAAATGGACACCATTCTTGCTTTTATTAATAAACAAAATTTTGAAAATATGCCTTTGCAAGAACTAGTTGGTAATAATCCTGAAAATGTTGATGTCAACTTCATTAGGAACTATGGTAATAATGGGTATGGTAACAACAATTATAACTCTTATAATAAGCCCCCATATGTTCCAAACAAATATACCACTAGTAGTAATGTTTCTAGTGATTTGGAAAACACCATTAGATCATTTATATCTACTCAAAAGGAGCTCAATAAGGAGTTCATATCCAAATTCGAAAAACATGATATTTTGTTTGAAAGAGTAGATCAACTCACTAAGGAAGTTTCCTCATTAAAGAACATCATTATATCTCAAAAAGAGAAAAAAGTTGAGGAAGTTAAAATGCTTAGTGAAGTTAAGGAACCATTTGTTGATTTAGAGAAGTGTAGCTTGCATGAATTAATTTCTATCTTACAAAAATTTGCAAGTGATCCTTCTGTTAATATTAACCAGGCTGGTTTTGGTTCCTATATTGCTAATCATGTCTTAAAAGAAAAGATTGCTAGGTACAATCAAGAAGCTATGATACCACCTAAGCTTGGGGATATCTGGATCCCAAGGTACTAGTAACCATTGGAAAAGAGACACACCATGCTATACTTGATCTAGGATCTAGTGTCTCTATATTATCTAAAGAACTATATGAAGTCCTTGAACTTAAAAATATTGAGAAATGCTCTATTGAACTTGCACTTGCTGATGATTCCATTAGACATGCTCTAGGAAAAGTAAGTGATGTTATGGTAGAGTTACACATGACTTTTGTGCCTGTTGATTTTCTAATCATGGACATGGGGAATAAAACCTCTAGTCCTATTATTTTGGGAAGACCTTTTCTTCGTACTACAGGTGCCATTATTGATTCAAAGGAAGGGAATGTGAAGTTTCAGTTTCCACACAAGAAGAGCATGGAACACTTCCCAAGGAAGAGGGACACACCAAGGTTCAAGCTCCCTCATGAGCTACGTCCCCTTTGATTATCAAGTAAGTAAGCCTAGCTATATGGCTATAAAGAAAGCGCTTTACGGGAGGCAACCCGGTTGTTTTTGTTTGAGATTTTCTTTGAGTCCTCTTGCTGTAACAAGAGAGTAGTTTGTTAGTTTTGTTTCTGGGATTTTTAATAAAGAACCAAGTTTTACCTATTTTGGGTTTGAAAAGTTGCTATTCATTTTCGGAGAGTTTTCTGCCTGCACGAAGTCTGTGCACGGTTTGATTTTTCATTTTTTATCTGTAACTCCGATTGAGCTGTAATTTGAACTGTAGCTTCAACTTTTCATCCTCTGTATACGTGATTTTTTCAGATTTTTTGACGAGTTTAAGTAGGGTAGAAAAATGCGTTTTGCTGCTGCTGTTTTTCTGGACAGATTCTGTCTTGATATTGTTTGATGCATTCTTTGAGCTTTTTGCTTGAATCTTTTTGATTCAATTGAGTTTATGAGTAGGCATACAACATTATATACTCTCTGGACATTCATATGAATTTTTGCCTAAGGATTTTATGCAGCAAGGAACCTATTTGTTTATCACTACTAATATCACCCCACAGAAAAGAAATGGGAGAAACGGTGTTTTGAAGTTTTTTCACAGGGATTAGAGGAGCTGCACCAAGAGCTATCCAAGGATGGTGAAGACCATAAGCTTGGGGATGTCAAGACAACCCCACTGACCAACACACTCTCGGTTTGCACACGTCTAACTTCTGTTTTTCGATCAAAGCACTTTATCGTATAAACTTGGAGCGTCTGTTTTTTTTGCTTTTGTTATTTCGGTTTGATTTTTATTTTCTTAAGACCACCACTATCATTTATATATGAGAGAGCTACTGGAAGTTTGGGTTGAATTATGTTGGATGCTATTAAATATATTGGGATAGGGATGTTTGAGTTGATTTTAAAAGATACATATAGTTGCATAATTCATGTGCTTTGAATGAATGTTAATTTGCAAGTGTGTTGTCAAGAGCTATCTTTTACCATGTTTAGATGTTGAATTTTAACTTTACTTGGTTTAACATGGATTGATTAGTTCTATGGACACTTATGCATGCATTTAGATGGTCAACTTTCTCCCTATTGCTAGCCCAAAAATTACAACAAGTAAAAAGCTTGTTTCCCAACACCTTCAACCAAAGTTTTTCCAGTGAGTCCACCATATCTACCTATTAGCTTTATGCTATTCCAAGTATGTTTATCATGTTATATTGTGTTATCTACATTTCTGAATTTAAATGCTTATGTTATTGATTGTCATGGGAAAAATTGGTTAAAAGCTCTCACGAACTTGATGCACAATTTACTTTTATTGCATTTAATAAGCATGAACCATTGTGATTAAAATTATGAAGTTGTGGGCTTGACAATTGTTTTGGTTGGGAGTTAGCCCATATGTGCTGTCACATGGCAAGCTTTCAACATTGCACTTATTTATATTTAGTTGATGTCATGTACTTTTGTTTATGGATGCCTATCATGGGTGAAATGAATGTGGATACTTAGTAAGTTCAAAGAGTTTGTATAAATGGTTAGAGAAATGCCTGGGCCGCTAATCTAAGCCATGCATCATTCATGGTGGAAATTTACAGCATAACCATAATGTTCATTCAGTGATGCACCTCATAATAAAAAGCTATACCCATAGTAAATAAAAGAGTGCTGAGATTGTTCATTGTCTGTTTGTCTTGTTGTTTTGACATGGGCTTGTTCATGTCAAGGGGCAAGAGGTACCCCAGTGCAGTTCTTGATGATACTATTATTACTTGCAATGACCTTTATTTGAATTTACTTTGTGGACCAAAGTGAGTAACACATGGTGTAGGTACTTGTATTCAAGGGACATGAGACATTCAACCAATACATTGTCAAGCACACCACTCATATTTGCTTTCACTTTAAACATTAATCATTCAAGATGCTATGATAGGGGTAATGAGAGCTCCACACCAATGACTACCACATTGCAAGCATTAACTTAAGTAGAAGTGTTTGGAAGTTAGATGAAACTTATTCATGCTTTACCTCTACTTATTTATCTATCCAAAGTGTCCACCTTTTATATTCAGTTTTCATAAGAAGTACTCTATGACCACCATAGGATGTTTTTACTTTTCATTATGCATACATTTGGTCCATAGTACTTTCTTCTATATTACACTTTGTGAATTTATCATTGAACATCTTTACATTGAGTATTTGATATCACTTCATAATTTATCTTGCATATTGTTATTCCTTTGAAGAATGAATCATTTGACTCTATGTAGCAATAGTAATCACCTTTGATATCCATTGATAGTATTAAAATGCAAAGTCCATGTTAGTTTTATCACCTTCATACTCGGGACGAGCATGGGTTAAGCTTGGGGATGTTGATGCATGTAAAATGCATACATGAACTTTACATTTTATTACATGTTATTCCATGTTATTTGCATCATATAAGGGTTATATTCATGATTTATATTAGTTTTGGGGATAATTAACAACTCCCCATTTTTCTGGAATTAACCCTGCGCTGTCAGAAAACCCCTTTTTCTATATTTTGATGTTTCAGGGACCCAAACGACGTCCAAATGACCTGAAACTTTACGGGGATCATTTTTTTGGAAGGAACGAAATGTAGGCGCAAAGGAATCAAAGAAACGGAGACCAGAAGGCCAAAAGGGGTGGGCCCACGTGGCCAGATTCCCTCCATGCATGTAGCTAAATTCACCGGTTCTTTCAAAGCAGTGTTGTAACTTGTATCTCGTCTTTGATCTCGTGTGCCTTGTGATAAATAATAAGGGATTGTCTAGTGTTTAGTCCACTCACATTTAACTAAATTCGAGTCAGTTGCAACTTGCAAACAATTGCATCTCATGTGCCACTCTCGGTCCAGCACAAGAATCACGACCCAAACCACCCAACGGCTCGGTCAATTGGACACAGTCGCAAACCATGTGCTCCGTATTCTCATACCAGCACGAATCACGACACAGAATCTAACGGCTAAATAGTTGACTGATATTTACAAGCACATTTTTTTTCACTTGCAACTCATGTGCAACTCTCATGCTAGTACGAATCAGGATGCAAATTCAACGTCTAAGGAAGCAACTAAGATTTAGTTAATTTTCAACCGACTTAGAATAAGTAAACAAAATAAATAACTGTAAGAATTAACAACTAAGGAACATACATCATCTATACCGCTTTTCACACATTTTAGTTGTCAACTTGCATTACACACATTTTAGTTGTCAATTGTCTGCCGCTAAATTAAGTGGACTTCTCCAGCGTAGGTAGTTCGTTGTCTGATGGACAATGTGCGAGCTTAGTAAAGCTGATGTGTTTGGCGGCAACCTTGAAAGGAGGACGCAGCGGTGACCTCATGGCAGGGGTCATTCTGTGTGGTTCGAGACAAATATCTCGACCGTGGGTGCTGCGGTTACCAACATTGGTCGGTTGTGGTTAGGAGCCGCCTTGATTTGGTCAGCTCGCTTTTTTCGGACACACTTGCTTGGCCAATGAGACTTTGTGTGGATGGTGGCCATGTTACCTAAGTGAAAGCCTTACCCGCGGCAGCCGGTACCGATGAAGGCTACATCTTCGCATACCCCTTTGAAGTGTCGTTGTGGGTACATGTCGCTTTCTTCTCGGGATCCGGGAGAAAGGATTTGATCCGATCTTGCGGTGAGCTTCCTTCTTTTTGCACCCTAGGAACCTAGAGTCTGCGCTGGTTGAAATGGTGTGATTTGTTGATGCTCATCACCGGTGCTTCCTTGTTGTGGACTTGGCTTAGGTTGGCGGTCGTGCTATAGGGTTAGTTTCTCTAACTTCCAATGATATAACGCTCTTCAAACTAGAGCGAGGAGTAGGAGTCCCTACTCAAAAGTGGAGATGGATGGAGTCGCGACAATGAAGAGCCTTTCTTGCAGTAGATGTGGACATGAATCTCGTGTTCTCCAACATCAAGATCTTGCACTTTGCTTCTCCTTCGATCAAACGTTTGTTGGTACTGACGAGGCTCTAGAGCATTTTCAAGCGGCATTCTTTGTTTATCTTTATTTACTTGTTTTTGTTCTGGCATTGTAAGCTGATTTCCTCGACACCTATATTACCACTGGCAATTTGGGGCCTCTTTTAACAATCAGCCATTGTGGCCTCTAGATTTATCTATAGAAACAAATGTTGTAAAGCTCTTAGCAAGGCCAAGGTGCAAGATAAACATGGTATGTTCCGACACCTTAATCTACCTTGTATATAGGGGTGTAAACGGATAGAATAATTTCCGCACCATATTCTTTTTCGAAACCGCTTTAAACGATCCATATCCGGTTTCAAGAAATCCGTCGGATAACGATATCCGATTCCGAATTTGACACCCAGATACTGTATAGAATATGGCATGTCAAATAGCTCTGAATATGGATTATTCGCAAATTTAATAGGATTATCCAATGATTTTAATCCGAAAAATCCAATTTTCTAACAATTGTGTAAGCTAATAGAGCACATTTTGTTGTTAGTGCATGTCCGAGTTCTTCCATTTAACAACTCACTTACATAGTCATTGTATAGACAACAGAGTACAACTTTGTTAGGTTAATAGGTTATTCGGCAATTATTTTTGGTTGTATGATCTGGCGATGTACTTATGCGGGTACGTATCCGATTAATTTTGTTTCCTCACCGAGTCCGCTCCGTTTCCGTGCCGAATCCACGATCACATATATGTGCCTCCGACTTCCCAACCGGTTATTATCTCACCGCCGAATCCAAAAAAATATGGTAGAGATACAAACCGATCCGCTCCGTTTACATCCTTGTATACCATGCCAAAACCGCCTGTTTGGAAGCATTGTTCTATTTGGTTTTTGGGGGTGAACGATGCCTCGTCAGAGTGCATCCGATACGTGTTATATAGGGGGTAGAAAGAGCCTCTACCATGGCATGTACAGGAGGTACATACGGATTGGTGTACTACACCATATCCGTATTGTATGATTACATGATGTTCAACAGCCCCCCTTAATCTAAATGTTTACAAATGTTTAGATTACACTTAAACTTATCTAACTCTCGAACAGGAAGAGCTTTTGTGAAACCATCTGCCACTTGATCCTTGCTGGAGATAAACTTAATTTCCAAGTTCTTGCTTGCCACTCGTTCACGAACAAAGTGGTAATCAATCTCTATATGTTTTGTCCTTGCATGAAAAACAGGATTTGCAGACAAATAGGTAGCACCTAAGTTGTCACACCACAAACATGGCTTCTCTTGCAATTTAACATCAAGCTCATGGAGAAGTGCTTCAACCCATATCAACTCAGCAGTAGCATTAGCTATAGCCTTATATTCAGCTTCAGTACTTGATCTAGAAACCGTTGCTTGTTTGCGAGAACTCCATGAAACGAGATTGGGTCCAAGGAAGATGGCAAACCCTCTAGTGGACCAACAATCATCTGGCCATCCAGCCCAATCAGCATCTGAAAAAGCACTCAACCGTGTGTAGGAAGAGTGCGTGAATGTAAGACCAAGTGACAATGTACTTTGAACATATCGCAATATTCTCTTTGCAGCTATCCAATGAGTTGTTGTTGGTGCTGATGCATGTAAAATGCATACATGAACTTTACATTTTATTACATGTTATTCCATGTTATTTGCATCATATAAGGGTTATATTCATGATTTATATTGAGTTTTGGGGATAATTAACAACTTCCCCATTTTTCTGGAATTAACCCTGCGCTGTCAGAAAACCCCTTTTTCTATATTTTTACGTTTCAGGCGACCAAACGACGTCCAAATGACCTGAAACTTTACGGGGATCATTTTTTTGGAAGGAACGAAACGTAGGCGCAAAGGAATCGAAGAAACGGAGACCAGAAGGCCGAAAGGGGTGGGCCCACGCGGCCAGATTCCCTGACCGCGTGGGGCACCCCCTTTTCCCCCTCGTGGCTCCGATGCCATCCGTTTTCGTCTCCGTGGCTTCGTCTTGACCTAAAACCGACTATAAAAATAGTCCCCCGAGGAGTTTCGCGAGGAGGCGGCAGAGAAACACGAAACACACGAAACAGAAGACAGAAGGCTGCCGCCGGAGAAGATCGGAGGGGGGAAACGCTGCCGGAATCACCTCCGGAAGGCTCCTCCATCCCCCCTCCGGAGTCTCCATCAACACCAACGTCAAGACCAGCACCATCTCCATCACCATCTTCGTGATCCACTTCATCCCCTCATAGTTTGAGATTGTTGAACCCTAGCTATTGTTTAAGTGCTATTCTACCTGTGTATGATTAGCTACTTGTCATTGTTTTGTGGTGAGACTATATTTTCAGATTGTGTTGTATCATTTATACCACTGAATCACATCATGTCTTCACGTTGTGAGTAGTTCTCTCATGTTCCTGGGGGCATAGGATGGATTGGCAATGATCGATATATAACATGTGTTGGTATTTTGTCTAGTGTTTATCTTTTTATGTAGTTCTATGATGGTGTTGTGTGAACGTCGAGTGCACATCACTTCACCTAGATGGGCTCATAGGACAACACCGTAGTGTAATGGAGTGAGGGAGACTTGGGAGGACATGTAAACCTGAGACCGAATTATGAAGTTACTTTATGAGGGGATTAATATCAGGGTCCTTAGAGTGTAATGCTATGGTGGGATTTTATATCTTAATAACTCTTGTGCAGTCATTTACTTGGCCACAAGATCCATCATAAGAGGTTTAGTATATTTGTTTAGCTATACCTAATAATGGCTCCGTCCTAAGAAGATTAAAACTTGACAAAATGCTACTTTGTTGTTCTAAAAATATTTATGCCATGAAGTCTAGGTAGCCCTTGGGAACGTTCTCCACTTATAAGAAATACACACTTGAGCTTGTCCTCTTGCTGCATAGAGGATTGGGCTTTTCTCTCTTTGAGAGCTGTCACCTGCTACTATTTGTCTGCTGCATTTTACTGTCTTGCAATTATACAACCGAAAACACCAAAAACACTTGCATCTTTTATTGTCAATTTATCATTCTTACTAACCAATACCTTCAGCTCCTCGTGGGTTCGACAACCTTTTCTATTCGAAAGGTACTACAATTGATCTCCTGCACTTGGGAGTCATCAAGTGCATGAAGGTACTGGCATACTTTATTAACTGAAAAGGATATATCAGGACATGTGAGAGTCAAGTATTGAAGAGCACCAACGATACTCCTATATTGGGAGCTATCTTCAGGATCAAGGGGAGTGCCTTCATGAAGAGACAATGGTTCATTGGGTGATAGAGGTGTAGGCGCCATCTTGCAGTTTTTCATTCCTACTCGGCATAAGAGATCCATAGCATATTTTCTTGTGTCAACATCAATCCATTCTGTACTTTCTTAACTTCAAGGCCCAAAAAGAAGTGTAAGTCACCAAGATCTTTAATAGCAAAATGTATATTAAGATCCTTAACCAAAACCGAAACAGCCTCATCTGAAGAACTGACCACAATAATGTCATCAACATAAATCAAGACAAAGATTGTGATACCTGACTTTTGATAAAGAAATAGAGAGGTGTCAGCTTTGGATGGTGGAAAACCAATGTCATGAAGCTTGGAGCTGAGCCGAGAATACCAAGCCCTTGGAGCTTGCTTTAGTCCATAAAGAGCTTTATCAAGCCTACAAATGTGATGAGGAGCATTCGGATCTTCAAATCCTGGGGGTTGTTTCATGTAAACCTCCTCTTCCAGAACACCGTGTAAAAACGCGTTCTTGACATCTAGCTGCCGTATGCTCCATCCTTGAGAAACTGAGGTAGCTAGAACAATCCTGATAGTAGCAGCTTTAACAACATGACTGAAGGTATCTTCATAGTCAATGCCATACCTTTGCTTGAAACCTTTTGCAACAAACGTGCCTTGTACCTGCCAACTGTGCCATCAGCATTTTTCTTGATACGATCGATACACCCATTTGCAATCAATTATATTTCTGTTGGAGCTAGAGGGAACAAGGTGCCAGGTCTTGTTTTTTAGTAGTGCATCATATTCTTCCTCCATTGCCTTCCTCCATTCTGGACGATCAAGTGCCTCAGAAAGTGAAGAAGGTTCTCCTGTAGATGTTAGAAGACCATACCGAACAGAATTTGCTTCTTTGTAAATATTAGGTATTCTACCATACGTAATAGTACAATGTTTGTACTCCCTTGGTTTTTGTATACCTTTTTTAAGCCGGGTGCAAATCCCAGGTGCAGGAGAAGCTACAGGAGACGTGGTTGTACAGGATTCGGGGCGAGGGGAGGGACCAGAACTGTCGTGGTTTTGTCACGGCAGGTGTTACCGGGTGGTAACTTGAGATTGGAGGCAAGGCAGTCATAGCGTTCGGGAGATTGTTTAGCTCGCTAGGGAAAAGGATGTATCCTGGTTCAGCCTCTCCATAGGAGATAAAGACCTACTTCCAGCTTGGTGTTTCTCTATTCTCATATTGATCTCGATCACCCGGCGGATAACAACACCGGCGGGTTCCGAGTCTAGGTTACAAGGGTTCTCTCGCTGTAAGCTTGTATGTCTAGTCTCTCTAAAGTTCGTCCTGTTCTAAGTCCCAGGAGCCGGTTTATATAGACGCCCGGGTCTCCTGGTCGATTACAAGGTAAGGCCGGGTCACGCCCGAACTCGGAGTCCTAACCAAAGTCTAACTCAACTGTCTTGGCCTCCAAGTCTCGCATACCGCCTCCGGGTCTTCTAGAACCTCCCTTGTTTACACCGGGTTACCGACAACCCTTTGGTCCACCAATGTAGCCCAGCCCAAGATGATCTGGTGGGCCTCGCCAGTCTTTCCTCCTGGCGGGTCGTAGTTTCATTGTCCTTGGGCCTACCGGGTTATCTTTCCCCCAACAGTAGCCCCTAGGATGATTTGAAATCCAAGTTGGCGCGCTTCTTCAACCTATGACCATAGCTTTTGGAGAAGAGCCGCCGTCCTTTGTAGTTCAGATTATCCTCCTGAAATAAAAACTGGTTAACAAAATAATATGCCGGGTTACATTGCTTCCTTTTGCTTTGAGTAGCTTTTGCTCATAGTTTCTTCCATAACCCGGTTCCGCGATTTCTGGAATTTTGGTCAAACTCGTCAGAGATTATTCTCCCCTGAATTTCGATCGGTCAACATTCCTTATCTTATCTTTTCTTATCTCTCATCTTTTTACCATTTTGCCCCTAGGTAAACTCTGACCGCAGTTATAAATAATGGGACCCAGGGTAAATGCAGTCACTTTTCCCCTCCAGCCGCCACTTCGTCTTCAATCTCGAGACAGAGAGCTCAAGAACCCTAGACGCGAGTTCTTGAACACCCGAAGCTCAATTCAGCCACATCTCCTCGAACTAGGTACAATCGCTCTTCTTTTTAGTGTAGATCTCACTCATTTGTACTCCGCACCACTTTTTTGCTTATCTCCATGTCTTTCTTGATCTAGATCTATACTCATTGAATCCTTGTCTTTTCAGCTTCTTCGAGCTCTCAATAATGGGGAAAAAGACTACGACGAGGGGATTGAAGAAACGGCCGGTGGCGCATCTAGCTCCACCGCGCCCACAACTCCGGCACCGGTGAACTGGACAAAGTCCACAGTGACAGAAGCCACTCTCCAAAAATACGTGGGCTATGGCGAGCTCCCGCCCAAGGAAGAGATCCATTGGCTCGCAGCAGGCGAGGCGATCTGCCCAAGCCAAAAGATAATGAAATCGTGGTACTTCTTGATCACGTAACCCGGGGGCTTCGTCCGCCGGGTTCTCTATTTTTTCGCCGGGTCATGTCATATTACGGCCTCACTCCTTTAGACATAGCGCCCAATTCTATTCTGAATATCAGCAACTTCGCAGTTTTTTGTGAAGACTACCTCCAGGTTCCTCCCAGCTTAGCTTTATTTCTAGAAATCTTTTACTGCAACCCCGAGAACCGCAAAAACCAAGCCCTAGGGCCATACGGGGGGGGGGGGGGTTCTATCCAACGCAGGAAAGACGCCAGCACTTTCTTCCCGGCTCTTATCTTAGCCAGCCATCCCAAGTGATGGCAAAACACATATTTCTACTGCAAGGACACCTCTCCTTCAAAGGACGAGGCTCGTTACCCGGCCTTCCGGAACTCTCCATTAAAATACAACGCCAAGATGAATAACCGGGCTACTGATGCTCCTTCCCAGCTTGAAGTTGAGGGCCTGATTCACCGGGCTAAAGCTGTGCTTGCCCACGGCTTGGCCGGAACTGACCTCGTCAAGTGCTGGGTTGGTTGGTTTATCCAGCCACTCTCAATCAGGACCCGGCTTTTCCATGAATACACTGGTGAGCCAACCGATGATATGCGATACTCTGAGATCACTCTCACTGATGAGCAACTGGTGAAGAACGCCAAGCAACTTATTGGTGAGACCAAGGAAAAGATCGCACTGACCGGGCTTGCCCCTTTTAGTGCCAAGAACTTGCCGCCTTCAGTAATTTTCTGTCTTCACCTTTTTGTTCCAATGCAACTAACCACTTGTCTATAATTCTTAACTCTTTACTTTTTCCTTGATTAGGACCAAGCATGGTGGTCTGTAGATTTCACCTCTATTTCTTCTTCTGACGATGAGGAAACAGAGACGGACAAAGACAATGAAGACGATGGTGAGCTTGACTCCATTGGCCGACTCTTTATTGAACTGATTGACAATGACCCGGTTCAAACGAACCCTTCTACTGATAACTCGCCAACTTCTCTCTCAGGACAAGATGACCCGGATGCTGTTGAAATGCCGGGTCAGAAAGCTGCTCAACCTCCTCCTGCTCAACCTCCGAGTTCCAAAAGAACTCGTGCCGCAATTGCAAAGGTGCCACACTCTCGCTTCTATAATTATGTGATGAACAAATCTCAACCTGAGGAGCAACCACAGGAACAAGAGGAAGAGGCCAACAAGAAGAGGAAGACCCGGTCTACCTCAACTTGTGATTCCCTTAGTGGAGGTATCCCCTACAACACTTCACTTCATAAAGCTATCTCCACGATTGGTGCCTCCAAATGCTCGTCTAGTTTTGCTGGCAAAATCCGGGTCTCTAAGTCCCAATCTCTGTCAGCTTCTTCAGATGAGAGCGTGGCGCACCTGCCTGATGACATCCAGATCAATATTGGGTATGCTGTTTTCTCTTCTTGTACATATACCTTTTACTACTTTTTCTTAAATCCCTTTTCTCATGAATTTGCCTTGTACAGTGCCAGGGCGACGCTTCTGGAGCCGCCTCCCTCTTCTGACCCAGCCTTGAGCGAGCCTGTTGTACAAGAGGCTTCAGCTCAAGGTCCAACTATTTCTGAGCCGGCAGCCATGGAAGTGGAGCCTCAAGCACCAACTCCTCCAAGCCCTGCTATCGGAACCAATAACCCGGCATCGCCGGCCAAATCCACTACCAACTCCCCCAACACTGTCACAAAAGACACTGAAGAAGTACAAGTGTTGGGATCACGAAAAGTTGTCCAAGATGGGCCCTCCACTACCATTGCTAAGGTTGTGGAGCCAGAGGTGAAGACTGAAGCTGGAAACCGTGGCGAAGACCCGGTTATTTATTCTGGGATGCCGGCTTTGGATAGCCTAGAACTTCCTGCTCTGCTTTCTGAGTACTTTGCCCGGGTTTCACAACACCGGGTATTGAGTACAGCTTCATTTCCACCATCCAAAAGCGCCATGAGGTAATTTCCCTTACTTCTTTAAATATATTTATGCAGTAGCCCCCAAGCTCTAAGTTTATCACTTGTTGATGAGCTTGGTGCTTGTTCTAAAATATCATAGCCAAAAAATATTTCACAACGCATTGTATATAACTTCAAACTGTAGCTTTGTTAAACTTCAAACTGTAGCCCTCAAGTGCCGAGTTGCGAGCCTGCAGCAACCT
Source organism: Poa pratensis (assembly GCA_947311845.1). Taxonomy (NCBI): domain Eukaryota; kingdom Viridiplantae; phylum Streptophyta; class Magnoliopsida; order Poales; family Poaceae; genus Poa; species Poa pratensis. The sequence goes on along the minus strand of CAMZMU010000107.1, from coordinate 111,433,323 downwards.
GGGACTAAATTTTCTCTTTGTATTTGTAGACTGTAAAATTTCCATTGAGTAGCCCCTAAGTGCCGGGTTGTATGCCTGCAGCAACCTGGGACTAAAAATATCACCTTGTGCTTTAAATTTTCGCTTGGCAAAAAATCTTCAACTGAGTAGCCCCTAAGTGTCGGGTTGTATGCCTGCAGCAACTCGGGACTAAAATTCTCTTCCAGTATTACCTCTTTACTATTTGCAGCCCCCAAGTTCTAAATTGCATCTATATCAGTAACTTGAGGTACTAATAACTTTATTATTCATGTCTGGAACAGCAAAACGCCTCTCACGTTGCCGGCTCACTGAACAACTTGCCAGTGAAACCCGACTAAAATTTGAAATGGAGAAAAAGCTCAAAGACCCGGAAGCCTCCCTATCCAGCTCAACAGAAGAAAATTTATCTCTGAAGAAGGAAGTGGAGAAGCTTGAAGAATCTTGGAAGACCCGGCTGGAATCAGCCGAGAAAAAATTAGCTGAAGCAGAAAAAGCCCTCAAATCTTGCACTGATCTACTGGGTAATCTTGTCAAGGCAATCTGGGGTATGATTCTTTTATCTTTTCTCTTGCCTGAATCTCTATACTTTCATATCATACTGATGAATAGCCTTGTTAAATTTTTTGCAAGGACCCGGAATCATCTGAACTTGGCAAGCCCTGAGACTCAAATTCAGAGTGTGATGGTCTTGGTGCGGCAGCTGTACTATGGAGCCGGGCGAGCAATTGCTGCAGCCCGTGGAACAGATGAGCCGCCCAAATCACTGAAGAACTTCCTAAGCCATCTCTCTACCATCCCTGAGTGGTTTGCCCGCTGGAAGATCTCGTGTTGTCGCAAGGGTGCCATGCGCACTCTTGCGTTGGCCAAATCTCACTACCCAGATATTGACCCGGCTAAACTTGCCAAAGGATTCCGGAGTTAAACTTGGATGGCTCACGCTTTGATGATAAGTCCTTTGCCCAAATTGACAAGGTGATCCGGTATCCTGCCACAACAATTGCTGAAGGTCTCAGATTAGATATTTTTCAACCCGGCTTTGACAAGAAGGCCCGGCAGATTGCATCCCCAGAGCCGGAGCCAACAATTGTAGCACCTCCCAAAGTATCTGAACAAGGGACTGCTTCTACTGTTGCCGGGTCAGGGACACCAGCGATGCCCCCTCCCAGCCATCCAAGTGTAGATGATAATGACATTGTTGGGTATAAGCTGAGCGCAATTTGCTGGCAGTCCAAGCCAAGTATTGCAAGTACTGGGGAAAGTTCGAGCAAGGCCAAACCAAAGGAAGTCCCCCAAGACTCAGGAATCTACTCAAGTGGTAACTGACCCAACAGAGGCTTCCAAGGGAAACCCGGCGAGCCAACCAGAAGAGACCACAAGTTCTGTTCCTGAGCCAGAGCCGGCCGCTACTCCTTCCACAGAGCCAACAACTGACGACCCGGCAAAGGCTCCTGCTACTACAACTGAACAATGAACTTTGCTCCTGCAGATTGATTTCTGCGAAAAAATCAATGTCTTATTTGGCCCTTTGTGGCGTTTGCTGTAATAACTTATGCCTGATACAATATTCTTTTGATGGTGTGCCTGTACACCTTGTGAATTTGCATGAGATGTAACAAAAAATTCTTATGTGTTAGCTCTGCAAAATTCAATGGTTTGGATGACCCTTTTGTTTATCTTTAACTGTAAGCCGACTTTTGCATGGATTCTCACTGTTGCATCTCACTCTGTAAAAACAGTGTCAGCTAAGTCCCCATGGGCATCATAACTGAATGAAATTACAGGAGAACAAACAGGCCATATAATCGCGAGTCACATCAAGCTTAAGTAAGATAGACAAGAAAATAATGGCTTAAAAATTAGCCGGGTTATGGGATTGCAGCTGTACCATAAAGATAATCAGCCCCCATGACCAAAGTGGCATCATGGCCAGGTCATTAGGTTTGAAGCTGTGCTTTCATGAAGCAAACAGCCCCTAAGACCAAAATATGCAATGGCGGGTCTCTTTTCTTTAGAGTTTCCGGCTCATTGTTCTCAATAGGATAATACAATTTCGGTACCGCCAATGAAACCATATTAACTGAACGCTGAATCAACTTTTTCTCTCTCTTCGATGTATTGAGTGTGTGAACATGATACCCGCCAAGTCGCTTCGGGTTTTCCTGATAACCCCCTTGATTTTCTCTGTTCTGGTTGTTGTCAGGGTTGTCAGCTTTTGGATTAGCATTGGGCACAGGACCATTAGCCGGGCTACCTCCACGGCCGGGTCCTCCACCGTTTCCTGCGCCGCGCATTACCCTCTGGATTTCCATGTTCTTCCATCTCTGCAGATCCACGCACTGCTCCAAGGAGTGATTGGCGGGTCTGCCATCTCGACTGTGACGCGGGCATGGCATTTTCATCGGATCAAAGTGACCCGGGGGACGCGGTGGCCCACGGTTGTTGTTACCTCCATTGTAGTTGTTTCCTCTGAAATTTCCGTCTGTTCTGGGTCTCGCTGACCCGGTATTTGTGTTTGCGACTAGATCTGAATTGTCCTCTGAGTGTGGCCTCTTGTGATAGTTGTTGTTTGAAAGGACACGGATGTCGCCTAGAGGGGGGGGGGGGTGAATAGGCGATTAAAATTCTTTGCGGTTTAGGCTTGAATAAATGCGGAATAAAACTAGCGTTTAATTTATCAAGCACGAAACCTAAACAAGCTAGGTTGACCTATGTGCACCAACAACTTATGCTAAACAAGATAAGCAAATATGTGATAGCAAGATATATTACTTCAAGCTCAATGGCTATCACAAAGTAAATAGCATAAGTAAGAAGCTCGGGTATAGAAATACCGAGGCACTTGGAGACGATGATTTATCCCGAAGTTCACTTCCCAATGGAAGCTACGTCTCCGTTGGAGCGGTGCGGAGTCACAAAGTGATCCCCGAATAGCCGTCAAATGGCACACCGTAATCTCCTTCGTGCCTCTACCAATGTAGAGTCCCACGAGCCACTATGGGACACTTGAGGGTGGTCACCGAACCCGTACAAGGATGAGGCACACTCCACAACTTAATTGGAGGCTCTCACCGGAATCCCGTGGCTCCCAAAGCCACAAGACTCACAAGGTTGGGGCACGTCTCCACAACTTAATTGGAGGCTCCCAACAATCCCGCGAGCCACCAAAACTCCGAGATCAACAAGGACCGTCTAGGGCACTCCAAGTATGTAGGGACCCCGGACTAGCTGTCCGAAATACCTGATTATGCTTAACACAACGATCCCGTGATCAGTCTGTCGTTGCACATAATCCGAATTGGATACCAAAGTTTACATCCATTACAGTACCGAATAGAAAGTCTTACATAAATGGTCATTTAGACCAAGTTCTTACATAGGTGCCTTCATGGGCCAAACCAGATATATCAGCGGAAGCTACGGCGTAGTAGACATCATATTCTAACGATGACAACCCGACAGGCAGCTGACTTGTGGAGATCCTTAGTTGGCGTAGAAGTCGCCATATTCCTGCTCTGCGTAGTGTTCCTCCTCGTAGTCTGGCTAGGACAATAGCCAGGGACGAAACCAATATGAGTACATTTGAATGTACTCGCAAACTACCCCAACATGAGTATGCACCAGTTTTATTTTAGTTGACAACTTTTCTTATTTAAAACATCTCTATATCTTTATTGAAAAAGGTAAGAAGAGTTTTATAACTATCTTTAAAGAAGTCACCATTTTCATCTGTTTTTCCAAAACTCCTCCTTTTTCCGACCATAGCCCGTCATGGTCCACTTTCATCCAACCACCTCATACCGATCCGTTGGTATAGGTGTAGGAAACAATCTCCACTTCATTTTTTTCTTTTAAAACTCAAAGTCTTTTTTAAAAACTTGCACATGGTCTTAGGACAGTCTCCCAATTGTCCATATCCGAGGACTCGGCTATTCGAATAGTTTTAACACTCTGCAGAGGTAGCACGCTTTTAGCCCACATCCATCCGGCAACTCATCGTGTCTGCCACGTCTCGCCATACCAGGTGTATGCGAAGTAAGCCGTCGGCCCTAGCCTCTTATTTGCTCATGCTAGTATAGGATCCTTCCCATATGACACTTTCCATCTACACCCAGTCCGGTTTCCCGTCAGAAACCCTAAGTGTGAGGACTCATAGTTTTGTCCGGCGGTTTATGGTGGAACCTTCTATCCTCCCCACCAACTTGTGTGAGGACCCGGGTCAGGGGGTAGGTCCTCGGACCATCCCCTCATGCATAACGGAGTCATCTCCGTCGATGAGGTATCCCATACTAATAAGAGCAAACTACATGACTAAGCCTTTTCCCATATGTGGTAAATGTGGTCGCACAGGGTAAGATTGGTCGCCATAGTACTAGGACACTGTGCATTTTTTCATAAACATCACCACTTTTTCCACTTTTCCAATGCAACACCGACATCTCGGCATTCCATAAACTCACAAGAAATTTCAAAGGAGTTTTGAATAAACAACATTGTTTTCCCATCCTAAAGTTTTATATGAACTACTACATAGGGTGGCAAAATAATATCCATATACTTTTGAAATGGATTTTATAAATCTTGCTTTGCGAGTAAAACATGTTATGAAAGTAGATGCATATGTTGGTAGTGCAAGTTCAGAGAATAGCTTGCCTTGCTTGGCAAAGTGATCTTGCTCTTGTTCTTCAAATTCAGCAAACTCTCCTTCCTCGATATATCCGACAACGTTCTCGTCTAATTATCAAACAAACAATGCAAACAATCACTAAGCTATGCAAGCAATCATCTCAACATAACCATCATCAACATCACAATTAGCTACTGCACACACCAAACCACACAATTTGATTTTCAAATAAGTTGAATTAAACATTATTTAATTAAGTCCAAATTATGGCAGAAACTAGTTATTCATGTTTAAATCCACAACTTGAGTTTTATTGTCACAAAAATACAAACTAAATTTATATAGAAAGCTACTAATATGTAGAAGACAACCCAATTTGAATTGGATCAATTGGAGTTACCAAACTCCCTACACATTGGACTGAATTCAGTAGCTTAATAATCAAGTTTTAGCTACCATTTAAATTCTATTGTTCCAAAAATTAAACCCTTTTAGGGGTAACTAAACATGGCTATATGTGAGCTAACAAAATTGGTCCTAACTCATTTGGGTCAACCAATAAACATATTTGTTTGTTTTAGTCCAGAAGGGTTTATCTTGAAGTCAACAATTAATACTGCTTAATTAATTCTACCAAAATTAGGGGAGCTAACCCAAGACAGTACTAAGCTAGCAAAATTCGTTTGGAATTATTTGGACTCACAGAGCATCAGAAACAAACAAGTTTAGAATTTAAACCTTCTGTAGCATTTTCAATAATACTTTTTATCTATTTAATTAAATGACATGATACCAATTGTGTTGGTTAAAAATTTCATAAGCTTTCCAGAACAATTGAGTTTGATTTATTTGGACTCCTAATTCTCAAGTTATTCAATTTCAAATTCAGGACCAGTACTGACTTCTCAGAGAGGAATTTAAATTCGAAATTAAATCTCTCTGGATAATGTTGAAAAGGCTGACAGGTGGGACCTACACGTCAGCGACAGAGTACGCGGTTGGAAATTAATAAAATCCTGACGAGCGGGGCCCACCCGTCAGTCTCTCTCTCTTTTTAAAACATGAAACGGTACGCAACCGTTGGATCGAGATCCAACGGTCCACGTGCGACGCGACGACGGCGACCAAACTTTGGCGGCGCTGCCGCGCCGGCGGCGATGTGGTGGACGGAGGTCTCACCTAGGGGGCACGGGAGGGCACGGTGATGACGCGAATCGACGGCAGTGGTGAGGTGGAAGCTCCTGGATGAGTGCTACTTGCTGGGACGGAGCGGAGCGTCCACGGCGAGCTTCGGAACTTCCCGCGGACACGGCAGCAACTCCGGCGATGATCCCCCGGCGAATCTGGACACAATCCAGAGGGAAAAAGGGTGCGGTGAGGGCGGTGAAGCAGAGGGAAGCAAGTGCAGGCCAGAGAGGGAAGAATGGGGGAGCAAGGCGCTGCGGCCATGACCGACCTTGACGGCGGCAGTGGCTGCGGCGGTGCACGGCCTCCCGCGGTGCACAGATGAATCGAGAGGGAGGGGTGAGGGAGTGAGGTGGTGTGGTGCTTCCAGAGGGGTGCGGGGGTGGCTTTATAGGGCAGGGGCCGGCGTTCGTGGACGAGGCGCACACGGCGACGTCCATGGCGCACGGGAGTGGATCAATTCCACGGCGGTGGTGCGAGGGACGTGGACGCGCGGTGTTGAGCGGGGTCCGGACACGTTCTAGAAGGGCTCGGCCAAGTCGTGCGTGTCGAGGTGCAGCGAGTGCGGTGAATTTGGGTCGGCGACGGCGAGGTTGCCACGGCGATGCATCGGGGAAAAGGGCGGCGTAATGGCGCGGGGAGGGGCTCGAGTGCCTCTCCTGCACGCAGAGGCAGCAGAGGCACCGGGCGCGCGCGCAGGGGGGGCCTGGGCGGCTCGGAAACGGCGATGCGCAGCACGGCGACACGGCGGCACGTCGGGGCGAGGGAGAGAGGTAGGGGATGACGTTTTTGCAGAAAACCCCCTGCCTCCTCTCTGCTTTCTTTTTATTTCTGTTTTAGTCCTTCTGTTAAATCCAGAAGGTTTTCTAGGATTTAATTAGGGCATTTAAACATTTTAGAAAAATTTGCAAAAATTTGTGGGGCCTTCCCATAATGTACAGAAGCTCCACAAAAATTGGCATAAAATAATAAAATGTTTTGAAACATTTTCTTTTATAGTACTTTGTTTATGTTATTTTAATTTATTTCAATTTGTTTTTATTTTAGAATTTCAAAACTAGTTCAAAAATAATATTTGAGAGGGGAAAGTGGTAGGAACAAAATGGGGAGTGTTTACATTACAACTCCACTGACTTTGGTTTGAAATAATTGAGTTTGTCACTTGAGATTTTCATGTGACAACTTGTCACTTTTATTTTTCTTGCTTTGATTTTATATTTTGTTTTCTTTCTTACTAGTGTTCACTAGAGCAAACACTCACACAAACAGCAAGAACAACATCTCAAGTAACAAAAGCAATTAACATACAATAAACAACAAAAGTTTTTGTTGGCTCTCATTTTTGGAATATAATCCTGATAATAATTTTGGGATGTTACAATCCTTCCCCCCTTAAAATAAATCTCGTCCCGAGATTTGCTAGGCTTAGGTTTTAAGGAGGTCTGGGAATTCGCTTCTAAGATAATCTTCGCGTTCCCAAGTTGCTTCTTCTTCAGAGTGGTTAGTCCACTGGACTTTGTAAAACTTGATCGCACGTCTTCGGGTAACACGAACATCTTCTTCGAGAATTTTGAGGGGTCTCTCACGATAAGTCAGGTCTTGGTTCAGGTCGATGGAGAGGTGGTCGATGTTTTTGAAAACATCAGGCTGGTCAGGAACTTCAAGACACTTCCGGAGCAAGGAAATGTGGAAGACATCATGATAATCTCCTAACTCCTGGGGTAACTCCAGCTGATAGGATACTTCTCCTCGACGAGCAATGACCTTGAAGGGTCCAATATACCTTGGCGCTAACTTTCCTTTGACATGGAAACGCTGCATTCCCTTGAGGGGTGTCACTCGGAGATACACATAATCTCCGACACTGAAAGTGAGATCACGGCGCTTGGTGTCAGCGTAACTCTTCTGACGGGATTGGGCAGTTTTGAGGCGTTCACGAATAAGCTGAACTTGCTCTTCAGCTTCACGGAGGGTATCTGGTCCGAACAATTTGCTCTCTCCGGTATCGGACCAATTCAGGGGTGTACGACACTTCTTGCCGTAAAGGGCTTCAAAAGGGGCCATTTGCAGACTAGACTGATAACTGTTGTTGTACGAGAACTCTGCAAACGGAAGACAATCTTCCCACTTGGAACCATAGGATAGAACACATGCGCGAAGCATGTCCTCCAATATCTGGTTCACTCGCTCAGTCTGGCCATCGGTCTGGGGATGATAAGCTGTGCTAAAGGCTAACTTGGTTCCGAGGGCTTCATGAAGGGATTTCCAGAATCTTGAGGTGAATTGCGTGCCTCTATCAGATACAATCTTCTTAGGCACACCATGCAGGCTCACTATTCTGGAAATATACAGGTCTGCTAACTGAGCTCCGGTATGAGTGGTCTTGACAGGAACAAAGTGGGCAACCTTGGTCAGTCGATCAACGATGACCCAGATTGAATCATGGCCTCGGTTGGATCTTGGAAGTCCGGTAATAAAATCCATTCCAATCTCATCCCACTTCCACTCGGGAATTTTCAAAGGTTGAAGCAATCCAGCGGGTCGCTGATGTTCAGCCTTGACTCGCTGACAGATATCACACTTGGCTACGAATGAACCAATCTCTCGCTTCATTCCATGCCACCAAAATCTTTCTCGAAGGTCTTGGTACATTTTGGTTCCGCCGGGGTGGATTGAATAAGGGGTCTCATGGGCCTCCTTCAGGATTAACTCCTTAAGTTCCGTGACATTGGGCACACAGATACGGTCATTGAATTTCAGCACTCCTTCAGCATCTTCGGTAAAACCGGGTGCTTTGCCGAGGGAAATTTTCTTCCTAATTCCCTCTATGCTTTCATGACCTTTTGGGCTTCTTTGATTTGATCCATCAGGGTTGGGGTTAACTCTAGATTGGCGAGATAACCATGGCTAACAAGCTCTAGTCCAAAATCTTGGAAGTCTTTGAACAAGGCTGGCTGTTCGGCTTGGATCAGGGCATTCAGGGTGCAAGGTTTGCGACTAAGGGCATCGGCAACTACATTAGCCTTTCCGGGGTGATAATGGATTCCAATATCATAATCCTTGATTAATTCCATCCATCTCCTCTGTCGCAGGTTCAGATCTTTCTGGGTGAAAATATACTTCAAGCTTTTGTGATCTGTATAGACCTCGCAGCGATGTCCCGCAAGATAGGGACGCCACTTCTTAAGAGCAAAGACTACAGCAGCTAACTCCAAGTCATGGGTTGGGTAATTCTCTTCATGCGGTCGCAACTGCCGGGACAGATACGACACAACTTTGCCTTCTTGCATCAGAACGCAACCAAGTCCGAGGCGTGATGCATCGCAATACACGTCGAAACTCTGGGTGACGTCTGGCATGATCAGGATTGGGGCTGAGGTTAGTCTCTTCTTCAGTTCTTGGAAACTATCCTCACACTTCTGAGTCCATTCAAATTTCTTGTCCTTCTTCAACAGTTGGGTCAGAGGTTTGGCTATACTGGAAAATCCTTCAACGAACTTGCGGTAATAACCGGCAAGTCCGAGAAAGCTTCGGATTTCAAAAACATTGGTTGGGGATAACCAGTCAAGAATGGCTTGTATCTTCTCAGGGTCAACAGAAATTCCTCCGCAGACACAATATGTCCGAGAAATGCCACTTCACTGAGCCAAAACTCACACTTGCTAAGCTTGGCATACAGCTGGTGCTCTCGGAGGTCTCCAAAACTAGACGCAGGTGTTCAGCATGCTCTTCTTCGGTCTTGGAATAAATAAGGATGTCATCAAGGAAAACTACCACGAACTTGTCGAGGTACTCCATGAAAATCTTGTTCATGAGATTCATGAAATAGGCTGGGGCATTGGTCAGACCAAAAGACATCACGGTGTATTCAAACAACCGTAACGAGTGGTGAAGGCGGTCTTGGGAATATCTGTCTCTCTGATCTTCAACTGATGGTATCCTGTCCGAAGATCGATCTTTGAAAAGACTCGGGCTCCGTTCATTTGATCGAACAGATCCTCGATCTTGGGAAGAGGGTACTTATTTTTAATGGTCACGTCATTCAGCTTGCGATAATCCACACACAGGCGTGTGGTACCGTCTCTCTTGTCCACAAAATAATGGGTGATCCCCATGGTGAAGCGCTTGGGCGGACAAGACCTTTGCTTAGCATATCAGCCAACTGCTTCTTCAACTCAACCAGTTCTTCCGGATTCATCCGATAAGGCTTTTGGGATATGGGGGATGTTCCTGGGATAAGCTCAATTATGAACTCAATATCCCTATCTGGCGGCATACCAGGCAATTCTTCTGGGAAAACATCCTTGAACAGATGAACAACACGGATCTCATCTAGGGCGGGTCGAGCTATGCTCTCATGGCAGCCTGGGTGAGGTTGACTAGTTTCAGACACATACTCCACTTCTACTTCTTTGTCGGTGGTGATGGATACAGCTCTTCTGGCACAGTCAATTCGACCATGGTACTTGGCTAACCAATTCATACCGAGTATAACATCGATGCCTTGGGTTCCCAGAACAATTAAGTTAACTGGAAACTTTTCTCCTTTGATCTCAAGGGGTACATCGGAGCAAAACATCTTGGTCTCTACGGTGGATTCTGGGATTTGGATGACCATGGGTTTGGGTAAGAGGCTCTTAACTAAACCTCCCTTAGCAACAAATTCTTGGGTAACAAATGAATGGGTAGCACCAGAATCAAACAGAACAGTTGCAGGTACTGAGTTGACAAGGAACGTACCCAGCACAACATCCGGAGCATCCTGAGCTTCTTCAGCATTGATGTGGTGCAGACGACCCTTGGCAACAGCAGCATTTCCGCGAGGTGCGGCATTCTTGCCATTTCCATTTCCATTGCGGCCTTGACCATTGTTCTGTGCCGGCGCATTGGGGCGCTGGACATTCCTCTTGGGATTGGGACATTCTTTGGAGTAGTGACCCTTGTTGCCGCATTCAAAGCAGATCACATTGGGATTGCGGGTGAAGTTGTTGAAGTTTCCTCCGGGACGGTTATTGTCATTGGGGCGGTTGAAGTTGTTTGGGCGGTTAGGGTAATTGGGCGTGGAGCTTGGGGTGGACGATAGGCAGGCCTGGTGTTCTGCTGAAAGATACGAGGTTTCTGGCTGCTCGAGCCTTCCTGAGCATTCATCCTCCTCTTGCGACCTTCATACATCGACTTGCGCTTGGTCTCCAGCTGGATGGCTTTGTCCACAAGTGACTCCAGATCACGGAAGTCATGGATAACCAAAGCACACTGAAGTTCATCATGAGTCCACTCATGAAACGCTCCATCTTCTTCTCTTCCTTGTCGGTGTCATCAGGAGCATACCGAGATAAGTCGGTAAACTCCTCAAGATAACCGACCACATCTCTACTTCCCTGCCTCAGTTTGCGGAACTCATCCTTCTTCCTCTCAATAAGTCCTGGAATATGCTTCTTGCGGAACTTCTCCTGGAACTCAGCCCAGTTGATGACATGACCAGCTGGCTGGAGAGTCTTGGTAGTTTCCCACCAAGCTCTTGCAGGTCCAGCGAGATAGTGGGTTGCATACACACTTTCTCATTTTCTCCCACAGCAGCAACTTCAAGATTATTGTCGATGGTGCGAAGCCAATCATCGGCTTCTAGTGGGTGAAGTCCCTTGGAGTAGGTGGGTGGGTTGGTCTTCTGAAAATCACCCAAGGTAGATCGCTGGTTTCCATCGCCATTGCCGTTACCACCATTGTTGTTGTTGTTGTTATTGTTGTTGTTGTTATAAGCGGCTGCGAGTTGTTGTAAGGCAGCGAGATGAGCTTGGCGCTCTTGCCGGGCATTTTCACGCTCCTCCATGATAAGTGCGAGAAGTTGGGTGGGGGTTGGGTCCGGTGGTGGTGGTGCTGATCCTGATCCTTCCGCATTGCTGCGACGGGGTGGCATCCTGAAGCACACCGGGTATAAGAGACAAGGCAAGAAAAGTTCGACTAAGGGAAAAGACGATCTCTCAAGTGGTTGATTAATTCTAAGATTTATATGAAAATAGTTCACACAGATTTAAACAAGACAAACATACTTATATTTCACAAACAATACATCAAGGAGTTCACATCAACATCAAGCTTACAACATCAAGCTTACATCTAGGATACATAACATCTGGTTTCCAAAAGAACCACTACTACTACTCGACTAGCTATAGGGGTCAACCTAATCCTGCGGTAGTGATCAAGTCACTCGCCTACTGAGGTGGAACCTCCAGCTCTAACACGTCAGCATCTGACTGGTAGGCTGGCTCCTCGGGATCCTCCTCCTCGTCCTCGAGAACTGGCTCGAGTGGCTCCTCCTCCTCGTCAACTAACTCCTCCTCATCATCCTCCTCCTCACAGTCCATCTCCTCCACGAAGTCATCATCGTCACTGAGGAAAGCGTCGTTCTCCTTGCGGAGATCCTCGCCCTCCTCCTCCATCTCGTCAGTATGGTGCTCTAGATCCTCAATCAGTCCGTCCTGCTCTGCCACCTTCGTGCGGAGCTTCACGATAGTCTTCCTCAGCTGGGCCCTCTTCCTGAGAAGAGCAACCTTCTCCACCATCAGCTTCATCTCGTTCTCGCGAAGCTCAACGAGCGACTCGCGGTCGAAGTGGAGCTGAATCCTAGTGCGCAACAGATCATCCTGAGTGCACTGAAGTAAGATCTCCATGTCCATGATGTAGCTCCCAAACATCGGGTGGTAAGGTGAAGGAGTAGGGTGTCCATCACAGTTGCGCCTCCCGTAGAACCGGAAACGGGAGTCTACTAACTCCGCCTTGTGCTCCTCACAAAGTCGGGCTAGCATCCTCTGTGTAGCAGTACAGAGACCGTCAACCCAGGTGGCCTCCTTGGTGGTGAAGATGAGCGTCCTGGAATTGGGAGACTTGATGTTCCTGCGAACTGACGACTGATGAGCCAGCTCAGCCTTCCAACACCGTGAACATCAATCTGAGCTCCCTCAAACTCTGGAGCGGGGCGACCTAACAGCTTGGTCAACTCGAACAAGTCCCTCTCAAACGTCAGCTTGCTGTCCTTCTCCAGCTGAACGAACTCGGTCCATGGAGTGCCATCTACAGTTTTTAAGCAAAATTTTAAGTTAGTTAGGTGACAAGTATATCAAAATTTTAATATAGTAGGGCAACAAGTGAGTCAAATTTTAAACTTAATGAGAGGTGTACAAAATTTTAGGGATACTAAGGAAAATGTAACATTTAATGAGAGTAAAATTTTGCATAAGTAAGAGGATTGGAGATAAGCAATTTTCGAAAATACTTCATTCCTTTCTTTTTAGAAATTCATCTTTTGTAACATTTGACAAACGACCATGCTAACTAAGGTTTCCTAAAGTCAGGATGGCTCTGATACCAAGTCTGTGGGGACCCCGGACTAGCTGTCCGAAATACCCGATTATGCTTAACACAACGATCCCGTGATCAGTCTGTCGTTGCACATAATCCGAATTGGATACCAAAGTTTACATCCATTACAGTACCGAATAAAAGTCTTACATAAATGGTCATTTAGACCAAGTTCTTACATAGGTGCCTTCATGGGCCAAACCAAATATATCAGCGGAAGCTACGGCGTAGTAGACATCATATTCTAACGATGACAACCCGACAGGCAGCTGACTTGTGGAGATCCTTAGTTGGCGTAGAAGTCGCCATATTCCTGCTCTGCGTAGTGTTCCTCCTCGTAGTCTGGCTAGGACAATAGCCAGGGACGAAACCAATATGAGTACATTTGAATGTACTCGCAAACTACCCCAACATGAGTATGCACCAGTTTTATTTTAGTTGACAACTTTTCTTATTTAAAACATCTCTATATCTTTATTGAAAAAGGTAAGAAGAGTTTTATAACTATCTTTAAAGAAGTCACCATTTTCATCTGTTTTTCCAAAACTCCTCCTTTTTCCGACCATAGCCCGTCATGGTCCACTTTCATCCAACCACCTCATACCGATCCGTTGGTATAGGTGTAGGAAACAATCTCCACTTCATTTTTCTTTTAAAACTCAAAGCTTTTTAAAACTTGCACAAGGTCTTAGGACAGTCTCCCAATTGTCCATATCCGAGGACTCGGCTATTCGAATAGTTTTAACACTCTGCAGAGGTAGCACGCTTTTAACCCACATCCATCCGGCAACTCATCGTGTCTGCCACGTCTCGCCATACCAGGTGTATGCGAAGTAAGCCGCCGGCCATAGCCTCTTATTTGCTCATGCTAGTATAGGATCCTTCCCATATGACACTTTCCATCGACACCCAGTCCGGTTTCCCGTCAGAAACCCTAAGTGTGAGGACTCATAGTTTTGTCCGGCGGTTTATGGTGGAACCTTCTATCCTCCCCACCAACTTGTGTGAGGACCCGGGTCAGGGGGTAGATCCTCGGACCATCCCCTCATGCATAACGGAGTCATCTCCGTCGATGAGGTATCCCATACTAATAAGAGCAAACTACATGACTAAGCCTTTTCCCATATGTGGTAAATGTGGTCGCACAGGGTAGGATTGGTTTCCATAGTACTAGGACACTGTGCATTTTTCATAAACATCACCATTTTTCCACTTTCCAACAACACCGACATCTCGGCATTCCATAAACTCACAAGAAATTTCAAAGGAGTTTTGAATAAACAACATTGTTTTCCCATCCTAAAGTTTTATATAAACTACTACATAGGGTGGCAAAATAATATCCATATATTTTGAAATGGGTTTTATAAATCTTGCTTTGAGAGTAAACATGTTATGAAAGTAGATGCATATGTTGGTAGTGCAAGCTCAGAGAATAGCTTGCCTTGCTTGGCAAAGTGATCTTGCTCTTGTTCTTCAAATTCAGCAAACTCTCCTTCCTCGATATATCCGACAACGTTCTCGTCTAATTAACAAACAAACAATGCAAACAATCACTAAGCTATACAAGCAATCATCTCAACATAACCATCATCAACATCACAATTAGCTACTGCACACATCAAACCACACAATTTGGTTTTCAAATAAATTGAATTAAACATTATTTAATTAAGTCCAAATTATGGCAGAAACTAGTTATTCATGTTTAATTCCACAACTTGAGTTCTGTTGGTCACAAAAATACAAACTAAAATTCTATGGAAAGCTACTGATGTGTAGAAGACAACCCAATTTGAATTGGATCATTTGGAGTTACCAAACTCCCTACACATTGGATTGAATCCAGTAGCTTAATAATCAAGTTTTAGCTACCATTTAAATTATTGTTCCAAAAATTAAACCCTTTTAGGGGTAACTAAACATGGCTATATGTGAGCTAACAAAATTGGTCCTAACTCATTTGGATCAACCAATAAACATATTTGTTTGTTTTAGTCCAGAAGGGTTTATCTTAAAGTCAACAATTAATACTGCTTAATTAATTCTACCAAAATTAGGGGAGCTAACACAAGGCAGTACTAAGCTAGCAAAATTGGTTTGGAATTATTTGGACTAACAGAGCATCAGAAACAAACAAGTTTAGAATTTAAACCTTCTGTAGCATTTTCAATAATACTTTTTATTTTTAATTAAATGACATGAGACCAATTGTGTTGGTTAAAAATTTCATAAGCTTTCCAGAACAATTGAGTTTGATTTATTTGGATTCCTAATTCTCAAGTTATTGAATTTCAAAGTCAGGACCAGTACTGACTTCTCAGAGAGGAATTTAAATTCGAAATTAAATCTCTCTGGATAATGTTGAAAAGGCTGACAGGTGGGACCTACACGTCAGCGACAGAGTACGCGGTTGGAAATTAATAAAATCCTGACGAGCGGGGCCCGCCCGTCAGTCTCTCTCTCTCTTTTTAAAACACGAAACGGTACGCAACCGTTGGATCGAGATCCAACGGTCCACGTGCGACGCGACGACGGCGACCAAACTTTGGCGGCGCTGCCGCGCCGGCGGCGATGTGGTGGACGGAGGTCTCACCTAGGGGGCACGGGAGGGCACGGTGATGACGCGAATCGACGGCGGTGGTGAGGTGGAAGCTCCTGGATGAGTGCTACTTGCTGGGACGGAGCGGAGCGTCCACGGCGAGCTTCGGAACTTCCCGCGGACACGGCAGCAACTCCGGCGATGATCCCCCGGCGAATCTGGACACAATCCAGAGGGAAAAAGGGTGCGGTGAGGGCGGTGAAGCAGAGGGAAGCAAGTGCAGGCCAGAGAGGGAAGAATGGGGGAGCAAGGCGCTGCGGCCATGACCGACCTTGACGGCGGCAGTGGCTGCGGCGGTGCACGGCCTCCCGCGGTGCACAGATGAATCGAGAGGGAGGGGTGAGGGAGTGAGGTGGTGTGGTGCTTCCAGAGGGGTGCGGGGGTGGCTTTATAGGGCAGGGGCCGGCGTTCGTGGACGAGGCGCACACGGCGACGTCCATGGCGCACGGGAGTGGATCAATTCCACGGCGGTGGTGCGAGGGACGTGGACGCGCGGTGTCGAGCGGGGTCCGGACACGTTCTAGAAGGGCTCGGCCAAGTCGTGCGTGTCGAGGTGCAGCGAGTGCGGTGAATTTGGGTCGGCGACGGCGAGGTTGCCACGGCGATGCATCGGGGAAAAGGGCGGCGTAATGGCGCGGGGAGGGGCTCGAGTGCCCTCTCCTGCACGCAGAGGCAGCAGAGGCACCGGGCGCGCGCGCAGGGGGGGCCTGGGCGGCTCGAAAACGGCGATGCGCAGCACGGCGACACGTCGGGGCGAGGGAGAGAGGTAGGGGATGACGTTTTTGCAGAAAACCCCCTGCCTCCTCTCTGCTTTCCTTTTTATTTCTGTTTTAGTCCTTCTGTTAAATCCACAAGGTTTTCTAGGATTTAATTAGGGCAATTAAACATTTTAGAAAAATTTGCAAAAATTTGTGGGGCCTTCCCATAATGTACAGAAGCTCCACAAAAATTGGCATAAAATAATAAAATGTTTTGAAACATTTTCTTTTATAGTACTTTGTTTATGTTATTTTAATTTCTTTCAATTTGTTTTTATTTAGAATTTCAAAACTAGTTCAAAAATAATATTTGAGAGGGGAAAGTGGTAGGAACAAAATGGGAAGTGTTTACATTACAACTCCACTGACTTTGGTTTGAAATTAATTGGGTTTGTCACTTGAAGATTTTCATGTGACAACTTGTCACTTTTATTTTTCTTGCTTTGATTTTATATTTTGTTTTCTTTCTTTCTTACTAGTGTTCACTAGAGCAAACACTCACACAAACAGCAAGAACAACATCTCAAGTAACAAAAAGCAATTAACATACAATAAACAACAAAAGTTTTTGTTGGCTCTCATTTTTGGAATATAATCCTGATAATAATTTTGGGATGTTACAAAGTACCCAAGAGGACAAGCTCTCGGGCACCCCAAGTACCCAAGAGTAACAAGCTTCTCAACTTCGATTTCCACGTATCACCGTGGAGAACTCAAACCGATGCAACCGATGCAATGAGACAAGACCACTAGAGGTGGTCAAATCCTTCACTCCCAAATCCCACCAAAAGCAACTAATGCTTGTGGGGGAGAAGAGAGGAAGAACAAGGAAGAACTCAACAAATGGAACTCCAAGATCTAGATCCAAAGGCTTCCCCTCACTTAGAGGAGAGATGGATTGGTGGAACAATAGATCTAGATCTCCTCTCTCTTTTCCCACTAAATGGAGGCAAGAATCATGGAGGGATTGAGAGATAGCTAAGCTCAAGAAGGTAAACAATGGGAGTCAAATTCGTGCTCAGCAAAAGCTGGATGGCTGGAGGTAGGTGGAGGCCAGAAAAAGAGTCGTTGCAGACAGAAAAATCGGATATTCCGATATAAGTCATGATCGGATAATCCGACTGGGTCGGATAGTCCGAAACACAAAGTATCGGATAATCCGGCACAGCCGGATAATCCGGGTAGACCTATATTGGATATTCCGAAAAAACTCAGTACACCACAAAACAGGCAGCAAGAAGTCCTTAGCCGATTTCGAGAGAAAACTTAAGAATCGGATATTCCGAATCAGCTTGATCGGATATTCCGAAAAAACTCCAGTATGCATTGTTTTTAAAGTCCTTAGCCGAAATCGAGCAATCTTGAGAATCGGATAATCCGAGTCGGCTAGGACCGGATAATCCGATTCCCCTGCTTGAGCAAATCTTGACAGAAACAGCAAAACCTGAAATGCAATAACTTTCTCGTTCGAACTCCAAAACAGGTGAAACCAATTCTATTGGAAAGGTAACGACAAGAGCTTTCCTACAAAAAGTGGAAATTAGCCGGGTTATGGGATTGCAGCTGTACCTTAAAGATAATCAGCCCCCATGACCAAAGTGGCATCATGGCCAGGTCATTAGGTTTGAAGTTGTGCTTTCATGAAGCAAACAGCCCCTAAGACCAAATATGCAATGGCGGGTCTCTTTTCTATAGAGTTTCCGGCTCATTGTTCTCAATAGGATAATACAATGGCGGGTCTCCTCTTTCAGGAGTTTCCGGCTCATCGTCATGAATAATACAATGGCGGGTCTCCTCTTTCAGGAGTTTCCGGCTCATTGTTATGAATATGAACTTGAACAGAAATAAGTAAAAACTGTAAAGTAAATACATAAAAGAGGTGATTCTTTAGGCACATATATCTTATTCATATATTAGATCAGCAAGCCGGCTCATTAAAAACCTTCCAGTCCCCTTAGTTACCCTGGTAAGGAAAAGAGTGTGTCTGAAACCTGCTGCCTCTTTACATCGTGTTTTCCACTTGATAATCTGGGTCTGATACTATGTGGAGTGGGGGTAAGTATGGTCAATGCACATACGCCACTCTCCATTCTTTTTCTGCACCAGAACTGATCTCATCAATCTTTTGGGGTAAGTATCTTGAGCGGGTTTGAACTTTTCTTTCTCTTCAGCCGTGGTTCTCTGTAACACGGTTCTATCAGTCGGTCTACCTGTGACGTGTAGTACCGCAGCTCCTCCTTTGCATATGCTCATTCTGCCAAAGCTGCATCGCCATTGTCACACTCAGCCGCCATATCCCGGCTTCCATGAATAGTGATAACTCCATTTGAGCTTGGGATTTTCGACTGTAGATACACATAACAGGGCCTGGCCATGAATTTGGCAAAGGCCGGTCTTCCGAAGAGAGCATGATACGGGCTCTCCAACTTCACAACTTCGAAAGTAATTTTCTCCATACGAAACTTGTGCTTGGACTCACCGAACGCAACATCAAGTGTTATTTTTCCCTCCGGGCTATGTGACTTCCCCGGTACTATCCCATGAAATATCGTGTTGGTCGGCTGCAACTGTGACTTTTTGAGATTCATACGCAGGAATGTCTCGTAGTACAAGATGTTGATAGCGCTGCCTCCATCCATCAAAACTTTGTTCAGAACATAACCTGCCACCTGAGTGCGACCACCAAGGCAAGGAGACCCGGTGATTCAATATTGGGCGGGTGATCCTCTCTACTCCATGTTACTGGAACATCTGAGTACTTCAAATATTTTGGTACCGCCGATGAAACCATATTAACTGAACGCTGAATCAACTTTTTCTCTCTCTTCGATGTATTGAGTGTGTGAACATGATACCCGCCAAGTCGTTTCGGGTTTTCCTGATAACCCCCTTGATTTTCTCTGTTCTGGTTGTTGTCAGGGTTGCCGGCTTTTGGATTAGCATTGGGCACAGGACCATTAGTCGGGTTACCTCCACGGCCGGGTCCTCCACCGTTTCCTGCGCCGCGCATTACCCTCTGGATTTCCATGTTCTTCCATCTCTACAGATCCACGCACTGCTCCAAGGAGTGATTGGCGGGTCTGCCATCTCGACTGTGACGCGGGCACGGCATTTTCATCGGATCAAAGTGACCCGGGGGACGCGGTGGCCCACGGTTGTTGTTACCTCCATTGTAGTTGTTTCCTCTGAAATTTCCGTCTGTTCTGGGTCTCGCTGACCCGGTATTTGTGTTTGCGACTAGATCTGAATTGTCCTCTGCGTGTGGCCTCTTGTGATAGTTGTTGTTTGAAAGGACACGGATGTCGCCTAGAGGGGGTGAATAGGCGATTAAAATTCTTTGCGGTTTAGGCTTGAATAAATGCGGAATAAAACTAGCGTTTAATTTATCAAGCACGAAACCTAAACAAGCTAGGTTAACCTATGTTCACCAACAACTTATGCTAAACAAGATAAGCAAATATGTGATAGCAAGATATATTACTTCAAGCTCAATGGCTATCACAAAGTAAATAGCGTAAGTAAGAATCTCGGGTATAGAAATACCGAGGCACTTGGAGACGATGATTTATCCCGAAGTTCACTTCCCAATCGAAGCTACGTCTCCGTTGGAGCGGTGCGGAGTCACAAAGTGATCCCCGAATAGCCGTCAAATGGCACACCGTAATCTCCTTCGTGCCTCTACCAATGTAGAGTGCCACGAGCCACTATGGGACACTTGAGGGTGGTCACTGATAATCCCCAAGAGCAAGGAATCACTGTAGCACTATTCGATAAGTATTTGAGTGTCGAACCCACGAGGAGCTGAAGGTAAACTATCTATTCTCTAAAGCCCTATAACCCTCTTATATGGCCTTTTATGCAAAGCAATAAATATGAAAGGATCTAACTAATGGAAGCAAGTGACGTGGAATGGGTTTATCTAGTAGCAAGTTTCTTAGAGCAAGTTTCTCTCAGCAGTTTTCTCAAGCAAGTTTCTCAAAGTAGCAAGTAGCAAAGATCTCAAGTAGCAAATATCTCAAGGGAGCAAATGTTCTAGCAATTGTTATTTCATTCGTGTGGTTGTCACAATTAGTGAAGCACATGTTTCAGTCTTAATTGTTTCTTCTAG
Organism: Poa pratensis; assembly: GCA_947311845.1. Taxonomy (NCBI): domain Eukaryota; kingdom Viridiplantae; phylum Streptophyta; class Magnoliopsida; order Poales; family Poaceae; genus Poa; species Poa pratensis. Next base: position 111,412,666 of record CAMZMU010000107.1, on the reverse strand, counting down.
GAAGGAGCCATAAATAGGTGTAGCCAAGTAAATGAACTAAACCCCTTATGATGGTTCTTATGGCCAAGTAAATGACTGTACAAGAGTTATTAAGACATAGAAGTCCCACCATAGCCTTAAGTTCTAAGGCCCCTATATATATCCCCAATAAAGTAACTTCATGATTCGGTCTCAGGTTTACATGTCCTCCCAAGTCACCCTCACTCCATTACCTTACCGGTGATCACCTTACATGCATTCCCCAACATATGCGTGCACTCATATATTGTACATCAAGACAATCAAAAAGATAACAAAACTTGTATGCAACCAAACAACGAACTATTTCACTATTGCCATGAACAAATCACTTCTCAAACATAGATGGAGAGACACAATAGATCAAGGGAAAAGTATATTGCATCATACATCATGTTTGCCAAGAGTTTGCAGTGGGGAGATGGAGATGATCTTGCTGTAGATGTTGATGATGAACACGCCGGAGGGGGTGGAGCCCTCCGGAGGTGATTCCGGCGGCGTTTCCCCCCTCCGATCTTCTCCGGCGGCAGCCTTCTGACTCTCTGTTTCGTGGTTTTCTGTTTCTCCGCCTCCTCCTCTCGAAAACCCTCGGGGGACAATTTTTATAGGTGTTTTAGGTCACGACTAGGTCGGTGGAGCAAAGATCGACGGCGGTGGAGCTCCGAGGCCCAAAATAGGTAGGCCCACATGGCCAGGATTTTAGGCCGCGTGGGGCCCTCTCATTTCCAGCTGGTTGGGCTTCTGGTCTTCATTTTAAGCCCATTGCGTTCGTCTCGAAAATTCCGAACCGTGCTCTTTGGCCTTGCCCTTTTTGGAGTCCCAAAGCTCCCGGAAAGTCTGAAACACTAAAAAAAACGTTTTCTGGAAAACAGGGTTAATTCCAAATAAATGGGAAAACTATGAAGTATTCCCAAAATCATTATAAAACATTGATATAACCCTTATGATGCAAATATGATTGGAATATAAGTAAAATAATGCAAAGTTCATGTATGCATTTTACATGCATCAGTCACCGAACCCGTACAAGGATGAGGCACACTCCACAACTTAATTGGAGGCTCTCACCGGAATCCCGTGGCTCCCAAAGCCACAAGACTCACAAGGTTGGGGCACGTCTCCACAACTTAATTGGAGGCTCCCAACAATCCCGCGAGCCACCAAAACTCTGAGATCAACAAGGACCGTCTAGGGCACTCCAAGTACCCAAGAGGACAAGCTCTAGGGCACCCCAAGTACCCAAGAGTAACAAGCTTCTCAACTTCGATTTCCACGTATCACCGTGGAGAACTCAAACCGATGCAACCGATGCAATGAAGGCAAGACCACTAGAGGTGGTCAAATCCTTCACTCCCAAATCCCACCAAAAGCAACTAATGCTTGTAGGGGGGAGAAGAGAGGAAGAACAAGGAAGAACTCAACAAATGGAACTCCAAGATCTAGATCCAAAGGCTTCCCCTCACTTAGAGGAGAGATGGATTGGTGGAACAATAGATCTAGATCTCCTCTCTCTCTTTTCCCACTAAATGGAGGCAAGAATCATGGAGGGATTGAGAGATAGCTAAGCTCAAGAAGGTCAACAATGGGGGTCAAATTCGTGCTCAGCAAAAGCTGGATGGCTGGAGGTAGGTGGAGGCCAGAAAAAGAGCTGTTGCAGACAGAAAAATCGGATATTCCGATATAAGTCATGATCAGATAATCCGACTGGATCGGATAGTCCGAAACACAAAGTATCGGATAATCCGGCACAGCCGGATAATCCGGGTAGACCTATATCGGATATTCCGAAAAACCTCAGTACACCACAAAACAGGCAGCAAGAAGTCCTTAGCCGATTTCGATAGAAAACTTAAGAATCGGATATTCTGAATCAGCTTGATCGGATATTCCGAAAAACTCCAGTATGCATTGTTTTTTAAGTCCTTAGTCGAAATCGAGCAATCTTGAGAATCGGATAATCCGAGTCGGCTAGGACCGGATAATCCGATTCCCCTGCTTGAGCAAATCTTGACAGAAACAGCAAAACCTGAAATGCAATAACTTTCTCGTTCGAACTCCAAAACAGGTGAAACCAATTCTGTTGGAAAGGTAACGACAAGAGCTTTCCTACAAAAAGTGGAAATTAGCCGGGTTATGGGATTGCAGCTGTACCTTAAAGATAATCAGCCCCCATGACCAAAGTGGCATCATGGCCAGGTCATTAGGTTTGAAGCTGTGCTTTCATGAAGCAAACAGCCCCTAAGACCAAAATATGCAATGGGGGTCTCTTTTCTTTAGAGTTTCCGGCTCATTGTTCTCAATAGGATAGTACAATGGCGGGTCTCCTCTTTCAGGAGTTTCCGGCTCATCGTCATGAATAATACAATGGCGGGTCTCCTCTTTCAGGAGTTTCCGGCTCATTGTTATGAATATGATGAACTTGAACAGAAATAAGTAAAAACTATAAAGTAAATACATAAAAGAGGTGATTCTTTAGGCACATATATCTTTATTCATATATTAGATCAGCAAGCCGGCTCATTAAAAACCTTCCAATCCCCTTAGGTACCCTGGTAAGGAAAAGAGTGCGTCTGAAACCTGCTGCCTCTTTACATCATGTTTTCCACTTGATAATCTGGGTCTTATACTATGTGGAGTGGGGGTAAGTATGGTCAATGCACATACGCCACTCTCCATTCTTTTTCTGCACCAAAAATGATCTCATCAATCTTTTGGGATGATAGACCTGTATGAAATCCACCATCTTTGTATCTTGAGCGGGTTTGAACTTTTCTTTCTCTTCAGCCGTGGTTCTCTGTAACACGGTTCTATCAGCCGGGTCTACCTGTGACGTGTAGTACCGCAGCTCCTCCTTTGCACATGCTCATTCTGCCAAAGCTGCATCGCCATTGTCACACTCAGCCACCATATCCCAGCTTCCATGAATAGTGATAACTCCATTTGAGCTTGGGATTTTTTACTGTAGATACACATAACAGGGTCTGGCCATGAATTTGGCAAAGGCCGGTCTTCCGAAGAGAGCATGATAAGGGCTCTCCAACTTCACAACTTCGAAAGTAATTTTCTCCATACGAAACTTGTGCTTGGACTCACCAAACGCAACATCAAGTGTTATTTTTCCCTCCGGGCTATGTGACTTCCCCGGTACTATCCCATTAAATATGGTGTTGGTCGGCTGCAACTGTGACTTTTTGAGATTCATACGCAGGAACGTCTCGTAGTACAAGATGTTGATAGCGCTGCCTCCATCCATCAAAACTTTGTTCAGAACATAACCCGCCACCTGAGGTGCGACCACCAAGGCAAGGAGACCCGGTGATTCAATATTGGGCGGGTGATCCTCTCTACTCCATGTTACTGGAACTTCTGAGTACTTCAAATATTTCGGTACCGCCGATGAAACCATATTAACTGAACGCTGAATCAATTTTTTCTCTCTCTTCGATGTATTGAGTGTGTGAACATGATACCCGCCAAGTCGCTTCGGGTTTTCCTGATAACCCCCTTGATTTTCTCTGTTCTGGTTGTTGTCAGGGTTGTCCGCTTTTGGATTAGCATTGGGCACAGGACCATTAGCCGGGCTACCTCCACGGCCGGGTCCTCCACCGTTTCCTGCGCCGCGCATTACCCTCTGGATTTCCATGTTCTTCCATCTCTGCAGATCCACGCACTGCTCCAAGGCGTGATTGCCGGGTCTGCTATCTCGACTGTGACGCGGGCACGGCATTTTCATCGATCAAAGTGACCCAGGGACGCGGTGGCCCACGGTTGTTGTTGCCTCCATTGTAGTTGTTTCCTCTGAAATTTCCGTCTGTTCTGGGTCTCGCTGACCCGGTATTTGTGTTTGCGACTAGATCTGAATTGTCCTCTGCGTGTGGCCTCTTGTGATAGTTGTTGTTTGAAAGGACACGGATGTCGCCTAGAGGGGGGGGGGGTGAATAGGCGATTAAAATTCTTTGCGGTTTAGGCTTGAATAAATGCGGAATAAAACTAGCGTTTAATTTATCAAGCACGAAACCTAAACAAGCTAGGTTAACCTATGTGCACCAACAACTTATGCTAAACAAGATAAGCAAATATGTGATAGCAAGATATATTACTTCAAGCTCAATGGCTATCACAAAGTAAATAACATAAGTAAGAAGCTCGGGTATAGAAATACCGAGGCACTTGGAGACGATGATTTATCCCGAAGTTCACTTCCCAATGGAAGCTACGTCTCCGTTGGAGCGGTGCGGAGTCACAAAGTGATCCCCGAATAGCCGTAAAATGGCACACCGTAATCTCCTTCGTGCCTCTACCAATGTAGAGTGCCACGAGCCACTATGGGACACTTGAGGGTGGTCACCGAACCCGTACAAGGATGAGGCACACTCCACAACTTAATTGGAGGCTCTCACCAGAATCCCGTGGCTCCCAAAGCCACAAGACTCACAAGGTTGGGGCACGTCTCCACAACTTAATTGGAGGCTCCCAACAATCCCGCGAGCCACCAAAACTCCGAGATCAACAAGGACCGTCTAGGGCACTCCAAGTACCCAAGAGGACAAGCTCTAGGGCACCCCAAGTACCCAAGAGTAACAAGCTTCTCAACTTCGATTTCCACGTATCACCGTGGAGAACTCAAACCGATGCAACCGATGCAATGAAGGCAAGACCACTAGAGGTGGTCAAATCCTTCACTCCCAAATCCCACCAAAAGCAACTAATGCTTGTGGGGGGAGAAGAGAGGAAGAACAAGGAAGAACTCAACAAATGGAACTCCAAGATCTAGATCCAAAGGCTTCCCCTCACTTAGAGGAGAGATGGAGTGGTGGAACAATAGATCTAGATCTCCTCTCTCTTTTCCCACTAAATGGAGGCAAGAATCATGGAGGGATTGAGAGATAGCTAAGCTCTGGAAGGTCAACAATGGGGTCAAATTCGTGCTCAGCAAAAGCTGGATGGCTGGAGGTAGGTGGAGGCCAGAAAAAGAGCCGTTGCAGACAGAAAAATCGGATATTCCGATATAAGTCATGATCGGATAATCCGACTGGATCAGATAGTCCGAAACACAAAGTATCGGATAATCCGGCACAGCCGGATAATCCGGGTAGACCTATATCGGATATTCCGAAAAACCTCAGTACACCACAAAACAGGCAGCAAGAAGTCCTTAGCCGATTTCGAGAGAAAACTTAAGAATCGGATATTCCGAATCAGCTTGATCGGATATTCCGAAAAACTCCAGTATGCATTGTTTTTAAAGTCCTTAGCCGAAATCGAGCAATCTTGAGAATCGGATAATCCGAGTCGGCTAGGACCGGATAATCCGATTCCCCTGCTTGAGCAAATCTTGATAGAAACAGCAAAACCTGAAATGCAATAACTTTCTCGTTCGAACTCCAAAACAGGTGAAACCAATTCTGTTGGAAAGGTAACGACAAAAGCTTTCCTACAGAAAGTGGAAATTAGCCGGGTTATGGGATTGCAGCTGTACCTTAAAGATAATCAGCCCCCATGACCAAAGTGGCATCATGGCCAGGTCATTAAGTTGAAGCTGTGCTTTCATGAAGCAAACAGCCCCTAAGACCAAAATATGCAATGGCGGGTCTCTTTTCTTTAGAGTTTCCGGCTCATTGTTCTCAATAGGATAATACAATGGCGGGTCTCCTCTTTCAGGAGTTTCTGGCTCATCGTCATGAATAATACAATGGCGGGTCTCCTCTTTCAGGAGTTTCCGGCTCATTGTTATGAATATGATGACTTGAACAGAAATAAGTAAAAACTGTAAAGTAAATACATAAAAGAGGTGATTCTTTAGGCACATATATCTTTATTCATATATTAAATCAGCAAGCCGGCTCATTAAAAACCTTCCAGTCCCCTTAGGTACCCTGGTAAGGAAAAGAGTGCGTCTGAAACCTGCTGCCTCTTTACATCGTGTTTTCCACTTGATAATCTAGGTCTGAAATATTAAGGGTCACAAATATAGAGGGGATACCACACATGGGAAGGTGTGGATCCTATCTCGAAGGTGGACCGATAATATTTCCAACCCGAAAACGCAACAAGTTTTCCATACGAAATCCATTTTCGGAGAACTTGGGCTTGTCATGAAGATCACAACAAGCACCAAAACCCAACAAGGAGAAAATCCATATAAGAACCAAGAAAGATGATGAAGGCAAGTATGCAAAGGTTTGAGCTCTCTCCAACTGATACGCTAAAGCTCAATCGAGAGCCCCTCTTGATAGTACGGTATCTATCCTATAACCCGGTCTCCCAACTAGTACCACGAGACCGATAAAATAGAAACCCTATCATACCTTTGCCTTGCGCATTCCACTTGAGCTAGATGACGTCGATCTCGATCTCTTCAAGTGGACCACCTTTCTTGATTGCGCTTCGCTTGGTGAAGATCCACATCCACATATTTCTCCCCCATACACCACTATGGGAGAGCCTCTTATCGGCATATCTTCACATGACCATTATCTCCAAATGGGTAGCAAGCTTCAAGCCTAGGATTTCTTCGAGATGCTCCTCTTGAACTTGCGCTTCTCAACATTGATGACGATCACCACTTGACGTCATCGTTCATGGGTATATGAAATCTTCATTTGATGCAAGCCCATAGAAAGATACCTAACCACACATAGAAATGCTATACACATATCATGGGTTAGTTCACAAAGCTATATGAACAATTTCTTACCATACCAAGAGATACATGATCCCACTTGGTACATTTTGTAGCTTTGTGTGTTGATCAATATCTTGATCAACCTTATATCTTTTCTTCTCTTTTGAATAGATGATGTCTTGAAGATAACCATGAATGATCACATAATCCTTTTCTTCAAGACATACTTGCAATATGCTCAACTCGATGATCTTGATGCCAAATACTTCATTATATCAATACATTCATGGCATCAACCTTGAATCCAACATATGGAGTTCAAGCATGGTCTATGGACAAACACTACAAGTACAACTCAATGCAACCATTAGTCCATAGGGATTGTCATTAATTACCAAAACCACACATGGGGGCGCCATGCCCTTTCATTGTTGTTGTTGTTGTTGTTGTTGTTGTTTCTTCCTCCATTGTTCACATTACCCTTTTCTTTATCTTCCTCAGTTTCATCCTTGGTTTTATCTGTGTAAGCATGCTTGTTAGCTGCGTCCAACACTTCTCGCATGGTTATATCATTTGCTCCTAAGTTGTTCCTCATGCGACTCATTTTCTGAACAACCGGGTCATATCTGCAATTTTTCTCCAACGTTGACATCGCGCTGGTTGGCAAAATATTAGTGGAAGAGTGGAGGATCTCTGTAATTCGGCGCATCTAGTTGCGTGCTGACTCGCCCTTCCTGTGTACACACCGATCCAGGTCCTCAATTGTGTATAACCTCTTGCACGTCCCATGGAAGTTCTTGATGAAAGCCGCCCTGAGCTGACTCTAGGAACTGATAGATTTCTCTGGTATAGTGTTGAACCATAGCTTCGCCGCACCTTCACTCATCATTAGATACATAAACTTAGCACAAATATTTTCAGATGCATTACGAATACTCATAGCCATTTCATAACTATTTATCCATGTCTCAGGATCTATGCTAGAATCATAATTTGAAATTTAACTAGGCTCTTTGAATTTATCTAGATATGGCTCTGATCTGATGGAATCGATGAGGCACTTGGGACCCACCATTGTTGATGCTACTTCAACGTGTCCTGCCCTTGCTACTTGCTGATTAGATACTGAACCCGCCCGTGGGATTTCTCCGGCTCCTCCGGCAGGTACCACGGCGGGTTGTACATTTGCTGGGCGCCTCGCCCTGGAGCTATCAACTATGGCCTGAGCTCTTGATGCTGCTGGAGCCACCTGTCTCGGTTGTTGCTGTGGTACTTGATTTTGCTGACCCGCCGGATCCTGCTGCCCTGCGGCTGCTAACCCGGCTGGCCTTGGTGACTCGCCGTGACGACTCCTGGTACGACGGCTGTGAAAAGTTGTTGAATGCAACGCGCTTTTCCGATGCGTGTAATCTGCTTGCTAGGCTACGGCCGTTCGTAGCATATCAATGGCACGTCTTGCTTCTATTTCTGCAGGTGAATCGCCCAATGGAATACGATCTAGTGCAACTGTAGCCACATATACGTTGTCAGCCGGGTTACTGTAATGACCCGCTGGCGTGTGAAATCTGGGTTGCGGTGATGGCATAGCCTCAACATCTCTGCCGGCTCCTCCGGTTGGCACAACTAGTGACCCGGCTTGCGCTGGAGCCGGCGGGTTAGCCATCATCTGTCCTGTAGCTTGAACTGCAGGTGTTCCTCCAATCAACTGATCCTGCGGCGTCTGGAATAGATTAGCCGAGTTAATGTGACCACCATGGCCAATCAAACTTTGTTGTCTCTGTTGCTGTTCTCTGGATCTATTTTCTAATGATGTTGCTGCTTGCCGTAAAAACTCGTCCTGCTGATCCAACTGCCGCTGCAGCGCCGCTTGCTGATCAAAACACCGTTGTAACGATGCCATCTACTGCTCGTAATTGATGCGAGCCGGGTCTGCTGCCCTGACTTGCGCTGCTGCCGCTACTGGGGTTACAAGACTTGTTGTTGCTGCTGGAGCACTTGGCAGGTCACTAAGGAATCGAGGTGGGGCGGGTTAGGTAAAGCTGATGTTCCTTGACAAGTTGCCCTGTTCGCCAAGAATCCAAACATGTTTCTGTGTGCCGCCATATTTTCTGACTCGGTACTAACTGACGCACGTTCTCCATCTACCCCGACCTGCTGTTGCTCCTGGATAACTGGTTCTCTAATCGCCAAACCCGGCGCCGCTTGACCCGGCTGGGTTACTACCGCCAAAGCTGTTGTTGGGACTGGTTCGGTGTTGATTGCTGGAGCGGTGTAGACCGCAGCCCGGCGCACCGGACCCGGTTCTGACTCGTACTCTTCCTCTTCTACCCCGTATCCATAGCGATCCTCAAACAATTCCAAGATTGATTCTGTATCACCATTGAACTGGCCACGCGGAGCCCAAGCCTGCCTTTCTGACCTGGCTCCCTGCGTGGCGTTTCCTGACTCGATCTCCGTCGTCCCAACTAATTCTTCTCCATCCGAGTGAACGGTGGTTCCTGTCTCAGATACAGAGTCAGAAAATTGCAGGGCGGGTTTCGATGTACCTATCATCCCCACGAAGACGTTGATCCGCCCGATCGGAACGACTGAGCCGGTCTCCAGTGAATCTGACTCCAGGCTCCACCCGGAATCGTCCACGACGTGCTCTCCTTGTAGATTGATCATGACCCGGCCAATGGCCAGGTTCTGCATGCCTCGCAAAGCTTCTCCCGTGATGATAACGCTTTTTGACGCTTGCCCCACGGTGGGCGCCAACTGTCGTGGTTTTGTCACGGCAGGTGTTACCGGTGGTAACTTGAGATTGGAGGCAAGGCAGTCATAGCGTTCGGGAGATTGTTTAGCTCGCTAGGGAAAAAAGATGTATCCTGGTTCAGCCTCTCCATAGGAGATAAAGACCTACTTCCAGCTTGGTGTTTCTTTATTCTCATATCGATCTCGATCACCGGCGGATAACAACACTGGCGGGTTCCGAGTCTAGGTTACAAGGGTTCTCTCGCTGTAAGCTTGTATGTCTAGTCTCTCTAAAGTTCGTCCTGTTCTAAGTCCCAGGAGCCGGTTTATATAGACACCCGGGTCTCCTGGTCGATTACAAGGTCAGGCCGGGTCACGCCCGAACTCGGAGTCCTAACCAAAGTCTAACTCAACTATCTTGGCCTCCAAGTCTCGCATACCGCCTCCGGGTCTTCTAGAACCTCCCTTGTTTACACCGGGTTACCGACAAACCCTTTGGTCCACCAATGTAGCCCGACCCAAGATGATCTGGTGGGCCTCGCCAATCTTTCCTCCTGGCGGGTCATAGTTTCACTGTCCTTGGGCCTACCGGGTTATCTTTCCCCCAACAAGAACTGTCCCCAACAGCTGACGCAGATCCCCCGACCGGCGAACCAGACGGCGACATTTGGATGTTGTCGTTGTCGGCGTGCATGGAGGCGTCGGCCCATGGTGAACCGGAGGGCGACAGCTGGCCGTTGTTGCTGTCACCTGCGTCGTCGTGCGCGTCATGCGCGTCCTCGTGCGTGGGTGATGGATGTAAAATGCATACATGAAATTTACATTTTATTACATGTTATTCCATGTTATTTGCATCATATAAGGGTTATATTCATGATTTATATTATGTTTTGGGGATAATTAACAACTCCCCCATTTTTCTGGAATTAACCCTGCGCTGTCAGAAAACCCCTTTTTCTATATTTTGATGTTTCAGGGACCCAAACGACGTCCAAATGACCTGAAACTTTACGGGGATCATTTTTTTTTGGAAGGAACGAAACGTAGGCGCAAAGGAATCGAAGAAACGGAGACCAGAAGGCCAAAAGGGGTGGGCCCACGTGGCCAGATTCTCTGACCGCATGGGGTCCCCCATCCTGGCCCTCGGGCCTCCGCTGCCGTCGATTTTTCTTCCCGAAGCTTCGTCTTGACCTAAAAACAACTATATATAGACCCCCCCAGGGCATTCGCGAAAGAGAGCGCCGCAGAAACACAGAAAACACGAAACAGAGATCTGGAGCTGAAGATTGGAGGGGGAAAACTCTGGCGGGGCGCTGCCGGTGTGGTCTCCTTCCCCTCCAACAACATCTCCACCGACACCATGATGAAGAGGGAGTAGTCCACCTCTGGACTATGGGTTTGTGGAAGTAACTTTTGTATCTCTCCTCTCTATGAGCTTCACTAATTAGTACCGTATGAGCTGCTGAACATGATTACGGTCATCTATGTAATTCCTTTGTGGTGGATCTTTATTATGAGTTAATACATGTTTGAGATTGCAATGGTTTTGTTTCAGTTATGAAAGTAGATGCATATTATGTACTCCGTTCTTATTTACTTGTCATGATCAAGCATGTTTATGAGAGCATGTGAGGGGGAACGTATGCATTAGTTGGAGTAACGAGGGGTGGCTAGTGCAGTGAACATGACAGATAGTTCTGCGATCCACTTGGGTTTTCTACCTTACTTTGTTGCCTCACTAGGGATAAACAAAAATACCATGCTACCGGAGAGTGGATGTGACCTTGGCCACTACTTCCATGACTAGATCTAGCATGTTCTTATTTTAACTTCATGTCATTGAACTTATTGCTATGCTCTGATTTATCTTAATTACTAAGGTATTATGATTTAGTTCGCATCTTGGTGGAGCACAAGAGAGATAACAACTTATACTTGAGATCTCTATGTTAGGACGTGATGCCCATATTATTAATAACTTGTCAAACCGTGTCTTGCCATCTTACATGTTAATTTTAGTGTTCCATTGTCTACCACGTTATCAAGAGAGAGTGCATTTGTGAAACCATGAACCCCGGTCCATTTTTAATCATAAGAAACACCTTTCCAACACTTTTATCACCACTTTTGTTTGCTGCCATTTTTAAATCCGAAAATACAAAAACACTTTTACATCTTGCATTCATCATAAAAAACCCAAAAATATCATTTATCATTACTACCATCATCCTTGCATATTTATTTACCATCATTGCATATTTACTTATTATTTGCATTGCATATTAGTATATTATCATTCTCACACCTTGTGCTTGACAACCACTTGGTGAGGTTGAGGGCACAAAACAATTTATTTTGCTGCAGGTTCTCAAGAAAAGGATAAGGAGATAACACCTGAAATACTGGTTCCCTGAGAGTTCGATATTAAACCCTCGAGTCACCCCTCGTGGGGAAAACTGTCTTCCACTACTACATACACTCTGCACTTGGAGTCTCAACCTAACCCATTTTCTTTTAACGCAGGTAACTACGTGAAGCGCCATCAAGACCGTTTTCTGGCGCCGTCGTAGTAGCATCATTGGGTATCAAGACATTTTCTGGCGCCGTTGCCGGGGAACCATAGCTGAAAGGTTTATCCAAGGAGCACTCACATCAAGTCAACTTCATCACCAGCTTGTGTAACAACCTAAGCTTGGGGAGGTTGCACCTACGTGAGCAACATCTTATCCATCTTTACCTACAATCATTTTATTTTGTTTTGTTCTTGTCTTGCATATCATCTTTATATTTCGGTTTGCATTTTGATATTCAGTTTTGCATTTTTGTGTTGCATTTGTTATTTCAAGTTGCATTAGTGTCATTTTACTTTCAGTTTTGCATAAAAAATTAAAAACACATAAAAACTTGTTAAAATGGGAGATAGAACTAAATTGTGTGACTACACAAACACTCCTAATGATCAATTTATTGCTAAGCATATCACCACACCTGAGATTACTGCTGAGAGCTATGAAGTTAGTCCTAGTTTGGTAAACTTGATAACTAGGGAACAATTTCGTGGTAGTGCTGTTGAGGATGACTCTATGCATCTTCATGATTTTATTGAAACTAGCAAAGTGGCCCGTGCTCGCGCAGGCAACATCTTGATTGGTATTTATAAATTATTATACGGTCCTTAAAATGGAAGTGGTTTGCATGTGTTTAAATGTATTTTTTTTAATTCTAAATTGGCCGATTAGACGTTAGATTTTTTTGTTTTTTGAAAAACTTATTTACATGTAGATCGGCCTCTCTTTTCACCTGTCAACAGTGTACTTTCTTGAAGTCTCTTCCGTTCTTACCATTCTAGTTCTCAGGTTTACACCGCTAGGCAACATCTTTGTTTCTTTTAAACATAAATATATAATTGTTCCTAAGTATACACAATATGTAATCTATTTTCCTTAACAATTTAAATAGGTCCACCTATTTCCAGAAAATTAAACATAATACTACTGACGCTGAACGATATGGGATGAATCATGATAATCTTCTTTGTCTTTATTATATTCTTGTATTACGATTTGGTATGACCTAATAACCATACATGTAAACTTTATTGTATTATTATCATATTTATCTTATAAATGTTAGCCGACTTTGAAAATGCAAATACACATTATATTGATGATTTAACCACGCACATCCTCATTCTTTTTGAAATGTACTGTCATTTAAATTAATCGTATTATATCGTCGAAAATTATTCAATTTTTTCTTTCAGAATTTTAGATAATGACTACATGATGCCTTATAAATAACATAAACATTAGATTTTCACCATTTTCTCCAATCAAAATATACAAATTGTATTGTGCATCAAACGAAGTCAAAAATACTGAAATTATAGACTTGCGAAAAATATGAATAATAAATTACCTCAGGTAAGCAAACAGCTCCCAGTTGTGTACTTATTAAATAGTTTGTGCGCTAGCTGAAGCTTTGCACTGTATTTTTTTCGTGATGTCGCTTGCTCTGTATTCAACCAAAGGAAGGCCCGATTTTCTTCCTCAGGTCCTCCTGGTGTTGCTGCTAGCTCTGCTATGGCTGATAAGTCGTCCATGCCGCTGCTCGCCGCTGGCCGCGGTCTGGAGGAAGTCGTGTTTCGTGCATCTTCCTCTCTCCATGGTTTCTGTAGTATGTCGCTTCAATATTTTCTTTGACAAACTTGCAGGGGATGCCCATGCAGCACAAATAGGAATCGTAAATAGCACGCGTACATTCATTTATAAACCTTTTCCTATCCTTGCATTAAATATGTCATCCCAGTTCTCAGGTGTTATATAGGTGTAACCCTCTTATTTAAAAATAAATAAGAAAAAGGTGATTATGAAGACATGTCAATTGCGCAATCATTGGATGCTCTTGAAATATAGGTTCACATATAGTAATCATAATCTATGACTGTAGGAATGGATATAAAAACCCTTTGAGCTCTTTTAACTTAAAACCCTTGAAGCTTGAAAATATCACATGGCTTTGCTATTGTAAAATATACAACAAAAGACAGTTAACCTATCAATGATTTGTAATATCATAGTAATTATCAGTTTGAATCTATCATATGATATAGATAGCATAAGAAACCATACACATAGCAAATCTCATTACAATTGAATACAGTAAAAGTTTTAACTTTTTTTCTCATATGGTGCTAATAATAATGTAACTATGGTATACGTATTTTTAATTATAATTCATAGAGCACTTGTGTTGAACTGAAAATGAATTTCTGTATGTGTTGATGATTATTTCAAACGCCGGTAACTTCATCTATCAGAGAAGTAGTTTAGGAAAAGGTATATTTTGTACGTACCCTTCAATAATCTATTTGTGCACTGCTATATATTGCTCACCTCAATCTTATCTTTGCAGTATCCAAGTTGACCAAAGTTAGCACTCCGCCCCTTTGGGTGATTCGTGATAATGCTCAGTACATAGCAATTTACTCTAGCAACATGATTTCTATCGTGTGCATCTTTGACGATTGCTCCTGACTTGTTACCTTAACTATGAGTACTTGCTTTGCTGGTTCATCTGGGTTAGAAGGCCAATGATATGGACAAAAAAGAATATAGGTATTAATCTACATTTGTGAGAACTTTTATCGATGTTTATTCTACTCTCTAAGATACTACTATATGTAAGTAAGATCCCAGGAATCCGATTCTTCTTGACCAACGTCTTGCACTATTTGTGTCTAAGATAGGGTGGATATATAGAAACTTATTAATTTACACGCAAGAGAAAAATAAATGATTGGTGCATATAAACAAACAATATCAACATTCTTGTTTACGAACATATTTAACCTAGCTTCATGCCTTGATCCCTTGCTTGACATGAAGATGTTTCTAAATGGATTCATGAATTTATTTAATTGCAGCCTTTTGTAGTATAGGCTGTTCTTTTTTCTGTTTGTACGCAAGTTTCTAGCTGTAAAAAGTTCAATACATATATGCAGTAAAGATTTCTTTGCAAACACTTACGATTGGAGTACTATTGTGCTACATATCAACCTTTTTTCCTTTTTCACGTGTGCTGTTAATTGAAGAATAAAATAACATATGTACATGCAGGCACGGCCATACTTACCTAGAGAATCGATCAAGCACTTGTCTACGCTCCAAGTTGCTGTTTAGTGCTGTCGCTGCGTAGGTTGACCAGCGAGCTACCTGCGAGTTGCCGCCGGCCGGCACCATCAGCCCTGTTTGTTTGGAGTGTATATTTGCCTTCAGAAATTCACTTTGGCTCCGAGGAGTGTATACAGCATCTGGAGACAAAAAATCTGGGACACGAGCAGACAATCGAGAGGCATACCATCTGCACCCAGATCTCAGGTGTGTATGCGCTCTTGCAAGACGTATGCACCTGCGAAGAATCTGTAAGCCCATAGATCAGCATCATGTCTGATCGATCTGATGTCTCAGCTTCATAGATAAGTCGATTGAATCTCTAAGCGCCGGCTAGCTAGTTTGGTTGTCTATGTGCATGAAAAAAAGATGGGCAATTGGGAATTCCATCAACTCTGCTGGTAGAGCAGTAAAAAAAGATAATCACGCGTATTACCTGGATCTAGGTTGTCCGTGTGTATAAAAAATCAACCATCGGTCGATCCTGCCTGCACACCGCATGCATGAGGCAGCCCTTGAAATCTGCAACGCTGCTTGCATGCATACTCCTGTACGCGGAGGAAATTGGATCGGCCGGCGGCACGGAAGCAAATATATGGTAATGGCAGCGTCCGTGTAGAGATGTCGCGGGATCGGAATAGGTCGGCGGCGGCGTGTGCACGTAATGCTGATGTTTTAGCTAGACAAAAATCGAAACGGTATGGGAAACATTATTAGGGGCATTGGTGGGTAATTAATGGATTCTTCGTCAGATCTAATGGTTATGATTACCTCATTAGTAAAACTGATGGTCAGATGTTTCTGTTTTTTGTGGTAATTTCTAGCCTAATTCTCTAATTTCTGGTTAACCCATCATCTGCTTTTAATATATAATAGATCTGTGACATGCAAAAGTTTAAAAATGTTGAAAGTAATGTCTTAAAACTGAAGTTATTTCCTTTCTCACTTAGAGGAAAAGCTAAAGAGTGGCTACATTCATTACCTACAGGTAGTATTAATTCTTGGGATGATTTAAAAGAAGCTTTCATTAAGAAATATTATCCCCCTGTTAAAATACTGCAAAATAGAAACAATATCCTCTCTTTTAGGCAAAATGAAAATGAACATGTTGCCATGGCTTGGGATAGGATTAAACTCATGCTTAGAACTTGTCCATCACATGGGGTTAATGAATGGACCATTTTACACTCTTTTACAATGGTCTAAATTACATGTCTAAAATATACTTGATTCAGCTGCTGGAGGTGCTTTCATGGGAAAAACTATATTAGAAGCTAAGAACATTTTGGAAAGTATCTTGCAAAATTATAGTCAATGGCATACTGATAGAGCACCTAGTTCATCTAAGAAAGTGAACTCTATAGAAGAAACAAATGATTTGTCATCTAAAATGGACACCATTCTTGCTTTTATTAATAAACAAAATTTTGAAAATATGCCTTTGCAAGAACTAGTTGGTAATAATCCTGAAAATGTTGATGTCAACTTCATTAGGAACTATGGTAATAATGGGTATGGTAACAACAATTATAACTCTTATAATAAGCCCCCATATGTTCCAAACAAATATACCACTAGTAGTAATGTTTCTAGTGATTTGGAAAACACCATTAGATCATTTATATCTACTCAAAAGGAGCTCAATAAGGAGTTCATATCCAAATTCGAAAAACATGATATTTTGTTTGAAAGAGTAGATCAACTCACTAAGGAAGTTTCCTCATTAAAGAACATCATTATATCTCAAAAAGAGAAAAAGTTGAGGAAGTTAAAATGCTTAGTGAAGTTAAGGAACCATTTGTTGATTTAGAGAAGTGTAGCTTGCATGAATTAATTTCTATCTACAAAAATTTGCAAGTGATCCTTCTGTTAATGTTAACCAAGCTGGTTTTGGTTCCTATATTGCTAATCATGTCTTAAAAGAAAAGATTGCTAGGTACAATCAAGAAGCTATGATACCACCTAAGCTTGGGGATATGGATCCCAAGGTACTAGTAACCATTGGAAAAGAGACACACCATGCTATAATTGATCTAGGATCTAGTGTCTCTATATTATCTAAAGAACTATATGAAGTCCTTGAACTTAAAAATATTGAGAAATGCTCTATTGAACTTGCACTTGCTGATGATTCCATTAGACATGCTCTAGGAAAAGTAAGTGATGTTATGGTAGAGTTACACATGACTTTTGTGCCTGTTGATTTTCTAATCATGGACATGGGGAATAAAACCTCTAGTCCTATTATTTTGGGAAGACCTTTTCTTCGTACTACAGGTGCCATTATTGATTCAAAGGAAGGGAATGTGAAGTTTCAGTTTCCACACAAGAAGAGCATGGAACACTTCCCAAGGAAGAGGGACACACCAAGGTTCAAGCTCCCTCATGAGCTACGTCCCCTTTGATTATCAAGTAAGTAAGCCTAGCTATATGGCTATAAAGAAAGCGCTTTACGGGAGGCAACCCGGTTGTTTTTGTTTGAGATTTTCTTTGAGTCCTCTTGCTGTAACAAGAGAGTAGTTTGTTAGTTTTGTTTCTGGATTTTTAATAAAGAACCAAGTTTTACCTATTTTGGGTTTGAAAAGTTGCTATTCATTTTCGGAGAGTTTTCTGCCTGCACGAAGTCTGTGCACGGTTTGATTTTTCATTTTTTATCTGTAACTCCGATTGAGCTGTAATTTAACGTAGCTTCACTTTTCATCCTCTGTATACGTGATTTTTTCAGATTTTTCTGACGAGTTTAAGTAGGGTAGAAAAATGCGTTTTGTTGCTGCTGTTTTTCTGGACAGATTCTGTCTTGATATTGTTTGATGCATTCTTTGAGCTTTTTGCTTGAATCTTTTTGATTCAATTGAGTTTATGAGTAGGCATACAACATTATATACTCTCTGGACATTCATATGAATTTTTGCCTAAGGATTTTATGCAGCAAGGAACCTATTTGTTTATCACTACTAATATCACCCCACAGAAAAGAAATGGGAGAAACGGTGTTTTGAAGTTTTTTCTCAGGGATTAGAGGAGCTGCACCAAGAGCTATCCAAGGATGGTGAAGACCATAAGCTTGGGGATGTCAAGACAACCCCACTAGACCAACACACTCTCGGTTTGCACACGTCTAACTTCTGTTTTTCGATCAAATCACTTTATCGTATAAACTTGGAGCGTCTGTTTTCTTTTGCTTTTGTTATTTCGGTTTGTTAATAAGACCACCACTATCATTTATATATGAGAGAGCTACTGGAAGTTTGGGTTGAATTATGTTGGATGCTATTAAATATATTGGGATAGGGATGTTTGAGTTGATTTTAAAAGATACATATAGTTGCATAATTCATGTGCTTTGAATGAATGTTAATTTGCAAGTGAGTTGTCAAGAGCTATCTTTTGCCATGTTTAGATGTTGAATTTTAACTTTACTTGGTTTAACATGGATTGATTAGTTCTATGGACACTTATGCATGCATTTAGATGGTCAACTTTCTCCCTATTGCTAGCCCAAAAATTACAACAAGTAAAAAGCTTGTTTCCCAACACCTTCAACCAAAGTTTTTCCAGTGAGTCCACCATATCTACCTATTAGCTTTATGCTATTCCAAGTATGTTTATCATGTTATATTGTGTTATCTACATTTCTGAATTTAAATGCTTATGTTATTGATTGTCATGGAAAAATTGGTTAAAGCTCTCACGAACTTGATGCACAATTTACTTTTATTGCATTTAATAAGCATGAACCATTGTGATTAAAATTATGAAGTTGTAGGCTTGACAATTGTTTTGGTTGGGAGTTAGCCCATATGTGCTGTCACATGGCAAGCTTTCAACATTGCACTTATTTATATTTAGTTGATGTCATGTATTTTTATTTATGGATGCCTATCATGGGTGAAATGAATGTGGATACTTAGTAAGTTCAAAGAGTTTGTATAAATGGTTAGAGAAATGCCTGGGCCGCTAATCTAAGCCATGCATCATTCATGGTGGAAATTTACAGCATAACCATAATGTTCATTCAGCGATGCACCTCATAATAAAAAGCTATACCCATAGTAAATAAAAGAGTGCTGAGATTGTTCATTGTTTGTTTGTCTTGTTGTTTTGACATGGGCTTGTTCATGTCAAGGGGCAAGAGGTACCCCAGTGCAGTTTTGATGATACTATTATTACTTGCAATGACCTTTATTTGAATTTACTTTGTGGACCAAAGTGAGTAACACATGGTGTAGGTACTTGTATTCAAGGGACATGAGACATTCAACCAATACATTGTCAAGCACACCACTCATATTTACTTTCACTTTAAACATTAATCATTCAAGATGCTATGATAGGGGTAATGAGAGCTCCACACCAATGACTACCACATTGCAAGCATTAACTTAAGTAGAAGTGTTTGGAAGTTAGATGAAACTTATTCATGCTTTACCTCTACTTATTTATCTATCCAAAGTGTCCACCTTTTTATTCAGTTTTCATAAGAAGTACTCTATGACCACCATAGGATGTTTTTACTTTTCATTATGCATACATTTGGTCCATAGTACTTTCTTCTATATTACACTTTGTGAATTTATCATTGAACATCTTTACATTGAGTATTTGATATCACTTCATAATTTATCTTGCATATTGTTATTCCTTTGAAGAATGAATCATTTGACTTATGTATTAATAGTAATCACCTTTGATATCCATTGATAGTATTAAAATGCAAAGTCCATGTTATTTTATCACCTTCATACTCGGGACGAGCATGGGTTAAGCTTGGGGATGTTGATGCATGTAAAATGCATACATGAACTTTACATTTTATTACATGTTATTCCATGTTATTTGCATCATATAAGGGTTATATTCATGATTTATATTAAGTTTTGGGGATAATTAACAACTCCCCCATTTTTCTGGAATTAACCCTGCGCTGTCAGAAAACCCCTTTTTCTATATTTTGATGTTTCAAGGACCCAAACGACGTCCAAATGACCTGAAACTTTACGGGGATCATTTTTTTGGAAGGAACGAAACGTAGGCGCAAAGGAATCGAAGAAACGGACCAGAAGCCAAAAGGGGTGGGCCCACGCGGCCAGATTCCTGACCGCGTGGGGTCCCCCATCCTGGCCCTCGGGCCTCCGCTGCCGTCGATCTTTCTTCCCGAAGATTCGTCTTGACCTAAAAACGACTATATATAGACCCCCCAGGGCTTTCACGAAAGAGAGCGCCGCGAAACACAGAAACCACGAAACAGAGATCTGGAGCTGAAGATTGGAGGGGGAAAACTCCGGCGGGGCGCTGCCGGTGTGGTCTCCTTCCCCTCCAACAACTCTCCACCAACACCATGATGAAGAGGGAGTAGCCCACCCTGGACTATGGGTTTGTGGAAGTAACTTTGTATCTCTCCTCTCTATGAGCTTCACTATTAGTACTGTATGAGCTGCTGAACATGATTACGGTCATCTATGTAATTCCTTTGTGGTGGATCTTTATTATGAGTTAATACATGTTTGAGATTGCAATGGTTTTGTTTCAGTTATGAAAGTAGATGCATATTATGTACCCCGTTCTTATTTTCTTGTCATGATCAAGCATGTTTATGAGAGCATGTGAGGGGGAACGTGTGCATTAGTTGGAGTAACGGGGGGTGGCTAGTGCAGTGAACGTGACAGATAGTTCTGCGATCCACTTGGGTTTTCTACCTTACTTTGTTGCCTCACTAGGGATAAACAAAAATACCATGCTACCGGAGAGTGGATGTGACCTTGGCCACTACCTCCATGACTAGATCTAGCATGTTCTTATTTTAACTTCATGTCATTGAACTTATTGCTATGCTCTGATTTTCTTAATTACTAAGGTGTTATGATTTAGTTCGCATCTTGGTGGAGCATAAGAGAGAGAACAACTTATACTTGAGATCTCTATGTTAGGACGTGATTCCCATATTATTAATAACTTGTCAAACCATGTCTTGCCATCTTACATGTTAATTTTAGTGTTCCATTGTCTACCACGTTATCAAGAGAGAGTGCATTTGTGAAACCATGAACCCCGGTCCATTTTTAATCATAAGAAACACCTTTCCAACACTTTTATCACCACTTTTGTTTGCTGCCATTTTAAATCCGAAAATACAAAAACACTTTTACATCTTGCATTCATCATAAAAAACCCAAAAATATCATTTATCATTACTACCATCATCCTTGCATATTTATTTACCATCATTGCATATTTCTTATTGTTTGCAGTGCATATTATTTTATTATCATTCTCACACCTTGTGCTTGACAACCACTTGGTGAGGTTGAGGGCACAAAATAATTTATTTTGTTGCAGGTTCTCAAGAAAAGGATAAGGAGATAACACCTGAAATACTGTTTCCCCGAGAGTTCGATATTAAACCCTCGAGTCACCCCTCGTGGGGAAAACTGTCTTCCACTACTACATACACTCTGCACTTGGAGTCTCAACCAAACCCATTTTCTTTTAACGCAGGTAACTACGTGAAGGGCCATCAAGACCGTTTTCTGGCGCCGTCGTAGTAGCATCATTGGGTATCAGTGGGCTGGCCTGCAGCATACCAGGCGTATCTGCGCCGGGATCGCCGCTTGGCGAATCACCAGCCGAGGCAGACGGGGCAGAATCTGCCCTGGGATCGCTGCTCTCATGATCCGAGGCAGAATCATCATCAGAAATCCGTGCCCAGGCTGTCGTTTTCTGCATGAGGGCGATCTTCATTTTGTGCATCAATTTCACTTGTTTCTTCACCGTTTTCTTCGGATTTTCAGCAGTAGAATCTTCGGCACCCTGAGCATGATTAGTAACAGGTACATATGTGTGGGGACCCCGGACTAGCTGTCCGAAATACCCGATTATGCTTAACACAACGATCCGTGATCAGTCTGTCGTTGCACATAATCCGAATTGGATACCAAAGTTTACATCCATTACAGTACCGAATAAAAAGTCTTACATAAATGGTCATTTAGACCAAGTTCCTACATAGGTGCCTTCATGGGCCAAACCAGATATATCAGCGGAAGCTACGGCGTAGTAGACATCATATTCGAACGATGACAACCCGACAGGCAGCTGACTTGTGGAGATCCTTAGTTGGCGTAGAAGTCGCCATATTCCTGCTCGGCGTAGTGCTCCTCCTCGTAGTCTGGCTAGGACAATAGCCAGGGACGAAACCAATATGAGTACATTTGAATGTACTCGCAAACTACCCCAACATGAGTATGCACTCTTATTTGTTTTAAAACATCTCTATATCTTTATTGAAAAAGGTAAGAAGAGTTTTATAATCACTTTTTAAAGAAACCACTATTTTATCTGTTTCTCCAAAACCCTTCTTTTCCTGACCATGGCTCACCATAGTCCATTTATTCCAACAACTCATACCACTCCATTTGGTATAGTTGTGTCACCACAACACCATTTCAATTTCTTTTTGACTTAAAAGTTTTCAAAACTTGCACATGGTCAAAGTAGGGTCTCCCAGCTGTCCATATCCGAGGACTCGGCTATTCGAATAGTTTTAACCCTCTGCAGAGGTAGCACGCTTTTATCCCACATCCATCCGGCAGCTCATCGTGTCCGCCACGTCTCGCCATACAGGTGTATGCGAAGTAAGCCGCCGACCATAGCCTGTCCCTTGCTCATGCTAGTATAGGATCCTACCGCTACGAAATTATCATCCTTTCCATCAACACCCAGTCCAGATTCCCCGTCGGGAAACCTAAGTGTGAGGACTCGTAGTTCTGCCCGGCGAGCGAACCCTTCAATCCCCCATTCTCAGATGCCAGGACCCAGGTCAGGGGGTAGGTCGCCATGACCATCCCCTCATGGAACGAGGTCATCCTCGTTGTTGAGGAGTCCCATACTAATATGAGCAAATTATATGACTACGCCTTTTTCCCATATGTGGTGGAGGTGGTCGCACAGGGTATCGGATGATTGACGTAAGTACAAGGACACACTGTGCATTTTTCATAATCATCACCCTTTTTCCACTTTTCCAATACAACACCGACATCTCGGCATTCCATAAACTCACAAGACATTTCAAAGGAGTTTTGAATAAACAACATTGTTTTCCCATCCTAAAGTTTTATATAAACTACTACATAGGGTGGTAAAATAATATCCATATACTTTTGAAATGAGTTTTATAAATCTTGCTTTGAGAGTAAAACATGTTAGGAAAGTAGATGCATATGTTGGTAGTGCAAGCTCAGAGAATAGCTTGCCTTGCTTGGCAAAGTGATCTTGCTCTTGTTCTTCAACTTCAGCAAACTCTCCTTCCTCGATATATCCGACCACGTTCTCGTCTAATTAATAATCAAACAATGCAACCAATCACTAAGCTATACAAGCAATCATCTCAACACAACAACCATAAACATCACCATTAGCTACTGCACACCCAAACCACACAATTTGGTTTTCAAATAAATTGAATTAAACATTATTTAATTAAGTCCAAATTATGGCAGAAACTAGTTATTCATGTTTAATTCCACAACTTGAGTTCTGTTGGTCACAAAAATACAAACTAAAATTCTATAGAAAGCTACTGATGTGTAGAAGAAAACCCAATTTGAATTGGATCATTTGGAGTTACCAAACTCCCTACACATTGGATTGAATCTAGTAGCTTAATAATCAAGTTTTAGCTACCATTTAAATTCTATTGCTCAAAAATTAAACCCTTTTTGGGGTAACTAATCATGGCTATATGTAAGCTAACAAAATTGTTCCTAACTCAATTGGGTCAACCAATAAACATATTTGTTTGTTTTAGTCCAGAAGGGTTTATCGTAAAGTCAACAATTAATACTGCTTAATTAATTCTACCAAAATTAGGGGAGCTAACACAAGGCAGTACTAAGCTAGCAAAATTGGTTTGGAATTATTTGGACTAACAGAGTATCAGAAACTAACAAGTTAAATTTTAAACCTTCTGTGGAATTTTCAATAATACTTTTTAACTATTTAATTAAATGACATGAGATCAATTGGGTTGGTTAAACAATTTCATAAGCTTTCCAGAACAATTGAGTTTGATTTATTTGGATTTCTAAATCTTGAGATATTGATTTTCAAAGTTGAGGCCAGTACTGTTTTTCCAGAGAAAAATTAATTAGAAATTCCTTCTCCTCTGGATAATGTTGAAAGTTATGACAGGTGGGGCCTACTGGTCAGCGTCACAGTGTGTGCGTGGAAATGATTAAAAGACTGACGGGTGGGGTCCACTTGTCTGTCTAACATCTACAGCGAAGCGGTACGTTGCCGTTGGATCTAGATCCAACGGCTCTCAGAGCCCGCGAACGGCGACGACCATTTCTGGGCGGCGCCGCCGCGCCGGCGGCACGGTGATGATCGGAGACTCACCTAGGGGACCCGGGAAGGCTCGGCGAAGGCGTGGATCGACGGCGGAGACTCGGGTAAGGCGATGGGGCGAGTAGCAGTTGCTGGGAAGCTCCTGTCGACGGCGGCGATGTCGCGCACTTCCTCGGCGACGGGCAGCAACTCCGGCGGAGCTTCGGGGTCGCGTCCGTGCACTAAAAAGAGGGAAAAGAGGCTCGGGTGAGTGCTGTGTCCACAAGAAGAGTGTAGAGGCCAGAGAGGAGAAAATGGAAGGGTGTAGTGTTGCGGCGATGCTCGACCTCAACGGCGGCGACGGGTGCGGAGTGCACTGCCCTCTGGCGGTGCACAGACCAAATCGAAGCGAGGGAGAGATCGAGGGAGGGGTGTGGAGTTTCAGTGAGGTCTCGGGGTGGCTTTATAGGCTCGGGGCGGTCCATGGTGGTCGAGGTCCACGGCGGCGGCCATGGCGCGTCGGCGACCAATTCCTCGATTACGCGGCGAGGGTGCAGGGGCTCGTGGCGGCTTGGTGCTTAACGGGGTCCGGTAACGTTCTAGAACCATCTAGATAAGCGGTGCGTGTCGGGGAGCAGAGAGGGGGGGCTAATTTGCTCGGCGCCGTCCAAGTCCTCCGCGGCGGCCATCGGGGAACCGCGGCGTAACTGCGACGGGAGAGGGCTCCGTTTTTCTTCCCTGCGGTGCAGAGGCGCAGAGGCACGGCGAGCGCTGCAGGGGGGGGGGGGGTCCGGGCGGCGAAGAAAACGGCGACGACGGTGGTGGCGACACGGCGGCACGTCGGGGCGAGGGAGAGAGGTAGGGGATGACGTTTTTGCAGAAAACCCCCTGCCTCCTCTCTGCCTCTTTTTTTATTTCTGTTTTAGTCCTTCTGTTAAATCCAGAAGGTTTTCTAGGATTTAATTAGGGCATTTAAACATTTTAAAAAATTTGCAAAAATTTGTGGGGCCTTCCCATAATGTACAGAAGCTCCACAAAAATTGGCATAAAATAATAAAATGTTTTGAAACATTTTCTTTTATAGTACTTTGTTTATGTTATTTAATTTATTTCAATTTGTTTTTATTTTAGAATTTTAAAACTAGTTCAAAAATAATATTTGAGAGGGGAAAGTGGTAGGAACAAAATGGGGAGTGTTTACATTACAACTCCACTGACTTTGGTTTGAAATAATTGAGTTTGTCACTTGAGATTTTCATGTGACAACTTGTCACTTTTATTTTTCTTGCTTTGATTTTATATTTTGTTTTCTTTCTTTCTTACTAGTGTTCACTAGCAAACACTCACACAAACAGCAAGAACAACATCTCAAGTAACAAAAGCAATTAACATACAATAAACAACAAAAGTTTTTGTTGGCTCTCATTTTTGGAATATAATCCTGATAATAATTTTGGGATGTTACAATCCTTCCCCCCTTAAAATAAATCTCGTCCCGAGATTTGCTAGGCTTAGGTTTTAAGGAGGTCTGGAATTCGCTTCTAAGATAATCTTCGCGTTCCCAAGTTGCTTCTTCTTCAGAGTGGTTAGTCCACTGGACTTTGTAAAACTTGATCGCACGTCTTCGGGTAACACGAACATCTTCTTCGAGAATTTTGAGGGGTCTCTCACGATAAGTCAGGTCTTGGTTCAGGTCGATGGAGAGGTGGTCGATGTTTTTGAAAACATCAGGCTGGTCAGGAACTTCAAGACACTTCCGGAGCAAGGAAATGTGGAAGACATCATGATAATCTCCTAACTCCTGGGGTAACTCCAGCTGATAGGATACTTCTCCTCGACGAGCAATGACCTTGAAGGGTCCAATATACCTTGGCGCTAACTTTCCTTTGACATGGAAACGCTGCATTCCTTTAAGGGGTGTCACTCGGAGATAAACATATCTCCGACACTGAAAGTGAGGTCACGGCGCTTGGTGTCAGCATAACTCTTCTGACGGGATTGGGCAGTTTTGAGGCGTTCACGAATAAGCTGAACTTGCTCTTCAGCTTCACGGAGGGTATCTGGTCCAAACAATTTGCCTTCTCCGGTATCGGACCAATTCAGGGGTGTACGACACTTCTTGCCGTAAAGGGCTTCAAAAGGGGCCATTTGCAGACTGGACTGATAACTGTTGTTGTACGAGAATTCTGCAAACGGAAGGCAATCTTCCCACTTGGAACCATAGGATAGAACACATGCGCGAAGCATGTCCTCCAATATCTGGTTCACTCGCTCAGTTTGGCCATCGGTCTGGGGATGATAAGCTGTGCTAAATGCTAGCTTGGTTCCGAGGGCTTCATGAAGGGATTTCCAGAACCTTGAGGTGAATTGCGTGCCTCTATCAGATACAATCTTCTTAGGCACACCATGCAGGCTCACTATTCTGGAAATATACAAGTCGGCCAACTGATGTCCCCGATAGGTGGTGTTGACAGGGATGAAATGGGCAACCTTGGTCAGTCGATCAACGATGACCCAGATTGAATCATGGCCTCGGTTGGATTTGGAAGTCCGGTAATAAAATCCATTCCAATCTCATCCCACTTCCACTCGGGAATTTTCAAAGGTTGAAGCAATCCAGCGGGTCGCTGATGTTCAGCCTTAACTCGCTGGCAGATGTCACACTTGGCTACGAATGAACCAATCTCTCGCTTCATTCCATGCCACCAAAATCTTCTCGAAGGTCTTGGTACATTTTGGTTCCGCCGGGGTGGATTGAGTAAGGGGTCTCATGGGCCTCCTTCAGGATTAACTCCTTAAGTTCCGTGACATTGGGCACACAGATACGGTCATTGAATTTCAGCACTCCTCAGCATCTTCGGTAAAACCGGGTGCTTTGCCGAGGGAAATCTTTTCCTAATTCCCTCTATGCTTTCATGACCTTTTTGGGCTTCTTTGATTTGATCCATCAGGGTTGGGGTTAACTCTAAATTGGCGAGATAACCATGGCTAACAAGCTCTAGTCCAAAATCTTGGAACTCTTTGAACAAGGCTGGCTGTTCGGCTTGGATCAGGGCATTCAGGGTGCAAGGTTTGCGACTAAGGGCATCGGCAACTACATTAGCCTTTCCAGGGTGATAATGGATTCCAATATCATAATCCTTGATTAATTCCATCCATCTCCTCTGTCGCAGGTTCAGATCTTTCTGGGTGAAAATATACTTCAAGCTTTTGTGATCTGTATAGACCTCGCAGCGATGTCCCGCAAGATAGGGACGCCACTTCTTAAGAGCAAAGACTACAGCAGCTAACTCCAAGTCATGGGTTGGGTAATTCTCTTCATGCGGTCGCAACTGCCGGGACAGATACGACACAACTTTGCCTTCTTGCATCAGAACGCAACCAAGTCCGAGGCGTGATGCATCGCAATACACGTCGAAACTCTGGGTGACGTCTGGCATGATCAGGATTGGGGCTGAGGTTAGTCTCTTCTTCAGTTCTTGGAAACTATCCTCACACTTCTGAGTCCATTCAAATTTCTTGTCCTTCTTCAACAGTTGGGTCAGAGGTTTGGCTATACTGGAAAATCCTTCAACGAACTTGCGGTAATAACCGGCAAGTCCGAGAAAGCTTCGGATTTCAAAAACATTGGTTGGGGATAACCAGTCAAGAATGGCTTGTATCTTCTCAGGGTCAACAGAAATTCCTCCAGCGGATACAATATGTCCAAGAAATGCCACTTCACTGAGCCAAAACTCACACTTGCTAAGTTTGGCATACAGCTGGTGCTCTTGGAGGGTTCCAAAACTAGACGCAGGTGTTCAGCATGCTCTCTTCGGTCTTGGAATAAATAAGGATGTCATCAAGGAAAACTACCACGAACTTGTCGAGGTACTCCATGAAAATCTTGTTCATGAGATTCATGAAATAGGCTGGGGCATTGGTCAGACCAAAGGACATCACGGTGTATTCAAACAAACCGTAACGGGTGGTGAAGGCGGTCTTGGGAATGTCTGTCTCTCGGATCTTCAACTGATGGTAACCTGTCCGAAGATCGATCTTTGAAAAGACTCGGGCTCCGTTCATTTGATCGAACAGATCCTCGATCTTGGGAAGAGGGTACTTGTTTTTAATGGTCACGTCATTCAGCTTGCGATAATCCACACACAGGCGTGTGGTACCGTCTCTCTTGTCCACAAAAATAATGGGTGATCCCCATGGTGAAGCTTGGGCGGACAAGACCTTTGCTTAGCATATCAGCCAACTGCTTCTTCAACTCAACCAGTTCTTCCGGATTCATCCGATAAGGCTTTTGGGATATGGGGGATGTTCCTGGGATAAGCTCAATTATGAACTCAATATCCCTGTCTGGCGGCATACCAGGCAATTCTTCTGGGAAAACATCCTTGAACAGATGAACAACACGGATCTCATCTAGGGCGGGTCGAGCTATGCTCTCATGGCATCCGGGTCTGGTCTGGCTGGTCTCAGATGCATACTCCACTTCAACTCCATCATCAGAAGTGAGAGAAACAGCTCTTCGGGCACAGTCAATACGACCGTGGTACTTGGCTAACCAATCCATTCCAAGAATAACATCTATGCCTTGGTTTCCTAAGATAATTAGGTCGGCTGCAAACCTTCCTCCTCCAATTTCTATGGGGGTTTCGGAACACATCTGGTTGGTTTTGGCTAACAGTCCTGGGGTTTGTACCAACATTGGTTTGGGTAAAAGACTCCCGACTAAACCTCCCTTAGAAACAAACTCTTTGGTAATAAACGAATGGGTAGCACCAGAATCAAACAGAACAGTTGCAGGTACTGAGTTGACAAGAAACGTACCCAGCACAACATCTGGCGCTTCTTCAGCCTCTTCAGCATTGATGTGGTGCAGACGGCCTCTGACAACAGCAACATTCCCGCGGGGTGCGGCATTCTTGCCATTACCATTTCCATTGCGGCCTTGACCATTGTTCGGTGCAGGTGCATTGGGGCGTGGACAGGCTTCTTGGGATTGGGGCATTCTCTGGAGTAGTGACCTTTGTTGCCACATTCAAAGCAGACAACATTGGCATTGGGGTTGAAGTTGTTGAAGTTTCCTCTGGGACGGTTATTGTCATTGGGGCGGTTGAAGTTGTTCGGGCGGTTAGGGAAATTGGGGCGTGGAACTTGGGGTGGACGATAGGCAGGCCTGGGGTTCTGCTGAAAGATACGGGTTTCTGGCTGCTCGAACCTTCCTGAGCATTCATCCTCCTCTTGCGACCTTCATACATAGACTTGCGCTTGGTCTCCAGCTGGATGGCTTTGTCCACAAGTGACTCCAGATCACGGAAGTCATGGATAACCAGAGCACACTGCAGTTCATCATGAAGTCCACTCATGAAACGCTCCATCTTCTTCTCTTCTTTGTCGGTGTCATCAGGAGCATACCGAGATAAGTCGGTAAACTCCTCAAGATAACCGACCACATCTCTACTTCCCTGCCTCAGCTTACGGAACTCATCCTTCTTCCTCTCAATGAGTCCATAGGGAATGTGCTTCTTGCGGAACTTCTCCTGGAACTCAGCCCAGTTGATAACATGACCAGCTGGCTGGAGAGTCTTGGTAGTTTCCCACCAAGCTCTTGCAGGTCCAGCGAGATAGTGGGTTGCATACAGCACTTTCTCATTCTCTCCCACAGCAGCAACTTCCAGATTGTTGTCGATGGTGCGAAGCCAATCATCGGCTTCTAGTGGGTGAAGTCCCTTGGAGTAGGTGGGTGGGTTGGTCTTCTGAAAATCACCCAAGGTAGATCGCTGGTTTCCATCGCCATTGCCGTTACCACCATTGTTGTTGTTGTTGTTATTGTTGTTGTTGTTATAAGCGGCTGCGAGTTGTTGTAAGGCAGCGAGATGAGCTTGGCGCTCTTGCCGGGCATTTTCACGCTCCTCCATGATAAGCGCGAGAAGTTGGGTGGGGGTTGGGTCCGGTGGTGGTGGTGCTGATCCTGATCCTTCCGCATTGCTGCGACGGGGTGGCATCCTGAAGCACACCGGGTATAAGAGACAAGGCAAGAAAAGTTCGACTAAGGGAAAAGATGATCTCTCAAGTGGTTGATTAATCCTAAGATTTATATGAAAATAGTTCACACAGATTTAAACAAGACAAACATACTTATATTTCACAAACAACACATCAAGAGTTCACATCAACATCAAGCTTACAACCTCAAGCTTACAACATCACCTTACATCTAGGATACATAACATCTGGTTTCCAAAAGAACCACTACTACTACTCGACTAGCTATAGGGGGTCAACCTAATCCTGCGGTAGTGATCAAGTCACTCGCCTACTGAGGTGGAACCTCCAGCTCTAACACGTCAGCATCTGACTGGTAGGCTGGCTCCTCGGGATCCTCCTCCTCGTCCTCGAGAACTGGCTCGAGTGGCTCCTCCTCCTCGTCAACTAACTCCTCCTCATCATCCTCCTCCTCACAGTCCATCTCCTCCACGAAGTCATCATCGTCACTGAGGAAAGCGTCGTTCTCCTTGCGGAGATCCTCGCCCTCCTCCTCCATCTCGTCAGTATGGTGCTCTAGATCCTCAATCAGTCCATCCTGCTCTGCCACCTTCGTGCGGAGCTTCACGATAGTCTTCCTCAGCTGGGCCCTCTTCCTGAGAAGAGCAACCTTCTCCACCATCAGCTTCATCTCGTTCTCGCGAAGCTCAACGAGCGACTCGCGGTCGAAGTGGAGCTGAATCCTAGTGCGCAACAGATCATCCTGAGTGCACTGAAGTAAGATCTCCATGTCCATGATGTAGCTCCCAAACATCGGGTGGTAAGGTGAAGGAGTAGGGTGTCCATCACAGTTGCGCCTCCCGTAGAACCGGAAACGGGAGTCTACTAACTCCGCCTTGTGCTCCTCACAAAGTCGGGCTAGCATCCTCTGTGTAGCAGTACAGAGACCATCAACCCAGGTGGCCTCCTTGGTGGTGAAGATGAGCGTCCTGGAACTGGGAGACTTGATGTTCCTGCGAACTGACGATCTGATGAGCCAGCTCAGCCTTCCGACACCGTGAACATCAATCTGAGCTCCCTCAAACTCTGGAGCGGGGCGACCTAACAGCTTGGTCAACTCGAACAAGTCCCTCTCAAACGTCAGCTTGCTGTCCTTCTCCAGCTGAACGAACTCGGTCCAATGGAGTGCCATCTACAGTTTTTAAGCAAAATTTTAAGTTAGTTAGGTGACAAGTATATCAAAATTTTAATATAGTAGGGCAACAAGTGAGTCAAATTTTAACTTAATGAGAGGTGTACAAAATTTTAGGGATACAAGGAAAATGTAACATTTAATGAGAGTAAAATTTTGCATAAGTAAGAGGATTGGAGATAAGCAATTTTCGAAAATACTTCATTCCTTTCTTTTTAGAAATTCATCTTTTGTAACATTTGACAAACGACCATGCTAACTAAGGTTTCCTAAAGTCAGGATGGCTCTGATACCAAGTCTGTGGGGACCCCGGACTAGCTGTCCGAAATACCCGATTATGCTTAACACAACGATCCCGTGATCAGTCTGTCGTTGCACATAATCCGAATTGGATACCAAAGTTTACATCCATTACAGTACCGAATAAAAGTCTTACATAAATGGTCATTTAGACCAAGTTCTTACATAGGTGCCTTCATGGGCCAAACCAATATATCAGCGGAAGCTACGGCGTAGTAGACATCATATTCTAACGATGACAACCCGACAGGCAGCTGACTTGTGGAGATCCTTAGTTGGCGTAGAAGTCGCCATATTCCTGCTCGGCGTAGTGCTCCTCCTCGTAGTCTGGCTAGGACAATAGCCAGGGACGAAACCAATATGAGTACATTTGAATGTACTCGCAAACTACCCCAACATGAGTATGCACTCTTATTTGTTTTAAAACATCTCTATATCTTTATTGAAAAAGGTAAGAAGAGTTTTATAACACTTTTAAAGAAACCACCATTTTATTGTTTCTCAAAACTCCTCCTTTTCTGACCATGGCTCACCATAGTCCATTTATTCCAACAACTCTACCACTCATTTGGTATAGCTGTGTACCACACACCATTTCAATTTCTTTTAAACTTAAAAGCTTTTCCAAAAACTTGCACATGGTCAAAGTAGGGTCTCCCAGCTGTCCATATCCGAGGACTCGGCTATTCGAATAGTTTTAACCCTCTGCAGAGGTAGCACGCTTTTATCCCACATCCATCCGGCAGCTCATCGTGTCCGCCACGTCTCGCCATACAGGTGTATGCGAAGTAAGCCGCCGACCATAGCCTGTCCTTTGCTCATGCTAGTATAGGATCCTACCGCTACGAAATTATCATCCTTTCCATCAACACCCAGTCCAGATTCCCCGTCGGGAAACCTAAGTGTGAGGACTCGTAGTTCTGCCCGGCGAGCGAACCCTTCAATCCCCCATCCTCAGATGCCAGGACCCAGGTCAGGGGGTAGGTCGCCATGACCATCCCCTCATGGAACGAGGTCATCCTCGTTGTTGAGGAGTCCCATACTAATATGAGCAAATTATATGACTACGCCCTTTTCCCATATGTGGTGGAGGTGGTCGCACAGGGTATGGATGGTTGACGTAAGTACAAGGACACACTGTGCATTTTTCATAAACATCACCCTTTTCCACTTTTCCAACACAACACCGACATCTCGGCATTCCATAAACTCACAAGACATTTCAAAGGAGTTTTGAATAAACAACATTGTTTTCCCATCCTAAAGTTTTATATAAACTACTACATAGGGTGGCAAAATAATATCCATATACTTTTGAAATGAGTTTTATAAATCTTGCTTTGAGAGTAAAACATGTTATGAAAGTAGATGCATATGTTGGTAGTGCAAGCTCAGAGAATAGCTTGCCTTGCTTGGCAAAGTGATCTTGCTCTTGTTCTTCAACTTCAGCAAACTCTCCTTCCTCGATATATCCGACAACGTTCTCGTCTAATTAATAAACAAACAATGCAACCAATCACTAAGCTATACAAGCAATCATCTCAACACAACAATCATAAACATCACAATTAGCTACTGCACACCAAACCACACAATTTGGTTTTCAAATAAATTGAATTAAACATTATTTAATTAAGTCCAAATTATGGCAGAAACTAGTTATTCATGTTTAATTCCACAACTTGAGTTCTGTTGGTCACAAAAATACAAACTAAAATTCTATAGAAAGCTACTGATGTGTAGAAGACAACCCAATTTGAATTGGATCATTTGGAGTTACCAAACTCCCTACACATTGGATTGAATCCAGTAGCTTAATAATCAAGTTTTAGCTACCATTTAAATTCTATTGCTCCAAAAATTAAACCCTTTTAGGGGTAACTAAACATGGCTATATGTGAGCTAACAAAATTGGTCCTAACTCATTTGGTCAACCAATAAACATATTTGTTTGTTTTAGTCCAGAAGGGTTTATCTTAAAGTCAACAATTAATACTGCTTAATTAATTCTACCAAAATTAGGGGAGCTAACACAAGGCAGTACTAAGCTAGCAAAATTGGTTTGGAATTATTTGGACTAACAGAGTATCAGAAACAAACAAGTTTAGATTTTAAACCTTCTGTGGCATTTTCAATAATACTTTTTAACTATTTAATTAAATGACATGAGACCAATTGGTTGGTTAAAAATTTCATAAGCTTTCCAGAACAATTGAGTTTGATTTATTTGGATTCTAAATCTCGAGATATTGAATTTCAAAGTTGAGCCAGTACTGTTTTTCCAGAGAAAAATTAATTAGAAATTCCTTCTCCTCTGGATAATGTTGAAAGTTATGACAGGTGGGGCCTACTGGTCAGCGTCACAGTGTGTGCGTGGAAATGATTAAAAGACTGACGGGTGGGGTCCACTTGTCTGTCTAACATCTACAGCGAAGCGGTACG
The DNA here is from genome assembly GCA_947311845.1 of Poa pratensis. Classification (NCBI taxonomy): domain Eukaryota; kingdom Viridiplantae; phylum Streptophyta; class Magnoliopsida; order Poales; family Poaceae; genus Poa; species Poa pratensis. The sequence continues at coordinate 111,378,381 of CAMZMU010000107.1, read as the reverse complement.
TTGCCGTTAGATCTAGATCCAACGGCTCTCAGAGCCCGCGAACGGCGACGACCATTTCTGGGCGGCGCCGCCGCGCCGGCGGCACGGTGATGATCGGAGACTCACCTAGGGGGCCCAGGAAGGCTCGGCGAAGGCGTGGATCGACGGCGGAGACTCGGGGAAGGCGATGGGGCGAGTAGCAGTTGCTGGGGAAGCTCCTGTCGACGGCGGCGATGTCGCGCACTTCCTCGGCGACGGGCAGCAACTCCGGCGGAGCTTCAGGGTCGCGTCCGTGCACTAAAAAGAGGGAAAAGAGGCTCGGGTGAGTGCTGTGTCCACAAGGAAGAGTGTAGAGGCCAGAGAGGAGAAAATGGAAGGGTGTAGTGTTGCGGCGATGCTCGACCTCAACGGCGGCGACGGGTGCGGGAGTGCACTGCCCTCTGGCGGTGCACAGACCAAATCGAAGCGAGGGAGAGATCGAGGGAGGGGTGTGGAGTTTCAGTGAGGTCTCGGGGTGGCTTTATAGGCTCGGGCGGTCCATGGTGGTCGAGGTCCACGGCGGCGGCCATGGCGCGTCTACGGCGACCAATTCCTCGATTACGCGGCGAGGGTGCAGGGGCTCGTGGCGGCTTGGTGCTTAACGGGGTCCGGTAACGTTCTAGAACCATCTAGATAAGCGGTGCGTGTCGGGGAGCAGAGAGGGGGGGCTAATTTGCTTGGCGCCGTCCAAGTCCTCCGCGGCGGCCATCGGGGAACCGCGGCGTAACTGCGACGGGAGAGGGCTCCGTTTTTCTTCCCTGCGGTGCAGAGGCGCAGAGGCACGGCGAGCGCTGCAGGGGGGGTCCGGGCGGCGAAGAAAACGGCGACGACGGTGGTGGCGACACGGCGGCACGTCGGGGCGAGGGAGAGAGGTAGGGGATGATGTTTTTGCAGAAAACCCCCTGCCTCCTCTCTGCCTCTTTTTTTATTTCTGTTTTAGTCCTTCTGTTAAATCCAGAAGGTTTTCTAGGATTTAATTAGGGCATTTAAACATTTTAGAAAAATTTGCAAAAATTTGTGGGGCCTTCCCATAATGTACAGAAGCTCCACAAAAATTGGCATAAAATAATAAAATGTTTTGAAACATTTTCTTTTATAGTACTTTGTTTATGTTATTTGAATTTATTTCCATTTGTTTTTATTTTAGAATTTTAAAACTATTCAAAAATAATATTTGAGAGGGGAAAGTGGTAGGAACAAAATGGGGAGTGTTTACATTACAACTCCACTGACTTTGGTTTGAAATTAATTGGGTTTGTCACTTGAAGATTTTCAGGTGACAACTTGTCACTTTTATTTTTCTTGCTTTGATTTTATATTTTGTTTTCTTTCTTTCTTACTAGTGTTCACTAGAACAAACACTCACACAAACAGCAAGAGCAACATCTCAAGTAACAGAAAGCAATTAACATACAATAAACAACAAAAGTTTTTGTTGGCTCTCATTTTTGGAATATAATCCTGATAATAATTTTGGGATGTTACAATATGGCAAAGGCATGTGATCATTAATTTGTGCAACCCCATGTGTGGATGATGTAGGAAGAAGCAAGATGTCTTGTTTAAGGCGTCGGCCCGCATTAGGATGTAAAGAGGCAAAGGGGAACACTTGTTCATCGAACACAACATCTCGAGAAACATAAACTCGTCCTATAGTAGGGTCTAGGCATTTAATTCCTTTATTTCTAGGGCTATAACCAAGAAAGACACATCGTGTAGAACGGAAAGCCAATTTTCGTTTATTGTAGGGATGAAGGTTGGGCCAACAAGCGCAACAAAAAACACGAAGAGAGTTATAATTCGGTTTGGTGTGGAGAAGACGTTCAACATGAGTTTCGAATTTTAGAACTTTGCTAGGAAGCAAGTTTATGAGGAAGGTGGCGGTAAGAAATGCCTCATCCCAAAACTTGAGTGGCATAGATGCATTAGCAAGTAAAGCTAAACCAACTTCAACAATGTGACGATGTTTGCGTTCAGCGGAACCATTTTGTTGGTGAGCATGGGGACATGAGACATGGTGAGTAGTGCCAACCTTTTGAAAGAAACTATTAAGTTTTTCGTACTCACCACCCCAATCAGTTTGCATAGTGATGATTTTCCTATCAAACTTGCGTTCAACAAGTTGTTGAAAATTAAGAAAAACTTGATAAACATCAGAACGTTGCTTGAGCAAATAGATCCACGTGAATTTACTAAAATCATCAGTAAAGTTTACATAATAAGTGTGCTTGCCAACAGAAGTGGGAGCAGGACCCCATACATCAGAAAACACTTGTTCCAATGGAACAGTGGAAACACTAGATAACTCATTTTCCCTAAGGATTTGTTGCACCACAAACGAAGAAGGATGACCTAAACGACGATGCCACGTGGATGATGAAGGCTTTATTGTGATGAAAGCATGCTTGGACGACCCCTTAGAGACAGGCACTAGAGGATAGAGCCCACCATGACAGGGACCCTTAAACAGAACTCTCCTTGTTTCCTGATCCTTGATCAAAAAGAAGAATGGATGAAACTCAACATAGACATCATTATCAAGAGTAAGTTTGTGAATAGACAACAAATTTTTAGATGCGGTTGGAACATGAAGAATGTTTTTGAGATGTAAAGATGTATGTGGGGTATGCAAAATTGAATGACCAACATGACTTATAGACATACCTTGTCCGTCGGCGGTATGGACACACTCACGTCCATTGTACTTCTCACGAGTGGAGAGCTTGTTCAGCGCACCGGTGATGTGATCAGTGGCACCTGTGTCAGAGTACCAGTTGGTGTCCACACCATAGGAGGCCATGTTCGCCGCCTTGTCATCTTGATCACCATCACTATCCGAACCATCATCCTTGTAGCGCCACCAGCAATCCGCAGCGGGATGACCGTGGATCTTGTAAATTTGGCATGTCACATTGACATACGGAGTTGGAGCGCGATCACGCTGGCCACGGCGCCCTTGCCGATCACCATCACGGCGCATGTCATCATTGCCGCGCCTGTCATCACGGCGGTCACGGCGGCGATCTTGTCCATCTCGGCCATCACGGCGACCCCGGTCACCACGGGAGTCACCACGACCGCGGCAGTCACCATAGTCACCGCGGCGATCACCATAGTCACCACGGTCACCACGGCTATGAAAACGACCGCGATCATCATTGCGGGGAGGATCATGCCTGCCTTGAACAGCATTTGCCGAGGACATGAAGGAGTCATCAGTGGAGTCACCTAGCATAGCATTGCGCATATCATAGGAAGAGAGTTGACCAAAGAGATCATCAAGTGTTGTACCGGGGTTGCCATTGACGGCGGCCACAAGGGAGTTGTACGAGCCGTCGAGACCATGGAGGATGTACCCGATGAGTTCGTCATCTTCAAGAGGCTTCCCGGCTGCAGCAAGCTCGGAAGCAAGGGCCTTCATCTTGGTGAAGTACTGGTCAGCTGTGAGATTCAACTTCTTGGCGTCGTTGAGGGCGGACCGAAGGTGCTGCACCTTCGATCGAGAGGCCGATGCAAACATGTTGTTGATGGCGGCCCAGACTGCAGCGGTGGATTCCATCCCAAGGACATGAGAGAGGATGTCCGGGGAGAGCGAATTCAAAAGAAAACGCAGCACCTGCTGATCTCGGGCGATCCAGGCCAAGTAGGCTGGATTCTCCACGATGCTTTTCTTCTTCTCGCTGTCTTCAACCTCGATGGTCTTGGAAGGGCTGCGGTCAGAACCATCAAGCAGCCCCATGACGTTTGCTCCGCGAAAGGCAGGGAGCACGAGGGCTTTCCAGAGCAAAAAGTTGGCTCGAGTGAGGTGTTGGGACGATGGCGTTCCCAGGGCGGCGGCCAGAGAGGAGCTCGACGATGAGGAGCTCATGGCGGTGGTGGGGAAGGATCTAGATTTTTTGTGCTTGTATTTTGTGGTGGCTACGGCGGCTGGCAGGAGGGCAGCGGCAAGGTTTTAGGGTTTTAGGTTTTCTTGTTTATGGCGGCTACGGCGGCGGCGGCGGCTGGGTTATGGTTTTTGGTTTTGGTTTTTGGAGGCAGCGGCGGCAGGAAGAACTGCGGCGGCGGCGGATCTTGATCGTGGCGGCGGCGGCTGACAGCAGCGGCGGTGGATCTTGATCGTGGCGGCGGCGGCTGACAGCAGCGGCGGCGGCAGCGGTTTTTCTGGAGCAACAGCTAGGTCGCGGAAGAGAAGGGCTCTGATACCATATTAGGTTTTTGGGGTGAACGACGCCTCGTTAGAGTGCATTGGGTATGTGTTATATAGGGGGTAGAAAGAGCCTCTACCATGGCATGTATAGGAGGTACATACGGATTTGTGTACTACACCATATCCGTATTGCAGGCCCGTCGAGGGGCACGTGCGAGCTGTGCAAGCGCACAGGGCCCTCAGAAATTAGGGGCCCCCAACACTACGCTTTGACTAATCAGCCGAAAATGAAAAACAGAAAAGAAAAGCCGTTGAGCGGATCTCCTGGGTCCAACATGCACGCAGGCCCAATAGAAACAGACGAAGAGGAAAAGCCCAACTCATGCCCAAGCATGACTACGAGAACTATATACAGACTCCAGATACCCCTAAAAAACCAAAATGCAGACCGTAGATCAATACACAGTCTAAGGATGAATTAATTGTGGAATTACGTTCCGTGGTTCGCCCCCGGCATGCTCCTTCCTTCTTGCATCGTTGGCCTGAGGCGGCGATTCCCTGACCCGGAAGACAGAATTGCTGAAACCATTGTTCCATGCCCATTGCCAATTCACCATCAGAATCAAAATTACGCCGTGAGAATTCAGGGATTGGAATCACGCCCTGATCACCGCTTCCAGATGAGTTCATCAGTTGATAATCAATCGAACGATCTTGCTAAGTCTATATTAGATTAATACTAGTTGAAATGCCCGTGCGTTGCTACGGGCTATCAGACTCAGCATAACTCAGTCATTGTGCTTTGTAATTAACCACAACAACTTCATCACTATACAAGTATTATCACAAAAAAATATGAAGAAAAGTCTATTAATAAATAATTTAAATGCCTGTGCATTGTTACGACATTAAATAGATTAACATGTCATGCGCCCCTTACCGTACAATTCTCAATATCGTATATATTGTGATTTATGTATTTCATGAACTTTGAAATAATTCGGTTGTAACAAAGTAACCATCAAATGTCACAATGAAATGATATACAAGTGTAAATTTGTAGGTACACATTGTATTTGGTCGAGCCATCTTTCATAAACAAAAAAAATTACCAAGCTCTAATCCTCACTCTGCGTTGATCATCGGACCGGCAATAAGTTACAAAACCAAAGTTTTGTACATTGATTATCAATAAGGTAAGGTGCATATGTAGTAGGTACAGTAATAGAATAGTGCAACTTTTGAAGTCAGTTTCATATATGTACAATGTACATCTTGCTCCAAGATCATTGTAAACTGAAAATGATATATGTCCGAAAGGCTCACTAAATCAACCAGTTCTGATCACATTGCATTCCAGTAGCTTGGGCAAAAATCACTCACTACCAAATTTATACCCACAAGAAATAGAGGTTCAGAGTTCGGTGAACATTTTCTTATGATTCCGTGAACAGTACAAACCATAATGCCATGCAAATTAGTCTTGCTGTTGGCGCAATTAGGGAAACCAATTTGGGAAGACAGGAGGAGCTTCATAACCTGGCGTGCCGCTGGTATAACCAATTAGGGAAATCAATTTGTGAATTGTGAGGTGAGCCAGACGCGGCGGCATGAGAGCACGACCCATGTCTGCATCTTGAATCAAATCCTCTAGAATTCATAGCAGCAGTCCTCCCCGTATGCTAATTGCTAGGACCTTTTCCTTTCCGTATGCTTGCGCCGCTACTGCTGCTTAGGCCAGCCATGGAGTGAGACCACAGGTCCATAGTGCGGATGCACCCGACCTGTGCTCGATTTATCTCCTTCCCGCGAGCCATGCCAAAAGATCCCCATATCTCTTCCTTATTCATCATCTTTAACACGCAGCATCGCTCCCGATTCCCCCAATTCGTCTATCTCTGCTACACAGCTAGCCTCCATTCTCCTTCGACGTGAGATTCACCGCCCCTCCTAGCAGATGTGCCTTCGCTTCGGGCGTCGCTGCCCTGGATCTCTTCCGCTAAAGCGCTAGGCCTGGTCCGTCGCCACGCGATTCGTGCTTGCGTTCAGGACCAGTCCTGCAGGGTGCAGGTGGGACCGTTGGCGGGAGGCCCGCACCCACCCCACATCTACCGCATAGCTTAAGTGGGACACCCACATAAGCCCACATAATATTATGTGGGCTATGTGGTTTTAGTGGGAGGCCCACAAAATATTCCAGATTTATCACGGTAATATACCGTATATTGATTTCAAAGCAGTGTATACTATTTCAGACTTTGTCATCACATAAGATCAAAACATCAAAACTAAATTCTGATGTTGGCAAAAATTAATACTGATGTCCAGTACTGCTTCATAGACCGATTCAGAATAGTGGAGCGATGAGTTTGATTTCCATAGCTAGTCAGCTAATTTGATCGGCACTCGCGGTGGCCTGGGAGAACGGATTCTCTCCTGCTTTCGTTCCAGCTTGCTCCGTCTGATCTGGGAGCATCAACTTCAGTCATTGCTGCCTCCACCGACCAAGATCACCGGACCTGGATATCACAGTGAATCAGAAACGGATATCATCGACATTAACTGAAGAGTCAAAGAGTGTGCAGGTACAGTGAAAAGGAAATCCAAAGAGGATTCCAGATTCAGCAGGCATGTCAAGATGGATTCAAGATTCATCACTCTTCAACAGCACTCAGTCCTCTTCATACCAGACATACCTCCGTCAGGCCCTCCACGCTCGGAAACGGTCCCTGCTCCTCGGAGGCTGTTCGGCGGCGAGGATGGCGGAGATGGAGGGGTGCGGGAGCGTGATGGTGGCGCGGCAGAGCGGGCAGATCGGGGTGGTGTCGACGCAGGCGGCGTGGAACACGTGGCGGCACGCCGGGAGCAGCCGCAGCTCGGCCTCCGGGCTCCGGCGAGGGCGAGAGGCAGACGGCGCAATCTGGTGAAACCACAGGCTCCGGTGAACATAGCAAGAAATTTGGCAAAAGGCACAGAAGAAATCACCTCCCGCTCCCTCTTCCTGAGATTCTTCTACCTTTGAGAGTCACCGCCGTCAACCAGCTGCTCCGACCTCTCCGCCGTCACAATATTTGTCTGCTCTTCACCGTGTTGAGGAAGGGAGAGGTGAACGGGTGGAGGAAGGAGCTCCGTCCGTCAGATCCGGAGGAGGAGCGGCTGCCATGGCCGTGGTCGCCGCCGGCACTCTGGCGGCTGCTCTCTCCTCGCTCTCGCCCTTTCCTCACGATCTAGGACTGGAGCTGGGTGTGGTGCCGCATCCGGTGCCTCCACAGATCCGGCAGGGGAGGAGGGGTGGACACGACCGGGCGGAACATCAGGTAATAACGAACCGTCTATTTTACTTAGCGGTGGCACATAATGTAATATTCCAAAACCTATAGGGGTAAAATCAGAATCAGAAAAACGGACCATCACCTGCCCATTGCCAATTCACCATCAGAATCAAAATTACGCCGTGAGAATTCAGGGATTGGAATCACGCCCTGATCACCGCTTCCAGATGAGTTCATCAGTTGATAATCAATCGAACGATCTTGCTAAGTCTATATTAGATTAATATATTCAAGTGTCTAATCGATATTTTAGCTTAAAATTCTCTTTTAGTGCTAATATTCTATTTTAGTGTGATTTATTTATGTTAGTTTATACGAATTTTTAGAAAATTAGGGCCCCGGTTTTCATTTCGCACTGGGGCCCCAAATGCTTGGAGACGGCCCTGCCGTATTGTATGATTACATGATGTTCAACATGTTCAATAATGCAGCGCCTCCACCTTGACCTCGTTGCCGGCTATAAATACGGGCTCCCTTTGTGCTAGTCCATTAGTCCCTCACTCACCTGTGCTCTGCCCTACGACACAAATAGGACACCATGGAACTCACTCACCTCCTCTTTCTATGCGCCGGAGTGCCCCTGCTGCTCTTCTTCCGCGCAGGTAAATCGCGTTAACGCGGAAGAGTAAATTGACGTTGTGTTTTACAGGATTTTTTTTGAAACAAGTGTTTTTCAGGAATAATGTACGTAGGTGCAGTTTTGTAACAGTGGCCACGTTTGTTGTTGTATATTGCAGAGGCCGGCGAGGTAGGCGTATGCTACGGGAGGAACGGGAACAACCTGATGGACCCAGCGTCGGTGGCGCAGCTGCTGAAGAACAAGGGCATCACGATGGCGAGGGTGTACGACACAGGGACGGAGCTCCCGTTGGAGCGCTGGTGTCAGCTGACACCAGTGACCTTCAGGTTTTCACCTTATGGCATTAATAAAATTACCATCTGACCCCAGTCTAAAATGTTTACTGACCCCAGCCCAGCTGTAGTGCCGTGATTCTCAGCCCAACTACAGCCTAAATAATCTCTGAAATTAACATGGAAGACAGCCCAAAAGCAAACGGCATGGATGATTAGGCTTCCAGGCTTATACGGTATAGGTACACACGGTCCAATACGCACCGGCACGACGCACACGGCCCTAGCTCTTTAGCTCTTCCTCTCGCACGATTCGCATCTAAGAAAATCATCTTGGCCTGGCGGCCAGGCTGACCGATCTCCATCCATCTCTCCGGTAGAACTAAGGGGAACAAAAAGAAATTGATCTGTTGAGGCAAGCGGCAGCGGCAATCCTTAATCCTCCGAATCCAGGTTTCTAGTGCAAGGTATGCCTCCGCTAGATCTCCACCATGTTCTTTACACGCATGTGCGAGTGTGACATGAAACTGAAATTGCTCATCTTGATTTCCTTTCCGAATTTTAATTTTATCTTTGGTAACTTAGGAGATAATGGACAAGTTTGTGTCAAAACGGACACATCACAACAAAGTTTTGATGTAGCAGAGATATTTTTCAACAATGAATATTGTCGAGAGTATTTTGCAGAATAAAATGGGTGTGAAGTACCTGAGTGATTGTCTGATTTATTATGTGGAGAAAGATTTTTTCTACTATCAAGAATGATGACATGATTGATATTTTACGAAGATTAAAGATCGATGACGGGAGTTCTTTTATTTCCCATTAAGTTATTTATATGGTCTAAAAATAATTTTCCAAATGTCAAAAAATTCAAAATATTTTTTTGCATGTAGTCCAACACATTTCAAGTCAGCACAAAAAGTTACGCGGAGAAAAAACTTTTTTTGCAACCTGTGTAAAAAAGACAAATTCGGACATACCAAAATGTATATATACGTGTCAGAATTTTGTCTTTTTTGTACAGGTTGCTAACAAAGTTTTTTCACCATGCGAATTTTTGTGCTAACACATCAAGCTGTAATGTACATCCGGATTTTTTTCTGAATTTTTTTGACATTCTGAAAAAAAAATTAAAAAAAATTACCTAATGGGTGCATCTAGACCCACCACCCAAATCGCCGCCTCCCTAGAGTAGTTATTTACATTGCCCTTCCATAGTTTTATAGCCGGCATTTTGCCGCCTGACACCGGTGGACATTTTTTCTAGCTTCGTCCCTGGTACGACACCGACCCGAAGGTGCTCAGGGCGATGGCCAACACCGGCATAAAGCTGGTGGTGGCGCTACCCAACGAGATGTTGGCCAGTGCGGCCGGCGACCCGAGCTGGGCTGTCCAGTGGGCGAAGAACAGCGTGATGCCCTACTACCCGGCCACGGACATCCGTGGCGTAACCGTCGGCAACGAGGTCTTCCAGCAGGTACCGGAGCTCACGCTGCAGCTCGTCCGGGCCATGAAGAACGTGCAGGCGGCGCTGGCCGGCCTGGGCCTTGCCGACGCCGTGAAGGTGACCACGCCGATCGCGTTCGACGCGATCAAGGCGCCGTCGTTCCCGCCATCAACAGGCGAGTTCGGGACGACATCGCGCAGTCGGTGATGAGCCCCATGCTCGACTTCTTGGAGCAGACTGGCTCCTACCTCATGGTCAACATCTACCCGTACAAAGCGTATGCATCGACCAATGGCGCCATGGACATCAACTACGCGCTGTTCCGCCCCAACGCCGGCGTGCTCGATACTGGGTCTGGCTTCACCTACAGTAACCTATTTGATGCCCAGCTCGACACCGTGTACTATGCGATGGACAGGTTACGTTCCTCCAGCAATCGGAATCACACGCTGGAGACGATGCTCAGGGGAGGAGGAGGGCGCCGCCCACCCGCACCGGTCAAACACGGGGAGCACGACTGGTGCCCTACTACGACAGTCTGGAGAACTCCCAGACGTACGTCAATAACCTCATCAAGCACGTGGCTTCCGGCAGCGCCAGCACCACCTATAGCACGCTCGACGCCGGCGTCGACGCCCCGTACCGCCATGACGACATCTCCGTGTATATCTTCGAACTTTTCAACGAGAACGAGAAACCGACCGCCGAAGAGAGCAACTATGGATTGTTCTACCCAGATGGTAAGCCGGTGTACCAGGTCGACTTCCAGGCCGGGGCTGCCCCAGCCAAGTCCAGCTGGTGCGTGGCAAACGCGGCGGCTGGAGATGCGCGCCTCCAGGCGGCGCTGGACTGGGCGTGCGGCCACGGGGCGGACTGCAGCGCCATCCAGCCCGGGAAGACGTGCTACCAGCCCAACACCAAGCTCGCGCATGCCTCCTATGCGTTCAACGACTACTACCAGCGCAAGGGCCGGGCCAGCGGGACGTGCGACTTCGCCGGCACCGCTTCCATTGTCTACCAACAGCCAGCAGGTGAGCTTCTTCTCGTGGTGCTTTTAGTAGTGGTGCAGTGCCTGGTGATCTACCTCACCGGGCGCTCGTTTGTTTCCGAGTATGTAGGCACCTGCGACCCGAATGCGCAGAGCTGGTGCGTGGCGAACGCGGCCGTCGGGGACTCGCGGCTCCAGGCGGCGCTGGACTACGCGTGCGGCCACGGCGCCGACTGCAGCGCCATCCAGCCCGGCGCGCGTTGCTTCGATCCCGACACCAAGGTCGCCCACGCGTCGTACGCGTTCAACGACTACTACCAGCGCAACGGCCGGTCCGACAGGTCGTGCGATTTCGGTGGCGCCGGCTCCGTTGTTCACCAGGCACCAAGTGAGTTCATCATGCTAACTAGTATCTCTTCTGGTTCTTTACAGGCATATGGCGCCAAGGGCAAATCTGTTTCGTCCGTTTCGGCCATCCAACGGACTAGATTCGTCGCGGAGCAGTCCGTTTCGTCCTTTGGTCAACGACAAATCTGATCCGTCGGATGGACGAAACGGACGGAGCAGATTTACCCCTGACGCCATATGCCCTTATAAATCTCTTTTTCGGTATCCCTGTCTACTAAGATACTAGCGTCTATGAAAACCAGAGCATTTCTTCTTCGGTTGGACTGATTCACGTTGGATTGACAGCTAGCAAACATATATCTTAATGCTTACCCAAGAATCCATCTGATTCTTAGGGTTAACTTTTTTACCACAAATAATGCACTCTTTAATGCTTTACGCTGGTTTAATATTATTAATAGTGTTTATTCAATTGTTTGCAGAGATAGGCAACTGTGTGCTCCGATCAAGGGCCTGAACTGACGGCAGGCAGCAAAGAGCAATAATGTCAGCACTCTGTTTTCTTCGGGGAAGTCTAGTTTTTTGCTGCAAAACTAGGCAAATAAATCCATGTACTTTACAATCCGCTGGTGCATGTCTAATATAATACAATGGTATCATAGCCTCTTTGGCTCTTTGCTGCCCGTATATTTATGTACCATGGCGAACAGTTGCACAGCTCCAACAGAGCAATGATCCTCTTGATATTTTCCTTCTCAGATAAGGGGATGTTTTATAATGTAGGTCACACTCCTATGTCTTTGTATCAACATCAAACCACCTCATGTCACTCCTATAATTTGAAGGTTTTTATTTCTGAGTATTATAAGAAGTTATTTGGAAAACAGGGCCAAGTAATTTTTTATGAACGAGGATGTCACTGCATATGCCTCAAATTTCTAATGAAGAAAATGACATCCTCACTGCTGATTTTACTGAGAAAGAGGTCTACGAGGCTATCTCTCATATCAGTGGCGATTCTAGAAAAAATTGAAGGGTAGGCTCAAAATCTATTAACAAAAAATACGCCACATCACTGACCAACTAACCGATTACTCAGTATAAACGAGTCCATTGTTTTACTGTAGCTTATTTGAGGCTAGTGAAGTACCTCTAATCACGCACTAGCCGGTTTCAATACTTCTGCGTAGGCTGCAGCCAAGCAATCGAGGAAGAGATAAACAGAGGGCAGTCGCCCTTCCTTGAGGCTTATCCCCGCCGATCATCGCCTGCGCCTGCTTGCTGATGGACAGATCGTAAAACTTCCGCCGCCGCGCCATGCATCCTGACCGAAGTTTGGCTTTGGCTGATGTACCTCTCGTCCACTCCCTAATAGGCTGTCTTCGGTAGGACTACTAATGGGCCAAATCCACCATAAAGCTCAGATAGGAAAGGCAACTCAGAATAAGTTCATTGCTCGTTTCTGTTTCTTCCTGTCGAGAACGCATCAACTGACAGCCAGGAGAGACTCTGATCCATGGCTAAACTTTTTTAGATAAAGAGTATATATTAATATCGTGGAGATACCAATTACACCCAGCCTCCGCAACAACGTAATAACCTAGGATATTACGGATACACACAGCCGAAAAATAATAAGAAGAAGAAACTAAAAAATAAAAGTCTCGCTACAGAGTTACAGTCCTTGCAGCAGCAGCACAACCACCACCAAGACAACACCTGATGTCCAAGTTCTCCAAAAGCAACGCCTTCAAGAAGGAAACAGTGCACAAGCGCCGTCATCGCCCGATCGAAGATCTTGGGTTTTCACCCTGGAGATAGTCCCCACTCTCAAAACAATGTCTTCAACAAGCCCATTGCCAGGCACAACCAGTTAAGGTCAGACCTTGGATTTTTAACCTGAAAGGTAAGACTTTTGAACTTCACCTGGGCAGACGCCCCCACTCGCATACTGCTGCTACGAGTCCTGAAGCTCCAAGCAAGTTCCTCATCGCCGCCAAAGGCTCGAGTCACCATTACTAGTCCTCCAATCTCGCTTCCATGACATTCTCCGCCTCTGACTTCATCATGGATTTTTCCATGGTGGCAACAGAAGCAGAGCTTCACGCCGTTCCCTCCGGCGTGACCGAATCCATCCGATCAGCGACCTCTAGGCATAAAAATCCATGCAAGATCGCCGGCGGACCCTTCCGGAACACGACACTCTAGCCAGATCAAAGAGGACAAGCGTCAGTTAGATCTTGATCTTTTTGCAGGAGGAACCCTAGGACTGCCGCCTTTATTTAGGCCGAGCCCCCACGCAACCGGCCATCCCGGCTGCCCGACCACCGAAAACCGGCAGATCGAAGGCAAGCATAGCCGCAGCCCGAGCCGGTGAGGTAACCGCCAGCGGGCGTCCAGCCGAAGCCGACGAAGATGGACTCCGGCAGGGGCATAGGGCACCGCCGCCAGGAACTCCAGCACCGCATCCTGCCCACAGAGACCAGGCAGCAGCAACACATAGCAGGGACCCGGGCCAGGTTCCAGCGCGACGCCACGAGAAGCTCTCCGAGTGCACTGGATACCGGCGTCCAGCGACCCAGATCGGGCCATTTGGGCCGATATCGGGCCCAGCCGACGCCTTTCGCCTCGCTCCGATCGTCCCCGTCGTCGCATCCGCCGCCGGCTCCTACCTCTCGCCCCGCTCCGCCCTGCCGCAGTTCTCCTGCTCCTCCTCACGCAACCCGGCACCGCTCCTCCCCGCTCGCAGGAACGCCTCCACTGCCCGCCGTCGCCGGCGGCAAGGGTAGCACTGATTTGGGTCGGTTTGGGCTAGGGTTTGGGAGGCCTCCGGAGCCGCTCGAGCGGAGCGACCCGGGAGGCGTGTTCCTTCACAAAAATTTGATAACTCTTTCACAAAAATTGAGGGTAGGCTCGAGCCATACGAAGCCTACCTGGTAAAATCGCCCCTGTCTCAGATGAAACATAACAAAGCTCCGGGACCAGACGGGTTCCCCACGGAGTTTTATCAAAAATTCTGGGATGTGATTAAGATAGACTTGATGGCTATGTTTACACAATTGAGAGCGGGTGATCTTCCTTTGTATAAGCTAAACTTTGGAGTGATTACGTTGCTGCCAAAGAAAGAGGATGCAAGTAGGATCGAACAATACAGACTGATTTATCTTCTCAATGTGAGCTTCAAAATCTTTACGAAGGTTGGGACTAATCGTGCGACGTCCATTGTAAGCCGAGTTGTGCGTCCAACTCAAACGGCTTTCATTCCGGGACGGAATATTCTTGATGGGGTAGTTGTACTCCATGAAATGATCCACGAAATGCATCAAAAGAAACTAGACGGCGTCTTATTTAAAAAGATTTTGAAAAAGCTTATGACAAAGTGAAGTGGTCTTTCCTCCAGCAAGTTTTACGCATGAAAGGGTTTACACCGCAGTGGTGTGAATGGATTGCTAGATTTGTGCAGGGAGGAAGTGTAGGCATACGTGTAAATGATGATATCGGTCATTATTTTCAAACGCTTAAGGGCCTAAGACAAGGGGACCCGCTCTCTCCTATGCTTTTCAATTTGGTAGCTGATATGTTGGCTATTCTAATTGCAAGGGCAAACGAAGATGGTCAAGTTGGTGGGTTGGTGCCCCACTTGGTAGAAGGTGGCGTGTCCATACTCCAGTATGTTGACGATACTATTCTATTTCTTGAGCATGACATAGATAAGGCTGTGAATATGAAATTGATCCTAGCTTTTTTCGAACAACTTTCGGGCCTGAATATTAATTTTCACAAGAGTGAAATTTTTTGTTTTGGCAAAGCTAAAGAAGATCAGGATAAATATAGGGAGATATTTGGATGTGAAGTTGGCGCTCTTCCATTTAAATATTTAGGTATCCCTATACACTATCGAAAACTACTCAATCGTGAGTGGAAAATGATAGAAGACCGTTTTGAACGGAAATTGGCGTCTTGGGTAGGCAATATGCTCTCATACGGAGACCGCCTTGTGCTAATTAATTCAGTTTTGACAAGTCTGCCAATGTTCCTTTTGTCTTTCTTTGAGTTACCTAAAGGGGGTACGAAAAAGATTAGATTTTTATCGTTCACGGTTCTTTTGGCAAAGCGATAACAAAAAACGGAAGTTTCGCCTGACTAAGTGGAACATTGTATGACGTTCAAAGGATCAAGGTGGGCTCGGTATTGAGGTTCTAGAAATTAAAAACAAATGTCTTTTGAGTAAATGGTTGTTCAAGCTAATGAATGAAAAGGGCATGTGGCAAGAACTTTTAACTAATAAATACTTAGGGGATAAAACGTTATCTCAAGTTAAAGGGAAGCCTACAGATTCACCCTTTTGGAGAGGAATAATGAGGGTTAAAGATGATTTCTTTTCACGCGGATCGTTCGTTGTGGGAAATGGTCTTCAGACCAGTTTTTGGAAAGATGTATGGCTTGGTAATACAACATTGTCAACACAATATCCATCCTTATATAATATTGCTGCACACCAGAATATTTCGGTTCATGATGTGCTGGCCGTGGCACCAATTAACCTAATGTTTCGACGTTCGGTGTTGGGAAATAAAAGAGCATCTTGGTTACACTTGGTGGAGAGGCTCATGCGAGTGTCATTAAGTGATGAACCAGATTCTTTTAGATGGAGGTTGACAATGAATGGAGTGTACTCTGTTAAATCCTTGTATGCTGATTTCATGCATGGACACACAAGATATTTGCGAAAATACTTGTGGAAATTGAAGATTCCGTTAAAAATCAAGATTTTTTTGTGGTTTCTTCGCAGAAAAGAGTTGTTAACTAAAGACAATTTAGCAAAACGTAGATGGACAAGATGTAAAAAATGCATTTTTTTGTCATCGGGATGAGTCCGTTGAACACCTCTTCATATCATGTTCATTTGCACGAGACATTTGGAGAATTATACATTTTACATTTAGTATATACCCTCCTTATAGTGTCTCAAATATGTTTGGTAGCTGGTTAAATGGCATAGATAAAATTACCAAGTCATACTTTCGTATCGGTGTTGCAACATTTCTTTGGGCGATATGGAATTGCCGCAACGATGTGGTTTCTAACAAAACACAAAATGTTCATTATTTGCAGGTCATCCACAAGGCGTTATACTGGATCCACTTGTGGGCATTCCTCCTACCTATTGGCCAGCGAGGATGTTTGGTTACAGGTTGTGCTCGTTTGATGGCGGTCGTTCGAGCTATCTTCTGCCAATCTTTGGGGTGGCTTCATGCTGAAAGGATACATGTTTAGAGCACCGATTTTTGAGTGGCTCATTTTTGTTTTCAACTTCAGTGACCCATGAATTGAAATAATCTTTGTACTCTTTTGAAAGTTGCTGCAATATAAAGGCCGTGTGCATCGTTTCGACGCAGAGGCCGGGGTAGCTCCCCATTTCTAAAAAAATCAAACCACCTCATCTCAGGTCACTCTATACACTATCTACAAACCAAATCATTGACCCACAGTCGCACAGCTTCAAAGAATGAAATTTCAGTCTTTGTGTGAGCTGTGATACTTTGAGTGACTGGGATTTTAGAGCTTTAGGATAATGTTTCCTCTTTTTAAGCTTAATACAAAGACCCGCAGTTCTTCTGCGGGTTCTCGGAAAAAAGTGATTGCGATTTTAGAGCTTTAGGACAACCTGGAGCTAGCAAAAATGCTCAAGTAATTCTTCAATGTGATCAAAGATTTTTCATAAGAATATAGTCACATTAGCTACTATTAGATTTTTTTGTTGAATGCTAGTAAGTGTAAGTAAATGTGCTCCAAATCTAACTCCAAAATTTGAGATCCAATTTGATTATTTTTTTGTTGAATGTTCTGGTCAAAACAGTGGCCACAAAGCTTCAGTATGGATTCCAACTTGTTGAAAGCTTCTGTACATGTTTGTATTTACGGTTTGTTTTACCAAATGGTTAGAAACTGGTCTATCCGAACTTTAAGCTTTAGCCTCCAGCCCTCATATAACCCCGACTCGCACAGCTTACCTAGGATACAGCTCAGTGACTGTAACCCCATTCACAGAGGCATTCTCGCCCAATATGAAATCCGATTGGTCGTACGACGACAGAGAAGCTAAAGCTGATTCACCCCGGAAGAAGAATGCAGGTTGTGCCGGTGCCTGAATCTCCATGTTGTCCCTAGTTAACATGAAAATGACGGATAGTATGTAAGGCCTGTCATCAGGGTCCGGTTGGACGCACATCAACCCGATGTGGATGCACCGTAAGGCCTGGCTTCGAGCATATTCATTGAGTGATTGGTCTATCATTTCAGATATCGTCCCTTTTGTCCAGCAATTCCACACCTGTTAGATGGTTATTCAGATAGGATGAAATATACTGTACATGAATCTTTCAGTGTACAGATGCACAAACAAGTGAGACCCTAGGCTCGAGAGGAGCCCGGCTTTAAATTAATGAAGCCAACATCCATCACAATGTTCGTACACGCCGACAAGCGACAACAGGGCGCGCAGGCCCGAAATAAAAGCGCAACACAAGGGCGCAGGGTAGCAGACGGAGAGACACATCGCTACCAGCCATCAGGAGGAGGGAGGCCCCCCGAGGCACCCACACACTCCAACGAGGAAACACCTAAAAAAAGGGGGTACGAGCAGGATGAGCAGCACTCAGGTTTCTGGGGTCACCCGAGTTTGTGTGTAGAGCAGACGAATCCTGCTAATCGTCAGCTCCATCGCCTGGCGGTCCTGTCTCCTAGCCACTGGTTTCCACACCTGTAGAAACATAGATAATTTGTATAGTCCGTCAGCAGGTTGGGAGGGGAACACACCCTCAATCGTAAACTTGTTCCTAGTCGTCCAAAGCGTCCAAACTAACGCCGCGCAGCACGTCCAGAGGACTCGTTTCGACTGGCCCACGTGACCCCCAAGTTCACGGTACAGGTCTGCGAAGCAGGTCGGGTTCCAGTTACACTGGAGAAGCTCCCGAACAGCACTCCACATGAATTTGGCAAGGGGGCAAATGAAGAAGATGTGATTAGTATCCTCCCATTCGCCACAGAGGGCACAGTGCCCATTGGAAGGGCCGCGTCTGTGACGGATGTTGTCACTAGACGGTAGCCGCTTCCTAATCAGTTGCCATAGGAACACTTTAATTTTTGGGGGGACCGCGATCCTCCAAATCTCGCAGAAATGTCTACGGGGTGTTCCCTCACAAAGTTTGTGGTAAAGCAATCTCACCGAGAACCTCCCCGAGGGTTCCAGTGTCCAAGTGATCCGGTCCGGAACGTTAGAGGTCCGTGCGTCCGCCAGGACCCTCATGAGGTTGGTCCACTGGATCTGTTCCGCTGGCCCGAATACTCTCCTACAGGGGATGCACAAACAAGTAAATGAGCACTTACATCGCTTAGGAGATTCACTGTGTCACGGTCACCACAAGTGCTATTCCTTCTCCTACTTACAATTTCAAGGACCAACACACCGAAGCTGTAAATATCAATCTTCGGTGACACGCGTCCATGCACTGCCTCCGGTGCCATATAACCATTGCAGCGATGAGCAGTTAGCAGGTTCTAAGCACACGCTGAATATCTGCAGTTCTCGAATGTTTTATTACAGGTATGAGCTTACAGTGTTCCAGCAGCTCTAGCTGTCTTAGTATGAGTATGACCTTCTCCTAGCAGCCTTGCCAATCCGAAGTCTGCGATTTTGGGATCCATGTCGTCAGCAAGAAGAATGTTGTTAGGTTTTAGGTCCCGGTGTATGATCCTCATGCTTGAGTCCTCGTGAAGATACAATATGCCCTTGGCAATTCCAAGAATGATGTTATACTGTTGGTCCCAGTTCAATGTATTTTCCTCCCTAGATTCTGTTGAAACAAAATGTTGAATTCATATTGGGTGGCGCAAGGTAAATAAAGAACCATCATGGTAACTCATGTACAGTTTCTTTTTTGAAATATTCAAATTGTATCTACAATATTGGCTGTTGTAACTTATAACGCCGAAATGCTACAGTACATATCTGGTGATTTGTACTGACCTTCAAAACATAAAACTCATGTTATAAACAATAGCAAATAAACGACGAAGAGCGGAACGATCAAACCAAAGGGGACACGAGATTTTAACGTGGAAAACCTCTCCAAACAAAGGAGAGGAAAAAACCACGGGCGCCAGCCAGCAAAACTTCACTATATCGGGGTGAGGTTACAAACTTCTGACTCCGGGACGCTCCGCTCTCCTCGTCACAAGTCGGCCTTTATCAGTATATACGAATTTGGATCACCACAAAATAACAACTCAGATATATAGCTATGTGTTATTTGTTTCTATTCCTACATAGCAATGTCTGTATGGATAGTTTCCTCATGACAGGCATCTATTACTGTTAAAATCACATTGTATGCAATCGAGCAGGGCAATATGACAGCTGCCAGATAATTACGGATATACATGTCTGGAACCGGAAAACAAGAGATGCTAGTGAAGGGGACAATACCGAATAGAAAGTTGTCGAGGCTCCCATTCTTGATATACTCATAAACGAGCAGCGTATCATCCCGATGCGAGCAAAAGCCATGTAATCTAACAAGATTCTTGTGCTGAAGCTCTACCAATAGCAGTACCTCATTATGCAGTTCCTGCAAACCATGCCCAGTTCTTTCCAGAAGTTTCTTCACTGCAATTTCTTGCCCATCTGGTAGTATCCCCTGCAAAAGACAATTTTTGAGAGAAGATGCGATAGATGACCCCTTTTCTCACGTGTGTTCCTTCTTGACTACTTACCTTGTATACGATACCAAAACCACCTTCCCCGAGCTTATTTTTCTCTGAGAAGTTTTCAGTTGCCTCTTGTAGCGTAGGTAAATCAAAGATCGTGCATTGTGCTCCCACGATATTGTTCAGTGCTGGTGTAATAGACAAGAATGCCATCAATAAACTGTAATCATTCCAGGCCCTAAACAAAAAGTTACATGTTCCTCACGGTGGTCGTCCTTGGTAGCCTTAATCCTTCTCTTGCAGAATAAAATCCAAACAACCAATATCAAGACGACGGAACAACCAATGCCTGCAGAGATACCTGCTGCACTCCTTTTCTTCCCTGCAACAGCATACACCCAAGTACCAAACGTGAAGACTGTAAACTTGTGCTACAACATTATGAACTAAAGCAGAGTAAAATCTTCAGATAGAAGTAAGAATTGAGAGAGTATGCTTCCTACGTACCTGCTCCTCCAGACTCTGGAGTTACAGATGGAGGCGCGACTGACGGCGGTGGTGGCGCCTGAATCTGCAGCATCGACCGCCCCTCGTAGAAGGGCCGCACGCTGTACCTCAGGTTGCACCAGGCGATGAAGGACATGATCCATCGGGGCTTGGTGTTCACTAACAAACTCGTTTGATGGACGAGGGTCCCGAGGCAGCTCTGGCACTGCGACGGCGTCATGTCCGGGAGGCACTGCGCGAGGGCGTAAATCTTTGGCTCGAATTCCACCTCGCCCGTGGCGAAGTACTTCTTGGCGGTCGAGTTGCCCGCCGCGGCCACGGCGTGGTCGACCACGGCGGTGAGGATGGCTGTGGCGGCGGCGCTGAACCAGGCTCCCGGCACTGTCGTGACGTTCCCAGGCGCCGGGACAGTTTGAAATCTTGAACCAGTTTTCAGATGCGTAGTAATTTCATTAGTTTAGATTCAGAATAATTGTACTTTCAGGTGCATCTGAAAACTGAACAACTGGAATGACAAACACAAATTTTGGGATAGGCAGACGGCAGTATGTACGTAAGCTCGCCGGGCTGCCACTGGTCGGGCCTGAGGAAGTCCAGGAACTGCACGCTGGAGAATCGAAGAACGCAGGCGTCCTCGTACACGGTGACGCCAGTGTTGCTGGGGCAGTTGTCCTGCGCGCCGCCGCCAGCGGCACGGAACGCCGCCGCCACGCAGGCGCGGCAGGTGGAGGCGTTGACGTCGCCGCGGCAGAGCGCCATGGCGTATGCCCGGTTGGGGCTCGTGCCGGCGTCGGCGGTGGCGAAGCCGGTCGGCATGGAGGAGGCGTTGCCGGGGAGCGCAGCGGCGACGAGGTCGAGGTTCGTGTTGTTGCAGCACCTCGGCTGCACCTTCCTCTCCCTCTCTCTCACTCACGAACGGTGGAGGAAGAAGATCAGTAGACACAAGAATTTTCGGTGGCCGGCGCACTGACGCCGCCACGGGCGCACTGACGCCCTAATCCTTTCTTCTTTCTAATGGCTACATGGCTAACACCAGGTACAAATGAGATTACAGGAGGTGGGCTTTATAGCCCTCGGCGACACAGCAGCCACTCACCCACGCACGCCACGGTCACCACGCGCACGCACACATGACCGGCCGCTGCTCTCGGCCACTAACAGCACTAACTACCTTGACCTCTTCCTACGCATGCACTAACAGACGCACACACACACGTAGCTAACAACTAGTCAAGATTAGTGCTAACATTTTCCCTCCTAATCTTGAACTCGTGATCACGGGACAGCTCCACACGCCGTCGCAGCCACCATCTTCCCGACGCACTGACGCCTCTTCTTTCTTCACTCGAGCTCCAACTCGATGCCACGATGGAGTACACAGGGAGGGGTCTTCTAGCCGCTCTAGCGCGCACTCACGACGCCACGGCCGCGCACTGGACGCGCACTGACGCAGTCCACGCACCCACTCCGCCATGATCCGCATGCCCCAGCTCGCGCACGTGACGCGCTCCAACGCTATCAACGCGGCCGGCCTGCTGACGGACCAAGTCTTCTCCTTCCTCGGCGATCGTCACCGCGCTCCACACGCCCCAGCTCGTCCCCACGTCGCGCTCCAACGCGATCAACACGGCCGGCCGGCGTGCCCAGGACGCGGTCTTGACTCCGAGCTCCTTCTCCACCGCGTACGCACGCCCTGCGCACGCACGCCCCGCGCACGAACGCGTCCATCTTCTCCGGTGGTCCGCGCACCCACGGCTCGCGCCCATGTCGCGCTCCGACGCGACAACGCGGCCGCTCGAGCTGCCTTCACCCGCCGCACGAACGGCTTCCTCCATGCTGCCGACGCCGCGTCACCGCAGCCTCTGCGCCACCACGCAGGTCCGCTGCGGCCGCCGCGCTCCCCGCCCGCACGACATGGCCTTGCTCCTTGGCCACGGCCTCCGCCGCAGCCTCGCCGCGCCACGGCCCCGAGCTCTGATACCAAATGTTGTTGCAGCACCTCGGCTGCACCTTCCTCTCCCTCTCTCTCACTCACGAACGGTGGAGGAAGAAGATCAGTAGACACAAGAATTTTCGGTGGCCGGCGCACTGACGCCGCCACGGGCGCACTGACGCCCTAATCCTTTCTTCTTTCTAATGGCTACATGGCTAACACCAGGTACAAATGAGATTACAGGAGGTGGGCTTTATAGCCCTCGGCGACACAGCAGCCACTCACCCACGCACGCCACGGTCACCACGCGCACGCACACATGACCGGCCGCTGCTCTCGGCCACTAACAGCACTAACTACCTTGACCTCTTCCTACGCATGCACTAACAGACGCACACACACACGTAGCTAACAACTAGTCAAGATTAGTGCTAACAGTTCGCCTGGAAAGTGCTGTTGGGCGCGTAGTTGCTGCCGTCGCACTCGAAGCCCTCGAACGGCATCGCCGGCGGTAGCACGAGTAGGAGGACGGCGATGACGGCCAGCATCAGCGACGACCGGACAGGATGGCCCGCGCTCCCTGAGCCTGACCCTGGCGACATCGGCGATAGATAGATACGAGTGCAATTTGGCGCGATTATTCTTCTCTTGTCACGGGTGCACATCGCCGCAAGTGGCGCGATTATTCTGCTTGGAAGTCAAAGTTAATGTGCCGACTACGAAACTGCAAGTTCGGACGCGTCAGAATCGAATCTACGACCACGATGATGAGATTTGGGTCTTCATTTCGACCACTACACTGGACGTTCGATGTTGTCCTGCACTCAAGACTTTAAGGCTTGACTGCATATACGCGTGTGCCTGCATTCAAGGCCTTCGGAGCTACAATGGCGGGTCACCACCTCCTCCTGTCCGCGGCCATCGTCGCCGTCGCGTTGCTCGCTTCCCCCGCCGCGGGATACCCGTGGCTGAATTGCGGCTCCAGCACCTACACGGCCAAGAGCCACTACCTGAAGAACATCTACGGCATCGGTGCCATCCTCCCGAAGAACGCCTCCCAGTCTCCGGACCTCTTCGCCACCGCCAAGCTCGGCGCAGCTCCGGACAGACTCTGGGCTCTCGCGCTCTGCCGCGGCGACGCCAATGCCTCGTACTGCTTCACCTGCCTCGGCCAAGCCTTCCACGACCTGCCCAACGCGTGCCCCTACAGCAAGACCCTCACCGTCTTCTACGATTCCTGCCTGCTCCACTACTCCAACATCCATTCCCGTCCCGCCGACGACATCTTTAACCCGATGCGTCCGCTCCGCAATTTCTTTAACGCCACGGTCGAGCCGGCCAGGTTCCAGCGCGTCGTGGCCGCGCTCGTGAACGCCACTGTGAACTACGCCGTGCACAACGCCCCGCGGATGTACGCGTCCGGGGAGGCCGACTTCGACCAGGAGCTCCCCAAGGTGTACGCCTGGGCGCAGTGCACGCCGGACCTGACGCCGGCGCGGTGCCGGGACTGCCTCGTCCAGAACATGGCGTATTTGTCGAATGAGTTCACAGACTCTATCGGAGCCAGGCTTCTTGCGCTAAGGTGCAGCTATCGGTACGAGACAGTGCCCTTCTTTGACGGCCCGGTCATGGTGCGCCTGGCAGGAACGCCGGCCAGCTCTGGAGCACCGGCGTCTTCGCCGGCGCTGGCGCCGGCTGTGGTGCCCAATGTTCTGACGCCAGTACTGGTGACGGCGGCCGGAGAAGGTGAGTCCAATTCATGAATTCTAGCTCTAGCCAGTAAATCTTTGTGCGCCTGGGACGCATCATGATGGTTACTGCCTACGAAATTCATTGCAACTTGCAATTTTTGCAAACGGGCGCGTAGCGATCTACTAGACCGTTAGCACGCTGAAATCAAGATACTTGAGCAGCACTCATAGTTTAAAATAGCCGGCTATTACATGTAGCCCGGGCAATTTCATAAGTTATAAAAGGCTATAGCCGGGCTATAACGCGGTATGACCTTGTAGCCTATTTTTTTTTTGCTAAATAATGATAAAATTCAAAAATTTGAAAGCATATATTCAGATATATAAATAATTTACTGATTTATTACATATTAACATAGTCACAAAAGAGATACAAATAAGATATAGCTATGTCCATATATTACAACATTCAGTAGCAGCAATTCAGGACATTGTCCTGATAAAATATTACATTACCAACAAAATCAATTAGTATGTAGCAAAAGCAAGTTGGGTATAGTTATGTCCACATATTATATGCCTTATATGCCAACAACATCATAAGGGCTGAGTTTGGCTCCAAAAATATGGTCGAGAGCGGAGAAATTTTGGTCCAAAATTTTGGTGCCTAAGGGGCTAAATCAATTTAGCCCGGCTAATAGGCAATTATCACTTTAGCCTATGAAGGTCATAGCCATAGCGTGAAGCCTCTTAAAAGACTATAGCCGGCTATTTAAAACTTTGACAGCACTTGTTTCTATATATTGCAGAAAATGGCTTTAGAGCCCGGAAATTTACATTGGATCCCTTGTTCAGTTGTTTTAAATCTTTGACAGAGACCCGATGCGTTTTTGTGCTACGAGGATGGATAGACAGAGGTGATTCATGAGCCTCCGAAGAATTAGCTCTCCGAGATCTCCATTCTTCGACACAACTAGACGGATAAACAGTACCTTGATAATCGACGAAAAAACATTTAGCAACCGCACTAGCAATTCTGCCTGATCTCGGTAATGTCAGAATCATGCTTCTGAGCATCTTTGATCTGGACTTTAAGCAAAGGTTTCACTTCTAGATTAGCCAGATAATCAGAAGGAACAAACTCAAGATTAAGCTTGGGGAACACCTTGTGAAGAGAAGGTTGATCTTGCTGAACCATTAGGTTATTGTAGTAAGAATTTCGACTTAGCGCTTTACACACGACGTTAGCTTCGTCGGGTGGGTTGATAGTTAAAACCCAAATCATATACTCCCTCTGGTCCGTAAAAACATTCGTGAGAAAGCAGCGTATGTAGCACAAATCATACGTATAACCTCCGACCCTCTTTCCGGATCGGAGGGAGTATATTCTTTGATTACTTCCAACCATTGAACACACTAGAAAACCATTTCTCGTTGCAAGTAGTACTTGGAAGTCAAAGTTAATAGACGGACTATGAAACTGCAATTTCCCACTAAGCGTCGCGATCGAGTTAACGATCTACCACCACGATGATGAGATTCGGGTCTTTTGCTAGGGTGCCACTATGGCAGTCCACCCAGCGTGGAAAAAGGTTATCAGCTTGCATTGCCGTTCCAAACAGGTCGTCACTATCCGAGTAGTCTCCGTGACGCAACTTTCTTCCCTCCACTAGATGTCAGCTGTCTACATTGTGCGTCGATGCTGTTAAGACTTAAGACTTGACCCTATATACGAGTGCGCGCATGCGGCGCGCTCAATGCGACTGTGCATGAACTCAAGGCCTTCGGCGCTAGAATGGCGGCTCACCACCTCCTCCTGTCCGTGGCCATCGTCGCCGTCGCGTTGCTCGCTTCCCCCGCCGTGGCAGAATACCCGTGGCTAATTTGCGGCTCTAGCACCTACGCGGCCAAGAGCCAGTACCCGAAGAACATCAACCGCATCAGTGCCATCCTCCCCAAGAACGCCTCTCTGTCCCCGGACCTCTTCGCCACCGGCCAGGTCGGCGCCGTTCCGGAGCAGGTATGGGCTATCGCGCTCTGTCGCGGCGACGCCAACGCCTCATCCTGCTTCACCTGCCTCGACCACGCCTTCCAGTACCTGCCGGACGCGTGCCCCTACAGCAGGTCCGCCACCGTCTTCTACAACTCCTGCGTGGCCCAGTACTCCAACATCCAATCCCGCCCCACCGACGACACGACATACAATCCGACGCGTCCGATCGTCTTCAATGGTTACGTCAAGGTCGAGCCGGCCAGGTTCCAGCGCGTCGTGGCCGCGCTCATGAACGCCACCGTGAACTACGCCGTGTACAACTCCACGCGGCTGTACGCGTCAGGGGAGGCCGACTTCGACCAGGAGCTCCCCAAGGTGTACGCCTGGGCGCAGTGCACGCCGGACCTGACTCCAGAGCGGTGCCGGGATTGTCTCGTCGAGAACATGGAATATCTGCCGAATCTGTTCAAGGACTCTATCGGAGCAAGGCTTCTTGGGGTGAGGTGCGGCTACCGGTACGAGACAGTGCCCTTCTTTGATGGCCCGGTCATGGTGCGGCTGGCAGGAACGTCAGCCAGCTCTGGAGCACCGGCGTCTGCGCCGGCTGTGGCGCCCAATGTTTTGACCCCAGTGATGGCGGCCGGAGAAGGTGAGTCTTTGTGCGACTGTGACGCATCAGTTATTGGCTCATTACAACTTGCAGTCTTGCAAGACGCCCGCATAGCTGTAGACCGCTTGCACATTGTTTAGATATTCTGTTCATTTTTCCCCAGTTATATCTCCCAGAGTCCGTGTGAAATACGAGTAGTAAGGACCTGCATACATGGGCTCGAGACTACCATTTCGTAAAATTAACTTCTCTTTTCGATATTCTGTTGCTTCTCTGTTTGAATTAGTTCTCGATCTCTTTCCCGCCTTAATTAGGGGTAAAATTCTAAGCCAGGTTCAATATACTTCAAACACCTTATGTCATTTCAGTTCCCATTTGTAAATCTCATCTGACTTGAAATTTCTCCTTTTTACATTGGTTATTCCACAGGGAGAAAGTACAGTGTTCCTGGTTTGGTTCTTATAGTTGTTCTTCCTACTATAGCAGCCATTAACCTTGTCGCTTGCTTCGTTATCTGGAGGAGGCGGCGGACACTAGAACAAGCAAAGCAGCCAAGTATGACCTACATGATTCTCCAATTTTTATATCCGCGTAACAATTCACGGTGGGTCAAAAAATGACATAAACTGACCAACTTGTGCTGACAAATGGCATTGATAATTAAACAGATCCAGGTTATTCTACTGAAGACGAGGACAGTGACAGTGTCGACTCCATGCTGATTGACATTTCGACATTGCGTGTCGCAACTGAGGATTTTGCGGAAATCAACAAACTCGGCGAAGGCGGATTTGGCGCGGTTTACAAGGTACTTACCAAGCAAACATATCTTGGAGAAAATCGGACACATCCAAATTTTGATAGCTCAGCTTAATATTGTTTCGATTTTGCACAGGGTACTCTCCCGAATGGCGAAGAAATAGCTGTGAAGAGACTGTCGAAGAGCTCAACACAAGGAGTGGAGGAGCTGAAGAATGAGCTCGCCTTGGTCGCCAAGCTTAAGCACAAGAACCTCGTCAGACTTGTCGGGGTCTGCTTGGAGCAGCAGGAGCGGCTGCTCGTCTACGAGTTCGTCCCAAACCGGAGTCTCGACAAGATCCTATTCGGTACTTACAAGATTCTCATTGTGATATTTATTTCAGCTCCATTTTATCGTCAGTACTCGGTACCACTCCAACTTTCTGAACTTATGAACATTCCGTAGACAGCGAGAAGCGCGAGCAGCTTGATTGGGGAAAGAGGTACAAGGTCATAAACGGAATCGCTCGAGGCTTGCAGTACCTCCATGAAGATTCCCAGCTCAAAGTAGTGCATCGTGATCTCAAAGCCAGCAACATCTTGCTTGACACCAACATGAACCCCAAGATCTCAGACTTTGGCCTTGCCAGGATCTTTGGGCGAGATCAGACGCAGGCCATCACGAGCCGTGTCGTCGGAACATAGTCAGTAACATGGAAACTAGATATTCTCGTTCACCTCGCAGCACAATTGCCCGATCATCTAGTACGCAGAAACTTAAACTAACTGGATTGATGTTGTTGTTCTAGTGGATACATGGCGCCGGAGTACGTGATGCGCGGAAACTACTCGGTAAAATCGGACGCGTTCAGCTTCGGGGTCATGGTTCTAGAGATCGTGACTGGGAGGAAAAACAACGACTGCTACAACTCCCAGCAATCTGAAGATCTCTTGACCACGGTATGTGCTTGCTTGCTCGGCATCTGAATGTTCACGACGGTGTGACCGTGTGACAATGCGGTTTAGCTCATGCATGGCTGCTGCAAAATGGCGCAGATATGTGTTAGGAACCTTGTGGCCATCTCAACCCGCTACTACTTAATTGCTTCAGGATACAGGAATTCAGTTACACCTCAACAGATCCATGTTCAGAGAAGGGGATTGAGAAGTAGAAGCAGGGGATTGGGAGTAGAGAAGCAAAGGGAGACGACAGAGAGACTTTCGTTCTTTGGCTTCCAAAAGCAATGGTAACGGTGGCACGCAGGCCGGGATAACCACCACGCAGGGTGTGAGTGTGGGCTCCACTCGTTAGCTTCAATCTTCATCTCACGCCGTCCATTCTGGTCCACTGTATCGAGCGGTTGTCCTCCTCTCCCGCTTGGACCGCGTCTCTAGCTCAGCATTGTCTGGCACCATCTTCACGTACTTCTTCTTCTTGGCAGCGATGCTAGGTAGGTTCGTGACATCCCCCTCTTCTTCAGAACCTGCTTGCCCCCAAGCAGGTGCATCCGGAAATCGAGCTCGAAGTTCCTGCAAGTTTTCCCAAGTAGCCAAAGCATCAGACATTCCAGTCCAACGAACTAGGCCTTCGCTGATGAAGGAAGATCCCAATTGACGCCGACGCCGTGCCAGGACGTATTCAGGCTGCTGAAACCCCGGAGGATCCGCTGGCAGTTCCTTGGATATCACACGATCCGCAGAGACCAACTTCTTCAATTGAGACACATGGATAACAGGATGGATCATACTGCCCGTAGGGAGTTTCAATTTATATGCCACAGGGCCAATCTTCTGTTGGATTTCAAAAGGACCATAGAACTTAAAGGCCAGTTTGTGATTTGCTCGAAGGGCCACCGAAGACTGAAGATAGGGCTGCAGTTTGAGGTAAACCCAATCTCCAACTTGAAAAGAACGCTCTGTTCTTCCTTTATCTGCCTGCGATTTCATTCGCTGCTGCACACGCTCCAGATGATGTTGCAAGAGTTTAATCATAACATCGCGTTCCTTGAGCCACTCTTCCAACTGAGGTATGGCACAGGACTCTACCTTGTCAATTCCAAAATACCGGGGCGAGTGACCATACAACACTTCGAAGGGAGATCTGTGTAGACTTGAGTGATAACTGGTGTTATACCAGAATTCTGCCAAATGCAACCACTGAACCCACTTAGTCTGGCAAGAATGAACTAAACAACGGAGATAACCTTCCATACACTGGTTGACGCGTTCCGTTTGGCCGTCAGTTTGCGGGTGCCTAGCAGTACTCATGCACAATTGTGTATCCGAGAGGCGAAATAGCTCTTGCCAAACCTTGCTGGTGAAAACGGGATCTCTGTCCGAGACAATAGCTTGTGGTAATGAATGCAGCTTGAATACTTCTTTCATATATGCCATTGCCACAGAGAAGGCCGAATAAGGATGAGCTAGAGGTACAAAATGTGCGTACTTGGAGAATGTATCCACGATGACCATAATACAGTTGAAACCAGCAGACTTCGGCAGACCATCTACGAAATCCATAGAAACAATCTCCCAAGCACCTTTGGGCACCTTCAGTGGTTGGAGTAATCCTGGATAGGCAACTCTCTCTGTTTTAGCCTGCTGACAAACAGTACAACTTTGGACCCACTTGGTAATGAATTGCTTCATTCCTGGCCACGAGAAAAGCGTTTTGATGCGGTGGTATGTGACATAGAAACCAGAATGCCCGCCCATTGCGCTATCATGCAGCGCCTGTGTGATTTTTGTGTGTAGCTTCACATTGTTACCAATCCAGACACGGTTTCTATAGCGAATGATCCCATCTCTAAGAGAAAATTGCTCAAATTCTTTGTGGATAGCCAGTTTCTCAAGCAACTTGGCGGCTTGAGCATCTTGTTGGTACCCTTGAAGGACTTCTTCTAACCACATTGGTTTGCTCTGCACAATTGCCATGAGATCATCAGTAGGAGGCGAAGGGTGTCGAGATAAAGCATCCGCAACCCTATTATCTTGGCCTTTTTTGTACAGAATCTTGAATTGAAGTCCCAAAAGCTTGGTAAGTGCTTTATGTTGCCACGGTGTAGTCAGTCTTTGTTCAGTTAAATTGACCAAGCTGCGTTGGTCAGTTTTGATGCAGAATTCAGCATGCTGAAGGTAAGGTCGCCATTTTTCCACTGCCAAGAGAATTGCCAAACATTCCTTCTCGTATGTGGACAAGGCCTATTGTTTAGGTCCTAACGCTCTGCTCAAATACGCCAGAGGATGGTCATTCTGCAATAATACAGCTCCTATACCTTTATCACTTGCGTCTGTTTCCACAACAAACTTTTTGGAGAAATCCGGTAAAGCCAAAACTGGGGCTGATATGAGTGCTACTTTGAGAGCTTGAAAAGAAGCTTCCGTGCCCGGGGTCCAAATGAACTGCACGCCTTTTCTCAAGAGATCAGTCAATGACTTTGTGATAATGCCATAGCCTTTTATAAATTTCCTGTAGTAACCAGCCATACCCAGGATTCTTCTCAATTGTTTCACATCAGTAGGTGCTGTCCACTTCACTATAGGAGCAATTTTAGCTGGGTCGGTTGCTACCCCCTTCGCACTGATCACATGTCCAAGGTAAGCTAGCTTTTGCTGGCCGAAAAAGCATTTGCTTCTTTTCACTTTGAGCTGGTGCTGTTGCAGCATGTCAAAGACCATTTTCAAATGTGTAACGTGGTCAGCTAGCGTTTTGCTATATATTAAAATGTCATCGATAAAGACCAACACGAATTTCCGAAGCCCTTTAGCCAACACTGAATTCATAACTCCCTGGAAGGTTGCCGGTGCTCCAGTAAGTCCATACGGCATCACCTTATATTCAAAATGACCGTGATGTGTTTGGAAGGCCGTCTTGTGGATATCCTCTTCAGCCATACGGATTTGGTGATAACCTGCTCTCAGGTCCAAAGTGGTGAACCACTGAGCGCCTGCCAGCTCGTCCAACAATTCATCAATGATCGGCAAAGGATATTTGTTCTTGATGGTCATTGCATTGAGATATCTGAAATCTTGACAGAGTCGCCATGTAAGGTCCTTCTTTTTCACGAGCAAAGCAGGGGCTGCGAAAGGACTAGAACTGAGCTGTAATACACCCTGTTGCAGTAACTCCTGTACTTGCTTCTCTATCTCTGTTTTCTGCATTGGATTGTAACGGTACGGTCTCAGTTTGGCCGGTGTTGCCCCTGGTAGCAGAGGAATCTTGTGGTCATATAACCTTTTAGGAGGTAGTCCTTTTGGTTCTTCAAACAGTTGATCATAGTCAGTCACAACTTTAGCAATGATACTGGGTGTTTCCTGGGAATGTTGCTGCTCCGCTGCACAAATTTGCAAGATGAACAATGCTTCGCCAGCTTGATCAGCGGCTTGTAACTCAGCAAGTGAAATAGTCTCGCAACTAGAAGTATCAGACTTCACACCCACCAACTTTTGTTGTTGCTGGCCTTGTTTCACTATTAACCACTTGCTAGCCCAATCAACTGTCATAGGACTATGTGTCTGCAGCCATTCAATTCCGAGAATCACATCATAGCAGTGCAGAGGAATGATTTTCATGTCGGTACTGAAGGAAGCACTCTGACATTTCCACTCGCAGTTCGGAATGTAAGTGTCACCGAACAAGATGTCGCCATTAGCTACTTTAACTCTGATCGGTTGCTCAAGTTGTTGTACTCCTTGGAGTTTCTGTGACAGTAGAGAGCTGATGAAATTTCCCGAGGAGCCAGAATCAATCAGCATCAACACTTGCTGGCCTTGGATTTCACCCAGAAGTCTGAAACATTTATTATTTTCAGTACCCGCCAGAGCTTCTTGCGACAAAGCATGACATTCCTGATCTGTTTCTTCACCTTCTTCAGCAGTGGTATAAGATTCTGGACTATCTGGAACTTCTAGCATTTCCAATAGTTCTTCAACAACCTGCAATTGCACAGTAGCAGCACATTTATGTGTAGGTCCGAACTTCTCCCCACATTTGAAACACAACCCCATTGCTCTTCGGTAGCTTTTCAGGGCAGCAAATTTTTGAGCTCCTGAAACCCCTTTTGCTTCATTGTTGCTCTTGTCGTCAGGTGAATGAGCCGTGGCTCTACTTCTGTTGTTTGACGAATAAGTACTGGGTGTAAACGCTTTAAAGTTGACGCGTGAGATAGTTGAACTCCTGTTATTAATTCCAGGATTCCCAAATTCCTCACCAATCTCCTCCTGCAAAAGAGCCAGGGAAACAGCAGTCTCCAATTCTTCTGGACGTTGAATAAGTACAATAGCTTTAATCTCTTTTTGCAACCCATCAATGAAACGAGAAGTGAAAAACATCGGATCTAAATCCGGTTTGTAGGCGAGCATGTGATGCATCAAGGTGTCAAAACGCTCAACAAAATCAATGACAGTGCTAGTTTGACTAATTCTGAAAGACTGTCTGTATAGCAACTGATACTGACCCCTATCGAAACGCTTGCTAATGATCTCACACAACTCAACCCAAGACACAACTCCCATTTTATCCTCGGCACTTTGCAGCCACAACGCCGCGTTGCCAATGAAATGCATCGTGGCGTGTTCTACCCAAAACTCAGAGCCGACAGAGTATATGCGGAAATACTTCTCACACGCCTTACGCCACAGACGCGGATTTTCCCCATCGAACTTAGGGAATTCCGAGTGTGGAGGAGGATTCCCCGTAACAACATGAGAACTACTTGCACCCGGATCAAACGGAATCAGAGGCAAGTGCCGTGTCTGACCTGTGACCGGGGTGGGTGATGGAGGAGTCAAATCCTCCACCACCGCGACCCCGGTGATACACTTGTCGCCGTGGCCTTGCCCAGAGTGTGCGCTGAGTTACGCCGCCAACGGAGATGGGCCCGTCGGTGGAGGGTGTGTTGCCGGAGGAGGTCCCAGCGCGCCCGCTCCCACTCCCTTCGCGATGTGGTCGACCTGACGGCGTAGATCAGTCACCGCCGCGCCGAGGTCGCCCACCTTGGACTCCATCTCGGGCTTCCAAGCCTCAAGTGTATCCTTGAGGTTTTGCATCTCAGGTTGCAAAGCCGCGACAGATCCTTTCAACGAAGTGATGTCTGGCTTGATGTTGTCAACAGCAAGCTTGATTGCCATCATCTCCTGCGCCATGCGCTTCTCAGATCCTTGGAGAAGGTCCATGAGCTTGTCGAGCTTCGCCTCCATGGTGTCGATCCTCTTGGAAGTGTCCCACCTAGTCTGCGCCTTTTCTGTTGCCAGTTTGGGTACGGCAAACTGTCGAACAGATGGACTGCGGACACCGAAACTGCAAATTCCACCGAAATCGACCCACCGCAGGCGTTCGCGAGCGAACTTTGTGCGGATCCGTGAAGATCCGCGCCTAAACGATGAGGATCCTTGCGGATCGCGATCTGGTTGAAACGAGCACGGAAGCCACCTGGAATCTGATACCAAATGTTAGGAACCTTGTGGCCATCTCAACCCGCTACTACTTAATTGCTTCAGGATACAGGAATTCAGTTACACCTCAACAGATCCATGTTCAGAGAAGGGGATTGAGAAGTAGAAGCAGGGGATTGGGAGTAGAGAAGCAAAGGGAGACGACAGAGAGACTTTCGTTCTTTGGCTTCCAAAAGCAATGGTAACGGTGGCACGCAGGCCGGGATAACCACCACGCAGGGTGTGAGTGTGGGCTCCACTCGTTAGCTTCAATCTTCATCTCACGCCGTCCATTCTGGTCCACTGTATCGAGCGGTTGTCCTTCTCTCCCGCTTGGACCGCGTCTCTAGCTCAGCATTGTCTGGCACCATCTTCACGTACTTCTTCTTCTTGGCAGCGATGCTAGGTAGGTTCGTGACAATATGGGAGCACTGGAAGGCCGGGACGGTGTCGGGTACGATGGACCCTTGCCTGAGCAGCAGCTTCTCGGAGAGCCAAGTGCTGAGGTGCGTCCATGTAGGGCTTCTGTGCGTCCAGGGGAACCGGCGGACCGGCCGGTGATGTCTTCGGTGGTGATGATGCTCGCAAGCGAAACTGTCTCTCTCAGCGCCCCGTCCAAGCCTTCGTTCTACTTAAGGAACAACGGCGGTGACGACTCGGCTGTCGCGTCCCTGTCGACAGTTTCTGTGCAGGATGGCGCTGGAGAGTCCATTTAACAAGTTCAGTTGCACACTAGTGGATTGCCTGCCTCGTTGAAAATATGAAACCTTGCATTTCTTGTTGTATTGCGATGACCCTGGTTGGGGTTTACATAGAGTTACACCGGTAGTTGAGAGGTTTGGAGTACGAGCTAAGATAGATACTCTCTCCGTTTTTAAATATAAGATGTTTTATATATGTGTTTCACATACCTCTCTCCTCCGCCGCCCGTCCCCTCCCCCGCCTCTCCCCTCCGCTCCCGTGCAGTCCCCCGAGGCGGCACCGGGGCGAGACCCTCGTCGCCCAAAGAACTTCACTCGGAGACCTCCCTTGCCGCCGCTGCCGCCGGCGAGGGCCGCGGTGGCGGCGGGCCCAGCGCCTATGGTGCTGGGGGCATCACTGCGGCGGAGCACCGGTGGCGTTCGGGGACGGCGCCGTTGATCTTCTGCGAGCGGGATCCGGGGCGGCGACCCCGGTCTGCGGCGGCGGCGGCTTTCTCCCGGGCATGGCGTCTGCCATGGACGTCCTGTGCGTGTAGTGGAGCGGCGGCTGTAGGTCCTAGGCTTCCGCCTAGACCCATCATCGGTGCGGCCGTCGGTCGCCCGGAGGTGCGTGGGGAGGCGGCGCGGTGCTCGTGTTCGGCCTTGCTGTTACCAGCGGGACGGCGCGCGCGCGTGGTTCTTCGTTGTCGGGCCTCCTCTTCCGCCGGAGGAGGTCGGCCGGCGGACGGCGGCGTGGGGACCTGCTGCTCTGCACAATAAAGGCGGCGGTCCTATGGTTCCTCTTGTGCCAAGAAGAAGATCTGCCTGACACCTGTTTCTTCGATCTGGCCGGATTGTCGAGTTCCGTAAGGCTCCGTCGGCGAACTCCATTGGGCAATCAAGCCTGGAGATTGTCGGATCGGGTGGGATTCGGTCGCGCGCAGCCATGTTTTTTCTGACCGTTTGGTTTCAGAGGAAGCGTCGCGAAGCTCTGCAGTCGGTTGCCATTGGGGACATGCCTTTTTGTTTCCCGGTGAAGTCAGACTGCGGAGAAGGACATGGAGGCCTAGATTTGAAGACTAGTAACGGTGGTTCGATTCCTGGTGGCGATGAGGAATTGGCTTGGTGTTTCATGACTTGGAGCAGCGGCATGTAAGTGGGGGCGACAACATACGTGAAGTCCGAAGTCCTACCTTTCAGGGTGAAAATCCAAGGTCTGGCCTTAATTGGTTGTGCCTGACAGTGGTCTTGCTGAAGACATTGTTTTGAGAGCGAGGACTATCTTCAGGGTGAAAGCCCAAGGTCTGGCCTTAATTGGTTGTGCCTGGCACTGTTCTTCTTGAAGGCGTTGCTTTTGAAGAATTGGACATCAGGTGTTGTTTTGGTGGTGGTTGTGCGGTTGCTGCAATGACTGTAACTCTGTAGCGGGACTTTTCTTTTTATTTCTTCTTCTTATTGTCTTTCGGCTGTGTGCATCCGTAGTAGATTTGGTTATTGCGTTGTTGCAGAGGCTGGGTGTAATTTGTATCTCCGCGATATTAATATACACTCTTTATCTAAAAAATATATATATATTGTATACATGTGAATGTGGACAAATGTTAAAACATCTTACATTTAGAAATCGGAGGTCTAAACCTACTGAACAATTTGCTGGATACTAACTTGACACGATTCTAGTAATTTTCTATCATCCAAGGACCAACCTCACAAAATTCT
The DNA here is from genome assembly GCA_947311845.1 of Poa pratensis. Taxonomy (NCBI): domain Eukaryota; kingdom Viridiplantae; phylum Streptophyta; class Magnoliopsida; order Poales; family Poaceae; genus Poa; species Poa pratensis. The sequence goes on along the minus strand of CAMZMU010000107.1, from coordinate 111,342,234 downwards.
CGAAAAACAAAGTGACCAGTCTGACACTACAATGGCGACCAACACCCTGCCCTGAACCATTGTTTGATCATAATGGAGAACAGACTCTAAAGGAAACTCCTAAGGGCCAATCGACAAAACTTTCCAGAGAAATATTTCTCATCCAAACGGACCATTGTACACTACAAACCTGCAGTTACGTTGTCCTGAACTTCCTTTTTTCCTATAAAGGGCTTGTACTTCCTAGAACGGACCATACAGAACTAGAGATGCCATACGCAGATTTTCACTGGCAAGTTGGCAGCTTCAGCCCAGAGCCACATTGTTCTGAACTTACCCTGACGGAGTTGACATGCTGAATGACGTGCCCGAGCTGGTGCCGCCGTTTCTCCTGCCGTAGAACACTGGCTTGGGCGGGGCCTGGAGACACCGTGTCGCTACCGAGCATCATGACCACCGACGACATCGCCGGTCGGCCCGCCGGGTCACCCTGCGAGCACAGCAGCCCGATGGATATTAACCCATCCGTCACAGTGCTCCCACACCTGTGTTATAAACGATAGCAAAGAAATGACGAAGTGCGGAACGATCAAACCAATGGAGACACGAAATTTTAACGTGGAAAACCCCTCCAACAATGGAGGAGAAAAAACCACGGGCGCCAGCCAGCAATATTCACTATAATCGGGTGAGGTTACAAACGCCGTGGGTTTACAATGTATGGGTTACCCCAACCGGCGGCTTACAAGATGAATATATGGTGGCATGAAACCCTAGGTCGGCTGCAGTCCGACCCGGAAACGATCCGTACCGTGCGCCGCTCTCCTTCGTCACAAGTTGGGCTTCATCAGTATAGAATTTGGATAATCATAAAACAACAACCTGAATCATTCAGTCCGTCGCAATCAGTCAAGAAACTGTACTGAAACGTGTGATTCTCGATCAGCAAGCGCTAATTGATAATATATTTATAGCACTCACAAGAGTTAGCAGATCTTTTGATTGCTGGGAGGCGTAGTAGTCGTTGTTCTTCTTTCCGGTCACGATCTCCAGAACCATGACGCCGAAACTGAACACGTCCGTTTTGACCGAGTAGTTCCCGCGCGTCACATACTCCGGCGCCATGTACCCACTGAATCATCAAAGGGAATTAGTGTTGGATTTTGGCTGTTTATCATGGGAAGATTAAGCATCTTATCTATGACTCACTATGTACCGACGACACGGCTCGTGACGCCCTGCGTCTGGTCCCTCCCGAAGAGCTTGGCGAGACCAAAGTCTGAAATCTTTGGGTTCATGTTGGTGTCAAGCAAGACGTTGCTCGCCTTGAGATCACGGTGGATTACTTTGAGCTGGGAGTCCTCATGGAGGTACTGCAGGCCTCGTGCGATTCCATTTACACTGTGTTTGGATGTAGGAAACTTGGGCTGGAATCGTGGAATCTGGAATTGACATCCAATTCCACCGTTTGGACTGGCTAAGGAATTTTGACGTGGAAACTTAGACCAATTCCGTGCGGAGCCCCCGCAGGTGTTGGCTCGGCCCGAAACTTTCCGAGCTTCAAGCCTCGGAAAGTCACGGAAAGTTTCGCTCGCTCGCTCGCCTCCCTCCTCAGCTCGTTCCTCTCGCTCCCGAAACTCTGTCCCTGGCTCCGACGGCGGCGCCCTCCTCTCTCTGTTCCAGACGGCGGCACCGGCGGCCAGGTACAGCCCTCCCTCTCCTCCGAGCACCGCCCTCGCGGCAGGGGAAAAGACGCAGCCGGCGCGAAGCCTTCCGTCTCGTTGCTCCTTCTCCACCGGCTACCGCCAGGCTGCTGCTCCACCTGCTTCTCCCGTCTGAGGCGCGGTCTAGCAGGCGCCTCCAGGGACGCGGGGATTGAGAGCGGCGCCGGGAGCCGGCGGCGGAGATACAGGCGCGGAGCTCATGCGAGGGAGCCGGGAACCTGACCGGGGTGCTCGAGTGGAGGCCAGCGGCGGCGCGCGCGCTAGAGGGGACGGCGGCGGCGTGGGTCGCGCGCCCTGGAGGGGACGGCGGCCGGACGGTGATTGAGCTCACCGTGCTGGAGGAGACGCTGGATCTGATGCCTCCTTTTGCACTCGTTCCTTCTGTCCTGGGACTGGTGCGGCCGGTGTCGATCTGCACTTGGTGCCGGCGTGAGGTAGCGCAGAGCGGCAGCGCGAGATCTCGCTGGACAGTGGTTTGATGCGTTTTGTTGGCTGATCTATCTCTCCTCTCGATCCTCTCTCTAGGAGCTCTAGTTTGTTCAGGTTCTACCACTCTCGTTTGCACATCAGCACGAGGCTTTTATGCGTTTTTGCCTGAGATCGATTCAACGATACTAGGACCAAAGCAATACCACATATTTTTTCTTTTGATGGAGGCAATACAATGTTATTATGTGTGCAAAATAATATATCAATATTCAAATATACACATACAATTTTTTTTGATATATGTAACAAGTTTTATATTTTCCAAACTCAACAAAATATCCAATTCCAAGGTTTACACATCCAAACAGGAATTGGAATCGTGTGCTACCTCTGATTCCAGCCATAAATTTCATTCACAACCAAACAACGGAATTTGAATTGCAGCCCATTTCCTTTCCATCTTGGAAATGGAATTGGTAGTCCAATTCAATTCCCAGCAAACTTTCCTGCATCCAAACACAGTGTTATGATCTTGTACCTCTTTCCCCAGTCAAGTTGTTCACGTTTCTCTGTGTCTACACATCGTTCATAAGTTGAGAAAACAGGAGCGGTCAGTGTATGCAAAGATAACAAACATTGCTGAGAAAATAGAGGTAATAATTCAGGTAGCGTATGATTCAGTTAGTACCGAACAGAATCTGATCGAGGCTCCGGTTGGGGACAAACTCGTAGACGAGCAGCCTCTCCTCCTGCTCTAAGCAGACACCAAGAAGCCTAACAAGATTCTTGTGCTGAAGCTTTGCGACCAAAGCAAGCTCGTTCGTCAGCTGCCCAACTCCTTGTGTCGAACTCTTGGAGAGCCTCTTCACCGCTATTTCTTCGCCGCCAGGGAGAATGCCCTGTGAAGATCAAACAGATGACAAGCTCAACTTTTTTTTTTTAGATAACGAACGAGACTCTCCCGGTCACCTTTTGCATTCCACAAATGTGTACGGCCTAAATTATTACAGGAATCGATTGTACGTATGTGCTCCCAACTTTTGTTTGGTCATCAGTACTACCTTGTAAACCGAACCAAAACCGCCTTCGCCTAGCTTATTACTTTCTGCGAAACCCCCAGTCGCGGCTCGCAGTATAGAAATATCGATGAGCATCGATTCTACAGTTTCAATGTTCTCCGGATCAGCAGAGTTAATGGAATCTGTTCAAATATGAAATGTTAGTGCGAAGAGAATGAGGTAGCTCTTTGAAGATTTGGAATCGGAGACTATTGCAGGCAAGGGGCATACGTGTCTTAGCTGCTCCTGCATGTGTCCTCCTCATCTTCCTCCAGATACAAAGCCAAGCAAGGAGGTTGATTACCAGTAAAGCTGCTATAGTAGGCAGCACAATGACAAGGACCGTGCCAGTAACAACGTACCTCCTCCCTGTAAATGAAATGACAAATGGAGATAGACAAATGTCAGGTTAAATGAGTGCCTCAAAGCTAATAACCATTATCAATAATAAGTACTATCCAACAAAGTGAATGGACAGTGGCGGAGGACGGAAAAAAACTGAGGTCGGGCGAACACTAAAGTGTAAAATATCAATGTTGGATACAAAAAAAATCAATGTAGTCTTGACACATTAATATTTATAATAGAATCCTAAACATAATCAGTTAGTACAATAAAAATAGAGACATATTAAAATAGATATAGATCCTAGAAACATACCGATAATAAAATGAGACGATTTTTTAACTGATTAGATAAGAATTTAAAGAAAAAATGAGTGAACAAATCATGCTATTAAATCCTTAACTAAGAATTTGGGAAACAAAGAAAATTTCGCCTAGTAGCCGAGTGAAGAGCCGAAGATACATGATATAACTGACTGGTAAAATAAGCTAACTACCATTCTACTAATGATGTCTTTCGGTTGAGAAGAAAACATGAAGCAGTCAAAACAGTGTGCGTTGTGTCTTCTAGTCTATTTTTTGTTGGATTTTCTTCTAGCTAAGCTCTCCTTGATCGTTCATTGGTTGGTCGCGTGCTAGTGCAATGTGCCACTGATTCAAAATACGTATACTATACGTGAACTTTGCTAGAATCAAGGTCGGCGGCCGCCCGACCTCGCCCGTAGGGGAGCTCCGCCACTGTGAATGGATGAGTCCTAAAGAAGAGGTGGGCATACTACACTACATTACTACTAGTACTTCACTCATATTTTATCTCCTTTGCCGTGTTCTTATCACGTCAAACGCTGCGACTGCTACAGCAAGTCTAAACGCTGAGTCTGAACAAAATTACAGGTCCCGGTCAACTTGACAGAACAGAACAAGACTGTGCCTTGAAAATGCCACGAAATGTGACATGCTGTCTCCCTCACCTGCTCAGTTGATGAAAGGGTGTTCGGTACATTGCATCTCTGACCTCATTTGGCGTACGTCAGATTTTCTTTTTGTAGATGTTTGTCAAGTGGTCAAGGGAGAGGGAGATGGCACATATCCATCCTACTAGCATCGAAAAGCACATTCCACTACTAGCATAGCATTTTCAAAAAAACTACTAGCATAGCAATCTTAGCGAATGATTGCTATACGACTATCGATTCGCCTACAGCTAACGGTCCCTTTAATCAAATATCTATCAGTCTGACGTGAATAAACAATCTTCCAACCGTGGCCACCAGATCGAATGTACACACTCACCTGCTCCGGCGGCCGTCGCCGCTGTCCCTATGGCCGGCGCAGGCGCTGCTGAGCTCGGCGGCGCAGCCAGCCGCACCATCACCGGGCCACCGAGAAAGGGGCCCATCTCGTATCGGTAGCTGCATCTGACCCCAAGCGTCCTCCCTCCGACGCGGTCCGTGAACAGCCTCGGCATCTTCGCGATGCTGCCGGCAAGGCACCCCCGGCACTGTGCCGGTGTCAGGTCCGGCGTGCACTGCGCCCAGCTGTACGCCTTAGGGAACTCGCCGCCACCGAGGTCGGCCTCACCGGACGCGTACCGCCGCGTGGAGTTGTACGCGGCATAGTCGGCGGTGGCGTTCACCAGCGCGGCCACCTGGCGGTTGAACTGGCCAGGGTCCGACGTCACGTTCTGGTTGTTGATACGGCTCGTCGACGCGAGGTTGTCGACGGAGGAGAGGAAGCTGACGTTGGAGGTGTAGTAGAGGGCGCAGGGGTCATAGTAGATGGCGGCATCCTTGTCGTAGGCGCACATGTTCACGTCCTGGAACGCCGTGGCGAGGCAGCTGGAGCAGGCCGTGGCGTTGGCGTCACCGCGGCAGAGCGCGAGCGCGCCGAGACCTGGTCCGGGGCGGAGCCGATGACGGCGGTGGCGAAGAGGTCCGGAGAAGATGAGATGTTCTTGGGCAGAGCCGCGGCCAGGAGGCCGAGGTTGATTTGGTACGTGCTGTTGGCCGTGAAGTTGCCGGTCCTGCCGCACACTTGCCACGGGTAAGCCATGGCGCGCGGCGCCAGCAGCACGAGGGCCAAGGATACCAGGACGAAGTGACGGTGAACCCCAGCCATTGTGGGTAGGTGGAAGCTGTCAGGTGATCGGATTGGCTTAAAGTGAATGACATATGGTGCTCGTCCACATTGCAGTGCGAGCTGCCAAACTGCCATGCCTGGTCAAGTCGGTAAGCCCCTACCCCTACGGCAACGATCAAGGAAAACATCGTGCGCTTATCGTCGTGACGCGGGCAAGTTGGCATTCATGACTGTGATTACTGGTCAAAAGCAGCCACTTGCGTTGTTATTTTCATTCCTAAAGTTGCAGCGCAATGGCATGTTGGAAGTTTGTTGATTGTCTAGCCAACTCGTGCCTCATTTACTGGTCAGGAACACGAAGCTTTCTTCTGCCACTAACAACCATGCTCGGCGGCTACCTCGCTCTCGCCGCGGCGGCCGTCATCATGCTGCTGCCGCCGGCCGCGTCACAGCCGACGCAGTGGCAGGACTCGACGTGCGCCAGCGGGACCTACTCGCCCAATAGCACCTACCAAGCGAACCTTGGCCTCCTCGCCGCGGCACTCCCCGCCAATGTCTCGGCCACACCGGCCGGCTTCACAACGGCCACCGTAGGCGTGGTGCCGGACCTGATCTCCGCACTGGCGCTCTGCCGTGGAGACACAAACGCCTCGACCTGCCGCGCCTGCGTCGCGGCGGGGTTTCCCGGATCGCAGCGCGACTGCCCCAACAGCAAGGACGTGACCATCTACCAGGACGACTGCGTCCTCCGCTTCTCCGACCAGCGGTTCCTTGATTTTGTCGGCGTGAACTCGCCGGTCAGCGAGTTAAGCTGGGACACGGAGAACCTCACGGTCTCGGCAGCCTGGTTCAACGCCGCCGCCGTGGCGCTGATGAACGCCACTGTCAACCACGCCGTCACCGCGCCCAGCAACTCCACCAGGAAGTACTTCGCCACAGGCGAGCAGAACTTCGACGCGGCGCACTACCCAAAGATTTACGGGCTGGCTCAGTGCGTGCCAGAGATGACGGCGGCACAGTGCCAGAGCTGCCTCAGTGGCTTCATCTCATCCATGCCGTTTTTCTTGAACGGTAAGCCCGGGGGGAGAGTTCTTGGGATTTGGTGCAACCTGAGGTACAGTGTGAACCCGTTCTACACGGGCAGCGCAATGGTGAAGGTTTCGGCGCCGCCGGCGCCAGCACCGGCAACCGTGCCTTCAATTACTACTGCAGAAGCAGGAACAGGTCGGGTTTGGTTCTCACTTTTCCTGTCTCGCGCAAATTTCACATCACACTACTTGAGTTCTTCCTTTGACAATCCAATGATTCCAATCCAGGGAGGAACGGGAGAGTTGCAGGGATCTCTGCAGGCGCCGCTTGTTTCGCCATCCTGGTACTGATTCTTACAGTTTGTGCTTTCATTCGCCTAAAGAGAAGAAGGGCTAAGAAGCATGAAAATGGTGATAACTGGTTCTGGTTGATTGCTCAAAGTCCTGGATATTGAAATTTACAATTTATTTATGGATATCACTTGTGTGTACAACCAGCTTTTAACAAGATGGCAAGAGGGAAGTGCACTATCTACGATTTTCCTACGCTGCAAGACGCAACTGGAAACTTCTCAGAGCAGAACAAGCTTGGAGAAGGTGGTTTTGGAACAGTGTATAAGGTATAAATAAACGAACAAGAATGCAGTTGAAACTTACTTACCGCAGTCAGTGTTCCTACTTAGACAATTATCTTCTTCAGGGAAACCTCCCAGGTGGGCAAGAAATAGCAGTGAAGAAACTTATAGATACTACTGGACAAGGACTAGATCAGATCCGCAATGAGGTACTGGTTCTGGCACAGCTTCAGCACAAGAACCTTGTAAGGTTACAGGGATTTTGCTTGCATCAGAATGAGATGCTACTTGTTTATGAATACATCAAGAACGGGAGCCTCGACAACTTTCTTTTTGGTATTTCGCTGCCTCCTCTCCATTCACCTCTCAAAGTATAACTTTCTCGTGAGTTATCACTTTCTAGTTTGTGTCTCATAACATGGTGAGACTTGGACTTCTATATTAGGCGGTAGGACTCATAAAGAAGCTAACTATCTGACAAAGATAATAATATCCATAAAAAAAATCATGAAGTGAATATTGTTGTTCTGGAGCAGTGTTCAAAAAGGCGCGCCTAGGCGGGTGCTTAAGTGCGCCTATGCTCTAGGCGCTGGCAAAACGCCTAGCGCTTATTTGCACATAATCACGCATAATCGTGCGCTTTGGTCAGAAAAGCCCAAGGGCTGGCAAAACGCATAATTAACGCCCAGCCTTTTTGAACCTTGTTCTGGAGTACTTTGTTTAATCCAACCATTCATATTCACTATAGCATTTCTGACAAGCAAGTTCTACCAGTCCATAGTTTAGACAAGTACATATCAGTGTAAGGAATATTTGAAGTTTGCATAACCAAGTTAGTATGATGGTTCTTTATTATCTTTTGTCAACGCAGCTCATAATAAAATCTAACCGTTTTGCAGAAGATTCTAGTAGAAGAAATACATTAAATTGGGATGAAGAGTACAACATCATTCTTGGAATTGCAAAGGGAATAATGTATCTTCACGAGGACTCAAGCGTAAGGATCATCCACCGAGACCTGAAGGCTAACAACATTCTGCTCGACGATGCAATGGATCCCAAGATTGCAGACTTTGGATTAGCTAGGCTACAAGTAGGAGGCCATACTCAAACCAAGACAACTAGAGTTGTTGGAACATAGTAAGCTCGTGCATACAAGAGTACTCACTTATACTGCAGATATCAAAATCTGTGCTTCTATGCCTAACTAGTAATCTTCTGCAGCGGGTATATGGCGCCAGAGTATGCAATACATGGAAATGTGTCACCAAAGATTGATATTTTCAGTTTTGGTGTATTGACACTTGAAATTGTAACCAAGAGGAGGAACTGCAGCTATGATGATTGCGACACGGACACGGTGAATCTCCTAAGTGATGTAAGTGGATTTGTCGCATCAACTATGTTATCATGTCTCAAAGTAAATTTCCATGTAACGAACTGATGGGAACAGGTATGGACTTGTTGGACCAAAGGGACATTATCAGAAATGATCGATCAAACACTTGAAGGGCACTCTCGAATCCAAGCACTAAGATGTATCCACATTGGGTTGCTCTGCGTCCAATCAGATCCCGACGACAGGCCTGACATTCCATCCATCATTTTCATGTTGAACAGGGAAGACATGGAGCTTCAGCCACCAGCGCAGCCTGCATTCTTCTTCGGGGAAGACTCAAGCTCAGCTTCTCCGCCATGCCAGCAAGGCATCTACGTGTACAATCGGTCTGAGGTGATCTTTGAAAACATCTCCGTGAATGGGCTCACAGTCACTTACCCATTTCCTAGATAAGTTTTTCGTAGTGTACACTATACAAGCGAAAGACAAACAAGACTAGTGCGGAAAATCATTCTCAAAAGTCAAGTCAAATATGCACTTTGAAAATTCCAGTCACTATAGCAACCTGCATATACGCACAGTAGTTTGAGTTGTAAATCAGAATCAGAAATGATGTAAGTGGTAAATTCACAAACACAATTTTTCCTGATAAACTGGCAGGATCCCCGCCTTTTCATTTGCATGTATAAAGATTTCTTTTTAGATAATGAGCTCCCCTTATTGATTTCTATTAAAGAAACTGCCAATTTCTACATGATAGAAAATGTAGCAAACCACCAGATGTCACTCACAACAGAAGGCTGCCTAGAGCAAAACAACTACAACACACGAAGGCGCTCCGACCAGGATTTAACAGTTTGTTTTCATTCTAAAAAAAATCAGTTTTGGTTATTTTTTGTTCATGGCCGAGATTCGCAAATTTCATGAAATTCACAATATTTCGAAGATTTTTTTCAAAAATATCAGCCAGATTCAAAGTTTAGCGATTAGAGCTCGTTTGGTAGCCATCATTTTGGCCGGAATCATGGAATTCAATTGAGATTTCATACCCAACGTGCTTGGATGTCATGGGAATTGTAAACATCATCTTAAAGTTCCGGTGAATTTCTTGGCACTTTAAGTCAATTCATGTTTCTAATCCTTTCATTTCTACCAAGTAAATCAAATAAATGTGTCGAATGAGCTCTTAACAAAATTAAATGTGATGATACTGATTTGAACCTGCGACTAAAAGAATTATGGTGTGGACCCTAGAACAATGCACTGAAAGCCTGAAACCAAGGTTGTGATGGAAACTTGATTTGTTTCTATTATAAGCATTACATATGTGGCTTTTTTCAAAATTTAATTGAAGTTTTTGGCTGATATTAACTTTTTTCGCCCATCAATGAGAATCGTCAATTTCACGAAATTTCGACGAAATGTTTTTCCCTGCCTCAAACCACAATACACGAAATCATCTTATAAAACAGTGAAAACCAGTTCCAGTTCGTCAGCCTCGCCAGAGCTCAACCACGAGAGATTGAGAAGATTTCCCGCATCACCAGCTTGATCCTCTCTACTCCTTTCTCAAGAATTTTTGGACCTTTGTTTTGTGCAATATTGCCCAATAATTAATCATATTACAAAGCCATATATGGCAGTTGAAGGGTCATCTAGAAACTTATGATTGAAGCATAGTTTTCCAAATAGTCCAGCAAACAGCAGCACCCCACCAGTTTGCACTGGGACACTAGGAATGAATCGATCCACCCACCAGCTAGATCCACAACACTTTTGGGTGGTCTAACAAGATCCAAACCACACATCACAATTTTCCTAACCAACTGGTCAGGGAGCATTGGAACAGCAGGTGATCAACTTGACACCGACGACGACATGAACTGCATCCGTGGGAAGCAAAATTATCGATACACCGATATCATTTTTTTATGACCCCAACAACCACATGGTCATGATAAAATCATTGTGTGCTCATGGTTGATTTCTTCATTTTTGGCAAAACTGTGGACTCAACTACGACCCCGTCCTCTGACATCCGCAAAACACCCACGACGGTACCCTCAAAGTGCAAACCATTCTTGATTGCATCTCCGTCATACACTTAGCGCATAGCGCTTTTTTTGCACCTCCGCCAATTGAATTTACACCAACTACAATACTACCACGAATATCTTGAGCGGCTACTACATGATTAGATATCTCAAGTTCTCAACATCGATATCAAGGACAACATCTATAGGAACTCATTGGTAACAACTGTCAAGCTCATGCGCTGACCACTATTCCAAAAGACCGATCTGTTGGAAAGGGCCATATAATCTACTTATACAATCAACACCCCTACTCACATGTGACGGAAACAGAGAGGCCAACATGTGTAAACTCAGAGCTAGGCGCATGAAGAGAAAGGGCCTTGTACGTGGACGGAGGGGGCATCAACAATTTTTAGAAAAATTGCGCCACACAGGACTCGAACTCGAGACCTTGGCTTGATACCATGTCAAGCTTCATGCGCTGACCACTATTCCAAAAGACCGATTTGTTGGAAAGGGCCAGGCAAAGCCACTTGACCTCCCAAAGGCCCTGAGACTCACGGCTCCGAGGGCCAGCGCCAACCAGAGCCTTGGTGCGACGATCCTGAACAGAGCAAGAGTCGGCATCAAGAATGACACGGCAAACAGAATCAGTAAGTTGGGCAGCGGAAAAAAGATTCATGGTAAGACGAGGACATGAGAAACATTAGAAACAGAAAACAACGGAGCAGAAAGGGTGCCACGACTAGCAACATGAAGAGGTGTGCCATCAGCAGTGAGAACACATTGACAGGAAAATCAAGAGGTCGAAGAGAAGACAAGGCAGAACAATCAGAAGACATATGAAAAGAAGCTCCAGAATCCAGAACCCATGAAGATGTACCTGACTGTGTAGGCGGTGGTGGCTGAAAGGTGGAAGCAGTCACAGAGGCTACAGCACCCGTCCAGTAAGAGCCAAAGGAAGAAAATATACGATTGAGCCGCACAATATCATGGTCAGTGAGTGACGGAGTCAAGGAAGACGCACGAGCCCCACTAGAAGAAGAGCACCTCAGGTCTCGCTGCTTCTTGTGACAATCAAACTCTGGGTGACCTGACTTGGAGCAGTAGCCACACAAGGTGTGAGAGCGAGGCTGGCCCTCTCATGCAGAAGGAGGGCGGCCCACCCCGTGAAGGCGTTGGCAGGAGCGGTGGAGCAGTGAAGCGAGGGAGCTAGCACAATGGGAACCGCAAGCAAACCGGCAGAACGGAGTCTCCTCAGCTTGAAGCTCTACAAGCACCTCCAAGATAGAAACACGGCCACGAGCAAGTAAGTGAACACGCCGAGGCTCAAACTCGGCAGGGAGGCGAGACAAGAACTCATGGACACGCTGAAACTCCAAGTCTGACCTCATAGTCTGGCAGCAACGGGAAGCACCACAAACAACGGTGCGGAGGGAGTCAAGCTGGCGCAAGATGGCAGCTGTGTGTAGAACTCATCAACAGAAGAGTCACTCTGGTGAAGAGCGTGCTCCTGATGTACCACAGATAAGTAGAGAGCATCACAAGAGAGGCTGATAGCGCAATGCAGTGCCGAGCCCCATGAACTCAGAAGCAAACTGAGGTAAAACACTCACAGTGAGAACAGCAGCAGCACGAGCATCATCATTGCACCACTGAGTGTAAACACCCAGATCATCTCAGTAAATGGAAAGAGCCTCCGAGTAATCCGATACCTGCTTATCATAAGCTTCAACCGCAACATCATCAACTGTCTTGGTTGCATCCCAATCAGCCTGAGAAGCATCGGCGGCAAGAACGTGGCGCCAGCGGGGTAGGAGCCACATGGCAACAGGGCACGACGGACTGGAGACCTCGCCAGAGAGAACGCCCCAAAGCAGAAAGCCGCGCATGTGGATACACATAAAGCCAACAAACTCAGCATAATGGGTGCCATCACAGATCGAGCAGCAAGGAACAGCAACATACATACTCTCTGTCTTTCTTCTTCTTCCTTTTTTTCTCGATTTTTTTGCTTTAAGATCGGGTCAACGCTCACCCGAACGAAACCAGCAGATCGAGCGCGAGCTGGTGAAGCTCCATCCGCACGCAGGTGCCCCGATCTGGAAGAGAGGCGAGGAGATCCAGTAGCGGCCCGCCACGGGAGGGGCCAGGGCGACGGCGGCCGGCCATGGGAGCGGGCGGCGGCGGACGAGCAGAGGAGGTCGGGGCGGAGGTGGCCGGGACGGAATCGGCCGTCGACAGGCGCGGCCGGGACGGAGGTGGCCGGGACGGCCAGCAACAGATGCGGCTGGAACGAAGACAACGAGGGCGGCCGGCGACTGCGAGCCACGAGAGCGACAACAGCAAAGAGAGGAGGAACCATCCGGCAAGAGGGATAAGCCGAGCGAGCATGGAGTTGCAGCGTGCGGGAAGGAGACCCTAACCTGGGCTCTGATACCATGATACCATGATACCATGTTGGAGAATGAGCAACTGTATTCTTAAATGGCCAAAGGCCAATACATGTACAAGTATGCTAAATTGTACGAAACCCTTTATACAATGGGAATATACAGAAAGCGGGACTATACGTATCTAACAACAACCACACTCAAAGCGTATGTGTCATCAATAGGGTACATGACACTTCCGCTGTGTTGCGGGAGTGAAGAGAGGAGAGACAAGGAAAGCCCTAAAGGGGACACAGTCACCGCACTAGCTGCTGACCCAGGAGAGACGCACATTTGATATAGCGGAGAAGACGACATAAACCGCGATACTTTAAATTCAGTCGCAGTCGTTCGCTTCACTACCGAAGAGAGAATGTTAGAAGTATATACGTGCACGACTAGAGATAGAGATATAGTAGGATGTGTCCCCAGCGACACAAACCTGCAACTGCAAGGGTCGTGAACTCGTGATACAACAACAACAAAGCCTTTTATTCCCAAACAAGTTGGGGTAGGCTAGAGTTAAAACCCATAAGATCTCGAAAACAAGTCATGGTTCTGGCACATGGATAGCTAACTTCCACGCAACCCTATCCATGGCTAATTCTTTGGTGATATTCCAATCCTTCAGATCTCTTTAACGACTCCTCCCATGTCAAGTTTGGCCTACCACGACCCCTCTTAACATTCTCATCCCGCTTTATCCGTCCGGTATGCAAGGCGCTTCCGGAGGCCTACGTTCTATATGACCAAACCATCTTAAACGGTGTTGGACAACCTTCTCTTCAATCGGTGCTACCCCAACTCTCTCACGTATATCATCATTCCTAACCCGGTCCTTTCTTGTGTGGCCACACATCCATCTCAACATGCGCATCTCCGCTACACCTAACTGTTGGATATGTCGTCTCTTGGTCGGCCAACATTCTGCGCCATACAACATCGCAGGTCGAATCGCCGTCCTATAGAACTTGCCTTTTAGCTTTGTGGCACTTTCCTATCACAGAGGACGCCAGAAGCTTGGTGCCACTTCATCCAACCAGCTTTGATTCGATGACTCACATCTTCATCGATATCACCATCCTTTTGGAGCATAGACCCCAAATATCGGAAGGTGTCTTTCTCAGGTACCACCTGTCCATCAAGCCTAACCTCTTCCTCGTGCCTAGAACTGAAACTGCACCTCATGTACTCAGTTTTGGTTCTACTAAGCCTAAAACCTTTCGATTCTAGAGTCCGCCTCCACAGCTCTAACTTTCTATTAACCCCCGCCCGACTATCGTCAATTAGCACCACATCATCCGCAAAGAGCATACACCATGGGATATCTCCTTGTATATCCCCTGTGACCTCATCCATCACCAAAGTAAAGAGATAAGGGCTCAAAGCTGACCCCTGGTGCAGTCCTATTTTAATTGGAAAGTCATCGGTGTCGCCATCACTTGTTCGAACACTTGTCACAACATTATCATACATATCCTTAATGAGGGTAATGTACTTTGTTGGGACTTTGTGTTTCTCCAAGGCCCACCACATGACATTTCGTGGTATCTTATCATACGCCTTCTCCAAGTCAATGAACACCATATGAAGATCCTTCTTCTTCTCCCTATATCTCTCCATAAGTTGTCGTACCAAGAAGATGGCTTCCATGGTAGACCTCCCAGGCATGAAACCAAATTGATTTTTGGTCACGCTTGTCAATCTTCTTAAACGGTGCTCAATGACTCTCTCCCATAGCTTCATTGTATGGCTCATCAACTTGATTCCACGGTAATTAGTGCAACTTTGAACATCCCCCTTGTTCTTGAAGATTGGCACTAATGTACTCCGCCTCCATTCTTCGGGCATCTTGTTTGACCGAAAAATGAGGTTGAAAAGTTTAGTTAGCCATACTATCGCTATGTCTCCAAGGCCTCTCCACACCTCGATGGGGATACCATCAGGGCCCATTGCCTTGCCTCCTTTCATCCTCTTCAAAGTCTCCCTAACCTCAGCCTCCTGGATACGCCGCACAAAGCGTCGGCTGGTATCATCGGAGGAATCGTCTAGCTCAATGGTAGAGCTCTCATTCTCTCCATTGAACAGGTTGTCGAAGTACTCTCGCCATCTACGCTTGATCTCTTCGTCCTTCACGAGGAGTTGATCCGCTCCGTCCTTTATGCATTTGACTTGGTTGACATCCCTCGTCTTCCTTTCTCTCATCTTCGCCATCTTATAGATGTCTCTTTCGCCTTCCTTCGTGTTTAGACGCTGGTAGAGTCCTCATACGCCCGACCCCTTGCCTCGCTCACCGCTCGCTTTGCGGCCTTCTTTGCCCCCTTGTATATCTCCATGTTGGTTGCGCTCCTGTCCAGGTATAGGCGTCTGAAACAGTCCTTCTTCTCCTTAATAGCCTTCTGGACCTCAACGTTCCACCACCAGGTATCCTTAGCATCCCTTCTACTTCCCCTGGTCACCCCAAACTCCTCTGATGCAATCTTCCGAATGCAAGTCGCCATCCTCATCCACATACTGTTTGCATCGCCTCCTTCCTCCCAAGGGCCCTCCTTAAAAACCCTCTCCTTAAAAGCTTGAGTTGCCTCTCCCTTTAACTTCCACCACTTTGTTCTAGCAACTTTTGGGCGCTTATCCCGCTGGACACGAATCCAAAAACGGAAGTCAGCCACCACCAGCTTATGTTGATGGACAACACTCTCTCCAGGTATCGCCTTACAATCAAGGCAAGCGCGTCTATCTTCTCTTCGAGAGAGGACAAAATCAATCTGGCTAGAGTGTTGGCCACTACTGAAAGTCACTAGGTGGGATTCTCTCTTTCTAAAGAGGGTGTTAGCTACGACCAAGTCGTAGGCTAGGGCGAAGCTTAAGACATCCTCCCCTTCTTGGTTCCTGATGCCATAGCCAAAACCCCCATGCACCCCTTCAAAACCTGTGTTAGATGTACCCACATGGCCATTGAGGTCTCCTCCTATGAAGAGCTTCTCACCAGTAGGTACTCTCCTAACCAAGTCCTCGAGACCTTCCCAGAACTCTCTCTTGGTGCTCTCGTTGTGGCCTACTTGCGGGGCATACGCGCTGATAACATTGAGAACTAAGTCCCCAACAACCAGCTTGACTAGGATAATCCGGTCTCCTTGCCTCTTGACGTCCACTACTCCATCCTTGAGGCTCTTGTTGATCAAGATGCCTACCCCATTTTTGTTTGAGGTTGTCCCCGTGTACCACAGCTTAAAGCCGGTATCCTCCACCTCCTTCGCCTTCTGTCCCTTCCATTTGGTCTCTTGGACGCATAGGACATCAACACGCCTCCTTATCGCCGTATCAACTAACTCCCGTAACTTGCCGTCAGGGACCCTACGTTCCAGCTACCTAAGCGGATCCTCCTAGGCTCGGCTAACTTCCTTACCCTCCGCACTCGTCGAGTCAAATGCGAAGACCCTTGCTCATTTTTCACTACACCCGGGCGTCGATGCAGCGCGCCACTAAGGATGCGACGACCCGATCCTTGCTCACTTATCACCGTATCCAGATCAAGATACGGCGCGCCACCAAGGGGGTGGCGGCCCGGCCCTTGCCCATTTGACACCACACCCGGGTTCCGATATGGCGCGTCGCTAAGAGGGTTACGCCCCAACGAGGTTCTTTTGGGTTTCATCTCCATAAGAGTGGCTGGGTTTTTTTCCGTTGGCTTGCCAAGCCTATCACAACCCTCCTCCTTTATCCGGGCTTGGGACCGGCTATGTTGAGACAACATAGGCGGAGTTGGTCGTGAACTCGTGATGGGAACAATATTTTCTGCTGGCCTGTAAACTGGTTTCCCCAGTTCTTGGCTGTTTTTAATACACAACTAGACAAGTAGGGCTTTCTCTAGTACTTTACACAACTAGACAAGTAGGGCTTTAAGCCTTTGTTCTAAAATTTTCCAAATTGGAAAAGTTACAAACATGTAATCTAATGTTTGATCTGTTTATAGAAACTGTTTCACGAATGGGAAAGATACTAAAAATCTAGTAGCGGAAATGTACCGGGGCCTTTTGAGAAAACAAACCGATTATATGTTGTCATCATTTCCTCATCTTGGTTCAAGCTCTGTGACTGAAACTTCATTTGGCGATGACATGCCTGGCTTACCGGTCGACTGGGAAGCCGTAGGGTATGACGACTCCGAGTATGGATTTGAGTCTGTGACACTCTTGGTGATGAAAAATGATGGCTTCGATGGAGACTGGAGAGACACGGTGTTACTGCTAAGCATGATATTTATTGTCGACATCATAGGCCTATCTGCTGGGTTATCTTGAACGCAGAGCAGCCCGATGTGAAAAATCTTCACCACCTGGTCTCCTGGTGCATGACTTCTCAGAGAGGAATCTATGAGTTCTGTAACTGTCCTCGTGCTCCAGTGTTCCCATATCTGTATCAAAATAGCACTCAGTATTTTGATGAAAATTTATTTCCATAAGGAGTTCAGGACCAGCATAAGAACTTACGAGACTTAAGAGATCGACAGACTCGTCGAAGTTATAGGAACCACTGCTTCGTCTTCCTGTCACAAATTCTAACATCAAAACACCAAAGCTAAACACATCCGACTTTATAGAATAGTGGCCACGCATTGCATACTCTGGGGCCATGTATCCACTGCAATAGGAGCATAATGTTAATAATATAGTTGACATGCCATTTGAATATCGTCAGACTAATTGGACCATACTTACTATGTTCCAACAACACGGTTTGTGACCTCCCGTGATTGATCTGCTCCAAATAGCCTTGCCAAGCCAAAGTCTGAAATCTTAGGAGTGTAATCAGAGTCTAACAGAACATTGCTTGCTTTGAGGTCCCGGTGAATTATTCTCAGTTGTGAATCTTCATGAAGATATTGTAAACCTCGAGCAATCCCACTTATTATCTTTGATCTCTTTCCCCAGTCTAGCTCCTTACTTCTCTCTTGATCTGTCATTTGAACAAGAAGTCACGAATCAGTAAAGTCTAGTTTTGCAACCATAATAATAAGTTAACGGTGGGAATATGGGACACCCAAGTCTAAACACCCAGGTATTTGGACAAATAATATCCTAAGGAATTTTCCGTGCAATGCTTAGTTTTAGTAATAGTTGTGCTATCACTGAAATAATGGTTTGAATTAGTACCAAAAAGAATGGTGTCAATGCTTCTGTTGGGCATGTATTCGTACACAAGCAGTTTCTCATGATCTTGCAAGCATACACCAACAAGCCTGACAAGATTCTTATGTTGAAGCTTGGCAACCAAAACAAGCTCATTCTTGAGCTCTCCTATTCCTTGCCCTGAACTCTTGGAGAGCCTCTTCACTGCAATTTCTTGACCATCAGGAAGGTCTCCCTGCATAAGTGTAAGCGATTACTTGTTGAAGCTGAAAAGAGTATGTTAGAGAATTGGTATGGCTAGTACCTTATAAAAAGGTCTACCTGCACAAGTGTAAGCAGTTACTTGTTGAAGCTGAAAACAATATGTTAGTGAATTGGTATGGCTAGTACCTTATAAACTGCACCAAATCCTCCTTCACCAAGCTTATTCGCCTCAGCAAAGTTACCCGTCGCAGCACGTAAGGTTGATAGATCAATAATAAGTGAATCAATGCTTTCAACCTCCTCATGATTAGTTGAATCTGTAAGAAAGCAGGAAGAAAGCACAAAGAGATGCATTATGACACTGCGGAAAATTCCACCACATATATGATACTATATGTTTTTGAACTAGAAGCACTTGTTTTAGTTTCAGGTGATAATGAAATTGAACCTAAAAATAAATTCAGCTATACTAGTAGACTCTGTTTTCCCCTACTGCTCCGTTAAGTGTGCTCTGGGTGCAACTCCTACTGGTTTAGTCCAAAACTCCCAAAGAAGTACTCCCACCATAGTTAAAAATTTCAAAACAAGAACTCCCACCGTTCCAAATTATTTGAAGTTCTAGCTTCATAGTAATTCAATATATATTTAAGTTTGACCATGTCAATAGAAAATAAATCAATATCTACAATACGGAGTTACTAACATTAGAATCATGGAATATATTTCCGTACTATATATATTTTATGCTGTAGATATTAGCACACTTTGTATCAATTTTGACCAAATATAGAGAAGTTTGACTTTTTCTGAAACAGAGAGAGGTTTAACTTAAAACCGAGCTAGAACTCCAAATAAAATTTGGAACGGAGGGAGTACCCCTCATCCAAACATCTCTTTAGTGGGTCGAAGCGAAGGCGATGGTAAGTTCATCTGTTTTCTTGCTATCTATTCATTGATTCAAAACTGTTAAGAGTTTAAGACAACATACAAAGTGGTTGCTCACTGCTCGATGGTCTTCTTCTTCTCCTCCTCCTCAAATAACAGAGACAAATGGCAGTGATGGCCAGAACTGCAGCAATTATAGGCAGCACAATTGCTAGAATAACCACCGCCTTGTTTCCTGATTTTCCTGTGAACAGATGCCATCAATTTTAGAAAGAGTTATTTGGTATACAATAGTAACGGCTCAGCATATTCTGAAGAAAGATGGTGCTAGTCGCTAACACATTTGCTGGAAGTAAGTTTCTTTGGTAAAGATGCATAGACTCTTTCCCCTTGCAGTCAACTTTGAGGTTTGAAGCGAAGGCACTGGGAAGCTTAGTGCAGTTTGGCCCATATACATGATAGGAATAACTAGTAGTGTAGCACTAAGAAGTCATAATATGCTATTCAGGATACATCCCAACAACCAAAAAAAAATTGCGATTTAGACTTATTTCCATTCAACGTGCAGTGATGGGGTCTAATGCCGCCCACTTGGAATATAACTGACTGCTTCACGGAAAAGTCTGTCTGTATTGCATGCTAAAGCATACCTGACAGGGACGGGACTACAGAGATGTCGATATCATCAACTAAACAAAACAGAACTCTATGGCTTAATGTGTGTCATGATGAGTGAGCTGTACCAAATTTTCGTTGACAGTTCAGTTTCGGAAATTTTTTGTTTTTGCCACACTAGTTTTTGCCCATTTTGCTTTTGCCACTCCAAATTTTGACATTTTGCTTTTACCCTGCCAGTTCCTGGTCACATTTCGTTTTTGCCCTTTGTGGGGCAAAAACAAAATGGAAACGGTGAAATTTTGTTTTGCTTTTGCCCCTACTGTTCATTTTTTTGTTTTGCTTTTGCCACTCAAAAGGGTAAAAGCAAAATGTCAAAATTTGGAGTGGCAAAAGTAAAATGGGCAAAAACTAGTGTGGCAAAAACAAAATTTTCCCTTCAGTTTCCAGAGAATCAGTTCCCTGTAACTCAGATGATATTGCTCGCTTGACTATATGATTTAATGTTAGAGATATATTCCGTGTACGTATAAACGGACGTCTAGGATAGAGATAGATCTCGTGTCTTGTCTTGCACTCCACGATGACCTCATGTACGCCTATATATACTCGCCCCCGAGGCTCAATAAAACATCCAACATATATTCCGCATATCCCTCTCTATCGTTCTACATGGTATCAGACTAACTAGATCCCAAACCCTAGCGCCGCCGCCCTCATGGCGCCGTGCTAGGCGCCGTCGACACGCTTCCGCCGCGCTGCCCCCGGGGAGGTCAATCTCCATGATCTCCGCCGGGGCTTCGCAACCCGTACGCAGGGCTCGTCCGCCAATCCGTGATCGGCTGCCCTGTAAGTCTCTTCTCCGATCTCTTGATCGGTTTTCTTTTTTGGTTTACCGATCTTAGATCGGATTGAGTCGCCCACCGCCGTCGTCAACCTGCGCCTCTACTCCGACAACGGCATTGACCTGCACCGGCCATCTTCATCAACCGCTCGGCATGGCCACACGCGCCGCACACGGGCGCCCCTACGTGCGTCGCGGAAGGCTGTTCTCGTCCATGCAGTCTTCTTCCCCGGTCCGTCTTCGTCGTCATCGCCCGGGACTTCACCGACAACATCCCCATCAACTCCGATCTGCGCGTCGTCGTCCACGCCATGGCACGTCCTGCGTCTCCGTTGGTCTGATCAACTGATCTGCGCACATCGCCGCCAAGCACGTCCCCGAGCACGCGCCTATCACCGATCAAGCAACAGGCTGCCGCAGCGTCGCCCCTTCGGGCCGCGCGCCGCCGCCTTGGTCCACCCTCCGGCCTCGAGCGCGCCTTCCCTGGTGCGTACGTCGCCGGTGGCCTCAAGCCGCTGCACCGACTCGCGCACTGCAGCTACGTCGTCCCCTCGGACCGTAGTGCTGCTACACGCGGTCTACCTCGTCGTCCCCGCGCACCGACGTCTCAGGCTACCACCGCGTCGCTCCCACGACGCGGGTCGCCGCCGTCCGCGCATGGTCTTCGTCAAGCTGTCGACTCTTCATCGCCAAGTTCGTGTACCGCCGCCGCGCCTCCTCACGTAACCTGCCCGGCCTCCGCCGCCGCTGGTTTCGCCGCCTACACCTTCGTCCTCGTCCAGTACAACTTCGTCGCCTACGTCATCACCACCACCCGGCAACGCCGCCTCCCGGCATCGCCACCGACCACCCTCGCATCTACTCCGACGACCGCGGACTGCATCGGCTCTTCCCCGTCTTCGCCGCTCTGCGCCTCGCTACCGTCCTGGAGCCTTCTCTGCTAGTCTATCACCGACATGGCACGACACCGTACTGGTCCCGCTCTACGCATGCTCGGTGCTGGCAACACCGCTGCGTGCCTTCGTCCCCGACGCGTCCCCGTGCCTGGCAAGCTCGGATCGGTGCCTCGTCTTCATCGGCATCGACAACGTCTTCTTCGGCATCGACCCTACGACTGCCTCGACCGCGTCCACGACGATTCTTCTTGCATACTCGGTTCTGGCAAAACCGTAGTATGCCTACGCCCCCGGTGTGCGTCTAGTTCTGGCACAACTATGCCTGCACATCATCCTCGACGGTTCGAACCGCATCGACCTCGGCATCGACATCCTCGACGACTGCCCTCGATGCGTCTCCATCATCATCACCATGGCGCCTTCTTCGCGCCCGCGGCTTCACGTGCGGCTACCTCGACACCGGCATCTCCGACCACGCCATCGACCACGGCGTCCCCTCGCAACGGCTGCCTCGACCTCGGCACCGCCTCGCGCTCTCGGCTCCCTCGACATCGGCACAAGGGCTACCACCTCGCCTGAGCTCTCATCAGCTTCCTCTCCAGTCCAAGCATCCGCGCCGCGACATCGACCACGACGCTCCCGCTACGACTGCGGGGGGTGTCAGCCTTCTGGGTCTACTTCGGTTTATCTCCAGTTTGACCGTCCACATCGTTCATGTTGTTCACGACGCTCCGCTACGACTGCGGGGGAGTGTTAGAGATATATTCCGTGTACGTATAAACGGACGTCTAGGATAGAGATAGATCTCGTGTCTTGTCTTGCACTCCAAGATGACCCCATGTACGCCTATATACTCGCCCCCGAGGCTCAATAAAACATCCAACATATATTCCGCATATCCCTCTCTATCGTTCTATATTTAATTCAGAAAGTAACAACGTTCTCTGAGAGAAAACAGAAAAGGAACAAACAACGAAAGTCAATCAACCGCACACAGGTATTGTGATAAAACTGCCAATTGAGGTAATTTTGTGTTTGCAATTCACCTCCTGGGGTCGCCGTGGGCGTCGTGTTAACAGGCGCATGGGACGGAGCTGGCGCTGTAACAGGTGGTGGCAACCGCAGAGCTGGGCTTCCGGAGAAGAATGGATACACCTCGTACCTGAAATTGCAGCGCACCCCAATAATCCTGCCGCCCATCCTCCCGCTGAGATACCGCGGCACCAGCGTAATAATGCCCCCGAGGCAGCTCCGGCAGTCGGCGGGCGACATGTCGGGCGTGCATTGAACGAGCCCGTAGATGGTGGGGTTACTGCTGTCGAACCCCTCCTCCCCCGTGGCGAAGCGCCTGGACGAGTTTGCCGCCGCGTGGTTGCCGGTGGCGTTGAGGAGTGTCTGGACGGCGGCGTCGAACGCGTCGACCGGCGAGCTCACGTTCTGCGAGTTCAAGAGGATGAGGGGGTTGCCGTTGTCGGCGGAGGCGAGGAAGTTCTGGTTGGAGAAGCGGAGGTAGCAGGGGTCGTAGAATACGGCGGCGTCCTTGTTGAAGGCGCAGAGCTGCTGCGCGTCCTGGAAGGCGGTGGCGACGCAGGCCCGGCACGACGAGGCGTTGGTGGTGTCGCCGCGGCAGAGCGCGAGGGCGTAGGCGATGTCCGGGACGGAGCCGACGGTCCCGGTGGCGAAGAACGCCGGGGAGGCGGAGGCGTTCTTGGGGAGGGTGGCGGAGAGCCGCCCGATGTTGGACTGGTAGGTGCTGTTCGCCGCGTAGTTGCCGCTCTGGCCGCAGATCTGCCACGGCGGCTGGGCGGCGACCGGCGGCGCGAGGAGGAACGCGACGAGGACTGCGGCGGCGAGGGGGGCGAGAGCGCACTGGCGAGCCGCCATGGTGGTCGCGGAAACCCGCCGGCGTGGCCACCGTTGAAGAGGAAAGGCCCAGGTGGTGACCGGTTGCTGGTGTACTTGTGGAGTAATCATGATTGAGGATTTGACTTGCAACGTGCTGAAGAATTAGTTTGATCAGTAGGTTAAGCCGTGGATGACGCGCGGGGCCCCAGAGTGGCAGCTCATGTGTTGGACTGCGACGCCAGTTTAGACCTCCGAGTCCGACAGATGCGTCATCCACTATGTAAACATATTAGCCTCGAATTGATATAGCACATTTTCACAAGGCCCAAACCAAATCACAAATCGCTATATGAATCTGAGTTTTCATTGCTTTGTCAATCCCATTAAACGAATTTCCGAACATATTTGTGATATTGGATGGCAAAGGAATATTAAAAGTAAAATGCACAATTCTACAAAAAAGACTGAGTAAAAGAACAAGCCATAAATAGATGGTGAATAGACTCGCCAGAATCACATAACGCACATTTTTTTCGTCCATTCCATTTGCGCTTGCGAGATTATCTCTTATAAGAATGATTTTTTTAGTGGTCCTCGCTTGGAAACCAGAAATTACATGTTATTTCACTGCCCATTTGCAGCCATGTGCTGGAACTTTATGGCGTGTTTGGTTTCCTGCACCACTTTTGGTCATTTTGCATCTGTGGCCCAGCAGGGACTGGCCCTGAAAAATGAGGCCGGAGACACGTTATGCAGCCCGTTTGGTTGCCCACAAAGAGTCAGCCAGGCCCGTTTCCCTGGGACCAAGTTTTTTCCCAACAGTTTGGTTGCTAACGTTGTTGTTTAAGGCTTAAACCCAGCGTTTGGTTGCACGTTTTCGGATAGTTCTTGTCACCTTGCATCCCTAGTCATACATGCATTAGGCGAAGAACAAATAGGCAATGACAACGAACTGCAGGATTATGATCAAGTCTTTGAGGCGGTCAGACTCGATCTGGGCTTGAGCTTCGGACGCACCAATAGTGGTCACTGGTGCTTTGCGTTCTTCAGTAGTCGTGATCGCAGGAACGATCTCTAGAAGTATGTTCATGGAGTAAGCCTGCTCTGCCTGCTCTCGAGTTGCAAACCTTTTGCAGCTACCGTTGGGGAAACCGTCAACTTGAGCCTTGGTAGCATCCCAGGTATCGAAGACTCCAGTCTTCCTGCCTCTAAAAACCACATACCACTACAGAAATGAAGAACAAGTTAAGAACATGGCAATATGAAAGTAAGCAAAGCATGCATCGATCATCATATGCCCTACACACTAAACCAGCACTGCTGTTGTGATGTGATACGTCTCAAACGTATCTATAATTTTTGATGTTCCATGTTGATATTATGCCAATTGTTACATGTTTTACATACACTTCATATCATTTTTATACATTTTCTGGGACTAACCTATTAACAAGATGCCACAGTGCCAATTCCTGTTTTCTGCTGTTTTGTATTTCAGAAAAGCTGTTCTGAAAATATTTTCGGAATTGGACGAAAAGTCATCTGAAGGTCCTATTTCACCGACACGTACACGGAGTCCAAAGGAGAGACGGAGGAGGGCCAGGGAGCCCCCACACGCACCCTCGGTGCGGCCAAGGGTGGGGCCGCACCCTAGGGTTGTGTGGGCCCCCTGGGTGCCCTCAGCCGCCGCCCTTTCGCCTATTTATTCCCCCCGACGCGAAAACCCTAAAGACCCGAGCCATTATCCACGAAAAGTTCCAGAGGCGCCGCCGTCGTCAACCCTAGTTCGGGAGGGTCCAGAACCTTTTCCCGGCACCCTGCCGGAGAGGGGAATCATCACCGGAGGGCTCTACATCACCATGCCTGCCTCCGGAGTGATGCGTGAGTAGTTCATCCTTGGACTACGGGTTCATAGCAGTAGCTAGATGGTTGTCTCTCCACTTTGTGCTATCATGTTTAGATCTTGTGAGCTGCCTAACATAATCAAGATCATCTTATTGTAATGATATATGTTGTGTTTGCTGGGATCCGATGAATATTGAATACTATGATCAAGTTGATTATCAATCTATCTTTATAATGGAAAAGACTTACATACTCTTGTAGATCACAACTTGAATAATTTGATACTTGTCAATTGTTTTGAGTTAACAAGTAGGTCATGTTTAAACTGTTGCATCATATAAGTTTAAACCCATTAGTGGAGAAATACCGTAAAGCTTGTGAAATGTGGTTTGCATGGGTGGTAATTCTAAGGTCTAGATATTTTATAGTAAAAGGTTTTGGTTAACAAGGAAGACGGTGTGAAGTCTTATAATATTTGCAATATGTTGGTCATATAAAACTTGGTGTACCGGTTGATATTCTTGTTTGCTTAAATAACCTTGCTAGCCTAAACTCTGTACTGAGAGGAAATGCTTCTCGTGCATTCAAATCCTTGAGCCAAAATCCATGCCATTTGTGTCCACCATAACTATCTATATGTGGTATTTCCTTGCCACTCCAAGTAAAATTTTCATGTGCTACCTTTAAACTATTCAAAAATATTATTACTCCTTTTTGTATCAATGTTTACCAAGCTCATGAGGACGGGGTGGATGTCTTTATGTCACCTGTCAAACAGACTTTACCACCGGACTAGCGGCATATACATCCGCTTATCCATTAATTTTGCAAAAAGAGCTGGCAACGGGGTGCCCAGTCCCAATTAATTACAACTTTAACCGCTTAATTCTCTTCACATTTTTGCCCTGATTTATCAGTCAAGCAATGACAATCAGTGAAATGTCTGCATGTGTAAACAAAAGAAAAAGACGGATGATCTGCCTTGCTGGTAGAAATAACGTCCTTCATGTGAGCCGCTCTTAAAAGTCTGGTTGGCAGGAATCATATTGTACTTTCCATTTTCTGATTCGTTGACAATTAACATACACCTCTCAAAACTTATATTTTTACTCGCTATATGATTTCAAAAACTTAAAAAGCTCTAGCACATGATTTAATCCCTGCTTCCCTCTGCGAATGGCCTTTCTTTTACTTTTATGTTGAGTCAGTTTTCCTACTTCTTCTATCTTCCACAAGCAAACACTAGTGTCAACTTTGGTACAACAATTGTTATATGCTAGATATTGAACTTATTATATTGCTTTGTGTTGACAATATCCATGAGGTAAATATGTTGAAAGTTGAAGCAAATGCTAAAGCTTAAATCTTCCTTTGTGTTGGTTAAATACCTTTTACTAGAATCTATTGCTTTATGAGTTAACTCTTATGTAAACCTGTGGATACAATGTCTCCAAAGTACTATTCATGAAAAGTTTAGCTTGTATGATTCAGTTGTTTACTCATTATCTATTTGGTAGCAAACTATAGACCATTGACTTGGATCACTTCATTCATTTACATGTGCTTTACAATACTATATGATCAAGATTATGATGGTAGCATGTCACCTCAAAAATTATTTTGTTTTATCGTTTACCTACTCGAGGACGAGCAGGAACTAAGATTGGGGATACTTGATACGTCTCAAACGTATCTATAATTTTTTATGTTCCATGTTGATATTATGCCAATTGTTACATGTTTTACATACACTTCATATCATTTTTATACATTTTCTGGGACTAACCTATTAACAAGATGCCACAGTGCCAGTTCCTGTTTTCTGCTGTTTTTGTATTTCAGAAAAGCTGTTCTGGAAATATTCTCGGAATTGGACGAAAAGTCATCTGAAGGTCCTATTTCACCGACACGTACACGGAGTCCAAAGGAGAGACGGAGGAGGGCCAGGGAGCCCCCACACGCACCCTCGGCGTGGCCAAGGGTGGGGCCGCGCCCTAGGGTTGTGTGGGCCCCCTGGGTGCCCTCATCCGCCGTCCTTTCGCCTATTTATTCCCCCGAAGCGAAAACCCTAAAGACCCGAGCCATTATCCACGAAAAGTTCTAGAGGCGCCGCCGTCGTCAACCCTAGTTCGGGAGGGTCCAGAACCTCTTCCCGTTACCCTGCCGGAGAGGGGAATCATCACCAAAGGGCTCTACATCACCATGCCTGCCTCCGGAGTGATGCGTGAGTAGTTCATCCTTGGACTACGGGTCCACAGCAGTAGCTAGATGGTTGTCTCTCCACTTTGTGCTATCATGTTTAGATCTTGTGAGCTGCCTAACATGATCAAGATCATCTTATTGTAATGCTATATGTTGTGTTTGCTGGGATCCGATGAATATTGAATACTATGATCAAGTTGATTATCAATCTATCTTTATATGTTATTTATGATCTTGCATGCTTTCCGTTACTAGTAGATGCTTTGGCCAAGTAGATGCTTGTAACTCCAAGAGTTAGTATTTATGCTAGATACTGGGTTCATGCCTCCAGTAATCTGGGCGAGTGACAGCAACGTCTAAGATTGTGGATGTGCTGTTGCCACTAGGGATAACACAACAATGCTATGTCTACGGTCATATGTACTTGTTTACATTACACAATTTACTTAATGCAATTATTCGTTGCTTGCAACTTAATACCAACGGGGAACACGGATGTCAACCTGAAGGTGGATTATTAGTCATAAATGCAGTTGGATAACGGTCTATGTATCTTGTCGTAATGCCCAAATGAATATCATAGTAGTCATCTTGTCATATATATGCATTGTCATGCGGTCAATATTTGTAAATTGCCCAGCTGTAATTTGTTTACCCAACATATTATTTATCTTTATGGAGAGACACCACTAGTGAACTGTGGACCCCGGTCCATTCCTTTACACTGATAAAACCACCAACTGCAATCATTGTTCTCTTTTACTTTCTGCAAATAAACACTGTTTTCCACACCATACGTTTAACCCTTTGTTTTCAGCAAGCCGGGGAGATTGACAACCTTCCTGTTTCGTTGGGACAAACTAGTTTGATTGTGCTGTGTGCAGGTTCCACGTCAACAGTTAGAATCCCCTTCAACACCATATTTTCTGGCGCCGTTGACAACCTTCTGAAGTGCTTCTGCTCCTACTGGTTCGATAACCTTGGTTTCATACTGAGGGAAACTTGCTGCTGCACTGCTTCATACCTTCCTCTTGGGGTCTCCCAACGAACGTGTGTTTCACGTCATTATGCTGCATCCTGTGGTGTCAACCTAACACCACATCAAAATAGGATGTAGTACTACCACCGCAAGTTCATCTAGTGAGGGGTTAGCATATGTACCACCTTAAGTACCCAAAATATACAGGCCATAAGAAGTTTTATTGTCCTAGCTACCCAAAATATACATCATATCATCATCATCATCTAGCATGCTTGCACCACCGCCACCTCCAACTTCCTGCTTGCTAAGAAAGTTCCGGAGCCAGATCAGACGGTGGTTCTCGGCCATCAGAACGAAGCCAAAGCCTTACGCCTTGTTGTCGAGGAGGTGGCAAAGAGCAGCAATCTTGGCGGTGTCACTGAATGTTGCCTTCGCACTCATCACAGCCTCGTAGAGGCCGGGGTGCACGTCGACATGCACGCTCTCCCTGATGGCGGCAGCCACCTCCCTCACGGTCTCGGTCATGCTGGTGAAGACGAGGACCTCTTCGTCCACCTGTGCGCCTCTCTTCCTCTTCCTCTCCTTCTCCTTCTCGGGTTGCTTGCCGACAGGCTCATCGGCCTTGTCTCCACCATCATTGTTGTTGGTGTCTGAGTCCTGGCTGTGAATGTCGACATAGTCAGGAACAGGTGTGCCAAGAGGCTCACTTGATCCCATGGCGAATTTGCCACTCGCCAGGCCAAAAGAGAAGATGGTCTGCATCTGGCTGTAGTTTTGGATGGGCTTGTTGAGGTACTCTGCGTCTTTAGGATGATCCTACGCAGCAGAATACCATGTTAGTCAGATACTCTAAGACGAAAGGGATGAATGTGTTAGACAGTTAGATATGTGATCAACCTTGATATGGCCTCTGAGGTGCTCGGCCTCCAAGATGGTACTCTTCATGTTCTCATACCACTGAGCGCCACTAAGGTATTTAATCTTGCTGATCATGATCCACCTCACCCTCCACTTCCTGAGATGGTTGTACACCTGCGTGGAGGTCACCTCCTGACCAAAGAACTGGAAAATCAGCTTGGCAGCAGTCCTCAAGTGCACATCCTTGAACCCTTTGTCAGTGTGCACGCTAGTCTTGATGATTTTGACCATCTTGTTTAGCAGGAAGGTGGACAAGAAGGGAGCCCACTTCATGGTCGTCCCCGTCTTGTTCTTCTTGCTCCTGTCCTGGCCGTACTGCAGATCGAGCTGACCTCCTGGCAGATCGACCATCTGGGAAGCCAGTCGAGTGCCATGGAAGTCCTCCTCTTGGGTGACTGGCACCTCAAACAGCTGAGACTGAGAGTCATGGACCAAGGACAGAGCGAGCTCGTTTTGGCTATCAACCAGGGACTGGGTGAACTCGTTGGCGGTATAGTCCTACAAGGGTTACGTCGAAGAGAAGAGCATGAAGATGTATGTAACAGCCCCAAGTTTGTGAACTGAAATTTTGTGAATAAAATTTCCACTTTTGCATTTCATTCATGCATCATGGCATTATCTGCTTAAGTGCTCGATTTGAAACAAAGATTTGGAAAACAAATGAAAAACAAATGGAAACCAAAGCAACCATTGTTTCTAAATACTCTAAATTCAAATGAGTTGTTGTGACAAAAACAATTCAAAGAGACATCCATATTTGTCAAGGAAGTTCCAAGAGTTCCAAATAAATATTTTTCTCTTGTTTTAAAAATTCTAAAGTGAATTCATTTTGGTTTTAACCAAAATGCCATAAACAAACTCTATGAACAAAAGTTATGCAAAACTTTTTATTTGGCAACCCCAATTTTTGTGGTGCTTCTACATGATATTGGGAGGCTACATGAATTTTGTCAGAATTTTATAAAATGTTTAAGTGCCTTAATAAAATCACTAAACAGCTACTGGTTTTCAAAAGAGAAAGAAAAGGGGGGGAAACCAGAGAAACGCATGGGGCTATCCGCAAAACCGTCATCGCCTTCTGTAGCGACCGTGCACGCCGAGCTGCTCCCGCCGCGCCCGCTCGCCGCCGTGCCATCCACTGCTCCCCTGCTCGACGCCGACCACCACGAGGTGGATAAGAGCACCACCGAGGCGTGCACTGCTCTCTCTCCCCGATATTTTCCCCTTGCTCGCTCTCTCTCTCTCTCTCCGCCATGGCCGTGACCTAGCCGAGGTCGCCGCCGCGAATCGCCGCCGTTCCAGGAAGCGCAGAGCAGATCGAAGCACACCGCCGCCTTCGCCGCGTCTCCCTCTCCCTCCCCGTGCAAGGAATCGAGAAGGGAAGCCCGGGATCGCCGCCACATTGCCGTCTCCCTCCTCTCCGGCCGCCGGACGTCGATCAAGCTCGCCATCGCCTCTGACCTCCTCCTTCTTCGCCGAGCTCACGTACGCGTCAAGGGTGAGCCGAGGCATCTTCTGGACAACTCCGTTTCCTTTCTAGCGCTCCGGTTCGTCGCGTAGCCGTAGATGCCGCCGTAGCCGTGGCACACCTCCGCCGTAGCCCGTCGCCGGAGCATCTCCCGGCGACCTCTTGGTCCGTGGCGCCGCCAGGAAGTAGCCCGTAGCCGTGCGAGTCAAATGCTCCTTTTAATCCGTCCTCGCGCGTACTCAGTCGCCGGAGCGGAGCGTGCCGTCGCCGTTGATCCCCGCCGCCGCGCGCCACTGCCACGGTCAAACTAGCCGTGGGCCTCGCTCGCCCACGTGGATGCCACCGTGGCCACGGGCCCAGCCATCAGCGGCTGTGGCTAGCCCAGGGCTGAGTGAAAAACATTTCCGTGCGATTTTTCTGGAAAAATGAATAAAAGGCAGAAATATGTATAGAATTGTAAAATCAATAACTTTTTGATTACTTGTCCAAAAGTTACAAATGATATACCAAAATGTTCAGAAGAACACAACCTGTATGTTGATATAACTCACACATCCAAATAAACTAGTTTTATTGATGTTTTATTAAAGTTAAGAAAATGGCAGAAAAGAAATAGATTTTAGAAAATGCATATCTTTTTAGTTATAAATCAGAAAAATGCAAGCTTGGTCTCTAAATGACCAGGGGAAGAAACCTTACATTTTTCATGACAATTTCATGTTGAAATAAATACTGGAAATAAATATTTCTTGCATTTCAGAAAAAGGGCAGAAATGAAGATGAATTTAGAAAATTCATAACTCTAATAATATTGCTCCAAAAATTAAGTTTAAACTACCAAAATGTTCAGCAACTAATATACCTCATGTTTCACCTAATCTTCCATCCTGGTTAATTAGTTTTCATGTTGCTAAAATCATTTTGGTAAAATGGCAGCACTAAATCCAATTTTGAAAATGCAATAACTTTTTATTGGTTAATCAGAAAAATGTGTTTAAAATACCCAAATGCTCACAAAATTATGAGTTATCCAGTACCATAAATAGCATGCATTTTTGGACAACATTTCAGTACTGTACATTTTCGAATTTGGCTAATTCCATTAAGTTTAACTATGGGGATTAATCCCAAATAAGGCAACAAATATATTTGGGACCCCATTTAACTTGTTGGTCATGTTTAATACTTCTATGGTGCATATAAATGTCATATCATCATGTGCTTGTGCATTGCACTTGTTTTATATGGTGTGGTATTTGATTGTGTTTTCCGGTGTTCTCATACATCGATAGATCAAGCAGTCGGGGTTTCTCCACAATACCCTGACGACCCGTATTACCAGCCCGTTGAACAAGGCAAGCGTAATCCTCCCTCTGAGCATGTCTCCTCCTATGTTTTCCGCAAATATTTTCTCCACTATATTATTGCATGCGGTTCCAAATGTCAATTTGATTGGATTAGAGTATCCTATAGTTGCATTATGTTTCCGATGCCAATACCTGTTCCCTCCTAATAAACATAGGATTACTTTGTTGGCCTGAGTTAAGTAACTATATACTGCATATGCTTAGCCATGCTTAATTAAATGCTTAGTTGTCCGGTGGATATTTCGTTGTTGGAATTGTTGACGGAATGTCCGGATGATGGTGGAGAAATGTGGATACTAATAATAAACATGCTTAAAGGCGGGGATGAGAGGCCACATGGAGTGTGGTGGGTTGTCTCGTTCTCGTCGCCTAAGTGCGAGTTCTCGCCTTCGAACCAAGACCGAGCGTGCTACCATGCGTGGGGCCTATGCATTCGCAGTGCAGGAAGCCTCATAGACTAAATAACTCGGGCGGGGCTAGCCAGGGTCCTCTAGTTCGAGGTCCCATTTGCATGTGCGTGAAGATGGTGGCTAAGACTGAGATGAGGATGGTGGTGTTAGGAAAATGAGTGGCCGTGGGGCGGGTGTTGGAGGCACTGGCTGTCCTACCGCCACTGATGATCCTGGAAGGTCCTTAACGAGGGAGAAGTCGACACCGCTCCCACCCAGCCGGCTTTCCAAGGAAGAGAGCTAATGCGCAGGCAATGGGCCGGACGGTACGCGTGGCAAACATTGTACACCCCTGCAGGGTAAATCTTTTCGAAAAGCCGTGTCCACGGTTAAGGACAACTTGGTGCCGGATTCAGAGATCATAGAATAACTTGAACAGAATGATTAAAACCTGAGTACTAAAGGTACTACCAAGAATGCAAGGTTGACTTCCTCGAGGGTGATTCGGGGAGGTGCCTTAGTAGACAGGTGTGGTGATGGATGGTGGTTGTTGAAGATGATCAGAAGAAAAGAGTTTACTTCTTACCCCTTTTGAAAATATTCTGATTAGTCGATGCCATGGAGTTATGTCTTTTCTAAAGAAAACTAGCTTTATGCAAAACAGCCATACAACCTTTGAAAGCCAATCATCGAGCTAGTAGCTCTAATAATCTTGCAGAGTTCGTCGAACTCAACGTTGTTTATTTGATTTCAGAGGAGGACTTCTTCGACCTTGAAGGTGGGTTCTTCGTGGTAGTCGACGAGTAGTCTGGGGTCCCCAGGTGGCAGCTTGGGACATCTCGGAACATCTGGCGCTGGGAATGTTTATCTGTAGGCCTCTTAGGCGATAATTTGGATGTTGTTGTTAGAACAACTTAATTTGCTTCCGCTTGTTGTACTGTTGGGTCTGTGACCTCTGGTTGTAAAATTTGCTATCTTTCTCTATTATAAGAGTTGAACTATACTGCTTTGAGTCGTAGAGTCTGTAATGTGCCAGTTGTTCCACAAGTCTTGATCTCTCTATTATGCATTGATAGTTGTGCCTGCGTTAAGGCATCAATCGGGGTGTTGCGTTGCCAATGATCCATTCTGAGCAACGCCTGCCAAAGGTTTTGGCCGGGGATTGGTAAACCCGTAACCTCCGGTTGTATCGCTTAACCGGTGACACACAGCATCACTGTATAGCAGCCGGGTCGGGGCGCCACAAGTTGGCATCAGCTTAACCGGTGTCTTGGCCGTTGTTTCAAATTAGGGTCACGGGGTTGGGTTCCTATCCGTTCTGTGCTACTTCGTCAGTTGATTTACTTTTAGTAAATCTAACTTTTGAACTTCTCCTGTTACAGATGGTTCGTTCCGGCTTGGTGGTTCGTTTGACTCGCTGCGAGGACACCCGCGGGTTTCCCGCCCTGCTCGCCGCCGCAGTGCACGGCCAGGATTGCCGTTGGTATCCCGAGTACGTGGTGTACCAGGAGTACCTTCCCCACCACCAGGGTCAGTTCTTCTGCGAGTGCCGCCTCCTGGATGATGAAGGAAATGCAGCGGAGTACATCTACGGAGGAGTGGGCCTCACAGTGACACAGGCTGTGCATGAGGCTGCACACACCGCCCTTTCCACTTACCGTGGTTACAACCCCTACCTTGCTAGTGATGAGTCAGATTTCCGTCACTTTCCTGCTTCAGCACAGGGTGCAGAGGGTATCTATCACGCTGTTTACTCTGAGGGTGAGGGTGAGGAGGATAGTGCGCACCGCGCAATGATTGAGCTAGTCCGGGCCCTGGACCTCCGTGCCCGTCAGTGGTACACGTACGCGATCGCTTCACGCGAGAGTCACCGGGCCACTATGAGGGATCTGGAGCCGTACTTCCTCAGCGGGACGCTTCCTCGCGCAGCCCTTCGGCCCCGTCCGTTGGTGCTACCTGACGATATGCGCAGCACCCGAGTTGGGGGTACCGTGCCGTCTCCTGGACCCCTCCGTCAGCCTCGGGGTAGCCTCAACCTGCCGCCGTATGGCAATCAGCCTCAGAGTGCCCGCGAGTTCGACACCCCACCCGTTCGCTTCCCGGCGAACTTCTGGGGAGGCTACTAGTTTCTTCTCGCTGAGTATCGAGGAGAGTACCTTGCCTTCCTGCGTGATGTGCAAGCTACTCAGTATCAGTATCTAGTTGTTGCTTTATTTCTAAGGGAACTTTGTCATGTATCAGACTTGGTGACTTGTATCATCCGTACTTCCATTCTGTGTAACGGATACTAAAGCTTGTATGCTGGTACTCTTAAATATCACGTATGGATTGTATTACAGCTGGTGTATGTTGTATGCGTGTTTGGGTCCAAATATGCTGTCGCTAGTTGTTGGATGATACGTGAATGTCATTGAATGTATGGCTGGTATTCCAAATAAGTTACTACTTCTATCTCAACCATTTTTTGGAGGTAGATACTAATTGTGTCATTGTCAAATCTCCAGAATGGCTCGAGGAGGCCGCGGAGGCCGCGGTGGTCGCGGTAATCACGATGATGAAGAGGATGATCTGCCGCCACCACCCTCGATGGCTCAAGTCTTGATGGCCATTGAGGAGAACGTGGGCGCAATGAGCGCCTGTTGGAGCAGATAGTGCAGCAGAATGCACAGAGGAATGGCTGCAACACTCTCACTGAGTTCCTGCGCTCGCAGCCACCCACCTTCGCTGATGCTAAGGAGCCACTGGAAGCTGATGACTGGCTTCGCGCTTTGGAGCGCAAGTTCTCCGCGCTGCATGTCCCAGTGGCTGAGCAAGTCAACTTCGCCACCTACCTTCTGACAGGTGCAGCTGGCTGTTGGTGGGAAAGCCATGTGGCTTTGCTCCCAGCCAACCATGTCTTCACTTGGGCTGATTTTCGCACAGCCTTCCGTGCCGAGTACATTCCCCAGCCGATCATGGATTTGAAGAGGAGGGAGTTCCTGGACTTGCAACAGGGACGTATGGACCTCCGCACTTATGGTGGTCAGTTCAACCATCTCTCTCGTACGCCCCTCGGGACGTGACCAATGATGCCGACAAGCAGGAGTTATTCCGCAAGGGGCTTGCGCCGAGACTCCGCTATGAGTTGCTGCCCTTCAGGTTCCAGAACTATCAGGAGTTGTTCAACCAGGCTCTTACTCTTGAGCAGGGAAGGAAGGAGTTCGAGGCTTCCAAGAGGCCCGCACAGGGGGACCACCAGAGTTCCTCGGGTTCTGGGAACAAGAAGCGCAAGGTCTTCGTTCCCTATAGCGCTGTGCCGCGTGCTCCATTCATGCCGAGGGCCGCGGGATACAGGCCACCACCGCCGCGCCCCACTACTCCGACACTTGGGGCGAGCGGAAGTGGGTATCGCCCACCTGGACTTACCTGCTACACCTGTGGCCAGGCGGGCCACTACTCCAGGGAGTGCCCCCAGAAGACACCTATTTCGGGGACACCTGCACGAGCCCCCGCCACTCCAGCTGGCAAGGCTGGCCCTAACGCGCGTGGTCGCCTGAACCACGTCTCTGCAGAAGAAGCTGAAGAGGACCCCGGAGTTCTCATGGGTGAGCTACGAATCAACGGCAATACAGCTACAGTTTTGTTTGACTCTGGAGCATCGCATTCATTCATATCCATAGCTTTTGCAAAAGATCACAACATACCGTTCGAGAAAATGAGCCATCCCTTGGTGATTGCCACTCCTGGTTCCAAATGGCAAACCGATGGGGTTACTCCTGAGGTCCAGATTAATATAGGTTCCTTGTCTTTTCCTTATGCCTTGGTAGCTCTGAAGTCCAAGGCATTGATGTCATACTGGGCATGAACTGGCTAGCCAAATACCAGGCTAATCTCGACTGTGCCGCCAAGACCATTACTGTGACCGCTCCTTCCGGTGACATTGTGAAGTATTGGCCTGCAACCTCAAGACCTCCGTCCGCCATCGTACCCAAGTCACCTGAGATCCTTCTTTGCTTTATGGAAGGCGAATCCCCTCCTGAAATACATGAAATACACGTTGTGTGTGACTTCCCGGATGTGTTCCCGGAAGATTTGCCTGGCATGCCCCCTGATCGATGTGTGGAGTTTGTCATAGAGTTGATGCCGGGTACTGCTCCGATTTCCAAGAAACCCTACCGTATGCCGGTGGAAGAGTTGGCTCTGTTGAAGGAGCACATTGATGAGCTGTTAGCGAAGGAGTTCATTCAGCCTAGCAGTTCACCTTGGGGTTGTCCGGTACTCTTTGTCAAGAAGAGGGATTCAACCGTTCCTCGTTTGGTCTCTGATTATAGGCCGTTGAATGCGGTGACAATCAAGAACAAGTATCCTATTCCCCGGATCAATGATCTGTTAGATCAGTTAGCTGGTGCAACAGTGTTCTCCAAGATGGATCTGAGGTCAGGGTACCATCAGATAAAGATCCGAAAGGAAGATATTCCCAAGACGGCATTCGTTACTCGCTATGGCCTATATGAGTATACTGTCATGTCCTTCGGCCTCACCAATGCTCCAGCTACCTTCATGAGGCTCATGAACTCTGTCTTCATGGATTATCTCGACAAGTTCGTCGTCGTCTACATCGATGACATCCTCGTCTACTCTAAAACCGATGAAGAGCATGATGAACACCTTCGGTTGGTTCTGACACGACTCCGTGAACACCGTCTGTATGCCAAGTTCTCCAAGTGTGAGTTCTGGTTGGATAAACTTGTCTTCCTTGGCCATGTGATATCCGCTAATGGTGTGGAGGTCATTCCCGACAAGATTCAATCTATTCTGGAATGGAAAACTCCAATGTCAGTCAAGGACATCCGTAGTTTTCTCGGATTAGCGGGTTACTACCGCCGATTCATCGAAGGTTTCTCCAGGATAGCCAAGGCGCTCACTGACCTTCTCAAGAAGGGTATAAAGTTCGAGTGGACGGACAAAGCTGAAGAGAGCTTCAAAACACTGAAAGCCAAACTCACGTCTGCTCCTGTGCTCGTCCTGCCGGACACCAGCAAGGACTTCGTCGTTTCTGTGACGCCTCCCTGCAAGGCTTGGGCTGTGTATTAATGCAAGAGGGCCATGTGGTGGCGTATGCTTCTCGCCAGCTGAAGCCGCATGAGCACAATTATCCTACTCATGATCTGGAACTTGCCGCTGTTGTTTATGCTCTGAAGCAGTGGAGACCATACCTGTTTGGTAACCGTTGCGAGATTTTCTCGGATCATAAGAGTCTGAAGTACCTCTTCACACAGCCAGATTTGAATCTCAGGCAAAGGCGCTGGTTAGAGTTAATTAAGGACTATGATGTGAGTCTGAACTATCAACCCGGCAAAGCCAACGTCGTGGCTGACGCGCTAAGTCGGAAGTCCTATTGCAACAATCTGATGATTGAAGAGGCTCAGCCTGCTCTTTGCGAGGAGTTCGCCCGTTTGAACCTGGAAATTGTTCCCTCTGGATATCTGGCTAATCTGGAGATCAAGTCTACTCTTGAAGACCAGATAAAAGAAGCTCAAAAGTATGATAAGGGTATCCTGAAAATCAAGGAGAATGTTGCTAGCGGGAAGGCCAAATGCTTCTCTGTCAATGACTCCGGTGTGGTCTATTTTGGTGACCGTCTAGTGGTGCCCAAGAAGCGGAAATTGAGAAAGTTGATCCTCCAAGAAGCTCATGAATCTCCTCTCTCTATTCATCCCGGCAGTACAAAAATGTACCAAGACCTTCGACAACAATTCTGGTGGACTCGAATGAAACGAGAAATCGCCAAGTATGTTGCTGAGTGCGAC
Organism: Poa pratensis; assembly: GCA_947311845.1. NCBI lineage: Eukaryota > Viridiplantae > Streptophyta > Magnoliopsida > Poales > Poaceae > Poa > Poa pratensis. Next base: position 111,303,833 of record CAMZMU010000107.1, on the reverse strand, counting down.
ACCTGTCATCGGGTAAAGGCTGAACATCAAAGGCCTGCCGGCACTCTTCGCCCTATTGCAATCCCGGAGTGGAAATGGGATGAAATTGGTATGGATTTCATTACTGGACTGCCGAAGTCTCCTAAGGGAAACGATGCAATTTGGGTAATCATAGATCGACTATCAAAAGTTGCTCACTTCCTCCCTGTCCGTGTGGACATCACAGCTGCCAAGTTGGCGGATCTGTATGCCTCAAGGATCGTCGTACTTCACGGAGTTCCCAAGAAGATAATCTCGGATCGTGGAAGTCTGTTCACCTCCAAGTTTTGGACTAGTTTCCAACAAGCTATGGGAACTCGCCTCAACTTCAGCACCGCGTTCCATCCTCAAACAGATGGACAGACCGAAAGGGTGAACCAAGTTCTGGAAGACATGCTCAGGGCATGTGTAATCTCCTTTGGCAAAGATTGGGAGAAGTACCTTCCTTTCGCGGAGTTCTCCTACAACAATAGCTATCAAGCTAGTCTGGGTATGGCTCCATTCGAGGCTCTGTATGGAAGAAAATGCCGCACTCCGCTGAATTGGTCCGAGACCGGAGAGAGGGCACTCTTTGGTCCAGATGTTATCAATGAAGCCGAGGAGAAGGTTAGAATCATACGAGAGAACCTGAAGATTGCCCAGTCTAGGCAGAAGAGTTACTATGACAAGCATCACCAGGAGATTCATTATGAAATTGGTGATAAGGCGTATCTTCGCGTCTCTCCACTTCGTGGCATTCGCCGCTTCGGGATCAAGGGAAAATTGGCCCCTCGCTATGTTGGCCCTTTCACCGTTCTGGCCAAGCGAGGAGATCTTTCTTATCAGTTGGAGTTACCGGTCATATTCCCAAATGTGCATGATGTGTTTCATGTATCCCAACTTCGCCGTTGTTTCAAGATCCTATTCATGGAGTCAATTATGAGGAGCTGGATATCCAGGAAGATCTCACTTATCGCGAGCATCCTATTCGTATCCTGGATGAAGCAGAAAGGAAGACTCGTAACAAGACCACCAAGTTCCTGAAAATTCAGTGGTCTAACCATTCCGAAGAAGAAGCAACCTGGGAAAGAGAGTCTAGTCTTCGTGAGGAGTATCCCGACTTCCTTCCGCACTCGTAGAATCTCGGGACGAGATTCCTGTAAGGGGGGTAGAATTGTAACAGCCCCAAGTTTGTGAACTGAAATTTTGTGAATAAAATTTCCACTTTTGCATTTCATTCATGCATCATGGCATTATCTGCTTAAGTGCTCGATTTGAAACAAAGATTTGGAAAACAAATGAAAAACAAATGGAAACCAAAGCAACCATTGTTTCTAAATACTCTAAATTCAAATGAGTTGTTGTGACAAAAACAATTCAAAGAGACATCCATATTTGTCAAGGAAGTTCCAAGAGTTCCAAATAAATATTTTTCTCTTGTTTTAAAAATTCTAAAGTAAATTCATTTTGGTTTTAACCAAAATGCCATAAACAAACTCTATGAACAAAAGTTATGCAAAACTTTTTATTTGGCAACCCCAATTTTTGTGGTGCTTCTACATGATATTGGGAGGCTACATGAATTTTGTCAGAATTTTATAAAATGTTTAAGTGCCTTAATAAAATCACTAAACAGCTACTGGTTTTCAAAAGAGAAAGAAAAGGGGGGAAACCAGAGAAACGCAGGGGGGTATCCGCAAAACCGTCATCGCCTTCTGTAGCGACCGTGCGCGCCGAGCTGCTCCCGCCGCTCCCGCTCGCCGCCGTGCCATCCACTGCTCCCCTGCTCGACGCCGACCACCACGAGGTGGATAAGAGCACCACCGAGGCGTGCACTGCTCTCTCTCCCCGATATTTTCCCCTTGCTCGCTCTCTCTCTCTCTCTCTCCGCCATGGCCGTGACCTAGCCGAGGTCGCCGCCGTGAATCGCCGCCGTTCCAGGAAGCGCAGAGCAGATCGAAGCACACCGCCGCCTTCGCCGCGTCTCCCTCTCCCTCCCCGTGCAAGGAATCGAGAAGGGAAGCCCGGGATCGCCGCCACATTGCCGTCTCCCTCCTCTCCGGCCGCCGGACGTCGATCAAGCTCGCCGTCGCCTCTGACCTCCTCCTTCTTCGCCGAGCTCACGTACGCGTCAAGGGTGAGCCGAGGCATCTTCTGGACAACTCCGTTTCCTTTCTAGCGCTCCGGTTCGTCGCGTAGCCGTAGATGCCGCCTTAGCCGTGGCACACCTCCGCCGTAGCCCGTCGCCGGAGCATCTCCCGGCGACCTCTTGGTCCGTGGCGCCGCCAGGAAGTAGCCCGTAGCCGTGCGAGTCAAATGCTCCTTTTAATCCGTCCTCGCGCGTACTCAGTCGCCGGAGCGGAGCGTGCCGTCGCCGTTGATCCCCGCCGCCGCGCGCCACGGCCACGGTCAAACTAGCCGTGGGCCTCGCTCGCCCACGTGGATGCCACCGTGGCCACGGGCCCAGCCATCAGCGGCTGTGGCTAGCCCAGGGCTGAGTGAAAAACATTTCCGTGCGATTTTTCTGGAAAAATGAATAAAAGGCAGAAATATGTATAGAATTGTAAAATCAATAACTTTTTGATTACTGGTCCAAAAGTTACAAATGATATACCAAAATGTTCAGAAGAACACAACCTGTATGTTGATATAACTCACACATCCAAATAAACTAGTTTTATTGATGTTTTATTAAAGTTAAGAAAATGGCAGAAAAGAAATAGATTTTAGAAAATGCATATCTTTTTAATTATAAATCAGAAAAATGCAAGCTTGGTCTCTAAATGACCAGGGGAAGAAACCTTACATTTTTCATGACAATTTCATGTTGAAATAAATACTGGAAATAAATGTTTCTTGCATTTCAGAAAAAGGGCAGAAATGAAGATGAATTTAGAAAATTCATAACTCTAATAATATTGCTCCAAAAATTAAGTTTAAACTACCAAAATGTTCAGCAACTAATATACCTCATGTTTCACCTAATCTTCCATCCTGGTTAATTAGTTTTCATGTTGCTAAAATCATTTTGGTAAAATGGCAGCACTAAATCCAATTTTGGAAATGCAATAACTTTTTATTGGTTAATCAGAAAAATGTGTTTAAAATACCCAAATGCTCACAAAATTATGAGTTATCCAGTACCATAAATAGCATGCATTTTTGGACAACATTTCAGTACTGTACATTTTCGAATTTGGCTAATTCCATTAAGTTTAACTATGGGGATTAATCCCAAATAAGGCAACAAATATATTTGGGACCCCATTTAACTTGTTGGTCATGTTTAATACTTCTATGGTGCATATAAATGTCATATCATCATGTGCTTGTGCATTGCACTTGTTTTATATGGTGTGGTATTTGATTGTGTTTTCCGGTGTTCTCATACATCGATAGATCAAGCAGTCGGGGTTTCTCCACAATACCCTGACGACCCGTATTACCAGCCCGTTGAACAAGGCAAGCGTAATCCCCCCTCTGAGCATGTCTCCTCCTATGTTTTCCGCAAATATTTTCTCCACTATATTATTGCATGCGGTTCCAAATGTCAATTTGATTGGATTAGAGTATCCTATAGTTGCATTATGTTTCCGATGCCAATACCTGTTCCCTCCTAATATCCATAGGATTCCTTTGTTGGCCTGAGTTAAGTAACTATATACTGCATATGCTTAGCCATACTTAGTTGTCCGGTGGATATTTCGTTGTTGGAATTGTTGACGGAATGTCCGGATGATGTTGGAGAAATGTGGATACTAATAATAAACATGCTTAAAGGCGGGGATGAGAGGCCACATGGAGTGTGGTGGGTTGTCTCGTTCTCGTCGCCTAAGTGCGAGTTCTCGCCTTTGAACCAAGACCGAGCGTGCTACCATGCGTGGGGCCTATGCATTCGCAGTGCAGGAAGCCTCATAGACTAAATAACTCGGGCGGGGCTAGCCAGGGTCCTCTAGTTCGAGCTCCCATTTGCGTGTGCGTGAAGATGGTGGCTAAGACTGAGATGAGGATGGTGGTGTTAGGAAAATGAGTGGCCGTGGGGCGGGTGTTGGAGGCACTGGCTGTCCTACCGCCACTGATGATCCTGGAAGGTCCTTAACGAGGGAGAAGTCGACACCGCTCCCACCCAGCCGGCTTTCCAAGGAATAGAGCTAATGCGCAGGCAATGGGCCAGACGGTACGCGTGGCAAACATTGTACACCCCTGCAGGGTAAATCTTTTCGAAAAGCCGTGTCCACGGTTAAGGACGACTTGGTGCCGGATTCAGAGATCATAGAATAACTTGAACAGAATGATTAAAACCTGAGTACTAAAGGTACTACCAAGAATGCAAGGTTGACTTCCTCGAGGGTGATCCGGGGAGGTGCCTTAGTAGACAGGTGTGGTGATGGATGGTGGTTGTTGAAGATGATCAGAAGAAAAGAGTTTACTTCTTACCCCTTTGAAAATATTCTGATTAGTCGATACCATGGAGTTATGTCTTTTCTAAAGAAAACTAGCTTTATGCAAAACAGCCATACAACCTTTGAAAGCCAATCATCGAGCTAGTAGCTCTAATAATCTTGCAGAGTTCGTCGAACTCAACGTTGTTTATTTGATTTCAGAGGAGGACTTCTTCGACCTTGAAGGTGGGTTCTTCGTGGAAGTCGACGAGTAGTCTGGGGTTCCCAGGTGGCAGCTTGGGACATCTCGGAACATCTGGCGCTGGGAATGTTTATCTGTAGGCCTCTTAGGCCATAATTTGGATCTTGTTGTTAGAACAACTTAATTTGCTTCCGCTTGTTGTACTGTTGGGTCTGTGACCTCTGGTTGTAAAATTTGCTATCTTTCTCTATTATAAGAGTTGAACTATACTGCTTTGAGTCGTAGAGTCTGTAATGTGCCAGTTGTTCCACAAGTCTTGATCTCTCTATTATGCATTGATAGTTGTGCCTGCGTTAAGGCATCAATCGGGGTGTTGCGTTGCCAATGATCCATTCTGAGCAACGCCTGCCAAAGGTTTTGGCCGGGGATTGGTAAACCCGTAACGTATCGCTTAACCGGTGACACACAGCATCACTGTATAGCAGCCGGGTCGGGGCGCCACAATGTACCACAGCATCTACCACATCATAAGAATCTATTCAAATCTAGCAGGCTAAGAACTAGAACCACTTCACTGAACATGAACTAATACAACAAAAAATACTCGAACCATCTCGTTTCTACTTGAAAGCAAGCTAGATCTACTTCAACCTGCTAGCTAACAGTACATCGTGCACATCTAGACATGGTTACATACCTAGTGCTCACAGATCTAAGCTAGAACACCTAGGGTTCGATGAAACTTACCGGCATGGTTGCAGCCAATGCAGATCCTAGCAGCTCGTACAAGAGGAAGAAGAGGAAGACGACGCACGCCTTGTCGCCAGCGCCGGCCGGAGTTGTAGCAGCCAGTGGCGAAGCTAGCCCAACATCAAAGCCTCGGCACATGGGCCAAAATCATCCCTGTTGAAAGGTGGAGGGGCGTGGCCCAATAGAAAAAGAGACCAATAGAGGATAGGAGACAAGGCCCAAGAAGAAAAATCAGTCCAAATCGTGAAGGGAACGCCATGGCCAGCCGCTGTACGCCATGGCCAGATCTCCTTGGAACATCGTCATGGATCCTGGGCACGTGCCCTAGGTGGAGGTATGGTAAAATCGCCACTGGTAGCAGCCGCCGCTTACCTGCTCGTGCAGATCTTGGTAGGCGGCCGAACCAGAGAGCTCGAAGGTGGGGGGAAATGGTGGCGCGAAACCATGCGGTGAGCGAAGGGGATGATATAGACGGCGAAAATCGAGGGCGGTGAGACGAAAAATCTCCTGCCGCATTTTCGCTTGCGCACGGACGAGCAGGGGCGAAACCCTCGCACGAGCTCGCACGAGGAGGGCGACGACATTCCCCATTTTGCACTGCGGGAAGGTGGCTCTGAAAAAACGGCCGAATCGGCCGTTCCTCCAGGGCCTGGCTGAGCGGTGCTTTGAGGTTCATGCGGGCCTGGCCGAGGTCCACGCAGGAAACCAAACACGCCCTATTTGTTCCTCCTGGACTGCTCCAACATCTACTGAATTTTAGGATATTGTTTTTAGCCTAAAGTCAGTGATTATTATGCTGGTTGTATTGGCTATTTGAACCACAAGAAATGATTTTAGCTTCGAGGAATACTAACATTTTTGGGTGTAGGAAGAGATTCAAAGATGGATGAAATGGCTTATGTCAACTTGGTTCAGTTCATTCATCTAACTTAGCTTAGTGGTCTGGTGCCTTGTACTAGCTAGGATCTAACTTTGAGCCTGTAGTCTTGTCTATACTATGTCAAAAATTAATATAAAAAGAGTGAATTTCAGCTTTTACCCCCTAGTTTGAAATTTCTGACAGCAATTACCCCATTTAACAGTTTTGTATCCTAATTACCCCCATTTAGTAAAAGTTTTGCCAAATTCTACCCCTCTTAATGATTTAGAGGGTTTTCACAGATGGATTCGGGCCACCAGTTCCACGTGGTGTGACATGCATACGGTTATCGTCCTCTCGGTTTTTTCCGTAACGTGGTAGCGACGACCTGGCTTAAGCGGTGGCGGCAGAGGCAGCTAGCCGCATCGGCGGTGGCGGGTGCTCAAGCGGCAAGGGGAAAGCGGTGAGCGGCAAGTTGCCGGCAGCATCAGCAGTGGCGTTTGAAGAGTTGTAGCTGCTCCGGCTGTTGCCATTCATGAGTGGTGGTTCTCGTTGCAGCCATTGTGCTCTTGTTTTGTACTTCAGCAACAAATGATGCTGGCTCAGATGTATGTAGTGAAGATAGTGCAGGTGGTAGCTATCAGGTACTTTCGTATATGTTGGATCATAAGCACGGGCGGATGGTTGTACCAAATTCTTCATGATATCAATATTAGGAAAATTTCGCGCGGCGACACCGCCGCGCCCGTTGCATTGCTTTGTGTAGTGGTATTCGATGCATCGATGTAATTTTTTCTTGCAATTGGTTTCCTTAGTATGGAGTGTTTCTATGCTTGGGTAGTAATACATGCAGGGATGGAATGTATACGTAGGATTACATAGATAAATGTGGTTGCATTATTAAAATGATACATGTAGAAGTACCTCATATATAGTGGCACATTACAGGAAGATAAAATATACAATATAGCTCTGGATGGTAAAACTGCTACAGATAACTTCCTTATTATAGAAGGAGAACCAAATACTAAAAGGGCAACATCAAGTGGCAGGAGTACTGCAGCTTAATGTCTACATCCGTGATGTTCTTCTAATGTTGCTCCGTTGATGTATTTGGTGGCGGTGGAAGATAAAAATTCAAATGAACGTGACCTCACCCAGAGGAGATCAAAAAATGAAGAATCTTATGGCTGAATCTCTAAATCAGCTAGATACACTCTGCTTTTCTTATGCAAAAGAAGCAACATGAATGTATTGTGAGAACAACTGCACTTTCTGAATAGAACTGCCGCAATAATTGTAAAAATATGCCCAAAGTTGAAATTCACATGCTCATTAGTAGGTCCTCTCCACATAAGAATATCGTCAGAAAAATATACGGACAATCACACACAATGATAGACGTGGCAAGGCTGAGGTCAGAAAAATCTTTACTATTAAATGGGAGTTGGACGTAGGTTGGTGAAGCCTTCCGTTTTCCACCAAAATTTTCCACCGGCTACTCCATCGCTACGTTGTACAATATTCATTTTACCCCCTCAAATAGTTAGAAATCAACCCGCAGACCAATCATTTTCTGCCTGGAGACAGAACACATCGCTCTCCTTTGTTCTAGGGTATTCACGCACGGGAACCCAGCCGCCGCCGTCGCCTTGCCCTCCCCGGCGTCATCCAGACCACACCAGCCTTGTCATGCTGCCGGCGCGCCCTCGCCGGCCACTCCGGCAGAAGAAGGAAGGTAAATTTCAGCATTCTAGCTTTCTTGCTTGGGGAGCAACTTCTGCTGCTGGGCGATTGTTTGTTAAAAATGGAACTCTGAAGGTATGTACTGCTTATGCTGGAAACAACTTTTACATCCAGTACTATGTATCCTCCAATATTCTAAAACCATCTGAACTGGGTTGTTGGCATGCTATGTGGCCTCACAGTGGTCACTACCGCGCGCCCGACAGAGGAGAATTTTCAGGAGTTCGAAAGCATCCTGAAGGAATTTGACTGCCTTCTTCTGCCGTGCTATAAGTGATGGTATGAATCCAATAGCAAAAGTATTTCTGGAACCAGCAACACTTCTATCTTTGTCCAAGCCTCAGCAGACTTTTAACACCATCGTCACTTCACGCTGAAGCTCTCGCCCTTGTGTTGGCGGCAAACGTTGCAATTCTCCTTCAGCTTCATCAGGTCACATTCCTCACAGATAATCTCACTCTTTCTCGGTGGCAGCAACAACTACAACAGCAAATATTTAGGTCCAAAGGAATATCAGAAGCTTCATCCCCCACTCAGGAAGCTCACTCAAGAATCTGCCCCTGCTGTCTATCATATTCGAAGGAACCTCAATGGAGTGGCTCATGATTGCGCTCAACATGCCATAAACATTTCCAGTCTGGGCCAATCCGCACTTGCACAAATTCATCTTATGTTCATGGCTCTTAACCTACTGCTTTAGCTCTAGAAAATTTGAATCTTCAGGGCATTGTATTGCATATTGTCGCTCTTCCCGTTCAAATAAAAATAGTTTGAAGAGGCCAACAAACAATAAATAGATGATGTGAAAATTAGCCTTGTCTATAATATTAATATGGGTACCCATTATGGTTTTTTCGTTTTTAACGGCACTATTATTGAACTATATTGTGTATCCTTTTACTCTCAAAGGACTGTTTGACAAGGAGTATGTTTTCACTGTTGCTGAAAAGGGAAATTGTTTCTATTGAGCTGGGTTTGGTCTTTGAGATGCGTGAGGGGCACTCCTGTTTTTTTCTATTTGTGAGGAAGATGTTTATTGATGAGACAATGAGTCTTTCTAATATAAATCAAACTAACCAAGAATTTTGTAGCCGCAGAGTTCTTATCGTTGAATCTTTTAACTTTTATCTTCAAGATTTGGTAATTGGCTCATGTCAAATTATAAAAAATGTATCATCTTGGGTAATGAAAAAACAATATCAAGTTATGTAATTCAGTGGCGTTATTTCTCCAATAAGAATGTGAAGTCAAAAAGATCAAAACCAAGTAGTAAATAAATTCAACCTGTATAGATATTTCCTATTATATATGTAAACTTAACCTGCAAAAGCGGTCGAGCGTGACGGATGGTTATGCGCGGACTTAGGAGGCAGTTCCCGTAGCAACGCACGGGCATTTAGCTAGTACATCTATACATTTAAAGAATAACCATTGCACTAAGCACACATGAAATTATGTGGTGTTATAACCAAACAAAACATATAGTGGAGGTATATGGCAGAAAGTTGAAAGCGCTCTAAATCATAAATGCCAATTGTCTATCCATATACAAAGTCTATCTATCCTGCCTTTTGCGTATTGCGGGAAAAGAGATTTACTTAGTTTTATCCAATGTTGACCGAAAGAAATAAATTTACAACAATATGAAAATAATATGTAAGGGAGGTAAAAGTAGTTTTATCCAATGTTGACCGAAAGAAATAAATTTACAACAATATGAAAATAAATATGTAAGGGAGGTAAAAGTAGAAAAAAAGATATAGTAGGGGATAATTAGGGAGTAGAAATAAATAAATAATTTTGAAGTCGCTATTTGTGCGCAATGTTCGTAAGAAGAAACGTGGAAAAATAAACAATAGGGGAAAATTAAGACGGAGAGAAATCTATTAGAAGCCAAAAAGAAAAAAAAAACCTGTTCATAAGGGTGAGGGAATGGTCACGCATGACCGGAAAAATAGATAATGTTCGTGAAAAGAAGTGCGGGGAAGAAAATAGGTTTAAACTATAAGGGGACAAATATATTAGGAGGGGAAAAAATTGTTCGATTGTACCGGAGGAACGATTTGCAATTTGGAGAAAACGCGGGGACTTTGCTGGGAAAATGTTTTATTCCGGGAGGCTAGCTCACATTTTTTGGAAAGCGTGAGAACTTTTATGCAAAAAAATGGGACGCGGGGACATTTCTGCAAAAAAATTTATTCCAGAGGACCGATTAGCATTTTTTGGAAAACATGAGGACTTAACTGGGAAAAAGCGGTACATCTATATGTCCGTCGAAATAAAAAGGTTAGAACATGGAAGTTGTTTGGTAGGGGCGATATACATCTACTCGTGAGAGGGAAATTCGAACGGACGACTGAGTGCGACGAATTTGGCAGAATGCGCCAAATGTTTTTGCGAAAATGGATCCAAAATTAAGAAGCTAGAGTCGACAAAACTCGAAACCGATCACGGAAATGGAACCTACTCGTCGACGCGCATATATTTCGCGTATATGTTTTCGTCAAAATGTTTTTTGGAAAAGGATTTTTCTGGGAAAACAGGGAAAAAAAAGTGCTACATTACACACGGGTAATGTAGATGTTCGTTACTGTAGCACCTACAGTAGCCCCGGTGACGTGGGCGCCTCCACGGCTCGCTGAGGAGGTCAGCTTTGGTATATTGAATAGATATGTGAACTTATGAATAAAGTTGAATCAGAATATCATATTTGACTTGGAAGTTGAAAAGAGTGACTGGAGTATATTAAATATGCCACCGGGTCACTGTGGAAAGGCAAGTGCTTGACACAATGCATTCACGTAGAACTCACAGCCCGGACCCATCTGTCAAAACAATCTAATTATTTAAGAGGGGTAAAGATTGGCAAAACCTTTACTAAATGGGGTAATTTGGATGAAAAATTGTTAGATGAGGTAATTATTGTCACAAATTTGAAACTAGGGAGTAAAAACTGGAATTCACTCATATAAAAAATATGCACAGTAGGGAAAGTACCAGCTTCAAGAAAATTATAATACGCGTAAGAATGTGGCTTATGCATGATTTATGTTCAGTCACCCGACTAGTAGACAGCCCCATTATAGTTACACAGCCGTATTCTTCCAATGCTCAGTAAAATATCTACCACCACCACAAGGGGGACGAGTAAATAATACTCGCTCTGTTCCAAATTAATTGACTTGGTCTTGTCTAAATATGGATGTATCTATACTTGTTTAGTGTCTAGATACATCTATGTGTAACCAAATATGTGTCAATTAAATCCGAACGGAGTGAGTACATATGAATTTTGAAGTAGGGCTTATCCCTCCATAAAAACTGTTTTTTTTTTGGCAAGAATGGCGCACAAAATGAACTCCAGATCACTCTCAGACTTATCTCGGCTCAAGTTCAGTAATCGAAACTTCGTTGGGTGACATAGGCGACCTGCTTGCAGACTCTGAAACTCCTCGGTATGGCTCCGTGTGCGTGTACGAGTCGTTAGTGCCACTCTTTTGGATGCAAAAGGCTGGCCTGGATGGAGCTTGGAGAGACACAGTGCCGCTGCTAAGCATGATATTCACCATCGACATCATCGGTCTATCTGCCGGATCTTCCTGAACACATAAAAGTCCAATGTGAATGCACTTCAGCATCTGGTCTCCAGGAGAGTGGCTAGTCATGGACGAGTCCATGATCTCTACAATTGTACCCATTGTCCAGTGCTCCCATACCTGCATTAGGTAAGTGAATTACATTATTACTAGATTACCCCGCACATTGCGGTGGGAACCTTAAATAATTATAGTAAAAGAAAGGATATTTGATGCACGAAAAGAAAAATTCTCGGGAATATGGAGCATGATTGATTAGGCACAATAATCAAAAATCTATATTTAATTAACATGATTGGTTTTCTTGCCTGCAATGAAAAACGGGGGCGAGGCCCCTTTTCCTCTAAAAAAATATATTTAACCACTAAAAATTGATGATGTGCAAAATTGTATGGCTAAATAATTTATAATATGAATAGCTTGCATGTATGGATGAATATCATTAATAAATATGAAATAACATGGATAAATGAATGTGTCAAAGTAGATGATGTGGTGATGACATGGATAAATGAATGGCTCAAACAGTGGATAATGTGAACACCTTACATGTAGAGATAGATTAATTTAATACATGCCAGTGAGGTTTTGTCTTATAAGAAGTATAGATTTGTATTATTGTTATTAAAAATTCCAGACGGCTCCGTAAATGGACCAGGTTCCACTATCTAAATGGGAATTATATCATATGTTCTCCGGCATTCCGGTGCAGAAACAAAGCAGGAAATCCCCCTTTGCCTACTACTACTACTACCACTACCACTACCACTACCACTACGACTACTACTATTATTATTATTATTATTAAGTGTAGCTTTATCTAACACCTGAAGTTTGTAACAGTCAAAATACTCACCAAACTTAAGAGATCAACAGATTGCTCGGAGTCATATGCGACATTGTTTCTTCTTCCTGTGACGATCTCTAAAATCAAAACACCGAAGCTGAACACATCGGACTTGATAGAGTAAGTCCCACGCATAGCGTACTCGGGGGCCATGTATCCACTGCAATACAAGATTATGTTATGGACATGCATTTTCAAAAATCTTACAAGGGCAATGTGACTAGCACTTACTAGGTTCCAACGACACGGTTGGTGACATCTTGTGATTGATCACTGCCAAAGAGCCTTGCTAAGCCAAAATCGGAAATCTTTGGAATAAATTCAGAATCTAACAGAACATTGCTCGCTTTGAGGTCTCGATGAATTATCTTCAGCTGAGAATCTTCATGAAGATACTGCAAGCCCCGCGCAATCCCATTGACTATTCTAAATCTCTTCCCCCAGTCTAGCTGACTGCTCCTATCAGGATCTGCCACAGAAAAAGAAACCTCAGAACTGTACACAGCATATTTTAGATGTCTTTTCACTGTTGCAAAATGGTGATGCGGTACTCTACCAAAAAGAACGGTGTCGAGGCTTTTGTTCGGCATGTATTCGTACACAAGTAATTTTTCTTGTTCTTCCAAGCAAACACCGACAAGTCTCACTAAATTCTTGTGTTGAAGCTTAGCAACCAAAACAAGCTCATTTTTCAGCTCCTCTATCCCTTGCCGAGAACTTTGTGCGAGCCTTTTAACTGCTATTTCTTCATCACCAGGAAGAATTCCCTGCACAAATGCAGATATTTATTAACTAGAATTGTAGAACACAAAACAAAAAATCGATGTGAATGATATAATTAGCACCTTATAAACCACACCAAACCCTCCTTCACCAAGTTTATTGCTTTCGTCGAAATTATTTGTCGCGACTCGTAGAGTTGATAGATCGAGAATGATTGAATCAATACTCTCGATGTCCTCCGGATTGGTTGGATCTATCATAGGAAAAAGACACTTTAATATGGTATTATGCAACAATGTAACTATTTTCACGTGGAAATGATGTCACTGTCAAACAAAACCCTCGTTTCAATTGTACAGAACGTCTGAACATTGATTCCATTTGTGTAAAATAATGGATTTGGAACTAACTGAAAGCACTTACATGATACTGATGCCTTTCGTGCTGGTTTGCTCTTTTTCCTCCACAGACAAAGGCAAATTACAACAGAAGCCAGTATTGCAGCGACTATCGGCAGTGTAATGGCTAAAATTCTAGCAGCTCCATTCCTTGTGCTTCCTGTAAACGAAAGGCGCTGGTCAGTACAAGACACACCGAAGAGAATTCTACAAGATTCTAAAGAACATGATGACTCTGCCTTTTGGATTTTTTTACGTAATGAAGCTCCTATGCCGATAACTTCAAAAGGATCACTAAGAGAAATTCATTCCTATCATTGATGCTCATAGTGCTGAAAGCTTTATGTCTTGACATGAAGATAGGTATTATTTCGCCTGAGCTCCAATTCCAAAGAATATATTATCTTGGAAAAAAAAGAATAAATGACAACAGTTGCACTTTTAGTTATCGCTTGTTTTATGAATCCAACTAGCCAACAAAGAACGAAACCATGTTATTGCCCTGTGTAGAAAGAGAAAAAAACACGTACTCATGGAGACACACCAGAAGACAAAGATATTTTGTGCATCAATTTATTCCTACTTAGACCAAATCATGGAAGAGTGCTCTGAATTCCACCACACACCCTTTGCAGGAGAGTTTCTATGGCTAGCAATGACAGCCAGGATATGCACAACCGGCCAGGTCGTCAGAAGACTCAGAACTCTTCTAATTCTCCCTGTTGTTCAGTCAAGCTACTGATAGCTAAGGAAGTGCACAGAAGTCAAGACCAAACAACGGAAATTTCTAAAGTTGCTTGTTGAGAATGATCTTTCCGACGTTTACTAGTTTCCCCAGGTTTCGTTTTCTGTCAGTTGTCCTACAAACAAATTGCTTCTGAATTCTTTACACTAATAAAGAACTCTGAAGATCGGAGTACTTTTAGTACAAACAAAACAGACAGTTAAAAAAAGCCCCTGGTTGGTGTTGACAGTCTATATTTATATGTTATAATCGAATTAATTAGTAAATACTCCGATCCAGTCCACTTCAGTTTCTAGGTTTCGATTCTTCACAGATCGAACCTCACTGTTTTCTCCCTGAATTGCGCAATTACCTCTAGTGTATAAAATGAATCACGCAAATAAGATGAAGTTAAATATCGAGGCTCACCTCCTCCGGGTGGCGAGGTTGGCGTCGCGTTCACCGGCGCTGGAGCTGGAGCTGGAGCTGTCCCCACGGATGGCGCCGGGAGCTGCAGCAGCGAAGGCCCGTTGAAGAAAGGATACTGCTCGTACCTGTAGTTGCACCGAAATCCTATAATCCGGCCACCCGGCCTCCCGCTGAAATACTTTGGATTCATCGCAATGATACCCTGTAGGCAGCTCCGGCAATCAGCCGGTGCCAAGTCCGGCGTGCACTGCACCAGCCCGTAGATCATCGGGTTTATCTTGTCGAACGTCCCGAAGCCCTCCTCCCCTGTGCCGAACCGCCTGGATGAGTTCGCGGCGGCGTAATCGGCGGTGGCGTTTAAGAGGACGCCCACGGCGGCGTCGAACACCTTGGCCGGCGCGGTCACGTTCCCGGTGTTACCGAGGAGGAGGACGCTGCCGCCGCCGTCGGTGGAGGATAGGAAGTTTTGGTTGGAGAAGCGGAGGGCGCAGGGGTCATAGAAGATGGTAGCGTCCTTGTTGTACGGGCACACCTGCTGCGCGTCACGGAAGGCGGTCGCGACGCATTCGCTGCAGTTGGCGGCGCTGGTGTCCCCGCGGCAGAACGCGAGGGTGTAGACGATGTCCGGGAGGGTGCCGACGGTGCCGGTAGCGAATAGATTCGGTGAGGAGGAGGTGTTCTTGGGGAGGGTGCCGGAGAGGAACTTGATGTTGGCCTGGTAGGTGCTGTTCGCGGTGAAATTGCCAGTGTTGCCACAGAACTGGCCGAGAGGATCGGCGGCTGATGGAGGCGTGAGGATGAAGGCAACGAGGAGGGAGGCGGCGGGGACGAGGTAGGAGGGGCGGTGGCCGCGGTGGTGCGAGGCCATGGTGTTTGGCAGGGCGTTGGGTGATGGGGGAAGCGGTGGTGGCGAAGTAAAGCGAAGCAGAGTAGAAGAAGACGGGGCTCGTGTGGGGCTCGTTTCAGTCCTGACTTGGTAGGGCCACATATAAATGCACGCGGGGCCCAGCCAGCCTCTGTGATGGCCATTGCTGGGTCGACGACGACGGCCAAGACCGGCAAGGCAACGGTGGCGCCCGCGACATGACCTCGCGAGAAACCAAACTGACTGGGTGAAGGTGCTCCAGATGCTCTTCCAGCGGTTTCCACACGGCAACATCAGTGGAGTTAAGATAGGTAGATGCACCAGTGCAGACTAGGCTGCACGAGGTAGGCCCGCGTGGACAACTAGAAATGGCTACGACAGAAAAGTGGGGGTGAAAGGCGTCGTAGCCATTATATGCAAGGACGTGACTACACAGTGCCCGGGCACCGTGTAGTCTTTCGGAGTGCTCCCCCCAAAAATAGCAAACAATCACGTTCCCTGACCCGCGCCTTCCAAAAATAGAAAGTTCGGTCCCCATGGCACCTCCCTCGCTAATTAACCTTGCTGGAACTTTTGTCTTCACACATGAGCTCTGTATTAGGATCCCACTCCCCGTCTTACCCTTTCTTCCATCCACGTGCAACATGCCGCTGCCATGAATCTGACTCCGTAACCAGAACCTTGCCTTAACAGGAAAAAAAAATACTTCCAACAAATCTGCCCTGTAAATTCCTACCTCCCATGTAACAAAGAACATCAACTATCCGAGGCAACAAGCATGAGCACAGATACATCCCAGATTTCTCTACAAACCACTAAAAAACAGGTCCTTGGACTAGAATTATCAAAGCAACAATGTTCCACATGTAAAAAGTGTGGGAAATACATTTTTTCCCCATCGACCGCTTAGAAAAGTACATAGCCATACAACCGGCGTTTTGAGGGAACTACATATGTTGTTATTCTTGCAGGTATGGACATGACCTTTCTGCATGGTGGTATTGGCCTGAACACTCCAGCCAAATGTAATTTCTACCATATAATTTAGCCAATGAACAAATAACTTGCTACTTCAGTGGAACAATAGGAATAGACAGTGTAAGTTTTATAGGGGGTATGACGGTACAAGCAAATCGCTTCAGCTACTCAACGGGTCAACATACACGCATGAACTGCACATTTGTTACACCAACTGTAGCTATACTAGTGACATTTTCTTGCATGGAACATCATTGGATGCTGGGATCAGATTCAATAGAAAAAATTCACATATCAAACTGAATCAACAAGGAACATTGGGCAGCTTACATGCTGAGAAGTGTGCCCTTGTTTTCCTAGCCGATGGTGATCATAACCTTCTCCAACTGAATAACAGGGGAGAGTGGGGTACCAGTGACCTCCAGCCGAATAGGGCGCCGCCGACCTCCTCCCCAACAACAGCGTAGAGCAAACAAAACAACCGTCCAGCACTTGACCGGCAAGCCGTAGAGCGCCACGCAGCAGTAGCACACTCCTCCAGCAGCCACCCAAAATCCCTGCGCTGGTCTTCCTCGTCGCAATGTAACAATCTCATGAGCCTGCTAGTTAAAACAAATATAAGTTTGATCCAACCACCACCATGTATTAGTTTGGAAAAAGAAAGATCAAACTGGGTTAGGAATCCCATGCAAAAAACTTCAGCAATTCTCCCTCGCTCCATTCATCCATGCTTATCAAGCTCATGATGTAGAAGTGCAAAAGCAAAAAAGTGTGTTGACAAGAAAAATACAAGTGTAAAAAAGCTAGAATAGAAGATAAGATGTGTCTAATATGATATAGACTATGTAGGAGCAACATCTAGAAGAAAAAAACTATAGCAAACAACGGCTCCGAAACTTTAGTGGATGCCATTGCAAAAGTTACGCTTTATGGAATCACACGCATTTTAACTTCTCAATGTACATTTCAAAATCTCCGGGCTATGACGGAAATTACATGACAGATTTCAAAAACTACACCAGGAGAGCTTTAGAAACCAACTAATTGTATAAAGTAATTGTAACAAGCTGAAACAACATCCTGGACTTCAGAAAATACATCCAGAAAAAGTTCATAAGCTAACAAGTTATAAAAAGTACATGCAAGGAAGCTGAAGTAACATCTCAGACATCAAAAGGAACATCCCGAAAGAGCTCACAAATTATCAGCAAGTTATAAAACTACATGCAACAGGCTGAAACTACACGATGGACTTCAGATACTACATTCCGTAATACTTTCAAAATTAACAAGTTATGCAATTGACAAGCTGAAACTACGTCTTAGAATCCAGAAAATTCATCCCGAAAATTGTTCAGAAAGTAACAGCATGTTATATAAATTACATGCACTTAACAAACTAACTACAACCAGAATTCAAAAAAATACATCGCAAAGTTTTAGGAACTACTAGACAGCTATTCGGTGCACCAATCCAATTAGAAGTGCCATTTTGTGTTGTCACAAAACGCCAACCACATCAAGGTTTAAAGCAGAATTTGGTGAGCAATAAGAACAGGCGTTGTTGCATACCGAGCTTGTGATTTTCTCGATAGGAATCGAAGGTCACAATCTGAAGCGACATCCGACATGGCATATTGCAGCACTAAGTACATGTACTGGAAGAAGGAAAAAAGCAAATAATCCAGGTCAACTACCATCTCTACTTCATTGCCCGGCTTTCCCCGTCACCAGCGGCGGCAACGGGGCTCCCGGGCCAGCGGCTTCAAGTTGTTGCTCACGGCTAGCTCCGGCGATCCAGCCCGACCTGCGAGAGCTAGGCTTCTTCTTCGGGTGGCGTCGGCTTGTGTCCATAATGGAAACAGAGGCACCGACCGGCTTCCTCTTCTACCTCACAGCGCTGAACTCGTCGCCGACTCCCGGCGAGGAGATCCACATCGACCCCCAGCGTCTAGGAGCTCGTCCCTGACCGCAGCGTGCGGCCCAAGCTCGTCTCCGACCTCCGCGTCCAGGCGACGGGGTGAGCCTCGTATAGGGTCGATGTAAGGCGGGGACCGGTGCCGAGCTCGATGCGTGGCGGTGGGAGCCTGGCGGCCGTCGGGATCATGATCTGGTCGTGGCTTCCGAGGAGATGAAGATCCCGCTGGGGAAGGAGGTCGGGTGCTGAATTGCTGATGCGGTGGAGCCACCGGGTAGGGAGCGAGGGTGAGACGGCGGCGGAGGAGGATTGATGGTGACTGGTGAGGACTGACGAGTGGATAAGGAATGGCCTGAACTACTAGGCCGTCTGGGCGGCATGAGGCGTTGGATTAAATCGGACGGAGAAGCAACGTGAGCACTCTGTAAAGACACGCGAGTGCTCGCGCACGAAATAGATTTTGCGTATATGCAAAGGTTTGTGGACAGTGGACACGCTCGTAGGTTTAGATGCGTTCGCTATGAAAAATAATGTAAAAAGGTATTCAAATAAAAGTTTCACGTGTTATTTCAAACATTTTATGTTGGCACATAAAGTTTCAAAAAAAAGACGTTTTTATGTACTGTCTGAAAAAGATTAATGAAATGTCTCGTGAAAAATCATTTTAGAAACTCGGAATTTTTCCCTTTTATACAGGCCACAAAAATTATCACTTTTCATGAAACTTTGTATGCGAATATAGAATGTCCATATATACATCCAAATTTTGTGTTCAATTTTTTTTTAACTTTTAAAATGTTTTTTTGGTTACCGGGTGCATCACACCTGTTAGCCAAAATCCCAAAACATTTTTCCCAATGTTTCTCTCTTTCCAACGGAAATTTTTATTGGCACCTAGGCACTAGTGATCCTATTTTTCTAATAGAAAATCACAGTTTTGTGTTACAAAAAATTCTAGCAAAATGTATACGGATACATATACATATTATCTACTGACACACTAAATTTTATTTAAAATACTTTGTATTTTAGCCTACATAAAAAGTCAAATTTTGGGACAAAATAAGGGATTTTTACTATACTTCATACAGCCGCCAATTTGTAATTCTTTTGTAGCTCGAATTAAAAGTATTTTCAATCTAATCTTTGCACAAATATATATACCATGTATGTATTCACGTTCAAAAAATTGAAATTTTGGGAAATCAAAAGTACCATTTTGATATTTTTTTTTAAACCGGGATTCTGGTGCGCAGGTGCATCAACTATGCGGTCTCTTTCCAAGCTTACTACAAAGACTCCTGAATCTACTGCGGGTTCTCAAAAAGAAAAAAAAACTGAGGGATTTTTTTTTTTTTGCGGGCAAGAAAACTGAGGGCTTGACATTGTTCTGTCAAATTTCTTCCCTTAAACCAGTTTGTGAAATTCGATGATAGCTTTGGCTCGCATAACTATATTTTGCATAGGGCCTGCAAGACTCATCTCGTTTTCTTCTGGCCCGGCCCAACCGAACACGAAAACGACAACTGGCAGCCGGAGAACTAAGGATGCACAAACGGGACCCGTTTGTCCCACATTTTGTGCATTTTGTGCATAACTAGTACAAAATTTTGGGATCAAAATTTTGTACTAGTTATGCACAAAAAATTGAACAAATGGGTCCTGTTTTCGTATCCCTACGGAGAACGTTTGACCCGCAGTCGGCGGGGATCGAAAGCTCCCATCCGCCGGCTAGACGGCAACCAACCATACCTCGCAGCGGTTCGCTGAAGCGCACAGAAGCCGGGCACCGGGATCGCACAGCGTCGATGAACGGATTGCTCACCTGCCCCCTGGCGGTCGCGCAGTTGCCCTCAAGTACATCATAACTTAAAATTTATTCTCGCACTTTGTTTTATTTCTTTCTCAGAAACGTTTTGTAGCGTCTATGGACTTTTGAGTTCGTAATATGAAGTGATCTGATGTTCCGTTTTGGGGGAATTTAGGCTTGCGTACAGAATGTTTGACTGGAGTTTGAAAATTGAATTAGACGATATAACGTTGTTCGTACACAACATAAAGTTCAGATACTTCCTGTCCAAAAAAACAAGGTTCAGATACTTCCACAAGTTAGATATCACTGTGTTTGAAAATATACTATAATTACTTAATGTAATTTGGATATAAACCCTTGCACACAAACTGTCTGCACTCTATTTGAGCTGAATTCTTTGGAGTTGAATGTACAATTAGGAGAAGTTGGAGGCTTGGAGCTACAAATATTACATGAATATCGGGTTGTACATGAAACTAATCAGTATTCGTAACATAGTGAGTGAAGTGGATAACAGCAAACTGTTAACATTCTTGAAGATAATCTAAATTAAAGCAAGCACGAGCTTGACGAAAACATCCAATCTTGATATATGTAGATATATCTGTATTATTCTTTTGCTTGAGAGAAAGGTGCAGCTGCTGAAAATTTTGGCCGTGATGATAAATCAATTTGTCTTCAGATGGAGGAGCGCTAGAATGCCTGCATTATATAGCACTAAAGTAAACTAGATAATATGCTTTCATAAGACTCCAGTTTAAAAGGACGAGAAAGTGGGCATACATTTTCAAATAAGGTCATGTGAATTTCATGTAGAATCAAGACTCATATAGATGTTTGATGACTAGAATAGCTGTTTTATTTTAGGGTTGAGTCGTGTAGAGTTATATTTCGTATGTAGTCTATTTTTTTACCCTAGCCAAATAAAATATGTTTCCTTTCAGTTTTCTTATTTGTGAAACTTACATCAGAGATCATCTTTTTCTATCATGCCAGTATTGCCGAAGCAGGAAGAAAAGCCACACAAATCCAAGAGCCACCAACGAATTTCTCATAATGAAGAATCCATCTGAAATACACAAAATTTCAGTTTAGAGCAGATGAACATTCTCTTTCTTTCCAAATTTTGAGGAAAATCATTTGAATATACAGTCGACAAATCACATATGGTTCAAAGAAAGCACGATCATACCAGTGATATATTTGTGTTGCCAAATTTATATGGTTCCATGGTAAGCTATATAGTAAAATGCTACAATTCAGTGCTCTAAAACCAGGTCATGACTTGATAATCAACTAATCTGATAAGTAAGAGAGTAACATGTAAAATAGCAATGCTTGACAAAGGCTGAACACATAACTGTTTAATTTAACTTTTCTTGTCGGCTGTGTTTAATGGTTTCACCTTGATATGTAACAGCTATATTACCACAGTAATCATTTGTAAAGAGTGAAGTCAAATCCATCTACATAAAGCGCGTTCAGAAACTTAATCTAAAGAAAGCAGATTGACCACGTACATCTGTTGGCCTTTTAATTTTTTGTTAGCATGCAGATAGCAACAACCAAATATGGATTTTGGGCTTGACTTGAAAAGCTTTGGACAGAACACAGAAGGTGTGATGTGTAATAATTTGGACTGCAGCCTAGTCTGCACTAATCACTCATTCCATGACATTCATAGAGATGGAGAGGGCCAGGGGGCAATTACTCTGAGTAGTGTGCATATTTGATGGAAGTAAGGAATTACCAGGTGTGTGTATAGGAAGGTTAGTTCCACACTGATTTACTGATCCAAACAAAAAAAGATAGAGAAGTTCACAGTTCATTTCTATTTGTATAAGATATTAGCTTAGGAGTTCATACGACTAAATCAGCTAACGAGGAGTTCGTCCTGAACGAGACTCCCGGGTGCATATGCACCCTTTATTTAAAATGCATTATAAATTAATTTCGAGATGTCAAAAATTTGCAAACAAATATCCACACATTGATCTTAACATTCTATATGTTCACAAAGTCGTTTCACGAAAAAGGATATTTTTTTGTCTTTTTACGCAGCCCACAAAAAATGTCGTTTTTCCGCGAAACGATTTGTAAACATATAAATATGAAGATGTATCCGTGAAATTTTATTTTGAAATTTTTCGAAATTTCTAAATGTGTTTTTTAAATAACGGGTGCATATAATGTGGATTTCACGCCCAAATACCCACACATTGGAAATACCAGTCTGTATTCTTTTCTTTTGGTTTTATGTAATTCTAAAGTAAACTATTGCTCAGCAGGAGCTTTCTTGTCCTGGAGTTTATTTTTAGTGCTTCCGTCTTCTAAATTCTGCTGAACATCATGAAGCTTTCTCACTGGTAAAAGAGCACCTAGATATTATTATTTTTGAGCAAACAGCGTGGTAACTAGCACATGCCACAGCACACTACTATGTTTATTTTTGGAAATTCGAACATGATTCCCTTGCATTGCATTCTAGTGGTTATAAATATAATCAACTGACAGGTTGCACATAATTATACTTCTAAATGCATGTTTTTGGAAAAACATTGTGAATGCAGGCTTGCTATTTCTCATGTGAGAAATATTATTTGTTCACCGAGTTTCACATGATGAAGCTTGACGTTGCGAAAATGTCGTGTGCAATTTCATGCTTCCGAATGTGCAACTCCAAACCTAAAGTTTCACATAATTTCTACCGTTTGATCAAGATCGGCTCACATGATAGCTTACATATATATCTGATCTACTGTCCAACGAAAACTTTTTTTTTTGAGTTTTAAAGCAGTCGATCCTGCCGTCTGGTTAGATAGAAGAGAATGTTAATTACAGAATTGTTTTAAGTAACGGGATAAGAAAGGGACACAAATGTCCCAATCCCATCCAAGAACAACAAAAAGCTAGCCTCCCGGGTCTTGCGAATGGGCGAAAGCCCTTTGCTGGATCTCCTCCCACACAAGGTGTGCCACCAAATCCGGTTGAAGCGCGGAGTTGCGGAAGGTCCGCCTATTCCTCTCCTTCCAAACCCCCCACATGTTGTAGATGAAAGCGCCGCAGCTAGCCTTTGCTCCTTTTGAAGGCCCGCGAGCATGCCATCCCACCAACTGTCGATGTTGTGACCAAGAGGGGGCGGTGCGATGCCAATGGTACCTATCCAGCCAAAGATCTTGTCCCTCACCTCCGTGGCGAAGCTGCACTCAAGAAGAAGATGTTGCACCGTCTCCGGGTGTATGTGACATAACTTACACACAGGATCATGCGGCCACCCACGAATCGCCAAGTTGTCCGCCGTCAAAATTTTACCGTGATTAGCCACCCAAGCAAAGTGGCGGCACTTTTGCTCCGCGTGTGCTCGCCAAATCTTCGCCGCCCGGAATGGCGCAACAGTCCCCGCAAATTGGCAGCGGTAAGCGGACGCCGCCGAGTAGCATCCGGAAGCAGTCCACCTCCAGGTGATGGCGTCAGGGCGCGGCTGCAGCACAACAAGCTGCAAGATTGCCCAAAGCTGAGTGTACAAGAATAACTTGAGAAGCATGAATTCCCCAAAAAGGACCGGAAAGGAAATAGATTGCAGAGATTGCCCAAAGCACAACGAAAACTTTGAGACTGATAATAACTTGAGAAGCATGAATTCTCCAAAAAGGACCGGAAAGGAAATAGACTCACCTTTGGAGCCATCGTGCCGGAGGACAAGAAAGTCTGTAGTGTCGAGGTAAATGATCGCAGAGTTTGAGAGAGCAGTTGCCATTGGAGAACTCAACACCCTTCTGGTAAGGACACGCTGTCTGTGCCAGGAGGAGCGCCGGATGCTGCATACTGGTTGGTGAACGGTGTGACTGCACACTGCAGTGAGCGAGTGGGGAAACTCGTACAAGAAGGGAAGCATGTGGACTGTGGAGAGGAGGACGGCACCATCAGAGGCAGCGTGGACGACGACTTGCAGTCTTTGACTCCACATCGGGTCGCTTTTGGCGGCCTGGGAACAGTCGTCGTATCGATTTCAAGATTGGGAGATAAGAGCATCTTCAAGCGGAGCCCCCAAATCCACCCCAAACGTCCGGGCGGACAGCCCGGACGGGGTTTGGCCCAAAAACCGCAACCCAACGACGGCCCCTATAGCGGCCCCAAACGACCGGACGGTCCGGCACACCCCAAACCCAGCACAAAACTGGGGCGGGTTTGGGGGCGCCCGGACGCGCCCGGACGCGTCCGCCACGTCGGATCTGGCAAGGCGGGCCTACCCCAAATTTCCATCTAAAACTCCGGCGCGCCGGCCACTTCCACTTTCCCCTTCTCCGCCTCCATTTCCCGCCGGCCAATTTCATTCCTCCCGCCCCATCCACCTGCAAATCCGATGGAGGCGACGGAAGGAATCGATTTGACCGAGAACGGCGCCTCCTCCCAGTCCGTCGAGCAAGCGGGGGCCTCGGCGCTGAAGCCGGAGACCATCGCGCGGCGGACGCGGCGCCGCAGGCAGCGCCTCCGCGAGCTCGCGGCGGAGAAAGCGGCGCTGGAGGCTATGTCGGAGACGGAGGCGGAACGGATAGCGAACGCGGAAACGCAGGGCGACGAGCCGGAGTTGTCCACGCCCGTGCCCGTCGTCCGGCGTCCTACGCAGGTTCCGCATTTCCCCGCGCCGGCAAGGAGGTCGACATCCTCCACGACGAACCCGGCGGAGGATGCGGGCAACATCTTCCACCCGGATGAGTACCCGTCGCAGGTTCCGCCGACGCAGGAGAACGAGATGATGGGCGAGTCTCCGCCGCTCCAGCGGACGCGGGATGCTTCCGGCGTCACCGCTACCGACGTCGCCCACAACCTGTTCAACGAAAGTCAAATCGACTATACGGTATGCATCTCTACCCAAACTTCATAGTTCCGACTCAATCTAGGCCTTTAGTGTAATACTTAGCATGTTTAGGATGATAAGAATGATTATATGCTGGAATTGATCCGGGATGGGGAGGATCCGGCATCACAGGGTCCGTCGGCGGTGGTGGGCGAGTCCGAACCGGTGGGAAATGCGGACAAGCCGAAGGCCCGGAAGGCATACACGCCAAGAGGCTCGTCCTACTCCACTTTTGAAGATGTTTTGCTTTGCCGGGCTTGGTTAGCCACAAGCATGGATCCTATATGTGGAACCGAGCAAAAGGGCACAAGGTTGTGGGAGAAGATACATGCCCATTTCCATCACCAAAAGGAATACATGACACCCCACCCCATTGTGTCCGATCGCAATGCCGGCTCTCTTCAACATAGGTGGGCGGCAATTCAAGAAAGCGTCAACAAGTATTGCGGTTTCCACGCACAAGTGGTGAACCGGAATTCTAGTGGCGTCAACGTGACTTCCTATGTAAGCTATTCCTTATGATTTGTTCATTTGCATCTCTTCATTTTGCATCAAACTTCATGGGTGGTCATTAAAATTGTTGGCTACTTTTGTGTTTGATAGACAAGTTTGGCCGCCACTTTGTACCATCAAGTGGAGAAGAAACACTTCACCCTCTCACATTGTTGGCTAGAGTTGAATGGAAAGCCCAAGTGGATGCTCCAATATGATGATCACAAGAATCCGGCCAAGAAATGGAAGACCAACGATGGATCAACCTCTTCCATCCCAATTGGAGTTGATGAGGAAGATGGGCCATCCGAAGGTGGAGGTGGCCGGAAGAGGATGATGATGGGGAAGAAGTGGGAGAAGGACCGGGTGGCACGAGACGGCGCCGCCGCGAAGATGTCCACCACATGGAAGGACATATTCGAGAAGAAAGATGATGCCATGCAAAAGTTGGAGAAAGAAAGGGAGGACAAGAAGGCCGAGAGGTATGACGCCTTCTTGGCTTTGCAAAAGGAGAGAATGGAGTTTGACCGCATCCGGCTCAAGGAGAGGTTGGACATTGAGAGGGAGAAGTTGACCGTGGCGAAGGAGGAGGCTTGGT
Source organism: Poa pratensis (assembly GCA_947311845.1). Classification (NCBI taxonomy): domain Eukaryota; kingdom Viridiplantae; phylum Streptophyta; class Magnoliopsida; order Poales; family Poaceae; genus Poa; species Poa pratensis. Next base: position 111,277,658 of record CAMZMU010000107.1, on the reverse strand, counting down.
TGAAGCTCCAATTGGAGCAAAAGAAGATAGCCAATGCCTATGAGATGGAGCAAAAGAGGATGGCGGATGCCTATGCCATGGAGCATGAGAAGAACATGATCGCAAGAAGTATGGAGGAACAAAAAATCATGTTCCAAGACGTTTCACTCTTGGATGAGGCAAACGCCAAGTGGATCCTCATGATGAAGAAGAAGATCTCCGACCGTGACATCGGCGTTGATGGCTCCGGTGGATCCGCCCCTTCATCCGCCCCTTGATCCGCCCAATAATCCGACTTTTGTATCGGACAACTTGTTAAACTTTCATTCAAATTTGAACTCTATGTCTTGTAATATGATCCGGTATGTATTGGATCGGATCGACGTTGCATGGCTTGCATGGATTTGGGTGTCAATTTTTGTGCATTGTGGTTGTAGGAGCCCAACTATGGGGGTCGTCCGGTCGGTGTCCGCGGACGCGTCCGGGCGCAGTTTGGGGGACGGATTTGGGGGCTCCGCTTGGAGATGCTCTAACAGATGGATGAAGACGGGGAAGGAACAGAGAAAACGATACAGCTAGGTCTACATTAACAGATCCATTATTGCCGGCAGTGTTGCCTTGTAAACTGGTCCGAAGCCGCCTTTTCCGAGCCTGTTGTCTTCGGAGAAGTTGCCCGTGGCAACAGCCAGTTCCGGGAAATCGAACAACGTGAACTCTGAGCTGCTCTCTTCGATCTTCCAGAGCTTCAGGGCCTCCTCTGTTTTCGAGCTGCTCCTGGAATGTGCCTGCTCTAGTCTCGTCTTTCCTGAATTGGAGATTTGCAGGTAATTAGACTTCTTCTAAAGATTCAAGGGTGTCGACAAAAAACACATCAGAATTTTCTTGCAGTCTGTTGGCGTCGTCTTACCAGTTCCTTTTTTCAGTCGTCTGATCAGTAGGAGGCAGCCTACCAGCATTGAACAGAACACCGCAATTGACACGCATAGGACGATTATTAAGGTCTTCCTATGCTTGTTTCCTGCACGATTACAGAATAAAATGCAGCAGTATTACTAACACACCTGAAATAGTTCAACAGATTAAGGTCTCTTAATTACCATTGCTTCCTGTTGCTGAAGATGAGCCACCGAAGCCGATCCTGACGTCTGTCATGCCGTCATAGAACTGGTAGCCCTCGTACCGGATGTTGCACCGGACGCCGAGGATGCGTCCGCCCTCGCGGCCGTCGTACCACTGGCGGGTCAGCTCCTGGAGGCCCTGGAAGCAGTGCCAGCACTGGCCCGGGGAGAGGTCCGGCGTGCACTGCGCCAGCCCGTACACCGTCGGCAGCTGCGCGTTGATGTACATGGCGGCGCTGGCGAACCGTCGCTCCGTGGAGTTGTACGCCCCGTACATGGCCATCTCGCCGAACAGGGTGCCCACCAGCGACAGGAAGAAGCTTCAGGAATTCGTCGCCGGAGTAGCGGACGGTGCAGAGGTCGTGGTAGAACGTGGCGTCCCTGTCACCGGCGCAGAGCGCACGGAGCTGCCGGAACGCGTCGCTGAGGCAGCCCGAGCACGTCCCGGCCTCCGTCATGTCGCCGCGGCAGAGCGCGAGGCCGAAGACCCTGTCCGGGGCGGCACCGATGGCCGCCGAGGCGTAGAGCGACGGGGAGGTAGAGGCGTCGACAGGCAGCGCCGCGGTGAGGCTGGCCAGGTTGGCTCCGAAGGCGTCGCTCGCCGTGTATTTTCCCATGGTGCCATTGCACGAGTACTCCGAGTAGGCGGCGGTGCTGGTGAGCGGCCGGGTTAGGAACAGGAGGAGGAGCAGGCACGGCAGAACGACAACCATGCCCTTCTTTAGTCTTTCAGTGTGAAATAAGACAAGAGAAGATTGGCACTTCTACTACATTGTTGTTGTTCTAGTTCTGAAATGTAAAAAAGGTTAGCAAAGTCAAAGGCTACAAAATGGTGGTTGGTTGCTGTCATTTTTTTCTCTCTCACATTTCAAGCAAGGGAAACTTCTCTTCGTTAGTGCGCCAACAAAAGCAATATTGGTCAAGAAGCTATAATTTGTGTTAAATATCTTGTACGTATAATACTTGGTATGGTGTAGTACACCACCCAAGTTTATACCCTATGTACGTGCCACGGTAGGGGCTCTTCCTACCCTATTTAACATGCACCGATCACATCCAACGAGGTAAGATCGTTCTACCCTAAAAACCCTAAAACATTTATATGGTATCAGAGCTTCTCTCTTCCGAGACCTAGCTGCGGCCGCCGCCGCCACTGTCCCAGCCGCCGCCGCCGCCGCTCAAAAACCCCACAACCCTGCCGCCGCCGCTGCTATACCAGCCGCCGCCGCCACAACCCAAAAACACAACCCAAAACCTGCCACTGCCGTCGCTGCCTAACCACCGTAGTCGCCACAAAACCAAAACCAAAAACCCTACAAGAAAACCACACAAATCGCCGCCGCCGCCGCTGATCCAGCCGCCGCCGCCGCTCAAGATCCAAAACCGCCATCGCCATGAGCTCCTCGTCGTCCAGCTCGTCGTTGGCCTCCGCCCTGGGTACTCCTCCGACCCAACATCTGACCAGGGGGAATTTCCTCCATGGAAGGCTCTCATGATCCCTGCGTTCCGTGGTGCGAACGTGATGGGACTCCTCGATGGATCGGACCGTGCGCCGCAGAAACCGTTGAAGCTGAGGACGCCGACAAGAAGAAGATCGAAGTAGAGAACCCGGCCTATTGGCCTGGATTGCACGAGATCAACAGGTTCTACGTTTCCTGCTGAATTCTCTTTCACCTGATATCCTGTCTCATGTGCTTGGCATGGAGTCCACCGCTCAAGCTTGGGCCGCCATCAACTCCATGTTCTCGTCGGCTTCAAGATCCAAGGTGCAGCACATCCGGTCCCAGCTCAACGACACCAAGAAGGTTGGCCACACAGCCGATCAGTACTTCACCAAGATGAAAACGCTCGCCTCCGAGCTTGCTGCCATGGGCAAAACCCTTGAAGATGATGAGCTTATTGGATACCTCCTTCATGGCCTTGATGGATCCTACAACTCTCTTGTCACCACGATCAATGGAAACCCCGGTACCACACTTGATGATTTTTATGCTCAGTTATGTTCATATGATATGCGCAACAGTGTGCCAGATGATGCCGCCGAGGGATTTGTTTCCTCGGCCAATGCTGCCCAGCGTGGACGTGGTGGTCCGCCACGCACTGGTGATCGCGGTCGCTTCTTTGACCGTGGTGATCGCTATGACCGTGGTCCGCGTGGAGATTCACGTGGAGATCGCCGCCGTGATGGAGGTGGTCAGGATCGCCGTGATGGAGGCATTCGTCGCGACACTTGGCGTCGTCGTGATGATGACAAAGGTGGCCGCCGTGACATTGGTGGTCGCCGTGATGATGACAAGCGCCGCACTCGGCGTGATAGAGCTCCCACTCCTTATGTTGATATCACCTGTCAAATTTGCAAAATCCATGGACACCCTGCTGCTGATTGTTGGTGGCGCTACAACAATGATGGTTCTGACAGTGATGGAGACAACGATGACAAGGCTGCACACATGGCATCCTATGGAGTGGACACAAACTGGTACGGAGACACAGGAGCAACCGATCACATCACCAGGGAGCTGAGCAAACTCTCCACCCATGAGAAGTACAATGGGCGTGAACGCGTCCACACGGCCGATGGACAAGGTATGGTTATAAGGCATATTGGTCATTCTATGTTACGCACCCCACATACATCTTTACATCTCAATAACATTCTTCATGTTCCTAATGCATCAAAAAATCTGTTATCCATTCATAAACTTACTCTTGACAACAATGTTTTTCTTGAATTTCATCCTTTTTCTTTTTGATTAAGGATCAGGCCACAAGAAGAACGCTGTTTAAGGGTCCATGTCATGGTGGGCTCTATCCCTTAGTGTCCACCTCTACGGGGTCGTCGTCCAAGCATGCATTTGCTACAATAAAACCTTCATCCTCTACATGGCATCGTCGTTTAGGGCATCCTTCTTCCTTTGTGGTGCAACAAGTCATTAGGAAACATAAGTTATTTCATACTCCAGAATTAAATCCTTACATATGTGATTCTTGTCAATTAGCAAAAAGCCATCAATTGCCATATCCTACCTCTACCAGTGTTTCCACTGTTCCATTGGAACAAGTGTTTTCTGATGTATGGGGTCCCGCTCTGCTTCTGTTGGCAAGCACACTTATTATGTAAGCTTCATTGATGATTTTAGTAAATTTACATGGATTTATCTGTTGAAGAAACGTTCTGATGTTTATCAAGTTTTTCTCAATTTTCAACAACTTGTTGAGCATAAGTTTGAGAGGAAAATTGTTACCATGCAAACTGATTGGGGTGGTGAATATGAAAAACTCAATGGTTTCTTTCAAAAAATTGGCATTACCCACCATGTCTCATGTCCACATGCTCACCAACAAAATGGTTCCGCTGAACGCAAACACCGTCACATTGTTGAAGTGGGTCTTGCCCTGTTAGCCAATGCCTCCATGCCCCTTAAATTCTGGATGAAGCTTTTCTGACAGCCACCTTTCTTATAAACTTGCTTCCTAGCAAAGTTATAAACTCGGAAACTCCAGTTGAAAGACTCCTACACACGCCACCCAACTATGACTCTCTTCGTGTTTTTGGTTGTGCCTGTTGGCCCAATCTACGCCCCTACAACAAGCGCAAACTTGCTTTCCGGTCTAACGTTGTGTTTTTCTAGGGTATAGCCCTCGCCACAAGGGAGTCAAGTGTCTAGACATCTCCACGGGTCGTGTCTACATATCTCGAGATGTGGTGTTTGATGAAAACGTTTTTCCTTTTGCCTCTCTACACCCAAATGCCGGCAAACGCCTCCGTGAAGATATACTTCTTCTTCCTATATCATCTACTAGTGGGGCTGCTAACACTGATGACTATATGCCTTTGCCCTTTGTACCTATTACTAATGATGACCAGGAACACGACGAAGCTGCAGGAGAAAATCGCATTCAAATTGATGAAGAAACGGTGCAAAACAGAGAAGAAAATGAAGCTCCGGATGAAGACGAAACGAGCTCGGTATCCCACGCTGATACCGAATCTGCCTCGGATCGCGATGACGCAGATCCCGGCGATGATTCGCGCTCCAATCCCGGTGCGGATCGTCCGATTCTGCTGGTGACAGGACGGTGACGCGTCGCCTGCTCGTTCGCCACTCGCCACACCTGGGCCGCCTCGGTCCACGCCTCCGCATGTGGACAACGGCCGCTCCGGGGACAGCAACAGTGCACCGTGTCCCGCATGCACAAGACGACGACGAAGATCATGGCACCGCTGCAGAAGACGACGAAGCAGCGCATGCACAAGGTGACAACGGTGCTGGCGTGTCCATCTCTCATTCGCCGAGCGCGTCTGCTGGCCCAGTGGAGGGAGGATCCACTGCGGATGACCACGCTGTGGTTCAATCTGCAGTCCCACGCCGCACACGTCTACAACAAGGTATAAAACAGCCTAAAAAGTACAAGATGGTACATAACATATGGAAAACAAGCTCGTATTTACAAACAAGCAAATTCTATTAGATATGGTTTGCTAACATCCACAGGAGAACCATGTTCATTATCGGAGGCTTTAGATGATCCAAAGTGGAAAAGTGCAATGGAGGAAGAATATAAAGCACTGATTCAAAACAAGACTTGGCATCTTGTTCCACCAAGTAAGAATAAAAATCTGATTGATTGCAAATGGGTTTATCGTATCAAGAAAAATGCAGATGGTACAATTGACAGATATAAAGCACGTCTAGTAGCAAAAGGTTTTAAACAGAGATATGGAATAGATTATGAGGATACTTTTAGTCCTGTTGTTAAGGCTGCAACAATTAGAGTTGTTCTAGCAATTTCAGTTTCTCGAGGATGGAGTTTACGGCAGCTAGATGTCAAGAACGCGTTTTTACATGGTGTTCTGGAAGAGGAGGTTTATATGAGACAACCCCCAGGTTTTGAAGATTAAATGTTCCTCATTATATTTGCAAACTTGACAAAGCTTTTATGGTCTCAAACAGGCTCCAAGGGCGTGGTACTCTCGGCTTAGCTCCAAATTGCATGATCTTGGTTTCACTCCCTCAAAGGCTGACACATCTCTGTTTTTGTACCAAAAGTCAGGTATCACAATGTTTGTCTTGATTTATGTTGATGACATTATAGTAGCAAGCTCCTCAAATGATGCCACGTCTATTCTCCTTCAAGAACTGAATAAATATTTTGCCATCAAAGATCTTGGAGACTTACATTTCTTCTTGGGTATTGAAGTAAAGAAAAGCCGAGATGGATTGATATTAACACAGGAAAAATATGCTATGGATCTCTTAGAAAGAGTTGGAATGAAAAACTGCAAACCAGCTCCTACACCATTGTCTCCCACTGAGCCATTGTCTCTTCATGAAGGGACGCCGCTTGGTCCTTTAGACAGCACACAATACAGGAGCATTGTTGGTGCTCTCCAATATCTTACTCTCACAAGACCAGATTTGTCCTTCTCAGTTAATAAAGTTTGTCAGTATCTTCATGCACCAACAACAGCACATTGGACAGCAGCAAAAAGAATACTTCGTTATGTTCAGAGTACCTTGCAACTTGGTCTTACATTTACACGCTCCTCTCATACACTTCTGAGTGCCTTTTCAGAAGCAGATTGGGCTGGATGCCCTGATGATAGACGATCCACTGGAGGTTTTGCTATCTTTCTTGGACCAACTTAGTGTCATGGAGTTCCAGAAAACAAGTCACAGTTTCTCGTTCAAGCACAGAAGCTGAGTACAAAGCTGTTGCTAATGCCACGGCTGAAGTCATATGGGTTGAGGCACTACTTAAGGAACTTGGTATTCAGCTAAGGGAAAAACCATGCCTATGGTGTGACAACTTAGGTGCTACATATTTATCTGCAAATCCTGTGTTCCATGCAAGAACAAAACATATAGAGATTGATTTTCATTTTGTTCGAGAAAGAGTAGCAAGCAAAAATTTAGAGATCAAATTTATCTCTAGCAAGGATCAAGTTGCTGATGGTTTTACTAAAGCTCTTCCTGTTAGACAGTTAGATGAGTTTAAGAGTAATCTAAACCTTTGTAAGAGTTTAGATTAAGGGAGGGTGTTAAATATCTTGTACGTATAATACTTGGTATGGTGTAGTACACCACCCAAGTTTATACCCTATGTACGTGCCACGGTAGGGGCTCTTCCTACCCTATTTAACATGCACCGATCACCTCCAACGAGGTAAGATCGTTCTACCCTAAAAACCCTAAAACATTTATAATTTGATCTCGCGGAAGATTACAAAAGCAGAGTAGACTTAGAGCTGTGAGCTGATATGGATTTCCGACCAGACTTACAATCACGACGAGAAGTCGATCATTTTAACCATGCACGTGTGAATACCAGAAACGACCACATCGACCATGCTGAACTGAAAGCCAAATCTTCCTCTCCCCCGGTCTCCTTCTCAGCGTCAATCATTCCTGATGCTGGCTGATGTTCGCAAAATACAGTCGAACTGTTCCTGTCCAAACATGGCTTGGATGGATCCATCACAATAATTATATCTAGCTTTTCACATATGACTTTGAGGCTATTACTGCTGGCCGGCCCGCTGTTTCCAAAACGTACTTGCTTATTTCTACCTGTTTGGAGAAAATCAGTTAACTCCACCGAAAACAGATAAGCCGGTGTCTGCCACTCTTGGCATGTCGTTCCGGTGGGAACCAGGGTTACCACGCGCTCGCCGCACTCGGGCCACCTCCCCCATCCTCCCGAGCAGGGTGGAGTCCAGAAGAAATCCACCATGCATCTTCTGGCTCCGAGGTGGTATGCAGATCTTTATCAAGACTCAAAACCTGGTTCGGCTGCCCACCGGAGCTCATCGGGAGACACGTCCGACCCTTTCCGGGTGGGTCTAGAGCTTATCCTGTTATGGGCACGCTACGTCATCCACAACACGCATTGCTATTTCCAAGGGCCGCGTGAGAAGGTCACGCGTAGTCCCAAGGAGACCGCTGTGTCCCGAGGCCGGTCCGTCGCATCAGGCATGACTCGTGCCTAGAAGACCTAGTGGGCTCCGACCCCTAATCCCCGAACGGCGCAACCGTGACGTGACCTTACGGGGAAGACCTTGTTGGGGGAGAAATCCCCATTTTATAAAAAATCTCCCGGAATAGAGCGGGACCCGGTCTGTGTGGTTGGCAAGCCCAAACCCACGTTCGTACCTAAACAACCATGGTACCGGCCCATGGATGGATTGAACTCTGCGTAGCGACCCGGCTAACGAGCTGCATGCGGGGCAGGCTCAGCCCCCTAAGGGGGTAGAGCCTGCCCGGACCTACTTTATAAGCGCCACCCAACGGGCTACCCCGTGAAGCAGACTGCTCTCGGTTCCGACCCAAGATACAGATTTAGAGCACCGCCTACGGGAAGAAGACTCCGCAGACGGATTGCCCGCGACATGTCCGTGAACAAACAAGCGCCCAAAATGAATATATGACTGAAGATGCTCTCGGTTCCTAAGGTTCATGACGCCAATGCGGGACCAAGACGAGACCCAAGACCAGGCACCTATGCACGCATGTCGGCAAGACAGGAGTAGAATAGATGTTGCGATGTCTTGAGAGTGTTATCGCAGAAAGCACTCTACCTGCAGAAGGTTGGGACGCTTTTAGTCCGAATGCTTCTTGTGGTTACAACGTTATAGTTTGTTCAAAAAGATTTCAGACCAACATGCATGGCTTATCTCGGTAATAGCTCTGTGAGTGACACATCGTTTGGTGAAACCACCGCCGGCCTGCTACCTCCATGTGAGGCTACTTGACGTGGTTCCGGGTAGGTGTTACCTGCCCGAAAACAGAAAGCCGGCTTGGACGGAGCTTGAAGCGAGGCGGCATCCCGGTTAAGGATCGCATTCACGGCTGACATTGCAGGCCTATCTGCAGGGCTCTCCTGAATGCACAGTAGCCCGATGTGAACGTACGTCCGTATTTTATCTTCAGGAACGCTGTTTGCAAGCGACGGGTCAGCGATCTCGAGGATCGTTCCCTTGGTCCAATGCTCCCATATCTGCAATACATGGGTGATTAGAGTGTTATTGCTGCAATGGATTTGAACTAGTATTTCAGTAGGGTTTGTTACTTACAAGATCAGTCAAGAGATCAACAGACTGCTCAGAGTTGTAGGAGGCGCAGTTTTTTCTTCCTGTTATGATCTCTAAAACCAGAATTCCGAAGCTAAACACGTCGGACTTGGTCGAATAATGCCCGCGAACAACATATTCTGGTGGCATGTATCCACTGCAACAAAAAGATATGATTTGTTAGTGAACTAAAAATTGATAATGGCCTTACTTATTATGTGGTCCTGCAGTCCATTGGATTTTCTATATCCCGACGACTCTGTTTGACTTCACTTACAATGTCCCGACGACTCTGTTTGTCACATCCTTTGATTGATCACCTTCAAACAGTCTTGCCAAGCCAAAGTCTGAAATCTTCGGATTCATATTGGAGTCTAACAGAACATTGCTTGCTTTAAGGTCTCTGTGGATTATTTTGAGCTGAGAATCTTCATGGACGTATTGCAAGCCTCTGGCGATTCCATTTATTATCTTGGACCTCTTCTCCCAGTCAAGATCCTTGCTCTTTTCCGGATCTATAAAAGACACAAGAAACATTGGTGAGGTTAATTTAGTACAATTACTATAGCTCATATATTAATATAGTGGTGCAGTATTCTGAGTATTTACCAAATAGAATCGTGTCAAGGCTTCGGTTGGGCATGAATTCATAGATAACAAGTTTCTCATTTTCTTCCAAACAAACGCCAACAAGCCTTACAAGATTTTTGTGCTGAAGCTTAGCAACCAAAACGAGCTCGGCTTTCAGCTCTTGCATTCCTTGTGCTGAACCTGGTGAAAGTCTCTTCACCGCTATCTCTTGTCCATCTGGAAGGGCTCCCTATGCAACATCCAAAAACATACGAAATTAATTCACAAGAAGTCTAAAACAGTAAACACAACAATTTCACGATTGGTACCTTATAAACGGCACCAAACCCTCCTTCCCCAAGTTTATTTCCTTCTGCAAAGTTCCCCGTCGCAGATTCCACCGTTGACAGATTAAGCATGGATAAATTGATGTTTGAAGCACTCTCCAAATACTCGGAATCTGTCCAAATACAACAAGTATGCAGACGAACTCCGTGAACTGGAAAATTCGATCAATGTTCGGAATGCAGAATTGTTTGCCTATTTTTGGATAATTGATAGTCTGACCCTCGAAATGCCTACTGCCGTTTCTAGCCTTTTTTCTAATAAACTTTCGAAGGTTTTTGTTATTGCAAGAGCAAGATCTTCCTATTCTCTTTCATTTAATGGTCTGCCATCTAGATTACTTACATGGTAGTATGGGCAATCTTTGTTTTCTTCTCCTGCTGAAGATGTAAAAGCAAACTAATGTGAATGTCAAGGCTGCACAAACAACAGCTAGTGCAACCGCTAGGATCAGTACGATGGTACTGTACTTGGTTTGCTTCTTCTTCCTCCTGTAAAATGACACTAGAGTCAAGGCACTTGACTAGATGGAATGTGGATATTAGTATTCAGTTATTTCTGTATATGTTTCGGAATTGGAACATGTACTCTTGAAAATATTCACATAAAACTTAGAAAACAGTGTATAAAAATGGGCTCGTTTCCACCAAGAAGGTGTAGGGAAACTTGGGATGATCTTAAGACATCCCTTGATTACTCAGTGCTAAAAAAAAGATATCCAAGGGCATAGCTCGTAATTTAAGGAAATATCAAACAGTTGAGCGCTTGATGGACCCCTACTAAAATCTTCCAAGATATCAACTTAAAAATCACCCATGCATGTTATTCCTTAATCTGTGCAAAACTGTTCAGTTAAGCCTCTTTGTATCACAAGTCACATGAATGGAAGGGCATGGATTGGAAATCACATGGAAAGATGACAGGAAGTGCAGGGATTAGAAATCACACGAATGGAATACTTAAGGAAGAACGTCAGCTTACGTGACGACGACGACGTCAGCTTACGTGAATGCACATGTTTGTTGCGGATTGGCCCTCCACACCATAGGCGTTATTACAATTTCTCATTATGATATGTATTTCGCCTTTTATGTTTCGAACTACAGACTTGTTTCGGCTGTGTGCATCTTGGTTATGTAGAGGCTAGGTGTAATACTTAAACCTTTTAAGTAATAAAGCTCCCTTTATCTAAAATGCACATGTTTGTTAAGATACTTCCCATGGATGTAGAATTTCCAAAGAATTGTGGCATAGGGAAATCCGTACAGAAAACCATTTTAGAGAAATCCAATAGTGTCATTTCTTTCATCTTAAGCGAGATGGTTTCACTGCTAAGGGTTGCATATCCAGAGTTGGCCCATCTACAGGACATTTGTACGAAATAATATCGTAGCCAAAGAGGGCTGATACTTCTTTTTTCGAGATTATGCACAATTAAGGGCCTCTTTAATACACACGGTTTCCAATTTTATTTGATAAAACAAGAGTGTCATGCTTTTCACATGTCTTCTTCTTTTATACCAGACTATTAGTTGGTTGCAGAAATGGCTTAAATGGCCTAAAATGGAGTTTATGTCCCAGTTTAGACAACGGGTGTCAAATAGACGTACGATTGTATGTGGCCTATTTATCTTTATTTAAGTAGACTATAAAAAGTTATGCTCCCTCTGTTCTTGAAAGTAAGGCGTATACTTTTTTTTGTCAAAAGTCAAACAGTGTGAACTTTGACCAAGTTTTATGAAAATACCATTAACGTTCTTAATATCAAATTAATACCGCACATCATGAAATATATTTTCATATGATGTCCATATAGTATTGTAGTTGTTGGCCATTTTTTCTAAAAACTTGGTCAAGCTTTACATTGTTGGACATTTGAAAAAAAATACGCCTTACTTTCAGAAATGGAGTGAGTATTATATGTGGGAACATGTTGTTGTTGTTTGTTTTATGTTTGGCATGTTATACTATTTTATTAGGCTTTGTCATGATTGTTGGCTAGTAACAAATATTTGGCTATATGCATCTATCGATGTAGAGTAGAGGTAATGAAAACGTGCATTTTTCTATACATAAATAATTTTGTGAATTTTAGGAGTTTTTTCGTATGTCCTTTGACCTGTAGGATTGCAAACCATATGAATTTCCGTAGAAATATTTATATCCACTCGAGCCTCTATTAGTAAAAATCCTATGTGCACAATCAAACATCATTTCATGTAGTATTCAACATAATATTATACGAAAAACCTGATCACGTATTTCCTATTTCTATGCTTTGAGAATCCTTATCATGCATGTCAAGTATTTCAGCGAATATGCAGGTCCAACTCTAAACTCTCCATCATGTGTGCCCACTATACTAAGTAGGAAAATTGTACTATAGTTTTGTTGAAATCTGGAACTCACCTCCATCTCGGACTGTCGGTCCGTGCCCATTTCCGTCTGGTGAGGGTGCTGCGGCTGATGCCGGCGCTTGGAGGTGCAGAATGGGATTGCCGGAGAACGGATATAACTCAAACCGGTAGTTGCACCGTAACCCCAGGATCCGCCCTCCTTTCCGTCTGCTGAAAAGCTTTGGCATCACGCTTGTTATTTGCTCTAGGCAGCTCCGACACTCGGCAGGTGTAATGTCCGGCCTGCACTGCGCCATCCCGTAGATTTTCGGGGTGTCAACGTCGAAGTCTTTTACTCCGGTACCGAAACGCACGGACGAGTTCAGCACCGCGTAGTCAACGACAGCAGCGAGGAGGACACTCACGGCGGCGTCGAAAGTTGCCGCCGGAGACTTAACGTTCTCCCCGTTGGGCATCGTATGTTGTTTGTTGTTGTCATTGAAAGCCGGGAAGTTCATGTAGGAGAAGCGGAGGTAGCAGGATTCATAGTAGATTGTTACGTCCTTGCTGTACGGACACGCCTGCTGGGCGTCCCGGAAGGCGTTATCGACGCAGTCGGCACAAGCGGAGGCGTTGGTGGTGTCGCCACGGCAGAGCGTGAGCGCGTACACGGTGTTCGGGATGGAACCGAGAGCGCCGGTGGAGAAGAGGGTGGGAGACGACGAGGCGTTAACGGGGATGGTGGAGGAGAGCTGCCTTAGGTTTGATTGGAAGACACTGTTCTCGGTGTAGTTCTGGCTATAGTCGCATTGTTGCCACAAAACGTCGCCGGAGACGAGCTGCGCCAAGAAGGGCAGGATGAGGATGGAGACGTAGCACGAGAGTTTGTGAGAGACCATGGTTCATAGCCAGGTGGTGGTGAGGATTTGAGTCTTTGAGACAAGAAAATATATGCGGATGTAGAAGAGAAAAACGATCTGCTTCGGCTTTATAGGGTGGCTTACGAGTTCTAGCTAGTGACAGTTTGATTTGCACAAGGAAGATCTAGTTTACTTCGGGTCCCAAGGAAGAAGAAAAGTAATCATGACACAGGCGACAGCTTAATTAGAATAGTAGAGGAATAAAAAAATCAGAGATGAGTTGGCATCCATGGAAACTACCAATATAAACGAATAGTGGCTAAGCAGGAGTTGGATTCTTTGATCTTTTCTTCTGCGAGCATGTCATGCATAACTGATCGGTGTTAACTTATGTAAGGGTGTGTTGACTGTCGATGAATCAAATTGAATAAATCTTCGTTGCCACGACCATCTCTTCATAACTTCATTCTTCCAGGTTATTTCGAACTAAAGCGGTCGCTTTTAGAAATTAGAAAGGGCAACTTATTGAATTTCCCGTTGTAATCCTGGCACCCAACTACCGAGAGTACGTACATAAAAGCTGTTAGGAGATGAGTTGGGATCCATTGAAACTCCCAATTTGAACGAAAAATCGTACTCCCTCCGATCCGAAAAAAAGGTCGGAGGGTATACGTACTGGTTGTGCTGCGTATGCTGTTTCCTCCCGAACGTTTTTACGGACCGGAGGAAGTAGTTAAGAAGGCAGAAGAGTTGGATTTTTTTTTTTTTTGATGACAAGCCAGCCGAGCTGATTTTCATTATTAAGGGAGAAAGAGGAAAGCAGAGTTCAAACTAGCAATTCTAGTGTCGAATCCGAGCAACAGAAGGGGCAAGGTGTCCAGAGTAGTATCAGAAAGTTGCCACTAATCAGGTTCTCTAGTCAGGTGCTGTATGGTACGAATACCGGCAATGTTCCAGCAAATTGCTTCATCGACAATGCTAGAGAAGACCATGTCCAGGGAACTGACAGTGGCGGTGAATATTCTTAAGTTTCTCTCCTTCCTGATCATCAAAGAGACCAGGGCAGCCGCCGATTTCCAAGTCTTGCCATCTTCAAGCGAGAGACTATTGATCTTTTCTTCTGCGAGCATGTCATGCATAACTGAACAGTGTTAACTTATGGAGGGGTAGTGTTGACTTTTGATAAATCAAATTGAATAATTCGTCGTTGCCACGACCATCTCTTCATAACTTCATTCTTCCAGGTTATTTCGAATTAGAGCGATCGCTTTCAGAAATTAAAAAGGGCAACTTGTCGAATTTCCCGTTATAATCCTGGCACCGGCAACTATCGAGAGTACGTACATAAAAGCTGTTAGAGTCAGGCTTGATCGTACAGACAAGTACATTCTGTTGACTTGCCGATACGATCTGTCGAGATAATTCTCTGCAACAAATTAACTAGCAGGCACGTCATATGGGCTGATCGATTCTGGTACACGAAGCTGACTTAGTTTGCTTCTGGCGTGAACCTGGCTACATAGTTTCTTTAATTAGACCATCCATACCTTACTTGTTACTGATGATGGAATAATGATGTTTATTGCAAGGAGATCAATTTAGAATCAGTGTCGGCTATGATACTAAAATTTCTTTAATTTGATTGAAGTATATGTTTGAATTTGACTTGGCACAGGAGTCCGGCACGAGACATCTTTCAGCAAAGCAGCCATCAATCCATCATTACCCATTTGACATGCACATATACATTTGGTTTTAGTGCACAATTAGCAGAATTGATCTATATCACTCAGGCTTGTGACAAGACGTTTACAACATTATTTTATTATGAAGGTGGTAGCCCAACGTTGGAACCACCCGATTGTCTTGTTTACATATATCGCCTAGTCCTTCCCATCAGTTTGGACTTTTGAGATAGATGGCTAGTGCAACAATTTAATATGGTATCATGTTTCAAGTTCACGACCTGGGTAACGCGCTATTTAATATAAAAATAGTTGCGGCCTCCTATCGATCTCACATTTAAGGTCTTCCCGTTTGTCCAGCCTAAACGTGAGGGGGATATCGCCTAGCCCTTTCCATCAGTTCAGACTTTTGACATAGATGGCTAATGCATCAATTGAATATGTTTCATTCCGCGACATCGGGTAAAATCGAAATATTTGCTTATCCTTGCAGCATAACCTCACCCGTGTAACAAAAACATTATATACAACATCCCATCCTATAGTGGGTTAAAAACGTACAAAAATCATCACACAATTTGGAAAAACCAATGCTACGTGTGCAACTTATCAGGGAGATATATGCAACTTTCCGTGAAAAAATATTTACATCATTGGAGCGATATTTGCAGAAGACGCCCAGAATTGTTGCCACATCTTGCTCGTGTGTTCGCAGCAAAACATGTAAGAGTTTGCGGCATGTGAGAAATACCCTTGTATCATCGAAAATCTGCCCAAAAACTAAACTCGATTTGGACCACACCGACCTCACCGTCCCATGAGGCCCATTGGTGTTGGAGCTAGCGAGCTCGTACCCATTCCCGTAGCCACTGTTGTCCTTCGAGGAGCTCGTTGGCATGGAAGGTGAGCTCCACGCCAACATCCATGGCATGAGGTCTTCTTCAACATTGATGTGGAGGAAGAGCGGCTAGCTCGTTGAAAAAGAAGCGGGGATAGGGGAGTCAGAGAAGGGCGCAACAATGGAGCACTAGAGGCGTCGACCGGCTTGCCGGTTGCCGGCGAGCGTTCACGAGAAGCAAAACGGATAGAGAGGAGAACACGCTGCAGAAAGAAGAACTCTGGAGTTGCGCAAGGCGGACGGCATCATTCTCGTGATTAGTAGGCTTACGAAAAATAGATGCAACATGTTTGCATGGTATGGGGCTTGGCATGGGCGGAAGGCGAGAGCAACGTGGCAGTAGTTGTTCCGGTTCTTGGCACAGGCGTACGGCCATGACGCGCCGACTGCACGTGCCATGACGCATGTGTCGGCCGATTTGGCAGCGCATGGTGTTGCCTTGTGTGCGAGCTTGGACGTCAAAGATGGATGTGGCGGCGTGGAGCAGCTGGTGCTTGTGAAGCGTGGCGACATGGACCTATTGGACCGGATCTAGGCGAGGTGGTGTGCCTCATTAGGAAGGTGGGGTGGTGGTGAAGGATGGTAGGGCAACACCCTCAGGACGGTTCTGGAGATGAGTGCGTTTGTGGCCAAATCTACCACTAGACAAAAGAGACTATTAGAGTCGGTTTTCCCATCACATCTCGTTACATTTGTATTATAGGTGAACAATTTTTTAACAATGGAAAATTGTTCATGCATACTAAGAAAATCTTCACGTTTAGTAAAACAAATATTCGCTAGTTCTAGAAAATTGTTCAGCGATTACAAAAAATTGTTCACGTGGTTAAAATAAAAATTTCAAGGAGTTTGAGAAAAATGTTCACTGGGCTAAAAAAATGTTCATGGTCTAAAATAATGTAAACGGGATTCAAAACAATGTTGGCAGGGTTCAAAAAATATTCACCGGTATAAAATGGTCATGGGTGTACAAAAAAGTCATGTATTTTTGAAAAAAATGTTCACGTGTCTGAAAATAGGTTCACTTGTCTGAAAAAATATTCACAGGTCCAAATCAAAATGTTCAAATATTTTTGTAAAAGTGTTCACAGTTCCAAGAAAAAAGATTTCACTGTACTAAAAAAATATTTACGTATTTCTAGAAAACAAAAAAAGGAATATAAAAAAGAAAAAGAAAAATATTTATATAGTACCCCAAAAAAAGGAAAAAAAGGAAAGATTCAAAAAAAAGATAAATAAAAACGAAAAGGGGAAAAAGAAACAGCCCAAAAATGGGCGGGCCCATGTCGGAGGCTGGTTCAGATGAGACGTTACTCCATTTCGCAAAGAGAGAGAAATTGTGAAGGTTGTGATAAGAATCGCTAAAAGCGATGAAAGGTTTACCGGGCCCGTAGCATGGAGGAGCCGAAATACCAACACATTTCAAACAAAATATATACTTCAACTGAATTAAGCGTAATAGGGAGACAAAGGTTGCAGTGTGAAGTCCTGATACAGAATACAACGTATCAGAAAATCACTTGAATTTACACTGCGGAACCATAAAAGGAAGCCTGCTGGTTAATTACGAGAGAATGTAAAAACAAGTTTTTTTTTAGATAAAAAGATTTTATTACTTAAGAGTTTTAAGCATTACACCCGGCTTCTGCATATCGAGGATGCACACAGCCACAATTCACGAGTTCACGAGTCACGAAAACTAAAAATAAAAAGGCGGATTACATATCAAGCTGAGAAATTGTAACGTCGCCTAAGTCGAAGGTAGGTCGATGTAAAAACAAGTAACTAAGACACATGTTGGCGGGGTTTGGGGATTTCTGTGCATCAACTATGTTAACCTGTTATATCCCTCCTTTCTGTAAATATGTTCATAACAGTAACAATCCTATACAATTGACTGTCCATCAACACGTGCGAATGTTATCTACCGTCGTCTTCCGTCAATGCGACGTTGCTGATGTAGGACGACTCGCCAAATGAACCGTTCGACTCCTGGAAGGTGGACATCCTGACGTTGAAGTAGGCGGGCTGCCTGGGCTCCGGCAGTGTGAGCCCCTCGCTGCCGAGCATCGCGACGACGTCGGACATGTTGGGCCTGTCGTCGGCGCTGTCCTGGACGCAGAGCAGCGCTACCTGAAAGCACCTAATCACCTCGGTCACCGGGTAGTTGGTCCCAATCACCAGGTCGACCATCTCGTGCCATTTCCCCTCTTGCCACAGCTGGTACGCCTGAAACAAGGTTTGCACTTCGCAGTGAGCGGCGGCTTCTTTCATCAAAACTGGAGATGAATACAGAATTTGGACTTCACATAGTTTTCGTCGATCGACGAACCTGACCCCTCGCGCTGCCCCCCAGGCGGCGCCAGGGGAGCACAAAGCACCGCCGAGGCCTTCCCTCAGCCGCCGTCCTCCTCGCCGCTGCCGTCGGCGGATCCGTCCGCGGCGGTGGCGGCTCCCCCCGCTGCCACAGCGGTGGTCGGGGGGGGGGGGGGTGGTTCTCGCGCTCGGTTGGAGGAGGCCGGCCCGTGGGGGCGGCGGCGGCCTGGGAGGAGGATGCCGGGCCGGCGGGCCCGGGTGCTGTTCGCGGCGGGCGTGGTGGCAGCCGGCGGTGGCGGCGGTCAGGGGGTGGTCGCGGCTAGGAGGTGGTCGCGGCCGCTGGCCTGCGGTGAGGGCGGCGCTCGCCCAGATGGGCTTGGGCGGGCCGTCTGGGCCCGTCTGGGCCCTGGCGTGGGGGCGGGGCTGCGGGGCGCGGTGGCGGAGGCGGTGGTGCTGGTGGTGGTCGCCGTCTTCCTGTGGCTGCAGCGGGGCGGGTGGCCTCGCGTCGGCCTGCTGTGGTGGTGGCGCCACCAGGAGGTTCCACACGCGGAGAAGAGGAGGAGGCAGCGGGGGCGTGGCCGGAGCGGAGGATGCCGGGGCGGCGGCCCCGGGGCTGCGGGTGTGCGGCGGTCGTCGCGGCTGCTATGGGGCGGTGCGGCGGTCGGAGTTGGAGGCGTCGGTTCTCCTTCCGGCGTGGTGCTCGGAGGTGTCGTCCATCTTCTTCTCGGTGCCTCCGCGTGGTGCGGAGCTCAGGCTGCAAGATTGAGGGTTCTTCGCCTCCAACTCTGGAGGTCCGGCTGCTGCGGAGCCGGGCGGGAGGATGCCGGGGCGGCGGCCCGGCAGCGGAGGAGCGTGGTGGAGGAGTGTGGATGCTGATGGGCTAGTCGGTCTCGTGGTGAGAGGGTGCATGCACGTCGAGCGAAAGCTCTGCTCCGGCTGTCGTCGGGCAGGCGGCAACGACGCCTTCGGGCGCCGTTTCTCTTCTTGAAGATGCCGTCGAGACGTGGTGCTCGCCTTTCACCCGGACCACTCCGGGGGAAACCCTAGACCTTCCGGGATCGGGCGATGATGGCGCTCTGTGTCATGCTCCCCCTTGGGGGCATCGTTCTTGGAGTAGTGATCGGCTGGGGGGACTTGTGGTTGCGGGAGGTGGCGGCAAAGGAGTCGAGGCTGGTGTGGCGGCAGCAACTGCGGCTGTCTTTTTGGCCGGGGCGGCGGCCCCGGATGTTGGTGCGACGTCCGTGGTCTGCGAGCAGCTCTCCTTGGGCAGCTTGGGCTGCGGGTGGTTGGTTCGTGCGGCGTCGTGGCTCGGTTGCGAGCGGTGCTATGTCGGGACGGCGGTCCCGGGAGGGGGTGCTGGCGGCGAGGCTGTCGGGGCTGCTTGTGCAGCGGCAGCAGCGGTTGTCTTTTAGGCCGGGGCGGCGGCCCCGGATGTTGGTTTCGGCGGTCGTGGTCTGCGAGCGGCTTACCTGGTGCAGCTTGGGCTGTGGGTGGCCGCGTCGTGCGGCGTCGTGGGCTCTCGTGGTTGTGGGGCTTCGCCCCGTGGGTTGTGTCGTGTTGTTGTATGGTTTTCGCCCGGTTTCTTCCATAATAAACCGGGCACCTTCTGCTTAATTAATATAAGGGGCAACGGTTTTGCCTCTCGTTTCAAAAAAAAAAAAATCTGGAGATGATACTCAAGCAGCATTGTTGTATGCACTTACGTATCCCGTGAGATTGAAGAATTTGCCGTACTGGTAGAAGCCTGCGGTCCTCTTCCCGCTTATGATCTCGAGAAGCAATACGCCGAAGCTGAAGACATCGGATTTGGTGGAGAAGAGACCCTCTGAAGCATACTCAGGGGCGATGTATCCACTGGTAAGAAAAATGCACAAAGAAATTCAGTCGTAAGCTAGGTAGGCAACGTGTCTCGGTGTTGTTAAATGTATGTTGGTACTGTAACTAAGTGTGTAATGAAATTTGATCAGCATTCAGCAGTACTTACTGCGTGCCCACGACCCTGGTCGTGTTGGCCTCGGTGACGTTGGAGCAGAATATCCGCGCCAAACCAAAGTCGGAGATCTTGGGGTTCATGTTGCGGTCCAAGAGAATGTTGCTCGCCTTAAGGTCCCTGTGTATAACTCGCAGCCGAGAGTGCTTGTGCATGTAGAGAAGCCCCTGCGCGATCCCGTCGATTATGCGGAAGCGCCGCTGCCAGTTCAGTATCGCCCCTCTCGTGCTGTCTGCAGATCAGCAACAGTCAAAATACAACAAAAACATCAATGATCGATGTTGCATGAGGAAATGTGATGCTCGTTGTTGGTGATCAGAAGGCGTACCGAAGATGAAGCAGTCCAAGCTCTTGTTGTGCATGTACTCGTATATGAGCATCTTCTCCTCGCCCTGGAGGCAGCATCCGAGGAGCCTGACTAGGTTGGTGTGCTGGAGCTTGGCGATCAGCTGGATCTCGGTCTTGAACTCCATCAGCCCCTGCACCGAGCAGGTGGAGAGCCTCTTGATCGCGACCTCAAGCCCGCCGCTCAGTTCCCCCTAGAACAAAAACAAAATATAGTCGTCAGAGAAATTCAATTCATTTGTCTGAGGCATTGCACTGAAGAATAATACATGTGTCTGCTGTAACTGTATCAGTAATGCACTAGAAATACAGGCACACGTTCGTGTCGTGTGTGTAAGAATTGTATACCCTGTAAACAGCGCCAAAGCCTCCCTGACCGAGCTTGTAGTCGTCAGAGAAGTTCCCGGTGGCACCTGCGATCTGTTCGAAATCGTAGAGCGAGAACTCGGAGTCGCTCTCCTCGATCTTCCATAGCTTGAGCACCTGCTCCATCTCCATGGACATGGTTGGTATGCCCACCCTCCCTGAGAGATTGCTCACTGATGATTAATCGCACATTCTGTTAGTTCGGGACGGGAGATCGCGGTCGAAGAGAACGGCAATAACATGTTCTAGCTAGCAAGCTACCTCTTCTTCTTCGTGTTCTGATCCACAGGAAACACGCCAAGAAGCCGCAGAGGAGCACGATCACCGGGACTACAATCGCGGCGATCCAAAGCGTGCTGTTGCTCCTGCCTGCATGTACAAAACGAACAGGTACTGCGGTCAGGTATTGTCATACAAAAACTTGCACGTTGAAAAAGTAAGAGCAATATTGCATAAATTATCCCGGAATCACAGTTGTGTAGGTCCTGATTAGTCGATCTTCAAGATTCTCAGATACTGACGGCCGCATGAGAGTGGACTACATGGCAAAATTCGCGGTAGAGACGAGACATCGGCTTCAGCGGGGGGCCACCCCACGCGCCGGCGAAGACTAACAATCCCGATCGGGGCTGATCTTCAGACTAACCGAAGGTCGCTGATTGGATCGGGGTCCACACACCGGTCGGGGCAATCGGCGACGACCCGGCGGAGTCAAACACCGGCTGCCTCGCCTAATCGCCTTGGATTGGACAGGATGTGAACATCCATGGAAGCAAAGCAGCACAAGCAAGCAAGTAGAGAACGTCGTACCAACTCGTTGAGCATAAACTAAATAATCAAAGGCTTTGTTTTGTTCGGTACATACGTGCATGACATGCACATGGCCACCTAAATACCTAATGCATGCATGAACAAAGGCGCCAACTTGGCCGGTGGGCGGTGGCCATGGATGCACAGAGGAGGGTCTGATTATATTATTCTCGAGGTCTGCATCGAGGAAATATGCAGGTCGATAACTTCATCAACTGGACTTGGACGTTATTTCATACAGTATATACTCTGGTCGTAAGAAGGCAAAGACTTCAACAGCTCGATCGATCCCGTCATAAACTGTATATGCACATGGCGACGAGATAATTCTTTGTTCCTACTGGCTGATGTGCACCACCCGGCGTTTCTTCTATGGACACTAAAGTCAAGCGGGTCCTATTCTCAGATAAGCTATGGCCGGAATTCTTCTTGCAGCTGTGCTGGATCTTGAAAATGTATCGATATTCTGGGCAAAGGAGTTCCAGGGCAAATTCAGGCTGTTCTGAACATCTATTGGTCGAAAACTAAAATAAATAAATAGCCGTTTTGGCTTGAGCCCCAAATCAAATATATATACCCTTAAAATGTATAACTAAATCATGCACTCTGATAATCAAAGTTGGGTAGTTTCTTCCGCATTGCTACTTGGAACGAATTGTAATTGTGCTACTATGGGTTACTTAATTATGAACCATCAAGTGAATGATGTGGTGTTGTGGTATGCTATAGTCGATGTAAATCCTTGCTATGCAGTAGCACCCATATATTTGTAGCCTCTTTATTGTACTAATAATTGACTCCTATTTACTCTCTAATTTCATTTTGCATACCCAATTTTATTTTGCATACATGTCTCCCTTGAAATGTCAAATTTGTTCAATGTTATAAATTTAAAATGAAATAATATGATCATTGATAAATGTGGCCTAGAAAATTCATGTAAAAATACAAACCAATATGATGATTCAATTCAGTATTTCGTATAAAGAAATAACGGGATAATGTTTTGTTCAAGTAGTATGTTGGCTGAATAGAAGGCTTAAAGAACGAAAATCTGAATGTATAACGCAAACCATTGCATGTTCATTTGTTTTTCTCAATAATATTTTCATATATTCTAAAAACATTGTGTATCAAATAATGGTATTAGAAACAGCTCCACTTACGAAATCTCAAGTAGTACTGCTAGCGGTCCTCAGTACCATCAACAAAGAAGGATGACATAAAAAATTCAAATCATTTTCACTTGATTAACTGAAAGGAAATGCAGAAGCAAAGCTAAGAGCAGCATGAAGGTTCGAGACGCACCTGTGGAGGAACTCACTAGCGGCGTGAGCGTCACCATGTCGTTGGTGGTGGCGAAGAAGATATCCTTCTCGTACCTGTAATTGCAACGCACCCCAAGAATCCTGCCGCCCACCCTCCCGCTCAATGACTTGGGCATCTGTCCGATGATTTCGGCGAGGCAGCCCCGGCACTGAGCCGTTGTCAGGTCCGGCGTGCACTGCGCCAGGCCGTAGACGTTCATCTTCTCCGGCGCGAAGCCGGCCTGGCCCGTGGCGTACCTGCCGCTCACGTTGCTCGCCCTATCCGCCACCGCGTTGGCCAGACGGTCGACCAGTCCGTCGAACGCGGCGACGTTCCCTCTGGATACGTTGTTCATGTTCGACGCCCACTTCTCGGGCGAGTTGCCAGTGCCGGCGAGGAAGTCCCGGTCGTAGAACCGGACGTGGCACTGGTCGTAGAAGACGGTGACGTCCTTGCTGTCGCCGCACAGGCCCCCGGACCCATTGAACGCCATCGCGAGGCACGCGGTGCAGGCGTCGCCGAGGGAGTCCCCACGGCAGAGGCCCAGCCCGTACACCGTGTCCGGCGCTCGGCCGAACGCGCCCGCTGAGAAGCCGGATGCCGAGGAGTTCTTAGGAAGCACCGCGGACATGGTGGCGAGGTTGGCCGCAAACGTGCTGTTGGGCAGGTATAACTGCTGGTCGTTCGTCGAGCTGCAGACGTGGGCGAAATCGTTGATCACCGCCACGGCTCCTCCTTGGCCGGCCGCTGGCGAAGGCAAGGAGGTGGCGGCAGCGAGGAGGAGGAAGATGAGAAGCATGGTAGGTGTTAACTGAGAATAGTTGGGGGCACAAAAGCTACGCTCTCATTGGCATTGCTCAGTACGGATCAAGTTGTATTATATAGGCATATCCATCGATGCTCAACTAATCAGAATTTTCAATGCACAAAGATACAAGAAAGGCTCCCGGTTGTTCCAGCCATGACAGCGAGACAGAATAGTTTCAGCTCGAGAGGGTTGACTTGGGGTACGGGCTCCGATCGCTGATCGGGATTGGACGACAAATAAAACAACGCAATTGCATTATTCTGTGGACTGTGCTCAGCTGCTGACGGTGTCGTTCCGGATTTGTTTACGAGAGAAGATGCCGGATTTGCTTTGGATGTGGATACACTGCTGCCGAGAGTAGGATCAAATGCTCGATGGGATTCCGGATATTTTTTTGGAACACGGAAATTCAGAGGAAACCATTCAGTTCAAGAGTTGTGCACAGCCACATGCAGGAGTAGCGTAAGTGTGACCAGGAATTAGAAACTTGAATCCCCGGCTTCCGCCTTGTTTCCGAGAAAAAGAACCAGGTTAGTTTGTAGTACACACCTTGTTTTGAATTTTATTTTTCGAGAAGTCGTAGGGGATCTGCATGTCATTGCATTAAACTCGAAAGAAAAAACGAGACAGAGTTGAAAGTAAATGAATGGACACTATTATTTATGATTAGTCTATAACCTGCATTTCTGTGTAATCGCGCGGACCATGGCAGAACCATACTACCCGGTTCTAGTCTTCACCCCTGCCTCAAATATTGGGTATTTCCTAAAAATCTCATAGGCCCATGTGATTGTCATGAGAAGAGAAAGGGAATACAACACGCTCGCCTCGCTTGTCATGTGTTGGAGAGTTTTTTCCCAAAATATTTGATGAATTATGTGAGAAACATAATATTATTCCCAAGAGGCCGCCTCCCTTTTGGCCACAATAAAACGAGGCTGCCGAGGGAGAAAAAAACGCACGCTGGCCGATTTAGTGAATGCAATGTCAGACACTACCGGTTTATCTAAAACATGGCGGGGGAGACTCTATTGACTTAACGTCATGTCTTGAATAGATTTCCAAATGAGAATAGAGAGAAATCCCCTTACGAGGAGTGGGTTGGGAGAAAACTATCAATTTCTTATTTGCCCACTTGGAGCTGCTTGCCCAAAGTCAACATACTAATACCCAAGAAATACATCCTCTGACCAAAAACAGTAGATTGAGTGTTTTTAGGTTATCCTCAGTGGAGCATTGTCTATATATTTTTGGTAGGTCAATCTGAGGTATTGGATATGCATATTGATACTATAATGGAATCTTGTGATGCAACATTTTCTGGTAACATGTTTCATATGTAAGATATGCATAATAATGCTAAAATTTCTTAATCTAGTGTGTGTAGTGATGATTTCGAACAATCACGTGAGAAAGTCCTGGACAAAGATGACAATGAATTTTTTAGAAGAGTAGAGACATAAGGGTAAAAATGATTTGGTATTGCGAAGTTCAAAAGATACTAAAGAGACGTTTGAAGTATGTCATAAATTTGAGGAGCTCCCCATGTCCAATACCGATGAGGCAGTCATATACTATTACTAGTTGAATGCACGTGCGTTGCAACGGAATGATAAATTTATAATTCTCTCGGTAAGGAGAATCACTCCTTCTGGAACATATCCCCGACGTGCAATATATGAAGTGCTTCATCCACAGTTGCAGCATCTACGTATTTTACATTGTACTGTTTTATGTGAAATAAAAATAGTGTAATTTATGTCATTTTCCTTTGAACAAATGTTTTTACACTTATATATGTGTCTTATGATTATATTTTTTTGTCAACTTGCGGACATCACCTTTCATGGTTAACCCAAATCCGCTCCAATGGACTGCAGAGCAATACCACATTCATAAGTCCCAGTAGAATATGAGAAACAAAAAAGGAGCAACTTTTTTTTGGCCAAAATGGAACATAGGACATCACTATCCCTTGTATAAAAACTCATACTTTTCATGCTTCACTTCAGGCTATAATAACGATATGACGGTCCTGGAGTGCAAGACTTGCTTGTCACCGGTTTCATCCTTCTATCTAGGATTCCCCCACGCCCCTAGCCCCCATACTCGTTCTTCCAATCTATGTTAGCGTATTGTTAGTTGGTAATGGTTTTAAAAGCGTGCTATATCCCAGCTATAACGGCACTATAACATTTTGAGTAAGTTGCCGCTAAACTGAATCCATGTAGAATTGCTCGTTATAGCTCCACTATAGCACCGAAATAGCATATTTTGAGGCATGCCACTATTTGTTATAGCACGCTATTGTTTCATTGATTAGGATGTTTAAATTAAATAGAAGAAAAACTAAAGCAAATGTACATTAATGTAACCCGAATAAGTATAGGAGAAAATGAGCAAATTGTCAAATGGGCAACTTCTAAAGTTTTGAATTTTTCAACAAAGTATATAGAAGATTTTGAAAGGTCAAAATGACTAAATAAAATACGTAATGCACATGTTACACTAAATGCAAAACCGTTCCTTGTTTCCCTTTATTTGCAAGCATGTACCGGTCCTCTGACATCTTTCAACCGGAAGCTAAACAAGAAGAATTTATCAAACCATGAAAATCTTGTTGGTAAGTATGAGAATAAAATTTATTTAGAACCTAAGATAGTAGTTCGCTTCTCAAGACAACGATCATGCAAATCTTGTCTGTAAGTCGTGTATTAAATGATATTTATACAGCATCAAAAATATTTGTTTGCTTCTCAATTAACTTGTACAAGTAGAAAGTTATTTGAACGCACGAGTAGAAAGATGAGTTTAGGGAGGCATTTTGGCCCCCGAGCTCAGCTGCTCCCGGCTGAATAACAAATCAGAAAAAGTAGTAAAACATTTTAAGCAATTCTGAATGAAAATATAATGTTACACTAAATTTATTTGCAAGCATGTACCTGTCCTCATAAGTCTTTCAGCCAGAAGCTAAACAAGATGTATTACTAATAAGTATAGGAGAAAATGAGCAAATTGTCAAATGGGCAACTTCTAAAGTTTTGAATTTTTCAACAAAGTATGTAGAAGATTTTGAAAGGTCAAAATGACTAAATAAAATACGTAATGCACATGTTACACTAAATGCAAAACCGTTCCTTGTTTCCCTTTATTTGCAAGCATGTACCGGTCCTCTGACATCTTTCAACCGGAAGCTAAACAAGAAGAATTTATCAAACCATGAAAATCTTGTTGGTAAGTATGAGAATAAAATTTATTTAGAACCTAAGATAGTAGTTCGCTTCTCAAGACAACGATCATGCAAATCTTGTCTGTAAGTCGTGTATTAAATGATATTTATACAGCATCAAAAATATTTGTTTGCTTCTCAATTAACTTGTACAAGTAGAAAGTTATTTGAACGCACGAGTAGAAAGATGAGTTTAGGGAGGCATTTTGGCCCCCGAGCTCAGCTGCTCCCGGCTGAATAACAAATCAGAAAAAGTAGTAAAACATTTTAAGCAATTCTGAATGAAAATATAATGTTACACTAAATTTATTTGCAAGCATGTACCTGTCCTCATAAGTCTTTCAGCCAGAAGCTAAACAAGATGTATTTATCAAACATGAAAGTATTGTCGGTAAGTCTACGCATAAAATTTATATAGATACTAAGATAGTAGTTCGCTTCTCTCAAGACAACGATCATGACAATCTTGACCGTAAGTCACACGTATTAAATGATATTTATAGAGCATCTAAAATATTTGTTTGCTTCTCAATTAACTTGTACAAGTTAATTGTTATTTGAACACTGATGCATGTAAAATGCATACATGAACTTTGCACTTTATTCACTCATATTCTAATCATATTTGCATCATTAAGGGTTATACCACTGTTATTTAATGATTTTAGGAAATAAAATAATTGTTTCCTATTTTTATGGAATTAACCCTGCGCAGGCAGAAAACCCTATTTCTTTCCTTTTATGTTTCAGGGACCCAAACGTCGTCATAAAATTCTGGAAAAATACAGAGGTCATTATTTTGGAAGGAAGAAGACGTAGGAGCGAAGGAATCAAGCAAACGGAGCCCGCAAGGCAAAAAGGGGTGGCCCACGCGGCCAGGTACTGTGCCCGCGTGGGACCCACCCGTTTGGGCCTCGTGGCTCCGCTGCCGTCGATCTTTCGTCCACCGACTCCGTCTTGACCTAAAAACGCCTATAAAAAAGGTCTCATGACGTTTCGCGAAAGGAGCGCCGCCGAAACACAGAAACACCGAAACGGAGATCAGGAGCTGCAGATTGGAGGGGGAAAACTCCGGCGGGGCGCTGCCGGGGTGGTCTCACCTTCTCCAACGACTTCTCCACCGTCTCCATGATGAAGGGGGAGTAGTCCACCCCCTGGATTTGGGTTTGTGGTGGTAACTTATGTATCTCTACTCTCTTTGAGCTTCACTAATTAGTACCATATGAGCTGCTGAACATGATTACGGTCATCTATGTAATTCCCATGATGGATATTGTGGTGTGAGATAATATTTGTTATGCATTTACTGTTGTGTTGGATCTTTTATGACTTGTCATACTTTGGAGATATTCTATGATGCATGTGATGGTTTGATTTATGCATAATGTCTTGTTTATCTTTATCATGAGGTGATTGACACCACCAAGTGTAGATAGATGAGAGAGATGTGGTCACGCACACGAAATATAAATCATTGCACTAGTGTTTAGAATATTGTCCATTAAGAAGTATGATGTATGTGGGTACGGGATGGCCGATGTGACACGGCATAGGTATTGAGTGACACAGTACCGCCCAACATCCTTTATCTGGGGGTAAAAAGAAAGAGTATGAGGTGGGAGTGAGAGCAACCACGCTAGCCTTACGAGGGTGACCTAGCAACACAAATGAGTACTTCTTTCAACTATGTGTTTTAGGACATATAGCCGTTATAAAAGCTACCATTAAAACATGACAATTATGTGTACTTTATCTATAACATGATAATCACCGTAGATGAGAGAGAGAGGATTAAGTGAACCCATGAACCCATGTCCATTGTTCCTATAAGAGAAAACCTTTGTCTTGTCCTCTTGCATTGAAGAGGATTGGGACACTTTTACATTCTTGCTTGGTTACATTAAACTTCCATCCATCAAATCAACCACCTTGTTCTTTAAACTTGTTTAGTGCATAATCAACTAAAACTTGTGACACTTTAGTTGTAGGGAATATATAACTTTTCCTTCATGCTCCTGCGGATCGATACCTTACTTCCACATTGAGAGGTGCTACGGTGATCCCTTGCTCTTGGGGGTAATCAAACACACGAGTAGAAAGATGAGTTTAGGGAGGCATTTTGGCTCTCGACCTCACCTGCTCCTGGCTGAATAAAAAACTCGAAAAAATAGTAAAAAAATTCAAGCAATTCTTAATGAAATAGTAGCGTTTCACTAAATACGAAACCGTGTTCCTTGTTTCCCTTTATTTCCAAGCATGTACCGGTCCTTTGAAATCTTTTAACCGGAAGTTAAACAAGAAGAATTTATCAAACCATGAAAATCTTGTTGGTAAGTCTGAGTATAAAATTTATATAATGTAAAATAGTAGTTTGCTTCTTAAGACAACGATCATAACAATCTTGACTGTAAGTCACGTATTAAATGATATTTATATATCATCTAAGAATATGTGTTTGCTTCTCAATTAACTTGTACAAGTAGAAATGTATTTGAACACGCGAGTAGAGAGTTGAGTTTAGGGAGGTGCCTTTGCTCCTGAGTTCACCTGCTTCTGGCTGAATAAAAAATTAGAAAAAAATAAAACATTTCAAGCAATTATGAAAAAAATAGTGATCAACATATACATGTTTTATGTTTTTTACATACTTGCCAAGTTTCGCAGTGGAATGACATTTATAGTGCTATGTGTAAAATAATTGGCCAAAATGAGATTTCAAAATATATTTTTTAATCACTGATTTTATTTTTACATAGCACTATACAAATGTCATTTTAGCACAAAACTTGGCACGCATGTAGAAAACTTGTATATGTTACTCACCAATTTATTCAGCTAGTAGCAGGTGACCGACCTTGGGAGCCAATTTGAATTTCTGAAAATTGAGTAAGTATTATGTGAATGAAATGATTGTCCAATTTCAACAACAAAAATCAACTTATTCGATTAGATCGAGAAAGCCATATCAGCAGCTGCATGTCTGCCGACAAGAACCCCACATGGGAGCATCATTAATACAACTATCAAAGTCTACTTACTTATGCTGAAACATTTTTTTTACCAACGATCCAAACTCAAACGAGTTTGACAACTGATTTTCCTAAACTAAATCAGCCGGCGACCCGGGAGATGTTTCCAACATTGGCAAAGGCTTCCGCGATGTGTTGTTGTTGTTTTATGGTGATCCAAATTCATATGAAGATAGGGGCTAACTTCGAAGCGGAGCGGAGCCCGTCGCCGGACTGCAGCCGACTTAGGATTTTGCCTACATATAAATACATCTTGTAAGCCGCCGGTTGGGATAAGTGGCATTGTGTAAATCCCGGCGTTTGTAACCTCACCCAATGTTTTACAAAGATATGCATGTTCATCCATGACCTTTTGGTATGGATGGTAGCTAGTGCATAAAACACCTTATTTCTGTTATATGAACTTGCTGAGTAACGCTCGTGTTGCTCACCCTTTTCTCCGTTGACCCCCTGCTTAGATTACTGGAGACAGCAGAGGAAGGACAGGAATCCATAGCAATATTGGTGAGATCTTCGACAAGGAGTCAAATCAACCTGGTGGAGCCTGAAGGAGTCAACTCTACTTTGCCATCGAATGAGTGACGACAACAATGTCTATGGAGAAGACAATGATTATTTAGAAGGAGGAGCACAACTCCAGACAAAGATATTCCAGATGGATAGATTAGGGCTGTGACCACAGCAGTAGTGGATTAGGAGTTAGAAGTAGAGCTGATATCAGCTTAGTGCTACGATTTGGATCTTCTTGTATTTCATTTGCACGAGACTTGCTTCTATGGAAAGGAGGTTCTCGAGATTTTGTATTGAATAGTGTTGTAATCCTATAGTGTAACCTTGGACCGACTATGTTTCTGTTGTACTACTCTGAAGGATGTAATATATACGGAATGGTCCTTCCGTGAGTATTATGTCATCGACTTGTACACTACAACATGCAGTGGTGTGCTGGGTCACTACAGGTGGTATCAGAGCGAACGACCTTAGGATTAAAACCCTTTTAGGAGACTTGTAGGTTGGTAAGACTATAGGGAGTTATCATATTTTTAACTAAACTCTATATTTCTACAACTATGATGATTATTCACCTGAGAATAATACTGTCATACTTGTATATACATTTCCTTACCCAACTGAAGTAGATATTCTTATTTACTATTCTATAGGTATAATATCCGTCTATCTTAATTCTTTCAACTCGGTATGATCAGTTAAGACTGTTCTGTATCAGTTGATACACCAAGTGGATTAAATCCATGTCAGTGTTACTTATATGGTATCATTGATAGCCCTATCATATGAAGTAGAACCCTATCATAAGTTCGTGATGGAGGAAGTCAGAAGATGTTTGATGATAGTGGAAAATCATCGACATTCAACTATGAAAAGTATGCCAATACCCTAATGATGAAGTTCAAAGGGGATTCACCTGAGTATAGTATAAAGTGTTAAGGAAATTAGGAGATGCATAAACAATGACGGGAGCTACACTACTACTTCTGATGTACCATGAGTAACTACATGAAGGATCTGAATATGTTCGCAAATAGTGTTCTAGCCAGACGGAAGATCCAAGCTACATGGAGTTTAGTTCCATAAGAAACCAAGCCATACCACAACTACTCTTTGAGTACTTTGTCCTAGGATTACTCCGTTGCAAATGGGCAACTGGTGTAAATACTGAGGCAAAAAGTTGTTTTAGCATAGGACTATAAGGTAATATATATCTATCTCGTAGTGTATAGCATCTAAGCCTGGGTACTTGAGATGTTTTTACTCAAGGTACTACTTATTTTACGGGCTTATGTTGCATGATTGATATATAACTACATTTGCGATTTATTGGATCTTATTGGATTTTTGATTGGCTAGGTTGGTACATGAAGTTAGAATTTGATGTACAATGGCATGATTGTCACATTGAGTTCTTTTCTTGATGATACTGATCTAGAGGTAGATAGGATTCGTGTAAGGGAGAGACGTGCTCTCAGAAGTTCCAAACAGCAATGAAAGCTCATGAAGAGAAGAAAGTCAGGATGATCAAAGTAAACGAAGCTATACGTGGGGATGGACCACAAATCATATCATATTTGGATTCGGAGGTCAATAGCATCAGAACATGGAAGGATGGAGGAACTACGAAAGTTCAAGGAAGAGTGCCATCACCATTTGGAGAAAGGTTAATCAACAATGATGACAGGAAAGTTACATGAGAATTCTACTGAAGTAGGAGAATTATGAAGTTGGAAGATCTAAATACATGTCCTGTCATGACAAATTTATGAATTGGACAGTCAAATTTAAAGACTTATCCAAGGATGACGATTATTGAGTGAAGGACATCGAGCGGGAAATTGAAAGACGCTGGGTTAAGAAGCCACATGATGTAGCCATATATAGTTGGGAGTTGTCGTAACTTGACGGAAGAAATAGGTGTTGGGAAATCATAAAGCACAATTGATCTTTGGAAAAAGTACGAGAAGAAGTTGTATATGACTTATAGGACTAAAAGAGCCATGAAGCTGAAGGTAAAGGAGTATGAAGCAACAATCCAACACTTAGCAGACAACAACAAAGTCTGATATTTCAAGCAAGGCAAGATAGTAGTATCATCGAGAACAAGGCAACAAGAGTTCAAAGTTCAATGTTCCAAAGGACACATATCAAGACCATGGGAGATGAGTTTCTGGATTGTCAATAGCCCAGGAAATTAGTTATTTGGTATGTCGCCAACAGAGACATCGAGATATAGTGAAGTCACCATCTATACGGGGTAACTATAGAGAAGGAGGGATTGCCATAGGATTGACATCCTAGGTCCAAGGAATCAGATGGAGGTTGAACCAACATAAGATTGAAGAGACACATCGTCTAATAAACCAAAGAAAGGAATCAAATTCCAGCAACAGACAGATGAAAGAGTTGCTATATCAGCCGTGTTTGGACTAGATAACCAACAACCTATTCTATTTTAGAGTTACGTTATCACCAATTGCACCCTGTTGTGCAATAGGTCTTCTTCTCTAGATTCTAGGTAAGCCAACTGAATGCTAGTAAGCGTGCCTATCTGATTTACCGTGAGATCTTATTGGTTGTTCACGTTATGGTGGACTTATCAATTGTTCTCCGGGAAGTTATTGGATGTTGGAAAGGATATCTCTTAACCGGAGAATTTATGGGGAATCACAACCTTGTGGAAGTACCCTGTATTCATCGAGAAACCATTAGGCAAACTTGGTGAACGTTTGAATAGAAAGGTGGAAAGTAAAAGTAGATCCATTCAGCAGTATAGATTTGGTTGTTACTTAAGACTGAACGGATACAACAGGATGAAAATCGACTAATAGATGGTCAGGACGTAGGAAGTTATAGAACTTTCCAAGGAAAGAGTGAATCATGTAACCAGTTAGTACCCTGCGTAGGACAAGATAAAAGTTGGAAGAAATACCTTAACTGAGACAGAGCTGACTTGATCACTAATGCTCTAGGAGTTTTTCAGAATTCTAAAGAACTTCCTAAAATCTTTAAGAGATTCGTAAGTAAAAAGGGGTAGTTGAACTCTGGAAGTTAAGAGACACAAGGAGTACGATAGTCATAGGAGTTATGACTAGAGGATCTGAAGGTGATTGAGCGAAAGAAACTTGAGTTCAAGGATGAGAAAGAGTACCTTGTCAACACCTGAATTCAAAGGGTTCGACAAGCTTTTAGATCAAGAAGTTATGGAAGAAGTCTGATCTGGATGAGAATCGAGAGCTCTACGCGAGTGATACGTGCATTTTATATCATCATTTATACAACTTTTAGTATCATATTAGAATGTTATTTGCATTGTTATATCATTGTTTTTACATGTTTTAGATGATTTATGGGACTTTCATACAAAGTCCCTATTTTTGGTATTTAATTTCTGGGAGGCAGAAAACCTCCTTTTTCTTGTCTTTAATGTTTCAGGAGCTATAGGGACTCAAATAATAAAAGGGAAAATACCCAGCTGGTTTTTCATCGGGAGAAAGGCAGAGGGAAGAAGACCGAAGAGAGGAGAGCCACGAGGCCCAAAAGGGGTGGGCCCACGCGGCCCAAGTACCTGGACGCATGGGACCCACTAAGTGGGGCCTCGGGCACCTCCTCGCCTGGGGCTTTTTATCGACGCCTTCGTCCTCCCCGAAAAGTGACGCCCTAATTTTTCCAAGTCCATCCGAGGCCGCGGCGGCGGCGAAACTCCTGATTCCCTCCGAGGAGGATCAGATCCTGCTGCTCCGGAGCTCCGGAGAAGGGGGAAATCATCGTCATCGTCATCACCTCTCCCCCTTGGCGTGGGAGGAGGCCTCTACACCATCACCATCACCAAGACCAGCACCATCTCCATCATCATCTCCGTGATCCACTCCGTTCCCCTCGTAGTTTGAGAGTTGCTATACCCTAGATACTTGTCTTGTGCTACTATTCATGTTTGTGACTGAGTACTTGTCATTATTTGGTGGTGAAGTTATATTTTCAGATTGTGTTGTACCACTTGTGCCACTGAATATCAACATGTTTGCACGTTGTGAGTAGTTCCCATATGTTCCTGAGGGCATAGGATGAATTGGCAATGATTTATATATAACATGAGTTGGTATTTTGTCAAGAGTTTATCTTTTATGTGATTCTATGATGGTGTTGTGCGAACGTCGACTGCACAACACTTCACCTATATGGGCGCATAGGAGAACACCGTAGTATAATGAATTGAGGGAGACTTGGGAGGACATCTAAACCTAGGACCGAATCATGAAGTTATATTATGAGGGTATTAGTATCGGGAACCTTAGAGTGTAATGCTATGGTGGGACTTTATGTCTTAATAATTCTTGTGCAGTCATTTACTTGGCCACATGATCCATCATAAGGGGTTGTAGTTTATTTATTTAGTTATACCTAATAATGGCTCCGTCCAAAGAAGATTAAAACATGACAAGATATTCAACGTGTTGTTTAATAAATCTCTATGCCTAGCAATATCCATGCCGCCCTCGGGAACGTTTTCCACATATAAGTTACACATCACTTGAGCTTGTCCTCTTGCACATAAGAGGATTGGGCTTTCTCTCTTTGAGAGCTTTGACTTGCTACTGTTTATTTTCTGCATTGCAACTATACAGCCAAAAATACCAAAAACACTTGCATCTTTTATTGTTTTATTTATCAATCTTGCTAACCAATACCTTCAGCTCCTCGTGGGTTCGACAACCTTTTCTAATTGAAAGGTACTACAATTGATCTCCTGCACTTGGGAGTCATCAGCGAGTAATGAGACTACCGCAACTGATCGAAGTATTGTTTAAGGTCAACGGCAGGTTAGCCCAATCAGCAAAAGATACAGATCAGGTTTTGAACAAAGGATCAATTACATCCAAGACCATAACAAAGAAGGTTTAGAGAAGATGATGTTCGAAGAAGTGTTTTACAGTCATCAATACGTGAGGGAAACCGCAACTTTGGGACGAAGTTGATTTTAAGGGGGAGATAATGTAATGACCCGTAGTTTAGAGAGTAGAAAGGGGCTAAATTAGATTTGTGCATTTGCATAGCATGCATCTGAAAATACGGGAAAATTTAGAACTTTTTCAACGAAGTCATAGAGTGTTCAACCACCACTCGATAGGCTAGTTGAGAATGCCGTTA
The DNA here is from genome assembly GCA_947311845.1 of Poa pratensis. Taxonomy (NCBI): domain Eukaryota; kingdom Viridiplantae; phylum Streptophyta; class Magnoliopsida; order Poales; family Poaceae; genus Poa; species Poa pratensis. Next base: position 111,241,934 of record CAMZMU010000107.1, on the reverse strand, counting down.
GTTTGACGAGTAACTAAAAACTTGGAATCCAATTTGTGAAACTTACATCGAGGTTTCGCTGATGTTGGTGGATTAGACTTAGTCATCAACATAAGTGTTATAAACTTCGAAATCTTGTCTTATCTAAATTCTCAAACATTTGGTTACAAGTGAATAATACAAGAAACTATAAATCAAATGATGAGTATGACTTACATCATTAATTGAATAAGTACATATCTTAAAGAAAAGAAAAGAAGGAATATATGGAAGGAGGATAATAGACTAAACTAAATCTTAATCTAGATCTGCTTCTCCTATCTAGACTATCTTATCTTCTTATCTCCCAATCTTCTCAAATTTATTCTACAAGAGAAGGCAACACAAGAAAAGAGGAAGTTCAACAAGAAGACTAAAGGATTCCTCAGATAGGCATAGAAGTCCTATGCCCATCTATCGTGAAGAATTTGGAAACTTATCTATCATAATCTGTTCTTATTAATCTCTCAAGAAACAGTATGATATTCCAATGTTTGTGTTATATAAAAGTAGTTTGGTAACAAGCCTTATAACCTTGTTAACAAATCACTTTTGTATGCTCAAACAATTGAGTGTCTTATACAAATAAACAGAAGGTCAGATAATTCAGTACATCTTAGCCACTTGGATATGAAAAGTAATTTGGTAACAAGCTTTATAACCTTGTCAACAAATTCTTATTATATGCATAAGGCAAATTGAGATGTCATAAAACACTTATACATTCTTCTATCACCAATTAATGAAATCACATGAGTTACTTCACTAATTCATGTGAGTGTGGACATGTCTCATAGGAGAGGAGTTCACAAGTTCATCCAGTGACAAGAGCCACTTGGCTTGTTCAAGAATTTATTCTCATGATGAGATGAATTTGGACATGTGGTAAATGGAACCCATGGACTAACTGATAATCTCTTGTATAAGCAACTTGTTTCCACACACATAAGAATTTGATCTTAATAAGGGAGAATATCATTTTTGTTATTATCAGTATGAGTGAGAGAATCAAGTATGATTCTGTTCTCATCATTCTATTCATCTATTTTACCATAAGTCCTGATCACAGGCAGGATATTATTACCTTGTGTATCTATACACATATGATCATGTTTTCACATGATTAAGATGTCAGGTATCACAAGTTAAAAACCACTGAGGCAATATTTACTGTGTGGCATGGAGTTGTGTTGAAACACTGTGCATATTCTCTGCAGGCACCACATGTGACTTCATGCATATACTGATGGACCATAATTTGGGTGTTGCCCAATATTTCATCAAACACTTAATCCATCTCCTGGACATCTATTGAAATCTATAGTTTGATTATCTATAACCATCTACTTTGTGAATTCAAGTAAGAAATATTAATTAATATTGAAAGTAGCAAATACTCACAAACAATAATATAGCAATATATGTATCCATTTATGTTGCTATAAATATATCCCCACAATTAGAAAACTCACAATTTATACATTTGTGAGTAAATAATAAATCCAATTTGGTTAAATTCCTTTAATTGGAGAATGAATTCAAAGTATGCAAAATATTCACAAATGATCATTATAGCAAAATACATATTCATGTTGTTAATAATGTCCCACAAAAACAGAAGTTATAAGAAAACAACTTTGTAATAGAAAATAAATTCCATTATGACCAAAACCATTACCATTCCAAATGAATTTATAATGTAGCAAATTCCCAAATAATCAAATGGCAATAAATAAATTCTTATGCAAATAATGCTCAACAAAAATATAAACTGTAAGCTACAAATTTAGTAATGTAAAATAAACTCAAATATGCCAAACACATTCTGTAATTCAAATAAATTCAAATCATGCAATTATTCTAAAATAATTCAAATGTTTATGTCCTTAAATGGAAATAACTCAATTATAAAATTCTAAACTATCCAGGGACTTCTCTGTAATTTAAATAGCCTCAAAACAGTCCAAAAACAGGAACTAGGGGCCTGTTTACACTGATTCTGTAATTTCCTTGAAACCCAGGGGGTTTTCTGCAAAATGACCTGTTCTTTCCTTTCTTCTTCCTCTCGCCAAAAGGACGAGGCCGACGTCGTCGCTGCCACCTCCTCTCTGCGTGCTTGCTCTCGCGGATAAGAACCTCAGAGCCGTCCCCATCTCGCTCTCTATCGCCTCACTCCTCTCTCCTTGTTCTCTCCCGAGAAATCGATCGGAAACCCTAACCTAGCTCGTTGGGCCGCTGCCGTGTGTCGCTGATTCCGGCCATGCCGTGCCTCCTTGTGAAGCTCCGGAGGTTCGCCATGTCACCCTCTTGCTCCTCGTTGAGTGGTGCGTGGTGTGGAGCTCGGTGGAGGAGGAATCGGGCCGTCTTCTTCAACTCCGGCCGCCGGCTTTCGAGGACGAGCTCGTCGTCGTTCGTCCACGCCTTGCTTCGCCGAGACGCTCTGCGTGCTCGTGGTGAGCATCTGCTCCTCTTGGTGCCCTTTGATTTCGCCAATTCGCGCGGGGTAGTTAGGTCATCGGGTACCGTCTCCGGCCGCCGCAGTAGCTCGTTCCGAGCGAGCTCCGGTGACCATATCGGAGCGGCGCCGCCACTAAAGTGTTCATCGTGTTGAGCTTAATCTAGTGCATGACTCAAATCATCCCAATTCGGTCAAATCGTCGAATCCATGATCAATAGGGAGCTCAGCTCCATTGATGATGTCATCATCATGACATCATCCTACCAATAAAAATAATTCCTGAAAATTCTTTTTGAAATTAAATAGATTTATGACATGTGGACCCACATGTCAGATATTTAAGCATTTAGTAAAATAGGTTGGTATTTATTAACCATTTTAATAAATTCCAGAAATTGTTTAAATTGAATTTAAACTTTGGAAATTCCTAACTAAATCATTTTAAATCAGAAAAATACAAATAATATACCAAAATGATCAGAAAAATAGAATCTATATGTTTGTATAAATAAAATGCTTGTTTGACTAAAGTTGAATCATTCTAAAATTGAAACAACAATTTGGTTATTATTTGAAATATGGAATTAATTCAAAATGCTAATTTGGATACATTTTAATTTCATGTAAAATGTTTCACATGCTTCACTTCATATTCTAAAATGTGTTTTCACCATAACATATAATATTTTTATTTCAATAACTGATTAATTAAAATGATACTTTATTTTAGAAAATAATTAATAAGGATTATTTTCATAATTTTTAAAATGAAGTTATAAGCTTATGAAAATTGTTCTACTATTATTTAATAATCATTTCAAATGAATACAAATCTAACAACACTTTGAAATACCAAGTTCCTTTTGAATAAAGGTTTAACATATTTCATTTATTACTTAACTTCCTTTCATTTATATTTTGGTAAAAAAAATAGGAAACAACTTAAAAGTTCATAAACACTAATGTAGAAATGCAAAATGTTTACTCTAAAAACAAATCCTTCATCCAAAAATAAACAAAGCTAAGTATAAGTTAGTAAGTACTTGACTAAGTAAAATAAGTACCCTTATGATATGTGTTGATACCAACAAATGTATATATTATTTATTTCTTCAAAAGTTATTCTTTTTGTATTCATGAATAATAATACTACACCATTTCTTCAATTAATTGAAGTCAATACATGTTCTTTACAAACATAAAGATTATAATCAACCCTAAAACAACCACTTAGTACTATGATGTTGTTTTACTTTATTCTTAAGCTTAACATCGTACTTTAAAGATAGAGTATTACCATTCATCTTTCTTGTGAAGTAAACTTGAGGACAAAACAAATCTAAAAGTAATCACCAAACTCAAACAACCTCAACCATCGAGAGTTAGCTACGTGGTTTAAAGCGATGCATCTCATACTTATGCATAATAGCATATTGCTTCTTCAAACATTAGTCCTTACCGGACCAATGACGTTTTTCCTAGATTTTGGAGTCTTTATTGTATCGAAGACCTTGGCTGCATAATCTTGCAGTCAAAAAGGCAAGTTCACTCTTGCTCATGTCCTACTTGATTATGTTTATCAAAGTAAATGAAAAATACTATGGTTTATCATTGCATGAAAAAGAAAAACCTATCTTCGAATGATGTGAATTGCTATATATATAATGTTGGCTGGCAGATGGAACCATGGTATGATGTGGTTGGTGGAGGTTCCATTTGCACGGGAAAGTATGACCTAGGACTTAATAACCAATGCCGTCAGTGTTCTTGCGCCGTAAATGAAGCGTTAACCATGAGACTTGGAATGGGACGAGAAAGTCATCTGTGACCTTCTCCCTTTCGCATGTCAACGGGCAGCCAGAGCCGTACGCTGTAGGTCTTGCGGGACTACATGCACATGGGTGGGACCCCTTAATGCCCACGGACTCTGGTGCCTATGATGGTCTGCAAGAGGATGCCTAGGTATCTACCGTGAGGGGTAGAGCCAGGGGTGATTCTGCTATGCATGAATTGTGTGGGCATGCGGGGTTGTTGGAGAAGCACGGCGAATGGCTTGGATCATCGACTGGGCCCCACACCAAAGAGTGTGTGGACGGGAAAGATCGCCCGGTTGTGCAACAAGGCGTTGATCTCTTATGGGTAAAGTAACGCACCTCTGCAGAGTGTAAAAAAGTGTGACATGTTACTCCCTGTTCCGGGAAGGAGTTGCGAACGCTGCAGGAAAGGTGGCTCCATGAAGCCCTAGCACCTGTGAATGGATGACGGGCATAGTTTTCTGAAGATAAATAAATCTTTTCCTAAAAATGTTTTACAAAGATATGCATGTTCATCCATGACCTTTTGGTATGGATGGTAGCTAGTGCATAAAACACCTTATTCCTGTTATATGAACTTGCTGAGTAACGCTCGTGTTGCTCACTCTTTCCTCCGTTGACCCCCTGCTTAGATTACTGGAGACAGCAGAGGAAGGACAGGAATCCATAGCAATATTGGTGAGATCTTCGACAAGGAGTCAAATCAACCTGGTGGATCCTGAAGGAGTCAACCTCTACTTTGCCATCGGATGAGTGACGACAACAGTGTCTATGGAGAAGATAATGATTATTTGGAAGGAGGAGCACAACTCCAGACAAAGATATTCCAGATGGATAGATTAGGGCTGTGACCACAGCAGTAGTGGATTAGGAGTTAGAAGTAGAGCTGATATCCAGCTTAGTGCTACGATTTGGATCTTCTTGTATTTCATTTGCACGAGACTTGCTTCTATGGAAAGGAGGTTCCCGAGATTTTGTATTGAATAGTGTTGTAATCCTATAGTGTAACCTTGGACCGACTATGTTTCTGTTGTACTACTCTGAAAGATGTAATATTTACGGGATGGTCCTTCCGTGAGTATTATGTCATCGACTTGTACACTACAACATGCAGTGGTGTGCTGGGTCACTACACTGGCGCCCGTGGTTTTTCTCTCCCATTGTTGAGAGAGTTTTCCACGTTAAATCTCGTGTCCCCGTTGGTTTGACCTTTCCGCTCTTCATCGTTTATCTTGCTATCGTTTATAATACCACGTCTTGTGCATGTACGACGTCCTGTCCGGCGTCACGCCAGCCTTTAGCATGGTGCGCAGGAGCATCTCCGACGGGTCGCCGATGGCGTGCACGGCGGCGGGGAGCACTTGTATGTGGCGCCGGTGCTGCTCTCCCGGCTCGCCAACACCGAGAGACCAGGGACATGGTCGCAAAAGGGCAAGCGGGGCATGGAGCTCGTCGCCACACTCCCAGATTGCGGACGCGCAGTTAGCCATCTCAGCGTCCAGACGTGGCGCTCGACGTTATCTCCTCGCTCCGGCTCTCGGAACGTTGCCTCGTCGATAGGGATGGAGTGGCGCTTATCGACATGCTCGTGTCGATGTTACGGCGCTCCGATCCGTTGCCGTCTGCCAGGTGCGTGCGGCGATGCTGCTTGTGGACAAGGCGACGTGCACGGCGTCGGCGTCGAGCAGGTCGGCATGCCTGCGTCTGCTCGGGGGCTTGGGTCTATGGCGAAGGGAATGAGATGAAGAAGGTGCACGATGATTGCGGCCTAACCTGGTATACCAGTACGGACCACAGCCGATATTAAAGTGAATAATGATGGTGGTTGTTGCTATTAGTAAGGAGAAGATAAAAGGGAGTGGTTATTTGGTGTTGTACGTGCCTATTAGTAAGGAGAAGATAAAAGGGAGAGGTTATTTGGTGTGAGGAGAGATAAGAGATAAGGTGTGGTGGCATAGTCTTTGTAATTAAATAGAAGCATGACACCACGGGATGTGTGACACCACCAACCCAGTTTTAATGTTGTAGTAAAGATCTTTGTTTTTCTATCGGGGGTTTTCTGTCCAGACTCATCATTTGCTTCAGGGGCTACTTCGCCATTAAGCCATGCAACTCCACCATTTGAACCCACCTGGGGTTTTCACATCTCCGTCCTCATCACACTTGGCGACTGTTTTTTGGGGTCAATACCCACTTTGCGTTGTGGAGATCTCTTTTCACGTTGAAGCCTTGAAGGCCTACCCGAAGAGTTAATGGCACCCGCGGTCACACAACTCGACGTCAATGTGCACTTAAGTCACACTTCTCCAGAACGTGATTATTTGGTCACACAACTCGACAAGTGCGTGCACGCAGGTCACTGACCCCACTTGTCAGTCCGTTTTGGACGGTAAATTTTCAGAAAACCCCCTGGAGTAATATTAATTTTACAAAATGGTCCCCCTAGAGGACCATTTTGTAAAATTAGAAGGACCATTTTGTAAAATTAGGAGAACCATTTTGTAAAATTAGAAGGACCATTTTGTAAAATTAGGAGGACAATTTTGTAAAATTAATATTACTCCAGGGGGTTTTCTGAAAATTTACCGTCCAAAACGGACTGGCAAGTGGGGCCAGTGACCTGCGTGCACGCACTTGTCGAGTTGTGTGACCAAATAATCACGTTCTGGAGAAGTGTGACTTAAGTGCACATCGACGACGAGTTGTGTGACCGCTGGTGCCATTAACTCCTACCCGAAGGCATGCCCCATCTCCACCCCGAGTGGCTCACTGTTGCAAACTTGGAGGAAAGTTTTTGTTGGAGCCCATACTAGGTGTGCAATATATCCGTGTGTCCCGCCATGATTTCGTGACCAGTCTGTCATACCACATCACTCGGATCGACGAGTAACAATTTGGTAACCAGGGACCCGAGTGAGCATTCGGGAGCCAGCCCAACCGAGTCATTGACTCGGAGTTTGCCGGTCCAACTGGTCGTCACGTTCAGGTCTTGAGCCACATTGACATTGGGCACCTACCCTGGGATCTCTCTGTTGCTACCAATGAAAAGGGAATGGGTTGTTAATTCTCAATACTTATACACCCCAAACAAATCTTAATGCATACATATAAAAATGGTTTGTTTGGGGTGAGGGGGCATGCAGCTTGTGATGAACTGTCCATGGCGGGGAGTAAAACGGCAGGTCCTTTTCCTCGAGGATGAACTGTTTATTAAGAAGGATACTCGACGCTGAATTTTGATTGACCATTTGTTTGACGTTTTCAGTTCCTAGTTTAAATTGCTTCGTTAGAAGAAATGATTTCCCAGGCTGCTGAACTTGTGATTTCTTACGAACCCTTTTGTCTGTGTGTACAGTAGAGAAAACTAACGCGAAGTCTTACTTAACCTTGAAGAAAAGTTCCCCGCCGAATTGTACATGATCGTTTCACATTCAGTGAGGGATAATGATTACCTTCAGGGGCTACCAGAAACAGTTTAAAACGACTCATCTTTTTGGAGTATATCTTCTTACGAAAAAGCTGATTGGGTTTCACAGTTGGCATCATGAGACTGTTTTATTGGGATAAACAGAGCTAATAGAATAATGACGTGAACATATATATTGATATACGCGATATTGTGAGGCCAAACAACCTGCTACCATGTGTCTTTTTCAAAGTTTCGTTTTCAAAACGCAGTCAGGATGGTTTGGATATCTTTCGATTCAGTAGTAACCTTATTTCGAATATTCCACAAAGGCACAAAGCCCAATTAGGCTCATGATAACAGAGTTTGTGTTATCAGTGTTGTTAAGTAAGCTTACACTAGTACACGGGCTTTGGGGACCAGGAAATTTAAAAAAAATTAAAATGTTATCTAGAAGTTTCAAATTAGTCAGTTTTTTCTATGGATACATATGGTGCTCTACATACCCATATGGTTAAATAATTTAGGCGACGCAAAAAGATACAATTGTGGTTCAAAAAGGCAAAAACAAAAGGGGATTTTACATGTCGTATTTCTATTTTGTGTATATCAGATCTGGAAATATGTAGACGGAATCTTTGTAATCTTTGTACGCACATATATGTGCGTTTTTTTTGTAATTTTTGAGACTCTTTAAGTTTTGGAAATGAGGTTTTCAATTTTTTTTGAAAAGCAGTTTCAAGGGAGCTCAGGGTCTAAAGGAAATTTTCGCATGTTGTTAGGTTGCATGGTTAGTTAACTAACTTTTTCGATCAAGGGTATATATTAATATCGCGAAAATACCAATTACATACAATTTCTTAACAAACAAGATGATTACATACTCTAACGACCACCAAAGATATCGCCAAAACTAAAAAAGAGGTTTCTCTTAAATCAACGTCTCAAAGGGAACAATGACAACCATTGTAGTCCGATCGAATATCTTATATTTCATGTAGAAAGTTCAAGTTCTCAAAGCAATGACTTGAACAAGGTCATTGACAGGTACAACTAATAAAGGTTGGACATTAGGTTTTCACCCTGAAAATCAAAATGCGGTAATTGAGGGCACCACCAAAAATGAAACCCTCTAGTATTGCCAACCCAGCTTGCCGAGGCTGCTGCTACAAGTCACCAAACACTAGCCACACATGTATCATGTCCAGAATGGACATGAAAAAAATAGTCTATGCAGTGTAATTCTCATCGCATCCAATACACCCCTCTACCATAACTTCAATTCCCCTAGTTGTTGCCATGACTTTCTCCACCTCTGTCAATACCATGAAAATCTGGACTTAGACATGTCCCATGACAATGATAAGAAAGCGAGTGACAAGGAATAAAGAGCACAATGGAGCGTGTCTGCTAGGTGAAACCAAGGGGAGCCGCATCGTTTCAAGCTAGTTTTATCTCTCATCCCGCCCGCATGGTTCACTCCAGCTGGAAGGCCAAGGAAGAAGAAAGCGCGTATAAAAATGCAACGGTAGGTTGCTTTGAATTGGGCTTCAAGAAGCATAGGAGTGACGCCCCGCTATGAACAATTACTGGGCAACTTTTCCGCCCTATTCAAAGATGTGGCTGTGTATTTTTATTTTGATGGTAATCTGATGTAGTGCAACCCACGTCCATCACCATGTCAAGCACTCCAGCACTTCACAAGTCACCATGGACATTAAAGGTGAACTCATTCCTCTTCAAGAACTCAATTCCCACCCTTTCGGATGGTATACTACCTCATCCTCCGTCCCTTGTTGACACTAGGTTTACCACGACGACTACGGGTACACGAGAGGATGACCAAGGTGCACGAGGAGTGAAAGCCGACAAGACGATGGCTTGGAAAAGGAGAAGGAAGAGGAACCCAGAGCTCCAGGAGCGGCGGTACTACCGCCGATCCACCGGTACTACCGCCGAGTACCAGCAGCGGTACTACCGCTGCTACTACCTCCACCACTACCTGCCGCGTCAAATGCTCTCTGACATCGCCAACGGTACCCGACGGCCGACGGTACCTGCCTCGTTCTACCGCTGGAGAAGAGCTTCACGTAATATTCCTGAGAGTTGTCGGTACTACCGCTGGTGCACCGGTACTACCGCCACCCTTCCAGGTCTGGTACTACCGCTGCCTGCGTGCATAATACGGGCTTTTGACCCATGTACCCCTCTCCCACCTACCTCTTTGGGTCTAGACTATATATATAGGAGTACCCCTCCACCTCTAGTAGACAAGGTTGGATATGAGATAGAGTTGAGCTAGGCTTCTTACCCACCTCTTGTGGAGATGATTCCTCCCCTTGTGGAGATGATCCCTCTTGTGGATTCAAGGCCTCCTCTTGTGGAGAAGATCCCTCTTATGGATTCAAAACCTCTCCTTAGATATTTCATCTACTGAGTGACTTCAAGACCTCTCCTTGTAGCTACTACTTGCCAATCTCTCCCTTTGGGATTCTATTGGACCGGTTTGGACCTATCGGTGAGGGAAACGTGTCCTTGTATCGTGTTTGTGTTCTTGTGTTCTTCGTGTTCTTGCGTGTGTTCGTCCACATCCGCCGTCAATCCGTGAAAAATCGGGCAACCCTAGAGGTGCTAACTTCATCATAATCCCATAGAAAAAAAAATTATCTAATTAATTTATTACTAAGAACAATTTCAAAAACATGGGTTGTGTAAAATAAAAAGTTCATGGTTTTAAAAATTCATCCATATATAAAATATGTATTCATGAGTTGAAAGGAAAAAAATCATGCAATTAAAAAATGTCATTCAAAGGGGATTTAAAAAATCAAGGGTACAAAGAAACAATGTTCACGGGTTCAAAAAAATGTTCACGAGTACAAATAAAATGTTCACGATTAAATAAATATTCAAGGAGTTCGAAAAATTTTACACGGTTAAAAAATGTCTAGGGGTTAAAAAACAAGGTTAAAAAATGTTCTGAGTGTTTGAAAATACGGGTTAATAATTTGTTCGAGGGTTCAAAAATGCTCATGGATTTGAAAAATGTTCACAAGGTTCAAAACCACGGTCTAAAAAATGTTCGTGGGTTCTAAACGACAGTTCAAAAATATTCACTGGTTCAAAAAAAAAGTTCAAAGTTGGGAAGAAAACACATTTATATATTAGAAAAAATAAAAGAAAATAGGAAATAAAAACATCAAAAAATAAGAAAGAAAAACAAAAGTCAGAAAAAGAAACAAACACAAATCAGAAAGAATAATACTCTAGTGGCGGGTGAGCGCGCCGCACGCTATTGTTTACCCAGCATGTTATTTATCATTCGGTGAGACGCAAAGAAACTCGGAAGAGCGAGAAATAGTGGCTGCATAAAACAACGAGCAACACTGGGTCAAAGCTTAAGCAATCGAAATAGCCCAGTGGGCGGCCAACAATGCGTTCGACCCAATTGGGTGCTGCAGGCCGCTCCAGATGAAAGTTTTCTTTTTGTGTGGGCCGCTCTAGATGAAAGTTGGGCCCAGGCTGAGCTCCAGATGGCGCTTGCGCCGGCAACCATTGGCGGAGCACCCTACCTGAGCCGGCGAGAGCGGCGGCGGCGTGCGTCGGCCCGACTCGACTTCCGACAGTGGATGTGACCTAATCTCACCTACCTGGAGCAAACGGGAGCCCCGGTTCGTCTCTCCGACTCCACTCTTGATCTAGTTTCGGATTAAAGAATCGGCGTCGCAGTTCCATTTTCGAATTCGCATCATGGGGACATTGTATTCTGTTATCTGTTCCCCTAATATGAATCGCATGGTTTTCTTCTCTGAAGAACATGTAGCTGTCATTTCAACGTGTACCCCTTAGTTTTTTCCAGTCCTCTTGCAAGAACTGCTTTCTATTGGTTTATGTAGTTCATTGTAGGAATGTGTAACTCTAGAACATCACAAAATATTACCATTTCTGTTTTACTTTGTTCAGTATGTTGCAACTTCCAAATGGTGATATAAGTCTTCAACATGTTTTAACTTCAGCCGGAAAAGAATAAGTACAATAAAGTTTGCACCCAGAAAAATGTATAATATGCTCGGATGAGAATAATAATTAAGACAAAGAGATGTACATAAACATCACCATATTAATGCAAATAATCCTTTGGATGCATATTTTCTATCATTGCCTTGTTGCTTATTGTGCAGTACCGCACAATCGGTCACGGTCTCACCGATTGGTGTGCTCAGTCAAGAGCACTTCCTTTGGATGCCGATAAACTTTTACTTAACTAATGCAGCTAGTATCTTTCTAAGCATTGATGACTATGCGTCTATGCGGTGCTACCTCTCTAATGTGATGCTTATAGTAATGTTACACGACAAAACTTCTTCCTCACTTGGATCTACATGGAAGTAAGCCGGTTGCATAGGAGAGGGTAAGCTCATGTTCTTGGTGTTTAGCATTGTGAGAACACGCTCCATAGCAGGTCGATCCTCTGCACTTTCTTGAACACATAAAAGTGCCACATGAATGCACCTTTCTATCTCGTGATAGTCAGTTCCTGCTGGACAATAAATCATCTCACCCCATTTTCCATCTATCCAAAGTTGCCAGGCCTGTTATCAAAATATTATGATTTTTTCAACACTGAAACAAAAATATGTACGCCAGTACATTATAAAAGCAAATGTGCATGCATAGATGAAAATTGTGGTCTAGGGTAACTCCACTCACATATGCAATGAGGTTATATTGTTTTCCATTGTATAGGTAGTAGTTGGCTGTCTTCTTTCCAGTTATTATTTCCAGAACCAATATGCCAAAGCTAAATACATCTGTCTTGATTGAGCAAATCCCCGCAAAAGCATACTCCGGAGGTATGTAGCCACTGTGAGATGGAAATAAAATCAGCACAAGTCACCAATGCAAGAGGTAGAATTTTAAGATTAAGTTGATAAGATGCTTCGATGCTTCTTTTTTTCTTCCAAAAGAAGCACTGTCTTGTTTTATAATGACTAAAACTGAACATGTTTGTATGTTCTTACTGTGTGCCCACTATTCTGGTGGTATTTGACTCTGCGATATTTGAGCAGAATATTCTGGCCATCCCAAAATCAGATATTTTTGGATTCATTACACTGTCCAAGAGAATGTTACTTGCTTTCAAATCCCTATGAACAACACATAATCGTGAGTAGTTGTGAAGATAAAGAAGACCTTGAGCTGTCCCATCAATTATGTGCAAACGTTTTGTCCAGTTTAATTGTGCTCCTTTAACGTTATCTGCAGAACATGCATACTTAATCAAAACACGTTGCCAAGCTATAAATATTATCTTGTTGCAGGCTTCTATCGCATCAAAAGTAGAAGGTGTTACCAAAGAGGAAGTAGTCTAGGCTTTTGTTTTCCATGTATTCATATACAAGCATCTTTTCTCTATCTCCTTGAGTGCAACATCCCAGCAGTTTAACGAGATTTTTGTGTTGAAGTTTTGCTATAAGTTGAATCTCGTTTTGGAACTCCAGTAAACCTTGCAAAGAACATGTTTCCAGTCTCTTGACTGCTATTTTAAGTCCACTTCTCAATCGGCCCTGAGATTGAGAAAAGGAGAAACAAGTTAAAATGTCATCATTTCACAACAGGTTTACTACAAAGTTAGTAAATGTATAGGGTATATGCATGCTTTTTACGAAATGAAAAAGGTTAAATTGTGCATAGTTGCAGAATACATTCCCTTTGCATCGGTGATTATAAGTAATACAATTGATAATGAAGTATAATATTCAGAGAAAAGCATTCAAGAATGTGAATGTTGACTTTGGATTTTGAGTAAGATAGCATTTACAATGCAAGTACGCAATCACCTTATATACAGGACCAAAGCCACCTTGTCCCAGTTTGTTACTGATTGAGAAGTTATTTGTAGCCTTTTTATCTCGGAAAAATCATACAGCAAAAATTCTGTGTTGGCTCCTCCCATCCTCCAAAGATTTATTGCAATTTGTATTGACAAGTACAGTCGCCGTAATTTAAACACTGTTTGTTCTGAAAAAAATAATGAACGGTTTATGTTCTTCGTACACGTGTGGAGAACAATTAAGGGTATCAAATATTATTTTATGCAGTGTTGAACTGATTAGAATGCATACCTCTTCGCCGTTGTGTGTTGATCCATATATGGAAAACCAAACAAGATATGAATAGTACTAGTAGGAAACCTCCAACGCCAACCAAGACTGCATTGTTCCATCGGAAAAAGTGTGTTTTACCTGTACATTCACATAAAATTCCAATGAGAAGTTATGCAATGTGTTAGTGAAACTTCATGTTTTTGCTATGACTAGTGCTATGCATCATAACTGAGGGAGCACTTCGATCTACTGGGTAAAGCTTCTTGACTCCTAAAATAAGGAACATTATGAGTTTGAATGAAACAAATGAATATAAATTTTTCATCTTTATTTCCATCCTTGTCTCTGAGCATAATGTCCAGATTGGATAAGACTGTTCCTATCTGGAACCCTTAAGTGGTGTACGTTTTTGGTTCCTAGACATTTACTTCACCACATGTTTGGATATGTTTTTTCCCAACCTTTCCCAAATTCCACAAAAGAAGCCCTCCAGACACCCCCTTTGTTTGAAATCCTTGCCTTCGTAGGAGAAAAGCAATCCTAACTACTCCATCGGTCAAGAGAAGCCGATAAATAGGTTATGCAATAAATGAAATCATTCAAGGTAACCTACTTCCTGGGATCGCATTGAGCGGTAGCATCTTTGTATCGGCGAAGAACTGTGTATCCGTCTCATAACGCAATGTGCACCACACCCCAAGAAATGCCGCTCCCATCTGTCCAGAACTGATTTTACTCTGCCTGTCAGAGATGATGCTATCCAGGCACGCTGCACAACGCTCATATGGCATGTCGCGTATGCACTGTGCTAGCCCGTATACCGTCTGTCCTGTCTCCTCAAACCACACTTTGCCGACTGCATATTTCTCTGCTTGGCTAACAACATCATCAGCAAGGGCATGCATCAGCTTGGTGACAAGATCTTCGAAACGCTCGGCTACAGTAGCCGTCACAGAATTCAGGTTAGTATTCACGGTGCACCAGGGCACGTTGCTGAAGCTGGAAAGGATGTCCTGGTCGGAGAAGCTTATATGTGCCTGATCTTGATCATAGTAGTAGGTCACATTCTTATTGCTCTGGAGAGAGTAAGAATCGCCAGCTTTACTGTTGATTGCTTCATCAAGGGCCTTGGTTAGGCGCTTATGACAGTCGGAGCCGTCAGAATCACCCCGACAAAGCACTGCACCATAGACCTTGTCTGGACCTATGCCAGCTGTGCCAGTAGCTGAGTGCTCCTTTGTGGCGTTGGCAAAGAGCAACTCGGCCAGGGATATGAGGTTGGATTTGTAGGTATTGTTTGGCATGTACATGCCGCCATTATTGTGAGTGCAGATTGCCTGGCCTGCTGAAGATGGCGAGAATGAGAAGAAGAAGAGAACTAAAAGAGATAATAGTAGCATCCTCCCAGTTTACTACAGAACAATGGTATTTGATCTATCTGTGTTGCAGAAGTACTAAACAAGTTGTAAAGGATGAGTACCAAATACCATCTTCTCTTTGTCTACCAAGTGGTCAAGGTATTGAAAGTTCTTACAAAAATGACTGCTGGGACTAAACTGGTCTAAGTTAGACATTTCTCTTCGAATTGACAGGATGATGGTGACAGCGCCATATCCTAGAAAGGAGGGTGGAGAAACAGGCCTACTTGACTGGGTTTTTGACGTTCAATTTAGTCCAGTTGTAAGCAGTGGACTTTATTTGCAGTTGTACACACACAGGTTCTGCCATACTTTTCAATCCTGGCGCATTTGCACAATCCGGGAAATATTTTCTTCCTGAAATTGCGTTTTTTTCTTCTAATACTGTTACAGACATTTACGTTTTATATGAGTATTTCACACTGATACTCTCTATTCTGTTGGTTAATATGTGCTGCTAGTTTCTACTCCTGGTGGGTTATATAAGCTTTAGATCAACGTCAATTTGCTTTCAGATTCACATATTTCCATCATCTCCGTTGTATCACATCTTCATTTCATATCTTGGTAAAGTCAATTTCACAGCACTGTCATGTCTAAACCAAGGTCCATATGGTCCAAATTCGACTATCACTTTATCATTAATTCATTTTAATTTTTAACATGCATATAAATGGATTATTACAAGCTAAATATGAATTTGTTCATCATGGTGTATACAATGTTGCAGAGTGTAGAGACATAAAATGTGTGAATCAAACCTTGATGTGAATCTCCAAGCACAAGATTTATCTGCCCAGTAGCATGCAGGTTATATGCTGGTTTTTGTGCTATAAAGCTTCAGAACATATATGTATATTCTCGTAGTCCCAAATTGCAAATGTGGGATATCATGATTTTTTCCAAGTATGCAGTGACAGGATAAACGTGCGAGGTTTGTGAGTTCTGAGCCACAAATGGAATACAAATAACGTGCTGCCTAATTAGCTAACACTAGAAGAACACCCAATACCAGTATTCACACTCACACACTTTGCAAAAGAATGAACGATCATTTATCTACCATCAATAGTGGTGAGGGTTGTATCATTTCTGGTGCATGATACATTGACGTTTACTGACACATCTACTCTGTTATAGGAGTAAGCTGGTTGCCTTGGCTCTGGTACGGTGATGTCACTGCTGAGCATTGCAACAATATCGGACATAGTTGGGCGGTCTACTGCTTTCACTTGGACACACATCAGTCCCAACATAAGATATTTCATCATATCTCCTGGTTCGTATTCATCACCAAATGATTGATCAATGAATTCATGCCACCCCCCTTCTTTCCACATTTGCCATGCCTGAAAGATAGGGTTCTTACATAACTGTGGTAGTAGGGCATCCATATATATCTGCTATTAAATTTCATATAAACTTGTAGATAATAAAACATGAAAGAATGAAAAGGCCCCTACAAAATTCATGGAGAAGAAAAATGCAGAATGCACCAGTTTTGCAGATTTTAACTTGCTTACATATTGAAGAAGATTGGGAAATTCTCTGTCTCCAGAGTGCTGAAATCCTGCACTCCTCTTTCCACTTATAATCTCAAGAAGCAGTACCCCAAAGCTGAAAACATCTGACTTGATCGAGAGAAGGCCCTCAAATGCATATTCAGGAGCCATGTAACCACTAGGAAAAATTACATGCAGTAGTCAGAAAGCAAATGCTTGGGTAGAAACAATACTAGGTAATTTACTCTATGTGCTGTACTGCTGTACTTACTATGTTCCAACAAGTCTGCTTGCTTTTTCTTGAGTAGCATCTGATGGAAATATCCTTGCCATGCCAAAATCAGAAATCTTAGGATTTAACTCAGAGTCTAACAGAATATTGCTTGCTTTCAAATCCCTATGGATGATACGCATTCGTGAATGTTCATGGAGGTATAGAAGCCCTTGGGCTATTCCTTCAACTATTTTGAACCGTATCATCCAGTTTAATGATGTCCTTCTAATCGGATCTGGAGGCAGTATTACACAAGGCCATAGTGTTAGTACTACAGCCTACAGAGGGGAAGGCATACAATTGAACATTGCCAAATTACTCCAGAAACATACCAAAAATGAAGTAGTCCAAGCTTTTGTTTGTCATGTATTCATATATCAGTATCTTCTCTTCGTCATGGACGCAGCAGCCAAGCAGCCTAACAAGATGCCTGTGCTGAAGTTTTGCTACCAGTTGGATCTCATTTTTGAATTCCAGTAGACCTTGTCTTGACTGTGCAGCAAGTTTTTTAATTGCTACTTTTTGTCCGTCAGGAAAAACTCCCTGCAAAAACCATCAACCCATAAATTTAAATATAGCCATCTTAATTCTGTTTTTCTTGAGGAAACCCATCATATGATAATAATAGATGTGACATTGCCATATGAATACGAAGAAAAATATCTTGTAAACAGGCCCAAACCCACCTTCTCCTAATATGTTTCCAGGTGAGAAGTTGTCTGTAGCATCTACAATTTGCGAGAAATCATACAAAGAGAACACGGAACCAGTATCTTCCATCTTCCAAAGCATTAGGATTTCATCGATGTTCTTAGGCTGCTCCTTGGAATTTATTTTTCCTAGATTAACATCTCGCCATCAGTTTTTACATGAAACTGAATGGATTTGTTGCGATATATTTGCCACTATCATCACTAAATCATGGAATATTGTTGAATGGCTTACCTCGTTTTCTTCGTCTCATGATGTATAGGACACAGAAAAGCAAGCGTGTACAGATGACTGAGAGCGAGTACACTGTGGCAATGATCAATAGTGCATGGCCCTTCCGTTGCTCTGAATCTGGTAAGAGAGGATAATTTACATGTCTTAGCGAATTGAATAGACGATATTTCTATAGGGAGATGTCATACTTTTAAAAGGGAAATGTCAAAAAGTGACTCAGATAGGTACTAGATTCATGTACTTTTCGTGACTCAAGTATATGTACACCCAATTTGATTAAGCAAACTGAAATTTGTACCATTGCAGAAAAAACTCTTCCTCTGTTCGTTCATTGTAAATCATAGATAGCACTCTAGAAGAACTGTATGCAGTCTTCCCTTTCATTACAGAGGGAACATGTTTTCAGTCTTATCTAATTATTGATAGTCCAACTCTGAAGATACTCCTCAAATAACATACTCCTGCAACTTGCCTGTGGCAGTAACGAAGAACTGGGTGTCCGTCTCGTACCGGAGAGTGCACCGCGCGCCATGTATCGCCCCGCCCATCCTGCCGGCGCCGATCTTCTGCCATACCTCTGCGGCAACGCCGTTAAGGCAAGCGCGACAGCGCTCTTGTGGCATGTCCTGCGTGCACTGCGCCAGCCCATACACCGTCCGCTCCCTCCCCTGCGACGGCCACGGCGCGTCGGCCGTCGCGTACCTATCCGGCTGCCTCGCCGCTGCCTCGGCGAGCGTTCTCGTCAGCTTGTTGACTAGCTCGTCGAATTGCCCGGTGTCGGTGGCCGGCACAAGGTTGAGGTTGGTCTCATCGACCCACTCCGGCGCGTTGCTGAAGGTGGAGAGGAAGTCCTCGTCGGAGAAGCGAAGCTGGTACAGCTCGGAGTAGAGCGCCATGTCCTTGTGGAGCGCGCAAACGCCGGCGCCGGAGCTGTTGGCGTTGATGGTCCCATCGAAGGCCTCCCGGAGGCGCCTGCCGCAGTCGGCGCCGGCGGAGTCACCTCGGCAGAGCACGACGCCGTAGACCTTGTCGGAGCCCGTGCCGGCGGTGCCAGTGGCCGAGTGCGACTCCGTGGCTCTGGCGATAAGTTCGTCGGCGAGGGACCTGAGGTTGGAGCTGTAGGTGCTGTTCGGGCTGTACGTGCCGTTGGCGTCGGTGCAGAACGACCGATCGCCGGCCGCCGGCGCCGGCAAGGAGAGGAAGAGAACTACGAGAACTGCTGCAAACATCGTCTGCCGTGGTAGGTAGTGAAGTACGGCGTGTGTCCACTCACAATGTAATAGTAACAGAAATGACCAGGGGCACGTCCAACAAACAAAAAATGACCGGGGCAAGCTGATATGTAAGCAGGCTGGAATTGAAACTCGAAACTTGCAAGTTAAACGAGAAGCTCGGAACTTGACTCAGCTTGGCTGAAACTTGTTGCTGAACGAGTTGAGCCAAAATTTCATTTTAAACGGTAACCGAGTTTCTCATTTAGCTCGGTAATTTTTTTGTTACATGCATTCTTATCTTTGTGAACAATTGTTTCTGACTATCGTAGTTTAACGACTAGATATTACTTGAGAGTGTCATATTGTCATTGATTGTTATGATAATTGCACCATAGATGTCCAAACAATTACACATAAAATATATTAAAATACATATTAACAATTTTACCGAACTAAACGAGTAAACTCACGAATTTAGCGAGGCGAGCCGAGTTTTAGGTCAACTCGACACTGACTCGCTAGGTAACCGAGCTTTAACGATTCGAGCCCTCAGCTCGGCTCGAATGAACCACCGAGACATAGGCGATCACGACGTTTCTGCAAATCGATTGACGACTAGGCCACAACCGCACGAAATATGCAAACGCGTGCAATTGGTTTGATTAGTCGTTCATACCTTACTGTGTGTATATATGTTGACTCAAGACTGAATCCTACACGGCACTACAGTATACACGACAATTGTTACATGAGCCGTTCGTGTGGGCGGATGTATCCTGGCGCTATCTACCGAGTGTTGCGTATCTCAAGGTTTGGTTTGGGTACACGGGTAGTAAATCCGGTTACCGCCGGAATCGCAAATCCGGAAGAAAAGAATCAGGTTTTGTTTTAAATTTTGGTACGAGATCCAAATTTGCGTATTTACGCAAAAAGTTAAGTATGAAAAGCTTTTTTTTACATTGTATGTCCGCATGCATATATTACTTGTATTGATAACACTATGCAGAGGCGGAGGCAGGATCTAAGGTAAAGGGGGCCGATGACCATAATATTCTCATAAGGGGGGCCGGACAAGCTAGTTAGGCATATAATCATGTTTAAAAATGGCTAAACCATGGATTTGTATCAAGCTGCAGCATGTCATAGGGGGGGCAGGGCCCCTGCTGGTCCCCCCTAGCTCCGCCACTGACACTATGGATACAGAGATGACATGAATACAAGCAATATAAAACTAGAAAAAACAAGCGATAAAACTGTTGCAAACAGACGTCCCTGCAACTATCAAGTATCAACGTCCTCCGGGAGAAGAAGAAGTCCACATCTTGATGCCGAATAAATCTCTTGACACAAGGCGTTAATGAGCCGCAATAGTCACCGCCCCGTGAGACTGGATCCATTCAGATAATGAACATCGGCCGGAGGAGCCTCTGAGCCTTTTCAACGTCGGATCCGGGGCCAACGCCACACCACCCATCAACAGGCGGCCGGATCCCCCACCATCTTCTGTGGATCCACAACAATCAGCACCGCCGCACTCCAAGAGCAGCCTCTTCCCGCCGTCACGACAAAACGCAACGTTAGACTGAAACCGCTCCAATAGCTTGGACTCCAAAAGCTTCTTGTCGGCACTAGGAACACCTCCGACGAGCGGTCGCATGAGCTAGAAGACAATTATTCCTACTAGTACCCTCGGCATCAACCCCACCATGACGCCAATGGAGGAAACACGAAACGAAAAACACCACATGAACGAGAGCCAGAGCTCCCCTCCCCCTCGTGCTTCCAAGACGGCGAGCGGAGGGGAAAGGGAGTGCCGGATCGCCGGCGTTAAAAACGAAAGCCTAGGTTGTCTAGGACCCGCGACCTGAGAACATCCAACGAGGCCAAGGGGCCATACAATTCATTTACAGCCACACTTGTGATTATATAGAGTTTTACGTAGAAATATTATTAACACTTACTGTGAACTTTGAATTCAAATTTTATTTGAAAATTTCGTCTGGTAATTTCCCGTTATTTTTTCGCTAACCGTGGTTATCTTGAGCACCCTCGGTAATTGTTTTGCACTTGGTAACCAAAACCTTGGCGTATCTTGTCATCCTGGTAAACTTCGTATCCTCATGAAGTTTCTGATGGGGAAGGGATCGAGAATTATAGGGTACATTTGTTAAATTTGATGATGTAAAGATATACTGGTTGACCAATTATATTTTCTTAAATCGATCTTATCATTTTTTTTGTCATGAAAAGGAAGCTAGTTCTTGGTTGGATTATTTCTAAAATCGTCCCTCTTTGGGATCTTTGCTCTCTATCAATAGCACCAGCGAAAATGTCTAAAAAAAATATCACATGCGGATCAGTAGGAGAAAAAAACAAGATACGAGGGTAGCCTAGACACTTTTACAATAATCTCCTTCAAATCCGAATCTAGAGCTAATTTGTGAGTCAAGCACCTTTTTAGCTGCTCTAGATCTTGTTAGGTGGAGTTTAGAGGTGGAGAAGTAGAGCTATGGCAAACACCACGAAAACGGATTTTCCCCAACTCATATGGCACACAACCCGTATCTCGTGCTGTCCATTTCCGTGATTGAACGGTCGAGATTTGATGTTGAATGGGTTAAAATGTTCAACTCGTTCAACGGCAAATCTAGACCGTTCAATCGCGAAAATGCATGGCCGAGATACGGGTTGTGTGCCATATGGGTTGGAGAAGCTCATTGTAACCGGTCACCTTTAGGAACAGTAGTGGAGCTTGCCATAAACTATAGGAGGCGAATGAAAAATTGCCAATATTTTTGAGCCAAATTACTATTTTTCCCGTCGAAACCCTCACAAAAAATATCCCCCTCCCCAGTAAAAGAGGTGTAGCAATGTTTTTTTCGACAAAAATACTCTAACTCGTTCCACTTAATAAGCACTTGACACACAACTGATTTCCCCAGGCTTCTCCTGCGACTAAAGCCAAATGTGGGAAAATGGCACAAGTGAAAAGGAAAATAGACCAAATTGAGCCCACACTCCGTTTCGGTTTATGATTCCACCACCTGCTGATGCCTCATCACACAACGGTAGGCGGGCAGAGCTACCTAGTGTTTCCCTCGTGCGCGAGACGGGTCTGAAACATTCAGTGTATGATTTCATTCTTTTTTTTTGCGAAAGTTTATGATTTACATTCTATGTTTCTGTTTTTCTGCTGAATGGACCGAAAGATTTTGTACCTTTTTTAAATACGACTCTAAACTTCTTGCCAGCAAGTTAGGAAAGCCAGTTTCACAATATATGCTTTTTAACCCTTTGTACACATATTCATCACATTTTAAATAGCCCACTGTTGCCCCTAAATAAATCAATGTACAATTTTCCACTATAGTCCCATTTAGCTCCGATTTACTCTTTTCTTGTATAGGGTTGGCGCTATTTACTATAGCCCGCTATTTACTATAGCCCTCTATTTACAACATTGATATTCATACATCTACTAGTCAACCTCTTCTGTGCGTTTAGGATGTGTATGAGCTAGCTTGGGCTCTTGCCTCTAGATTAGATTGAGAGTATGACAAGTTATAACATATGAGAACCAAAATTAATGTTGTGTGACTATCAGGAAGGAAACGGTCGTTTTGACGACTGTGTAAATAACCAATTTTTTCCTTTATCATTGATCCCTGGTTGACGATTATGTAGTATGTGTGTGTGTGTGTGAGAGAGAGAGAGAGAGAGAGAGAGAGAGAGAGAGAGAGAGAGGCGCTGCTTGTACGCGGTTGCTTCTCTCTTATCTGATTGAATTCAGTCAATACCTGCTTTTGGACCATGACAAACGCAATTATCCGATGACGACGATCGAGTCTCGTGTTCAAGTTTGAATTCTTATTCCCTGCATGCCGAACAAATAGCTCACCTAATCTATCAAATATTGCCTGCACGCAATCGTATATGACACTCTCTTGGTGTGATGTGACTAGAATCAAAGGATAAACTTTTTACAGTTCTTTCCAGGCAACATACCAAAGGAATCAGCACAAAACGGCGTGCTTGACCGAGTATGAAGAAGCGTCATAGCACAGCAGCTGGATTTCACAAGTATATAATCCAAACCATTTCATTTCGTTGCATATTGCCATTTCTTGTATCCTGCATCATCTTCTAGCTCCAGAATCCAGACATCGTGTGGACAAATGGCGTCACTCGCGGTGCTTCTCCTGCTCGTTTCTGCAGCTCTGACCTTCAATGCCGCCGCCGTCCGCGTTGGGCTGACGCGCATCCACTCCAACCCCGATGTCACCGCGACCGAGTTCGTGCGCAACGCCCTGCGCCGCGACATGCACCGCCACGCCCGGTTCACTCAGGAACTCGCGTCCTCGGGTGGCCTCACCGTCGCCGCGCCGACCCGGAAGGACCTGCCGAACGGCGGGGAGTACCTCATGACGCTGGCCATCGGCACGCCGCCGCTGACCTACTCGGCCATCGCCGACACTGGCAGCGACCTCATCTGGACGCAGTGCGCGCCCTGCGGCACCCAGTGCTTCAAGCAGCCCGGGCAGCTGTACAACCCGTCGAGCTCGACCACCTTCGGCGTGCTCCCCTGCAACAGCTCGGCGAGCATGTGCGCCGCGCTGGCAGGGCCGAGTCCGCCTCCGGGTTGCTCGTGCATGTACAACCAGACATACGGCACCGGGTGGACGTCGGGCGTCCAGAGCGAGGAGACCTTCACGTTCGGCTCGACGGCCGCGGACCAGTCCCGCGTCCCCGGCATCGCCTTCGGCTGCAGCAACGCGAGCAGCGACGACTGGAGCGGGTCGTCCGGCCTCGTCGGGCTGGGCAGGGGAAGCATGTCGCTCGTCTCGCAGCTCGGCGCCGGCATGTTCTCCTACTGCCTCACACCATTCCAGGACACCAACAGCACGAGCACGCTCCTCATCGGGCCGTCGGCCGCGCTCAACGGCACCGGAGTCCGTTCGACGCCGTTCGTCCCCAGCCCAGCGAAGGCGCCCATGAGCACGTATTACTATCTAAACCTGACGGGCATATCTGTCGGCACGACGGCCCTGTCCATCCCTCCCAGCACCTTCTCCTTGGGAGCCGACGGCACCGGCGGGCTCATCATCGACTCCGGCACGACCATCACGTCGCTGGTCGACGCGGCGTACCAGCAAGTCCGTGCGGCAGTCCAGCCCTGGTGACGCTGCCGCTGGCCGACGGGTCCGACTCCACGGGGCTCGACCTGTGCTTCCGGCTGCCGTCCGACACGTCCAGGACGCCATCCATGCCCAGCATAAACTTCCACTTCGCTGGCGGCGCGGACATGGTGCTGCCGGCGGAGAACTACATGATCTCGGATTCCGGCGTGTGGTGCCTGGCCATGCGGAACCAGACCGTCGGCGCCATGAGCACGCTCGGCAACTACCAGCAGCAGAACATGCATCTGCTCTACGACGTCCACAAGGAAACGCTCTCGTTTACTCCAGCCAAGTGCAGCACGCTCTGAAGAGTCACGTACCTACAGAGCTCACAAGCTAATTTTGTATAGTGTCGATTCTTTATTCTTTTATTTTTTTAAAAGAGATTCTTATTCTTTCTTTACATGCGCTTCACATATGTTTTTCTCACCATTTTTTTGTATAGTTTTGGTTCTTAAATTGGCTCATAATGCTAATTTGTATACCTCGGGTTATTTGTGGGAAAACTGCCTCATTCTCCATTTTTGGATAAAGCAAGTACTCCCTCCGTCCACAAAAGGATGTCTCAACCTAGCCCAAATTTGCATGTATGTATATACATGCAAATTTGGGCTAGGTTGAGACATCCTTTTGTGAACGGAGCGAGTACATTAATATCAGGATGAACACTAGTGGACACATCAAGGATGCACATAGATCTATGGGAGTACACCAGGTCTCTATAATAGCGTAATATATTTATCGCAGAAAAAAATAGCGTAATAGTACTAGTCTATACTACTATTAAAAGAGCAAACATGATCGGATACATTAAATCACAGTCGTTCAATAGACAGATCAACGGACTAGATTCGTTCAACGTGTTGAGCACCTCAACACACGGTTTAGCGAACCGGTACCCAGTCTATTCCTTTTTTTCCTACCTCTATCCAGCGAGCCCGCTGAGGTTCCCAGCGCGCCGTCCCGGCTCCCTACACCAGCGGAACACTCCAGCGCGCCGGCCATCGCCTTCCCTCCAACCTCCCACATCCCACGCGCCGCCGGACGACCCCGTAACCGCCACCATGTCCACCGGCCGCCCCCAGCCCAGACTACCTCGTAGTCGCCGCCGTCTCGCCCCTCCTGAACTGCGCCCTGCGCCGCTCCGAAGGGCCCAGACTACCTCGTAGTCGCCGCCGTCTCGCCCCTCCTGAACTGCGTTATGCGCCGCTCCGAAGGGCGCCACCCCACGGGCCACGAGCCCCCGTCCCCGTCGCCGGAAGGCCATTGCGCTCGACGGCTTTTCTCTTCCCTGTCACGCGCGCTGGAGGCCGCGTTTCTGCCCTCCCCATGGCGCCCGCCCGGCGCCGCTCCACTCCCCTGGCTTGAATTCGACGGCGGTGACGCTGCGCCCTGCCCAGGTTTTGTATTATTTTGGATTAGTACGCATCAGGATGTGTGCATGTATCAAGCTTAGAAATTTGTCGCTCAAATTAGGCCTACTGGAATAATTAGCCTTCAGAATTTAAGATGTGAAAATTCTAAATTAGGCCTACTGGAATAATTAGCCTTGAAAATTTAAGATGTGAACATTTTATGCTATTTGAAATGACTTCATGAATTCGATTGGCTCTGTTGCAATACTGCACGGCAATATGAGTTGAAGCCATCTAATGGATTCAACTGTGTTGTCAAATTGCAGAACGAGCAAAAAGGTTAGACTCAAGGCTAAGTAGAGGCAAAAGTCCAGTTCCTAAATTCGCGTCCCCAAATTGCGTGTAGCGAAAGCACGGAAGCCTTTCGTCTACCTTGTAGCTACCAATGGCTATGTGGTTATGCATATGCAATAATGCCATTTGCCAATGGGCCAGGCCAGGCTGAATCAGATCAGCTACATTTCATATTTGATTTGGATTAGTTTGTCCACTCAGATAGTCAGAATAATTGACACTTGCTGGTTAATAAATCAGGGCAGTCATGCGCATATTCCTGAAGTTATGTAAGCACATTTGGTTGCCGAATTGCTTTCTTCTCTGCAAGCAATGACAAATAAAGATAAAAGGGTGACAAATCAAAGAGGTTGGATAGATTTGGAGAGGACCAAACATCAATAGTCCAGGTTAAGAGCATCATTTTGACAAACCAGTTGTTACGCAGATCCATTCAAACATAAGTAGCAACCTTGGATCGGAAATGCAACCACTGAATACTTCATTCACTATTGTCCTTACATGTCCCTTCTGTTATATGTAAAGCCAGAAATTATTGTGGCATTTAGGTAAGTATATTTCCATGCAGGACGAGGGATGGGATGGGTGTCAGCGTGCCCTGAGGAAGTCGCTGG
Source organism: Poa pratensis (assembly GCA_947311845.1). NCBI lineage: Eukaryota > Viridiplantae > Streptophyta > Magnoliopsida > Poales > Poaceae > Poa > Poa pratensis. The sequence continues at coordinate 111,215,278 of CAMZMU010000107.1, read as the reverse complement.
TTAGAAGACTGACGGCACGCGTACCTAGCGGGAGTGCAACGTGGAAGAAGACGTTGTGATGGGCATCGGCGAAGCCCTGAGACTCGCTAGCCAGGAGACCGGTGGCCAGGTTACATTGTTTCTCTGTATGTAACTTGAATCTGCCACACCCTTGCTAAAATTTTGGAATGGGACGATTATTGCCTGAGCACCAAACCAGGTCTTTGAAATTATTGTACAGTTCACCATTTATCCTACAGACCAATCCAATTGGTTGTGATAACTGGTTCTTTGCGGGGCTATTTCAGGTGGACTTGAGGATAGACAAACCACAAGAGAGGATAGATAACATGGATACTTCAGAAGGCTTGTAAGATCCCAGTCTATATGCTTTACTAACGGTTATTACTTATGAAATTAGCTGCAAACCATTCCCTTCTATCATATGAGTGTCAACATAATTGTCTCCTTGACTTTCGGCGTACATTGTTTCAGTTGTTCTTGCTTTCACTTATTTCCAACTACTCAGGATCATGCTAACAGCACCTTGAATTATCTGCCTAAACCGAAAAATACTTCTCTACAACTGGTGCTTTGCATAAGGCTGAATTATGTGTGGAAGTTGAAGACAATGTGCATGTAAATATCGGTAGACTCAAATTTTGGCTATATGAGCTTGGTAAACTAATCATTAATGTGTTTTAGTGTTCTAAGGAACTTACGTTTTGGCCATTATTACAGTGGCCGATACTTAGATGTATTGGTAGGGTGCCAAGTGTTTATATGTTCATCTCAAGGAAAAAAAAGTGTGTATATGTTGATGTCAGTAAGCTGTAAGGCAATCTGGTATGTTGATTCTACACAACTGTATATCAAATTGTTGGTTCAGAGTTGTCATTTCCAGCATGGAACCTTGGGAAGATTTTCAGCCAGACATATTTCGAGGCACATGGTATATGCTGGATGCATGAAGGCTGATCTTGCCCTATCTGATAAGTGTTTTTGAGAATCTAACAAGTAGTGCACAATATTTCATTTCTTACTTATCAGCCATGCTGGGTATTTGTTTGTGGTTCTTTTTGATAAAGATTTGTTTGTGGTTCTGTGTTCTTTAAGATGTCAGGCACACTTGATATGCTGACATATTATTCGATGTCCCCTATTTCTGTTCAAATCAAGATCGTGCATTGTTAGTATCAATATCATATTAAATAAACGTGACTAAAGTATGATTGAAGGGGCATTCGTTAAGTTTTGCTGAAACGTACTGTTCCAGCATGTGATCTTGCTCAGCAAAGGATCATTACGGCCTCGGTAGCTTGATGGATGGTCACAATATAAAGATTTTATGTTTGTAATATATTTGGCTTAAGGATATTAGACGTGCATGGCACGTGCTCTTCTACTAGTATATAAGAAAAAACTAGTAGACAGATCAACGACGTAGACAACCAAAGAAACATTAATTGAAAATGAAAAGAAGAGAAAACAACCATCCAACATCAATGGAAACACCCCTACGTCACGCGGTCGAAAAAACAATGCACATGCAAAGCGAACTGTCGGCTTATCGTCGTAGTTCCCACATTCACCATCACTTAGCGGCATCGAACTCGACATGAGTCCTTGAACCTCTAATTTTTTGAGTCACATGCCTCGCCTCTTTTTTTTTGTGTACGTTCTAATCGATATTTCTAAACAAAAAAAAAGGTAGCACTAGAAACATCTAATTAGGCGTTCAGTTAAATTAGTATATCACCATATGCTTCTTTTTATAAATGAAACTATATAAAATGGATGTATCGCTATCTATAAGCTAGGTCAGAATAGCGGATCGATTTGCAAAAAGTCTCTTTTGATCCCAATGATACGTCTCAAACGTATCTATAATTTTTATATTCCATGCTGTTATTATATCAATTGCTACATATTTTGGCTACACTTTATATCATTTTTATGCATTTTCTGGGACTAACCTATTAACAAGATGCCACAGTGCCAGTTCCCTGTTTTCTGCTGTTTTTGGTTTCAGAAAATCTATTAAGGAAATATTCTCGGAATTGGACGAAACAAAAGACATCGTCAATAATATCACGAGGAGATCACGGAGTCCAAAGGGGAGTCGGAGCAGACCCACCAGGGGGCCACGCCACACTAGGGCGCGGCCCAGGGTGGGCCCGCGCCCCCTATGGCGTGGTGGCCCCCCTCGGCCACCGACGCCGCCTCTTCGCCTATATATTCTCCGCGACGCGAAAACCCTATTACGGTCGATCATATTCCACGAAAAGTTCCGTCGCGGCCGTCATCGTCAATCTCAGATCGGAGGAGTTCTGAAGCTCTTCCCGGCACCCTGCCGGGGGGAGATCATCACCGGAGGGCTCTACATCACCATGCCTGCCTCCGGAGTGATGCGTGAGTAGTCCACCCCTGGACTACGGGTCCATAGCAGTAGCTAGATGGTTGTCTCTCTACCTTGTGCCTCCATGTTTAGATCTTGTGAGCTGCCTAACATGATCAAGATCATCTTATTGTAATGCTAGATGTTGTGTTTGCTGGGATCCGATGAATATTGATACCATGTTTATTCAAGTTGTTTATCTATGTGCTCTTGATCTTGCATGCTCTCCGTTGCTAGTAGATGCTTTGGCCAAGTAGATGCTTGTGACTCCAAGAGGGGGTATTTATGCTCGATAGTGGGTTCAGTCTCTAGATATCTGGATCAGTGACAGAAAGGTCTAAGATGGTAGATGTGCTGTTGCTACTAGGGATAAAACATTGGTGCAGTGTCCAAGGGCACTTGTATTGATTACATTACACACTTTACTTCATGCAATAATCTGTTGTTAGCAACTTAATACTGAATAGGATGCGGATGCTGCCTTGAAGGTGGATTATTTAGGCATAGATGCGGTTGGAATAACGGTCTATGTACTTTGTTGTAATGCCCAACTAGATTTCATAGTAGACATCTTGGCATGTATTGCATTGTTATGCCCTCTCTATTTGTCAATTGCCCAGCTGTAATTTGTTTACCCAACATGCTAGTTATCTGTTCTGAGAGAGACACCACTAGTGAACTGTGGACCCTGGTCCAATTTCCTCATACTGTTTACACAACCTGCTGCAATCATCTGTTTCCTGTTACTTGCTGTGTTTCCTGCTGTTTTCCACACCATACGTTTAACTCTTTGTTTCTGCAAGACCGGAGAGATTGACAACCTCTCTGTTTCGTGTTGGGCAAAGTTCTGGTTTGTGTCTGTGCAGATTCCACGTTGGTGCAAGCTCCCTAGCGCCAGGGGGAGTCAACATCAACAACCTTCCGATAGATCGTCAAGTCCTACTGGGATTAAACCTTGGGTAGATTATTCAAGGGAAAACTTCTGCTGTCTACATCATAACCTTCCTCTTGGGGTTCACCAACACGTAGCCATCAAGCTGTTTTCTGGCGCCGTTGCCGGGGAAGTACTCATCATCACCATCATCATCATCCTCAAATACTCTCCCGTCAACCAGGCACCAGCTGTTTTCTGGCGCCGTTGCCGGGGACTTGGAGGCTATTGGAAAGGGGAGTCTCTCAGTTCCAATCTCTTTACTTTGTTTTTGTCTTGTTTTAGTTTTGTTTTGCTTGCTGTTAAAAATCAAAAATCCAAAAAAATTAAATTCCTGCATCTAGTTTATTTCGGTTTGTTATTATGTCTAGTTCTTTGCTTGCTATTCATGGGTACTTTGCTTGAAACTTGTCCTATGGCTGAAAACAACTTGAGAAACCTTTATGAAATTTATCTTGAGCTAGGACATGATGTGTTTGAAGAGAAAATTAAAAAACCTATGGAACTTTATTTGCATGATAGTACCAATGATATTGGTATACACTCTTTGAACATGGTTGTTGCTAATGCTATGGAAAATATTAAGCTTGGGGAAGTTGGTAATGATACTATTGAAATAACTTCTTTTGATAAATTTGAGGTAGACAAACATTCCTTGACTCAAGAGAAAGCAAAAATAACAGAAGTACCAAATATTTCCCCCAATGTTGTTTATGAAAATCCATGCTATTTTGATAAGTCTTATGATAATCCTCTTTTTATTCCTAATTTCGAAATGCATGGTAATGAGAGTGTTTGCTTAGAAAATGTTTATGATAAAGCTCTAGATGATGGTCCTATGTTGCTTGATAATATTATTAATTCTACTATTGAGAGTGATCAATCAACTTGTTTCAATATGTCTAAAAGTGGGTTTGAAATTTTTGATCCCACTATCTTGCTTGATAAAAGTTATGTGTTTGTAGATCATAAAAAGCATGCTTTATGTGATAGTTATGTTGTTGAGTTTGTTTATGATGCTATTGAAAATTATTATGAGAGAGGGAAAGATGGTTTTAAAAGTTTTCATGTCACTAAAATACCTCTCTTTGTGTTGGAAGTTTTAAAGTTGGATTTGTTGCATCTTCCTATGCTAGCTGCTTTATGCTTCAATGATTTGTTTTACTACAATATTCCTCTGCATAGGAAGTGGGTTAGACTCAGATGATTTTGATATTTGCCTCTTGATGCTCTCTTTGTTTTTCAACTCTTATTCTTATGCGAGCATCATTAAAATCCTAAAGCCTAGCTGAAAGGCATTAAAGAAAAGCACTTGTGGGAGATAACCCATGTGTCAAGGATGCTTGTTTACCTCTGTAGCAACTCCTTTGTATCTTTTATTTGCTGTTTTGTTGTGCCAAGGAGAGTTACTAATGCAAAGTTGGTTTTATTTTCGGGACTGCATTGGGACAGATTGCTGTTCGTCACCGTTTAATTCAGTAGAAAATCAGAAAAAATCGAAAAATGCTGAAACTTTTTGTGCATGTTCCTGATGATGTTACGCAACTTTCATTATTTCAAAAGTTTTCATCTGAGCATCGTAAGTGCCTCGAAAAAATTCGTCATTACAGACTGTTCTGGTTTGACAGATTCTGTCTTTTATTTTGCATTCTCTCTTTTACAAGTTTTTAAGTGGTTTCTTTTCGTGTAAAAGTGCCCACTTGAGCCTAGTAACAGTGGCTAATGTTTAAAATAGTTGGCTTGTGAGTTTTGTCTTTGCTAGAACTTTGAAGTATTATCTTTTAGTGCACTAACCTGCTAATGAGAAAAGCTGTTAAGTTTTGGTGTGAAGGAAGTTTTCAAGTGTTGATAGAGGAGAATGATATTACATGATCAAGAAGAGTGAAGAGCTTAAGCTTGGGGAGGCTTACCTCCCCAGCATATTTCAAGAAGACTCAAGCATCTAAGCTTGGGGATGCCCAAGGCATCCCCTTCTTCATCTACAAATTATCAGGTCATCTCTAATGGTGCTATATTTTTATTGCTTCATGCTAGTGTACTCTTCCTTGGAGCGTCAGTGTGTTTTTGTTTTCAGTTTGTTTTGTTTTGTTTGCTGTGCTATACTTGTTGGATCCTAGTATTCATGTTTGGGAGAGAGACACGCTCCACTTTTTCATTAGAATACTCTTGTGCTTCACTTATACTTGTTGAGTATTCCTGTCTAGTTGCTGTTATTGCTGTTAGCTCTCAGTTTTTCATGTATCTCTTGTTAGAGCTTTCAGTTTCTTTTGAAGAAAGTACTCTCTTGCTTCACTTATATCTGTTTGGAGAGTTGTCAAATAAGTTGATTGGTGTTTGGTTGGACCAGAAAAATGCTATGCATGTGGTAGTGGTATAAAATGCTTACATGAATCTTTTTAGATCGTTGTCTTGAGTAATTTGATGCTTGCCAATTGTTTTGAGCTGTCAAGTAATTAATGTTTAAGCTTGTGCATCATGTAAGTAATGGCTATTAATGAAGAACTACTATAAGGATTTTCTGCTATAATAATCTGTTGCATAATTGGAAGTCCATAGTAGTCTAGATAATTTTTGGATGAAGGCTATGTGTTAACAAGGAAGACAGTGGGAGTCTATGGTTCGTCAAACCTTGTGTTTTATGTACACTCTTGCTATTCCAGTTGATAATGATGTTTGCTTATAATAACCTTGCTAGCCTAAACTCTGTACTAAGAGGGAATGCTTCTTGTACATCCAAAACCTTGAGCCAAATCCATGCCACCTGTGTCCACCATACCTACCTATTATGTGGTGTTTTCACCATTCCAAGTAAATTTCTTCATGTGCTATCTACTAACTACTCAAAACTGTTACATTTCCTTTTTGTGTCACTACTTGAAAAGCTCATAAGGACGTAGATAGGTGGTCTTTATTTCCTGGTTGATCAAATTTTACACACCTGGACTAGTGGCATATACATCCGCTTATCCAATAATTTTGCAAAAAGAGCTGGCAACGGGGTGCCCAGTCCCAATTAATTACAACTTTAACCAAACAATTCTCTTCACATCTTTTTGCCCCTGATTCGTCAGTCAAGCAATGTTCACAAGTGTGTAAACAAAAGAGAAGAGGGATGATCTGCCCGCTGGTAGAAATAACGTCCTTCATGGGAGCCGCTCTTGTAAAGTTTGATCAACTAGTGAAGTAGAGTATTGCCTATTTGCTGATTTGTTGACACCTGTATACACCATTACCTTACAAAACAATATTTTATGCTCTCTATATGCCTTCGGGAACTACAGCTCTAGCACATGATGTTAATCCCTGCTTCCCTCTGCGAAGGGCCATTCTTTTACTTTTATGTTGAGTCAGTTTTCCCACTTCTTTCTGTCTACTTAAGCAAACATCATTGTCAACTCCAGTATAACAGTTTTTACATAACTTTGTGTTTGGTTGATCATATTCTTTGCATTGACATTATCTATATGATATACATGTTGAAAGTTGAAGCAAATGCTGAAGCTATTATCTTCCTTTGTGTTGATACAAACACTTTCATGTTGAAATTATTGCTGCTGTGAGCTAACTATTATGTTAGACTATTATATCTCTAAATGTTTTATAGTATTATTCATGAAAGTTTGCACTTGTGTGATCACTTATGTTTACTCTTTATTTACTTGCTTGCAAACTATAGACCATTGGCTTGGATCACTTCATTCAGATCATGTGCATTACATTGTTATTTGATCAAAGATTGTGTTGGTAGCATGTCACTTCAAAAATTATCTGTTTTTATCGTTTACCTACTCGAGGACGAGCAGGAACTAAGCTTGGGGATGCTTGATACGTCTCAAACGTATCTATAATTTTTGATGTTCCATGCTGTTATTATATCAATTGCTACATGTTTTGGTACACTTTATATCATTTTTATGCATTTTCTGGGACTAACCTATTAACAAGATGCCACAGTGCCAGTTCCCTGTTTTCTGCTGTTTTTGGTTTCAGAAAATCTATTAAGGAAATATTCTCGGAATTGGACGAAACAAAAGACATCGTCAATAATATCACGAGGAGATCACGGAGTCCAAAGGGGAGTCGGAGCAGACCCACCAGGGGGCCACGCCACACTAGGGCGCGGCCCAGGGTGGGCCCGCGCCCCCCTATGGCGTGGTGGCCCCCCTCGGCCACCGACGCCGCCTCTTCGCCTATATATTCTCCGCGACGCGAAAACCCTATTACGGTCGATCATATTCCACGAAAAGTTCCGTCGCGGCCGTCATCGTCAATCTCAGATCGGAGGAGTTCTGAAGCTCTTCCCGGCACCCTGCCGGAGGGGAGATCATCACCGGAGGGCTCTACATCACCATGCCTGCCTCCGGAGTGATGCGTGAGTAGTCCACCCCTGGACTACGGGTCCATAGCAGTAGCTAGATGGTTGTCTCTCTACCTTGTGCCTCCATGTTTAGATCTTGTGAGCTGCCTAACATGATCAAGATCATCTTATTGTAATGCTAGATGTTGTGTTTGCTGGGATCCGATGAATATTGATACCATGTTTATTCAAGTTGTTTATCTATGTGCTCTTGATCTTGCATGCTCTCCGTTGCTAGTAGATGCTTTGGCCAAGTAGATGCTTGTGACTCCAAGAGGGGGTATTTATGCTCGATAGTGGGTTCAGTCTCTAGATATCTGGATCAGTGACAGAAAGGTCTAAGATGGTAGATGTGCTGTTGCTACTAGGGATAAAACATTGGTGCAGTGTCCAAGGGCACTTGTATTGATTACATTACACACTTTACTTCATGCAATAATCTGTTGTTAGCAACTTAATACTGAATAGGATGCGGATGCTGCCTTGAAGGTGGATTATTTAGGCATAGATGCGGTTGGAATAACGGTCTATGTACTTTGTTGTAATGCCCAACTAGATTTCATAGTAGACATCTTGGCATGTATTGCATTGTTATGCCCTCTCTATTTGTCAATTGCCCAGCTGTAATTTGTTTACCCAACATGCTAGTTATCTGTTCTGAGAGAGACACCACTAGTGAACTGTGGACCCTGGTCCAATTTCCTCATACTGTTTACACAACCTGCTGCAATCATCTGTTTCCTGTTACTTGCTGTGTTTCCTGCTGTTTTCCACACCATACGTTTAACTCTTTGTTTCTGCAAGACCGGAGAGATTGACAACCTCTCTGTTTCGTGTTGGGCAAAGTTCTGGTTTGTGTCTGTGCAGATTCCACGTTGGTGCAAGCTCCCTAGCGCCAGGGGGAGTCAACATCAACAACCTTCCGATAGATCGTCAAGTCCTACTGGTCCGATTAAACCTTGGGTAGATTATTCAAGGGAAAACTTCTGCTGTCTACATCATAACCTTCCTCTTGGGGTTCACCAACACGTAGCCATCAAGCTGTTTTCTGCGCCGTTGCCGGGGAAGTACTCATCATCACCATCATCATCATCCTCAAATACTCTCCCGTCAACCAGGCACCACCCAACCACATGGAGGTCGTTTTAAAACAAAACAATTTTTTATTAACACAAATTCTGGTAACACATGTCTAGTATGTTGCATATAAAAAAAATCAACACGTAGTATTCTCAGATGTGATCTACAAAAAAACAGAGCAAACAAAAAATCAGCCGCAGTTTTGTCTTTTTTTCTAGGCAAATATATGTAGTCTTATGTGGAAAAAAATACAGGTATGTAGATCACATTTTTATGCATCCACAAATGAGATTGATTTTTTTGAAAACTTCTATGTACCAGGCTATGAACAGTGAAATTAATGGGTTGAGTTAGGCTTAATGTTGGCAGCCTGGCACTCAGTGTCCCCTTCATACAACCCTACAAAGAGATTGTCGTCTATCTTATAAATTCTCTTTTACAGTGCTAGCACACAACTTAACCTTCTTATATGGTTTAGAACAGCTTGGCCATTATCAAACATGAAACGTAGATATGTCTAACATAGCATAGATCAATTGAAAATGAACAAATATATTTAAGTGGGATCGATTATTCATGATCTCCATAATCCTAGAGCTCGAATCCACCTCTCGTCACAGAAATTTCAAGCTAGCATGTCTTCATCATTATTGGATAGTACTATACTTGAACTTAATGATCTTTCATCAGCAGCAGCTTGCTCTATTCATCCATTTTCAACGTCGAAAGCAGATCATTGTACTTATCATACTTCGCCGCCCTAGACTGCCGGTGGAGCTGAAGGTTCCTTGGATGCATTGTGGACAAAGTTTTCTCTATCATGTCTTTCTTTTTTTGAGGACCCGGCAGCCGTTTGCCTTTCGATTAGATAGAAATAGATTGTTTATTTACAGCCACAAATCAAGTCTCCTAGGAGACCAAGACCTGAGGTAAAAACCGCAAAAAAAGAGAGAAAACTATCTGTCTCCAGGATCATGTGAGTGCGTAAAAGCCCTTTGTGCCATCTCCTCTCTCACCAACGCTGCGACGGCGTCCGGTTGTGTTGCCACATTCTGGAAGACCTGCCTATTCCGCTCCTTCCAGACTCCCCAAATTGAGTACATTATCGCCCCACTCGCCTCCCGCCGCTTGTCTATCATGTCTTTCTCCGTGATCTCTCTTCCACAGAGTTTCAGTTGAGAGGATGCCCGATGGAGAGCTGAATTATACGCTCCCACATCCTCGAAGTGTGAGAAGTGCAAGTTCACCCAAGCATCACGCGCTTCAGATCTGATAATGTCCTTCTGCACCGGACCGTAGAACCTGTCCTTCAAGAACTGCCACATCACCAATGGATCATCTTCAGTGAGAAAATTCTGAAGGTCCTGCTCTAGATGGTGTCTTAGATACGCCGTAGCTTGCGCCTTTTCAGCTCCAGTACACTTGGACGTGGAAACAATTGTCTCAAGTAGACCTTTCGCTGCTAAGTTGATTTTATAGCATCGAGTGCCCATTGCAAGTAATTACTTCCATCAAGATCTAGCTCCTCAAAGTCTCGCGGAGCAATGTCACACATGTTCTTCTGCAGTTATTAACAGAAAAGGGAATTATTCATGAATAAAACAATGATCAATTGAACTACGTATTATATACAAGGACTACTCAAATGATTATTAAGCCTATTTGCGCAGGATCACATATTTGTTCATCACATAGCTCTGTTTCGTAGATAATGAAAAAGATATCTCCGGCACCCTCTACATTCTAGAAAAGGCATGACCATGCAAGTGTGCCTTCCAAATTTGTCTACTCCAAATGTGTAATACGACTTATATCCTGGTTTGAGTCATATATTTATGATACGGTGAAACTTTAAACCTCATTTCGTTTCTTTTGTGATATGTCAGCTACATTTTAAACCAATAATTTCATCTTGAAGTGTTTTTTTTTTGCATTTTCCATACTAGTATTCATACGAAGAGAACAAGTACAAGGCCAAATACACGAGGAAAAAGAAGGAGAATACAGAGGCAACACTGCCGTGGCATGCCGTCAACCGCAACGAGGAACCCCAGCCAGCACGAACTCCACCACCGGAGGCGAGGAAGAACGCCGCAGCCCGGAGACCTGCACCCTGGAGCGGAGGAGCTTCTAGCCCGGAGTTAAAACATGGTTACAACAAGAATATACTGTAAGAGCATCTCAACCGGCGCGCCCAACTGCCCTCCCAATAGGCCTATTGGGTGGCCGGCACGAAATTGTCCCCAATAGTGCGCCTAATAAAAAAAAAAGTTGTTGGCACGTCCCAATAGAGCGTCCGGCAACACCGCTTCGCGCCCAACTTCTAGGGACGCAACCGGGCGCACCGGCAACCGCGGCGACTTGCGCTACATTGGCTCTAACGGGTAGTGACATAGACGCTCTATATCACTTTCCCCTCCGGCCCGTGCCTTTTCATTCTCCCGTGTTCCTCCTTCACGCCTTTCCCACATCCGACGCAGATGTCTCCCATCAAACGCAAATGTTGCGGAGCTCGCGGTGGAGGAGGACGACAGGGTGGCGCTGCTCACGGGGGTGCTCACGATGGCTACGTCGTCCTTCGCAAAACACGCGCGTGACCGCCGAACATGTCGGATGAAGACTGGGACAAGGAGCTAGCGCGTCGAGCGGCAGCCACCGTAGACAGGAGAGGCACATCAGTGCGGAGGCTAGGCAGAAGGAGATCAATCTGCTGCGAGCGTCGATGACGCAAGTGAGCACAAACGCGGCGGGTGGCGCATCGCCGTCGAACCCAGCGTTCTTTCATGGCGGTGGCGTCACCCCGCGTTCCACGGTACGGGCCTCACCATTAGGTGAAAGCAGTAGCCGCGCCGATTCGCCGACCGCCGACATCCCCATAGATCTCAACAAAATTATTTGTTGTAGATTCACTTGCGACAAAAATCATCAACTATTTTAATCAAAATCACAAAAGGACACCATCAACTATATGATCGTTGGACAAGGGGCAATGCTTTTGGATTGTGATGCTTTTGGGTGTGTGACCTTGATGATCGACGCTATTTGAACTAGGCCGTCCCGCCGTTTATTTGAATTTATCATCTGGGAGCGTCTATTGGAAGTGACCGGTGGGGCATCGCGCTCTCAATAGGTGGAAACGGTTGTAGGGGCGTCTGTCCGGCAACTTTACCATACGATCTATTAGGCGCACCAGTGGAGATGCTCTAACATTAGTAACAAATAGTATTTTAAAACAATAATTTCACCTTGAAGTGTCACCATGCCACAGATACATGATTCAAATATGAATAGGCTGTAACATTAACATGGTTGTGACTAATACTGTCAAACGGGTCAACTTGATTGTGGAAGTCCAATACATAAGATATCATTGAAACAAATACTACTTCTTTTCTTGACCGGAGACAATACAGTCAAGAGGAGGATAAGCAGTTAATTGCTAGTCCAGCAATGGTTCAGTTGAACAGACGAAGAAAATTAAGGGAACAGTTGACTCAGATGAACAAGCATCACAAAGTCCCAATCTGACATAATCGAATTGCAGAGCAGCAGGTAATCAAGATAGATCTATGTATACGTAACATTCTAACGGGGACTCCTTCCCTCATATGTATGTATCGGTAACATACATAAGAATCGAACAATTGAACATCACATCCGAGGATTGGGATAGGAATAGGAGAGAATTCCTTGTATGACACTCAGTTAAAACTTTGTTCCTTGTGACACTCACCAATTTTTTCTTCCTTACATGACCTCTGTCCAAATTTTCATTTCCTATATGACACTCTAGTACATTTTCTTCACTAACGGTGTTAAAGAGGGGCGTGCAAAGACCCTTTTACTCCTGACGTATAATGTGACAAATATAAGTACAAGTCAATAGCTACAGTAATAATATATACCGGTCTTGGTTAAATGACCAATCCCAAAATTTGGTCACCGACTCGATTTCAATTCAAAATTTTGTTCACTGATCTGGATTCAGAAATTTAACATGTGAAGTAATTTCAGAAATAACCACTTGGATCCAACCGATTCAGAATTGTCCCCTGCCTGAGTTCTTGCCCAACATATAGCCAAATATCTCTCCTCGTTTTCTACCCAAGAGCCCACTCAGGATTGGCGTCATGGTTGAGTTCTGACAGGCCGGTTCTGTCAATTAGTCATGAATCCCGACTCATAGTCCTGCTGGTGATTTACCTCGCCGGGACGGCGGGCCTCGTGGTGTGCTGGCTTTGGAAGTGCCTGTCAGCCTCTGCCTTTCTGGAGCATGTCGCCAGTGAAGTCGGCCAGATTTTCTTGGCGATTTGAGAGCAGCAATCTACTGTTACTACCCACTGCTACTGGACTCACCCTGCCGAGAATGCAGCAGCGCCGTGGCCAAAGCCCGGAGCCCCGCCATAGCCAGAGCCCGCAGCCAACACCATGGTCTGGGCGACTGCGCCCGCGGCTGAGCTCGCCGAGCAATGTTCCTCAGCCGCGCCGTGACCTCCCGACGCCGCGCCTTGCCTGTAATTTGCAGCACGGCCTGGGTCGCCGTCCGCCGCCTTGCTGGCTCCGACCTGGGCCGTGACTCCCGCAGCCGTGCCTGGGACGCCACCCGGAGGCAAGGCACAGACCATGGCATCCAAGCCTCGGCTCACGCCACCGCAGCCGGAAAGGCGACCAATCCGGCACCGCCGCTGGGGTTAGGGGTACGGGACAAGGACGAACACGAGATGGGGAATTTTGGTTCGATTCTGTCCGGTTCGATCAGATGGATTGGACGAAGGGTAATTTTGTCCGCCCCACAAAAAGTGTGACGGAACCGACGGTAGTGTCACCAAGGGAAAAAAATTTAGACAGAGGACATGTAGGGAAGAAAAAAATAATGTGTGTCAAATGAAGAACAAAGTGTTTTAAGAGAGTGTCATGCAAGGAACGCTAGGTTTCTCTCTGGGTATTCAGTTTTTATTTTTCCTCTTGCGAAAAACTGCAAGAGATCGGTTTACAACCGTCTCGGGGCCTCACTTAGTTTCAAAGAGAGAATGGCTGATTACCTTTGATTGCGGCTGGCTGTACTCCTTCTGCAGCTGTCCTGCTTTTGCAAATTCCTATCTGACGCTCGTGTCGTCAAATAGCGCACCGACGCCTGAAGGGAGCTTCTGTCTGGGCCGGACCATGTAGTTTTTCTTCTTTTTTCGCTGTGCCTTTTCATTTTCATTTTCTTTATTCTTTTTCTGCTTTTGTTATTTTTTCCTTTCTATTTTTAATGTAATTGTAGATTTTTTATTTATTCTTAATTCCCACTTTATTAATTTTAAAAAACTAAATAATGGTATTATTGTGTGTTAATGTTTCAACATCATGAAAACAATAATTGAACTATACAAAAAAAATAACTCTCAAGCATTTTTCTGTACCAGATGGACAATTTCTTAAAACTCGCCATTTTTAACCACATGATCATTTTTACTGTACCATTTTGTCAATGGAATTACATGTGTAACCTTGTGAACATATATTTAACCACATAGACAACTTTTAAACTATATAAACATTTTAAAATTCGTTAATATGTTTTAAAAATCATTACTATCTTTTAAAAATCATTAATATCTTTTAGAATTCATGAACTTTTTCTAAAATTCGAGATTTTTTTCAAAATTTTGTATTTTTCAAAGTTGTTTAGTTTTAGAACTCGTGAACAAGTTTAAAGTTCGTAAATAATTTTCAACTTTGTTTACATTTTATTAAAAATCGTGAACAATTTTAAATTCTTGAATGTATTTTGAAATCCGTGAAAAAATTTAGTATATAAATTATAGGATTTATATTATATATGTAAAAAAAGTAAGAAAAAAATGTTTTGTTTTATTGATCTAGAACTACACAGGAATGAACTAGCGTTACCACAAAAAGACGCGATTCAATAAGTGGAATAATGTTGAATGGGTCTAGCCCACGGTTGTTTGGCGCTAAACGCGAAAGGATATTTAATAGGTTGAATTTTCGTAAAAAATATTTCTAAATAATAAAATATTTTAAAAGATTAACAGTCTTCTATTTAAATTATATGTAGCGTAATTACTGAAATATATACTTTTTCAACATGCGAATGTCTAATGAAGCAAGTAAATATTTTGAATTCATTGAACATTTTTTAGCTCCATGAACATTTTCTCGGATGCTATGAACATTTTTGTGAACCTCCATGAACATCTTTGAATTTTTTGGACCACGAACAATTCTTTAAAATCTGTGACTATTTTTTCCGAGGCGTGAAATAAAAAATTCCACTACATGAACATTTTTTTAAATTATTATTTAATTTCAATTTTTTCATAGATCCACCGGAAAACAAAGTAATTTCAGTGCGTAGAGTGTGCTTGATAAACAGAGGCAGAGGCATAATAAAATGCAGAGGCAACGGCCTCCTATGAAAAGAAAAAGAGCCACGGAGAGGAAGACCAAGTATGCAGCGACGTGGGATGCACTTCGGAGCCACCATCCATGATTCGTCCAGAACGGATCGTCATGTGTGAATTCAGCATATCCACCAGACCACCACGATCTTGAACAAGAACAAGCTCTCACAAAACCCAAAATCACCAACAAGTTATAGTGCCATTCCTGATTTCTCCCTCCTTTTAAGAAGCAATGGCGTCAGGGATATCTCTTGTCCTCTCGATCCTCCTCTTGCTGCCGCCATTTGCCATTTCCACCACATCGAGCCGTGGCATCCGTCTTGAGTTAACCCATGTCGACACCCGCGGTGACTTCACGGGGGTCGAACGCATCCGCTACGCCGCCGACCGGAGCCACCGCCGCGTCAACGGCCTCCTTGACACTGGCATCCCATCCCCTGCAACGCTGAACAGCGACGGTACTAAAGGAACAGCGGCAGTGCATGCGAGCACGGCGACGTATCTCGTCGACCTCGCCATCGGCACGCCGCCGCTGCCGATCACGGCCGTCCTCGACACCGGCAGCGACCTCATCTGGACGCAGTGCGACGCGCCCTGCCGCAAGTGCTTCCCGCAGCCCACGCCGCTGTACGCGCCGGCCAGGTCCGTCACCTACGCCAACATTTCGTGTCGCTCCCCGCTGTGCGGCGCGTTTCGCAACCCGAGTTCGCACTGTTCCGTGTCCGACCCCGGCTGCCCGTACTACTTCTCCTATGGCGACGGAACCTCGACGGACGGCGTCCTCGCCAACGAGACGTTGTCGTTCGGCTCAGGCGCCACCGTGAGCGGCATCGCCTTCGGCTGCGGCACGGAGAACCTCGGCAGCACAGACAACTCGTCCGGTCTGGTTGGGATGGGAAGAGGGCCGCTGTCGCTGGTGTCTCAGCTTGGCGTCACGAGGTTCTCCTACTGCTTCACGCCCTTCAACGACAGGACGGCGAGCCCTCTTTTCCTCGGCACGTCGGCGACCCTCTCGACCGCCGCCAAGGCCACGCCGTTCGCGCCAAACCCGTCCGGCGGCGGGCGCAGGAGCTCCTACTACTACCTCAACCTGGAAGGGATCACCGTCGGCGAGACGCTGCTGCCGATCGACCCCGCCGTGTTCCGGCTGTCGCCGATGAGCGGCGGCGGGTTCATCATCGACTCCGGCACCACGTTCACCGCGCTGGAGGAGCGCGCCTTCATCGTGCTCGCCCGCGCCGTCGCGGCGCGCGTGGGGCTCCCGCTCGCCAGCGGCGCTCACCTCGGCCTCAGCCTCTGCTTCGCCGCGCCGGAGGGGAAGACCGAGGGCGTGGACATGCCGCGCATCGTGTTCCATTTCGACGGCGCGGACATGGCGCTTCCCAGGGAGAGCTACGTGGTGGAGGACCGGAGGGCCGGCGTGGCGTGCCTCGGGATGGTAAGCATGCGGGGGATGTCGGTGCTGGGCAGCCTGCAGCAGCAGAGCATGCATGTCTTGTACGATCTCGAGGGGGGCGTCTTGTCGTTCGAGCCTGCCAGATGCGGCGAGCTTTAAAATGTCGTCATGCTTGTGTTGATTATGAAATCAATTCAGTGAGGTACCGGCAATCACATGTACTTCCATTTGTTTATATTCTCTAAGATTGCTGCTGATATTTTGTGAAACACATACACATGCATTGCAGTTTTTCCTCTCCTTTTCCACTTCATTTTGCAATGAATAAACATACAAACTAATGGTTTGGCAAACGAACCAAATCAGTTTCAGTTTTCGTTTCACCATTCATACAAAAAAATTGAAATGAATTTTCTTATATTATACATATCAATACAATTGACAAAATAAATTTATTTAAAGCATGATCGAGACTCGTGAATAGTTCTAGGTGAACCTGGCAGTCTGGCACGGATCATTTCTCTCTAGAATACACCTGGCACGGATCATCATACACTATATTTGGTCATAGTTTCTTCCTAGTATGGTTGTATGCGAAAACTCCAAACCTAGCCAGAGCTAGACGGATCCCGTTTATTTATTTTTTGAAATCTGCACTTTTGTGTTTGTATAAAATCGAAACAAACATTCTAGGTGAACATAATGTTGAGAACTATCATTACACAAAATATTAATGAAAAACTCGTCGTATTTCGGACTGGGCAAACAAGACAAGTCTGGCAAAGTTTTCAAGTTTTTGAAACTCACACTATTCACCATCCAGATGTGCGGAATTTTCTTTTTTGCCCAGGTCAAAATACTAGTATAATTTTTTCATTGATATTTTGCACAACGATAGATCTAACATTATCTTCACCTAGAATTTTATTTCGATTTTTTTGGAAACAAAAAAGTACAGATTTCAAAGTTTTAAAAAACAGGATCCATATAGCTCGGCCTACATATCACCGCATATGCGAAAGGCATGTATACTCTGCAGAGCACCGCATATGCGAAAGGGCATGTATGCTCTGCAGACTTTTCTTTTCTTTCCGTGGCTGCATCAAGGCGAAAAGAACTTCTCTATCGGCCCCTCCTGCTTCCTTTTTTTAACACAGCAAGATTCCTTTTGAGAGATCTGATAGCAGAAAGCATCTGCAGTTTCTCCGTGGACGCCCTGTCACGTTTCTGGTTGGCGTTCTTAGCAGATGCATCATCAGGTGGCAATGTACTTCCGAGAGATGATTCCTCCACAGGTGGTTCATTATCCAATGTGCCCGCGTGCGCACCCTTCTTCCCTGCTTGTTTTCGCATGAAGGTGCCACTCCTGTGCAAAACCATTCACAGTCAGCATGCATTAACACTATGAAACTCGAGCAGATTATACAGTAGTAGAATAGGGAAATGATGATTATGGAAGCTGGTGGACTGGTGGTACCTCTTGTACTGGGGATTAGTAGGATCCAATGCATACAGATGAGACGTGAACATGGCCTCGAACCTCAGATCTTTGCTAAGATCGATTTCAGGAAGTTTTTCCTCTACATAATCCTTGCCCTTTTTACTCTTGCGTTTTATGTTATAACCCTTTGCGCCATTGGCTGCATCCTGGTCAGTGGCAACCAAGAGCTCCAGCTCTCCTCTACTTGCTTCTGGCTCAAAATGTTCCTCGGGAAGATTGTCATTTCCTTTAGCTCTGACCTTCACCTTCTGTTTCTTGATTGGCTTATCTTCTTTATCAGACTTCTCATCATCAACGAAATCATCCTTTTCATCAGCACTATCTTCGTCGCCATAGTCATTATCATCCTTTGGCGACCTCTTCCTAGCTTTCTGCTTCTCCTTCATTTTTTTTGGTGCATCTCCCAGACAGTCTTCGTCTCGGTGCTCTTTCTCTCAAGGATACGTTTGCTGAGTTCCTCGAGCTCCGTGCTGAATGTTATGTCCATGTTCTGGCCATCAGCAAATTCTCCCTCAGATTTATCTCCTGGTTGTAAAAGAGCCAACCACTTCTCGTTTGTTAACTTTCTTTTTGCTACACCATTTGGCAGAGATTCATTGCCAGAATCGTCTAACTCATTATCTGATGCACTGTCATCACTTCCTAAATATGCAGCAAGGACCTCAAACTGCAACAGATAAAATAGAAGACGTCAAAGATGGAAAAACATAGAAGGACAAGAAATAATGACCAACATATCGAAAATTTTCATGAGACAAAAGGGTAGAAAACTGCCTGGCATAATTGTCAAGTTATGTGATTTTGTAAGTATAGGAAATGTAGAAATCAAAGCTGTTCAAGAATGGTTTTAAAGAAATACAAGATTGTCTACTATGCCACTGCATTTCCTACTTTGTTATCCCCTAATGCTGAATGCTTATCTTGACACTGTGCTTTCTTCCTTTGACATTTATAAAGTCAATGAGAAACTGATTTTTCAGTTTTACGTTAGCAAACAAAATGAGCTGACCTGATCGTCTCTGAACTTCTGCCTCAATATCCTCTTACGACCAGGTTCATCATCATCCCAGATGGGCTTAACTTCGCTATGTTGCAAAGCACGAGTTTCAAAAACAGGTGCATTATATCTAGGAGGTGCCTGCATGAAGTCAAACAAGTACCCAGGAAGCATCACCGCATAACCCAGAATGTATGTGGATTGATTGCGTGCCAAAAACTGTAATGCCGGTGGTGCAGTTCGAGTGTAAGCCTACTTGATATTAATAAATATCTCGTTCTTTCTCAAAAAAAAAAAAAAAAAAAGAAGTCAAACAAGTACTGAACTGAGATCTCTTTTAGCAAAGTGAAAGGCAATTTGTGCCTATATAGCATCATAACTTTGAACAATATAGAAAAAAAAATCAGCCACTGCTGAAAAAGAATTTTTTTGATGCTGGCAAGTGCCAACAGTTTAACATGTTCACAACCAATATGGATGCAGATACAATCTCTATTCAAGTAAGGTACCTCTGTAGCTACATCACGAGCAGGGTGCTTGAAGTCCACAGAGTCAGGAATGAACCGTAAGTCGAACACATTTGCCGTTTTCAAGAACTCAGTACCATCAAGATTCGTGTATAGCTGATTTGCAGTTGCACTAGAATCACACACCACAACTGCAGAGTAGTACCTGCAGCAAGATGAACATAATCATCAGAGAGCATAATGAGAAACCCTTGGCAAGCAGTAACATTGTCATATGGTTCATACGGAACATGGACAGAAAACGCTACTTGGACATATGCACGCCATCCAAACATGTGAAGCAGAAGCCACTGTAGTTAGATTTACAGATAGGATTTGAACATTTCAATGCTTAAGCTAAACAACATGAAGATTATGGGATATGGTTAAACAATTCCTGCAAAATCTACTCACAAGGCCAAGAGAAACATATAAATAAACAAGTTGATAATCAGAAAAAATATCTCTATGCCTTGTTGCTAACTTCAGTCTGTTTAGCTCATAAGCACGCAACTTGTTGTTCTCAGTCTCAGAGTCATGTTCACTGTTTTCTTCGCCATCAACAGCATTATCATCATCACCAACAAGAGCAAACGGCCCTCTAGTTGTCTCAATATTCATGCACTTCAGTCCGAATTCTGATGGATATATAGAGACTGATACAACTCGCCCACCTTTCGGGACAAAAGGTGTCATCACCATATACAGGTCCACTGCCTGTTGAAAGGGACAAAATAAAGGAACGAATAACATTGAACCCAAGCATGCCAAGGGGCATATCTTCAGTTTTAAAAAAACAGTGTATCGTTAAGTTAAATTTGGAGTATTAAGCATCAAAATATTTTGTTGGATTGCAATAAAAATCACAGTAAGTGCTTTAATACTTAACCAAACAAAAGAAAAAATGATCATTACATGTGTCTTTGAGTGGTGTGATTTCTTTCAGCAGTATTGGGATTTAGTTCCATCGTAAGGGCTCGAATTCAACCCCCCCCCCCCCCTGTCCAAACAGGTCCTCAGGGGTAAGTTTGTATATTAATTTTTACGGCTCAATGTCTTGTTACCAATTCAAGGTCAACCTCAAATCAAGCCCAAATAACCAGATCAGTGATTTGTTTACTCTGATGGATATTTCCTGCTAGTTCAGCTTATGCCACCACCATTAGTGCACAAAGCTCTTCTGCACACAAGAGCATTATGCGTGAAAGCAACATCGTTTTACAGATGCAAGATGCCCCAAAGGTGTTGTGTTCCACTACTGTAATAACTTAGAAGCTCCTCCTATTGGCTGGGAATTTGGTAATTAGCACCTACGAGACGACGCGAAGAAATGATGATAGTTGCGGCGATATGAGTATGAATATATATGGTCTAGTTTAACTACATCTATATAGATCATCATTATGTTTTTTGGGGGGACATCTGGACCAAAGAACACAGTAATATGACAATACTTCAGATTTTGTTCTTAGACCTGAAATATCTATATTTGGTGCATTTATCTCTCAACTAAAAACAACTGAATTTCACTGCTCAAAAGTTCATTTATTCTCAACAAAACAAATAGAACATAAATGAAAACATCTTTAAGCTAAACTTACAATAACCCATGAATCTTCCTCAACCTAACAAACTAGCAAAATAACATAGTTTTTTCTATCAGAACTCCTACTGCTTTACCAACATCTATTAAAAAGATCGTAATCCAAACAGCCTCAAGGGTTTTATAGGTCTGTAATAAACAGACAAATGCAAAAACATAGAAATGAAAGTTAACCTCACAGAAAATTAATAATATTGCCTTTTGAGCATGGCTGAAATTGTTTAGGCAGAACGAATTACTTCTTCAGATTATAGAAACTAACGAATTGGCACACACCTTAATATGGTCCCAGTCCATATTAACAATAGCAAGCCTGTGTGTTTCCTTGTAAATCATAGGCGTATCATCATGCCTCGCCATCAAGTAATGAGCAATGTCACTGCCGACAGAGTACTGCAGAATAAAATAGTAAAGGAATTAGAAATAATGCATGAAAAATGTTTCTCTTGAAGACAAGAAAATTACTAATAGTATTTATTTCCCAGGAAGATAATTCTAGTAAAAATACAACACAGACTAATACTATTGACTAACATATGAATCATAAATTATGACCGAGGAAAATGGAGAATGATGTAGTCCATGCCGCAGGTGAAAGCTAATAAGGATAAATTTAGTACACGATCACAGAATTGGAAGGGAAACATCACCTGATCATCGTCATGCTCCTCGTCGTCATCGCTACTAGAACTCTCTTCTTCATCTTGCTTGTCCCCTTCTTCCAGCTCATCATCCTCCTCTTCATGAATCAGCTCCTCTCTCTCCTTCGTTTCCTTCTCCTTTTGATCCTCCTCCTTTTGGTGGAGATAGCAGTGCAGCATTGGGTTCTCCCTGGCGCCCTTCTTGCGGCGCCTGCCGCGTTTGTCCACCGGCGCCTCTGACGAAGCGAACATCGGGTCCGTGAGAATTCCTCTGAACCTCGAGTCGAGGGCCACCTTCGCGTCCTTCCGCCGCATCGGTCTGAACCTCGGGTCGTTCCGCGCCGGCGCGAACCTCTCGTCCTCCATCGCCCGCTTCATCTTCTCGTCTCCCCGCTTCACATCACCCGCCCTATCCCGCGTAGCTTTCTCATCCTTTGAGTTTGTCTTGTTTCCCTTCTTTGCAGCCTTGAGGCCGACGGAGTTGGCCGGCGACGCCATGGCGGCTGCTGCTAGAGCCTAGAGGTGCAGGGGCGGCGAGGATGCAAGTTTTTTCTTAGGTGACGGCGAGGATGCAAGCAATATATAACCTGGATCTAATGGATCGTAAGTGGCCGAGATGGACTACAGAGGCCGCAGTGGGCCAAATGATCCGGTCGAATGACTCCTACTTCGGCCCATGTTCGCGAAGAGGACCCACATGTCAGTGGGCTGACGGTATCTTACTCACCTGTTAGGGCGGGCCCACTAGTTTATGAGGCGCCCGCTCGGCCCTCGCTGTACGTTTTGATCCACACACCATCAATTCGGTGGCCTCATTACGCCCAATCTCACCTGCTCTCGCCCCCGTCGCCAAGCTTTCCTCGGCGGTGTCGCCGTCGCCGTCGCCGGCGTGGTGCGAGATGGCGTCGTCCCTGTACGCGCCCAACCTCGACGACTACCTCCCCTCGGACGCGCTCCCGCAGGAGCCCCCCAGGACCCTCACCCTGTAATTTAGCCCTAGCCCCTGTCTCTGCGGCTTGCTTGCTTTCCGATCTCGTCACCCTAGTGTGGCTTAATTCTCGATTATAGCTAGATTTCTGAGGCGTTGGGTCCCTTTTACAGGCGCGATCTGCTGGACATCTCGCCCGTGCTCACCGAGGCGGCGGGTGCCATCGTCGATGTGAGTGTTTTATGTGATTTTTTACCTCCTCTGTTGTATGCATTTTTCGGGTTAATTGATGGTGTTCTTGGGGAACGTACGAGGTCACTAGTCGTTTGTAGAATTATTATCATCTACAAGGTTTAGCATAAGGAGAAAACTAGCCTGTTGCGCTTTTTTTTATGTTTGGTGGATGTAAGCTTATAATTATAATTTATAAATGTTTAATTTGTTGTAGACTTGGTTTCGTCTGTGCTTGGGTCTCAGAAACTGTGTAGGATTCTGGTGTATTACAATTAGCTTGATGTCAGTTAGATTCCTCGCTTAGTTTAAGTCCTCTTGACCTTGAACTTGAAGGTGCACTTGTGGATTGTTTACTGTAATTATTCTGCTCAACACATCCCCATCTGTATCCTGTGTCTTAAAATAGAAAAAGCGAATTATCCTGATGACTAGATGGAAAATGGTGCATTCACTATGGTTTTGTTTTTCCTGTTTATTGAGGAAGGGTTTTTAATTACATTTTGGGACTGGAGGATACACAATGTCTAACTAAAGAGACATCCTTCTTTTATTACCCCCATAGTGTAACGTTTTTTCGTACTTCTGAAAATTTGCTAACAACTTGGCAATTGGAAGTTTAGTTTTCACCGATTTGTTACGAACGCGTCGATCTGAGTGAGCCTAAAATGGTGATTCTTGGATTTGTGTTCCATCGATTTAATGACTGCATTGTAGATTGCAGAATTTCCTTCCGTTAAGTTTTTGACTGGGATATGAGATCCACATTGAACGCTTTGGTTAAAAACCTCAAAAGGAGTCTTATTTATATTGCCTACAAAGCTTTGTGGGCAACTCTCTCTTAATTGAGGTGTAAAATATAACATTGAACATTTGTATTTGTAGTTTGTTCCTGCCCCTCGTCGATATGATTTAAGCATATTTTTCTGTAGCCTTGAAGTGCTTTGAACATGAATTACCTGCTGTTTGAGGTGCACATAATTTGAATGTGCGACACATTTGAATGTGTAAGAGCAACCCAAAAGTGCTTAGAGTCTGCGCAGGTTTTTAAATTTGGAGTTAGTCCAAGTTTGAGTGATAATTCATATTGATGAGGGACTTATATATTACTATATGGATCCAGTTTGTGTTCAGATAGGTCAAAGAGTCTTGTTCAGCTTGAGTCTAAATTGTTAGATCACCCTTATGTTATGAGTAAGTGACCGCCCATGATATGATTAGAATGATATTATCCTTTTACTCGCCCAATCCTTTCTACCTCCTCCTTCTCTTCTTGAGCCTAGGTCTCCCCAGCCCTGACTGTGACACCTCCATCTTACTCTCTCCTGCGTTCAACCTGTACATACCTGATCACCAAATCCTCAACCTAGCCTAATCCTTGTTTCTGGAAATTAAAGCTCTAACATCTACCACCATGGTTTTTAAGGCGTTAAGGCGTCCTAAGGCGAAGGAGTGGCGCCTAGGCCTAGGCGGACGCTTTAGGCGCCTAGGCGCTTAAGGCGGTCGTTTTTCTAAGGCGGAGGAGGGGCGCCTTGACGCCTAGGCGGACGCCTTAAGAACCATGTCTACCACTAAGTATTCTGGGAAATTTTGTTTCATCTGCATATATGATTTAAGATTGCATAGCTTTTTACTTAATGGAACATATATCATGTCCCGGAATTTGTTTATTTTTTTCTGAACAGTTTGAAACTTTCTCTTAGGTGGGCAAAGTCACCGTGAAACTATGGTTCAGCAAGTCACTGAAGGTCTGATTCTACAGAGCTTCAGTGACTATGTGAACCAAAGCCTCACCGTTACTTGCCCAGCTAGGAGCCATTAGATCAAGTTTATGTCATTTCTCTTGGATCACTGTGCGTATGTGTCTTTTGTTGTTGTATGGGCTTAACATAAATCATCATCGTTATGATTCTTTTTCATATGTTCCAAGTGTCTAGTTCTGACATTGCTTGTGCTTGCACTCATGCAGGATTCATTCACACGTTGCTTTAAGTCAAATTCTCCAGAGCCATGGAACTGGAACATTTATTTGTTCCCATTATGGTGCTTGGGAGTAGTCATAAGATATGGACTACTGTTTCCACTGAGGTACTTGAGTCTTATGGTCTGAACTTCACATTGAACTTTGGGATACTGCCAATTCTTATCTGAACTGTTTGTATTTTTCTTCCTCTTTTGATATGAGAACTTCTGTTACTCTGCATTGTTAATTTGTTGTCAACATAGATTGGAAAGCTCTCGAAGGCTTTGCCGAAAAGAACGACATCACATCTTTTGTTTTTAGTACAAAGTAGTTTTGTTGGGGGTGGGGTACTGATTTCCAAATTAATGACAAGCCATTATGGGAATGGTTCAACGGAGTTCCAGTTAAGCATGCCAAGGGAACATTCTTTCCATGACCCTACAACAGTACAACACTATATGTCAAACTTGAAACTTCAATTCTAGTATAATGCAGTAGAAGATCAAAAAGGGTTGGCGTGGTATAGCTCTTTCTTTGATGTTTCAGGGTTTGCATATTCTTTTCCGGGATGTGGGTCATATAATCTGCACTAACCACTGGGCTTTACACATTCTGAACCCTTCTAGAAGTATTTTTGTTTGCCTATAACAAACTTGTTGGTCTAAATCATTGACATGTTCTCTATGCTATCACATTTATTCTTTTGATGCCTATAACTTTTTCATGTTCCCTTTGAGGCTATAATTTTTTCTTCTCGATCATTCTTAGAATACTTCTACACGCTATTTACTTGAAATAATAATTCGACTGTGTGTACAATTGAACAAAGAAACATTGGTCTTCTCTGTACTTCTGTATAGATGGCTAGTTGCTTACTATTCACTGCATCTGCTGCCTTCATAGATTTCTTTGTGAACATTTAATGTCAGTCGTCTGATAACTCAATTGTTTACCAGGACCTTAACACTTCTATTTGGATGGCTGGCCTTCTTTGCTGCCTTTTTCCCCGTGCATTTCCTAATGAAAGGGCAAAGTAAGCTAAAACGTAAAATAGAGGTGAGCTAATTTTATTTTGATGTATCTTGGTCATCTCTGATTCTGGATGTGTGCATATTTTTTTGTATATTACCCCATTAACTGGACTCTTGGTTAATGATTATCTGGGTTTGTTTGTGTGGACGAGCATTCATGTGGTTTGTGGGAGCGTGAATGTGGTAAATAAGTACACCTTTTTGTGCACCTGAAATCTTAATGAAACAATGAAATGACACCAAAGTATCAGAACTTTTATCCAGCATTGGGTGATATGGGTTTCGGTGCTGGATTGTAGGGATTTAGACTGTTCACTTCCCCCGTGAATAAGTAAGCATAACAATAATTAGCACTCCCATCAGTTAATCCGTTTCTCGATGTCTTATAGGGGTTTAGCTCCTACAAGTACCAACTATGTTCAGGATTATAAGTCCCCATCGAAGTTTGAGCCTAACTTTGACCATTAAATTTATAAAGAGAACATGTATTGTTTGTCACAAAACTTGCATCGTTGGAAACTTCTTTCAAATATGAATTTAGTGGTAAACATATACTTTATATTTGATTTTTAAATTCATGGTCAAAGTTGGACACAAAAATTGAGGTCGCCTTATAATCTGAAACGGAGGAAGTACTCAATAGTGATCTGTCTTATGCTTTTACTGTAAGCCAGCTTATTGTGGTTATATCTTGGAAACCTTGTAAAGGTAAATATTACCTGTGAGATAAGATAATCTTTATAAGCTTTTTGAGTTAACTAGGCTTTACACTCAGTTGTTTGGTCCTGCCTGACACCATTACTCCTCTAGCTGCTTTTGTCTTCTTGTAATAACTAATACCTCTTCGGCAACTTTTATGGTGCTATGTACGTTTCTTAACTTATTACTCAGTATTTCAAGTCCCCTGATATTTTTTGGCCAATTCTCTTAATGTGATGTTTGTTAAAAACTTCTTGGGTTCTGAGCTAAATAAATTTGTTTCCAACTGTGTGCAGAGAAAGCTGGTTGAAATGATGTGCAGTGTTTTCGTTGCTTCTTGGACTGGAGTTGTTAGGTACCATGGACCACGCCCAAGCTCACGACCTTATCAGGTTGCCTTTTTTCTTGTTCATTTACTCATGCACGAGCTACTAGTATGGTTGTGCCTGTGAACAAACACTAGAGAATTGTAACCACCCACACTTTTGAGGTGCAAACATAAGTATATGTTAAACTAGGTTCTTGTTCCCATGAAACTTCACATAGAAAGTTAGCACAGAGCCACAAGGTGTCACTTCTATCTTATTCTTCTGATTATGGATTTGTGTGCTCTGTGACATTATTATCTTGAGTTTTTACTTTAGATGGTTTATACTCTGAATGTGTACACAAAAAATATATTTATATCATATGTATGGGTCCACATTGTTCTTGTATATAAGTACCATTGGTTTTTATTATCTTACTATAAAATTCTGCATAAGTTTGATACCCTTACGCCAGTTCTTTAATTCAACAGGTATTTGTTGCGAACCATACATCAATGATAGATTTCATTATTCTGGAGCAGATGACAGCATTTGCTGTTATCATGCAAAAGCATCCTGGATGGGTTGGTCAGTTCCTGTTGTTCACAAACATCTGTTGTAGTTTAGTTTTCAATCTAGAATGTTTATTTATTTAATATTTTCTCTCTCTCAATTGCAGGATTTATTCAGAAGACTATATTGGAAAGTGTGGGTTGCATCTGGTTTAACCGTAATGATCTCAAGGATCGTGAAGTAGTTGCAAAAAAGTAAGTAATTCCCTTTGCGACTATCTGTTAAGATCTGTTTATTCAGTGTTATTTCCTTATCAGGTTACGTGATCATGTGCAACATCCAGACAACAATCCTCTATTGATTTTCCCAGAAGGAACTTGTGTCAATAATCAGTACACTGTGATGTTCAAGAAGGTATAGTGGTAGACCCGGTTTTTTTTCACTTGCCATATAAAATGGCTTTGAGTAGTGTATGATATTGAAAGTTTATTCAAGAAAAGAATTCGGAATTCCATCTTTGCAGGGACTGCACTTATTACCATCCTTTTTTAGCTGTATATTTAGATGATATTAGAGTTCTCTGCATGCATAGAAAGTTATAAACGCTCGTTACTTGTTCAGATAAATGAAAATGAAAGAACAGACTTTTCTTTTCGCTCTACACAATATGGTTATAGGCTTATAGCAGATGCGGGAAATCAAACATGTTTTGCATGGCATATACTTGAACATTGTTGGTTGTTGATGGTGATCACACATTCATTATGAGGATAAAATTGGATTGCTTCTTTGTTTCTTTTTTCCAGGGTGCTTTTGAACTTGGTTCTGCTGTATGTCCAATAGCTATCAAATATAATAAAATATTTGTTGACGCCTTCTGGAATAGTAAGAAGTAAGGAGTACAAAACAATTATATGAATCTACTTTGTTCGCACATATACCTTCGAGTTTTTCATGTATCACTCCTCTTTGAATTTTTATCAGGCAATCTTTTACAATGCACTTGGTTCGTCTTATGACATCGTGGGCTGTTGTTTGTGATGTCTGGTTCTTGGAACCTCAGTATCTCAGGGAAGGAGAGACGTCGATTGAATTCACTGAAAGGTAGCATAAGTTTAGATAATATTCCTTGTTCTACAACATACAAAGGTTCAGAAAGTTTTTTTTTTACTAAATGCAATGCTTTGTACAGAGTAAGGGACATGATAGCTGCTCGAGCTGGTCTTAAGAGGGTTCCATGGGATGGCTATCTGAAACATAACCGCCCTAGCCCAAAACACACTGAGGAGAAGTGCGTCAAATCTCTCTCTCTCTCTCTCTCTCTCTCTCTCTCATGAAAATAGAGGATGTTCATTTGGTTAACCTGGCTGGTTACCCATTTTTAAGGTTACATGATTTCTTACATGCTTTTCAATTTTCAGGCAGCGCATGTTTGCTGAATCTGTGTTGAGGAGACTGGAGGAAAACTAAATATGTGCTCCCGGTTAGTAGAGGGGTTCACCCTTTAGCTGCCCTGTAGTCCGTTTGGTCCCAAGTGAGATATGGGGCATGTGGATATGACCACCTCAGTTTTGCTGTAAATTTGTTCAGTTTGACAGAATCAGTAGCGCATGCTTTGCGATAAAGAACTATTGCATGTACGTGTGGCCTTAGATCGTTTAATATCTTGTGATCCGTTAGTGTCAACACATAAGCAACCAACTCTAACAGCTGCCCTATATTAGGCATGGTGCCCAATAAACCGTTTTTTAGGGCACCGAAGGGCAAAAACCATGCTCCAACAGCTGCCTATCACGTGCCCTAAAATTTGGTCCTCTCTGCTCCATATTTGGGGCATGAGAGGCCGTGCGCGCCCCGTGCCCTTTCCCTTCATTTCAGCCGTGCGCGAGCCAACCACCACGCTGAAACCCATTTCCGCCCCGCGTCGCTTCTGCCCTGTCGCGATTTGGCCGCCGCCGGCCTCAATTCGACCACCGCCGGCCGTCCTTTGCCGCGGAAACTCGCCGTCGCGCTTGCCCCACCCTTTCCTCGCCTCCAAATCAGTCGGGATGGCCTCAGACGCGTCGGCGCCGCCGTGAGTCTTCGACGTCGCAGGCCTCAATTCGGCCTCCTCCGATGCCGCCGCGGGTCAGGGGGATAGATCCGGAGCCTCCTCGCCGTTCTGCCGCGTCCCCGCCGCCGCCTGCGACCTGATGACCTGTTGTGACCGAAGCTCCGCCGCCGAGCTCGGCTTCGTCGTCGACCACCGCGGCCACCGACGCCGTTCTGCCGCGTCCCCGCCGCCTCCACTCAGCCACCGACGCCGTTCTGCCGCGTCCCCGCCGCCTCCACTCAGCCACCGACGCCGCTCCGGCTCAAGGTGAGGTTCCCCGCCGCCGCCATGATATTTCTTCATTTTCTTGTTTGTGATTTAGGTTGTGTATTTGTAGATGGTGTTGTTCGACTACACCACGTCCGATGAAGAGTTCGATGCGCAAGAGGAGGAGTACGTTGCGATGCTCTTGACGGTGCACTATAGGATGAACAAGAGGGCTAAGCATGGAGATTCTCAAATGGGGCGACAATACTTTCGGAGGTTGCGAGAAGAAGCACATGCCAAGCTCATGGCCAACTATTTTGTTGATAGGCTGGTGTTTCCCGTGAGGTACTTCGGCCGCCGGTTTCACATGGGTATTGAATTGTTCAAACACATCGCCGAGAGTGTGAAGAAGCACGACAAATTCTTTGAGCAGAGGCGGAATTGTACCGGAGATCTTGGGCATAGCACCTACCAAAAGGTGACTAGTGCATTGCGGCAGTTGGCTTACGACATTCCTGTAGATATGGTCGACGATCACTTGGCAATGAGTGAGAGTCAGAGCATCAAGTGTGTGAAGCGGTTTGCGGTGGCGATTGTTGAGGTGTTCGGGCCCGAGTACTTGAGAGCACCCAATGCTCAAGATACGGCTCGGCTACTGGAGATGAACAAGGCCCGTGGCTTTCCAGGTATGCTCGGCTCCATTGATTGTATGCATTGGAGGTGGAAGAACTGTCCTACAGCGTGGCATGGACAGTTCAAAGGGCACAAGAAGGATTCCACCATTATTCTTGAGGCCGTGGTCGACTATGAGACTTGAATATGGCATGCATTTTTTGGCATGCCCGGTTCTTGCAATGATATCAATGTTCTCCAACGGTCTCCTCTGTTTGCCAAGCTAGCCAATGGAGAGTCGCCACCAGTAGAGTTCCAAGCCAACGGCAACACATACAAGATGGGCTACTACCTTGCGGGTGGGATTTATCCCAAGTGGTCCACATTCGTCAAGCCGGTGCAAGCTCCCGAAGGCAAGAAAGAACTTGATTTTCATAATGCTCAAGCGGCGGCTAGAAAAGATGCAGAGAGAGCATTTGGGATTTTGCAAGCCCAACTTGCAATTGTGAGAGGACCGGCTAGGTTTTGGGACTAAGATATTCTTTGGTATATCATGCATGCATGTGTGATCTAGAGAACGAGCGTGGCCAAAATGTGGTCTACGGCACGTATGAGTTGATGGGCCGGCCGGTTCGGCCGAGGAGAGGTGGAGATCGTGTTGCCCGCTTCGTTGAGTCCTACCACAACATTCGAGACTCCGATGTGCATGAAGATCTTCAAAAGGATCTCATTGAGAAGTGGTGGACATGGAATGGAAGGCAAAGATCAACACCATGTACTTAATTCGGTGTTGTTGTATGAACATTTGTGTGTTGCTTGATAAACTATTTGATAAACCATTTGATAAACTATTTGTATTGTGTTGTAATAAGTAAGTACTATTTAAGTTTTATTTGTTTGAATCTATTTTAGCTCATTTATCATATTATTTGTTTGATATGTATGTGCAAATGGTTAAAAAGATGGAAGAAGGGCCACGGCCGCGCTGCCCTAAAATAGGGCAGCTGGTAAAGCAGAATTTTTTTTGGTGCCCTAAAACGCTAAAACACGTGCTCTAAACACAAAAACAGCCTCTTAATTTAGGGCAGTTGTTAGAGTTGCTCTAAGCATTGGTGTTCCGTTGGGAGATGCTGTGCTGAAATTTGGCTTCTGCTTCATGCAGACAATCCGTCCTGATCATTATTATGTCATTGGTCCTGTGATTATTTATTTTGTTTTTAATTACTATTAAGCAAGAGTTGCATATCGATACCCCACCGGAAAATGAAGTGGTGAAAGAAGGTAAAGTCGTAATGACTGTTTGTACGATGAGATTCACAACATTAGAAGAAACAAGAGGTACTTACCACGTAGCCGAAAACTATAAGTTGTAAAAGCATGTTAAACAATACTCGATTTGATGGATTATTTTCAGTTTGTGCCTGATAGGGACTCTTTTCTCTCTATTTTTAAATAGAAAATTAGTCCACCACATGTAAATTACTGTCGTCTTAATATCCGTGCCAAAACCTTAGGCACCTTATACTATCAAGGAGCGGAGGGAGTATAATATGCATATATCTATACTACTATCAAAAGAGCAAACTTGTGTTGTTACATTGAATCTGAGCCCTTCAATATTTGGCCAACGGTCTAGATCGTTCCAATGTTTGACAACTCAACACAAATCCACTTTTGCCCGTTTTACCCTCCCACCAAATCACATAATACTGCTAATGCCATCGTACCGGTTCGTTTTATTTCGTTTTGTGATAATTACGAGATTTGCCACCGCTAAAAGAAATAAAACGGTGGAGATTTATCAAAAGCACGTACCACGTATAGAAGGTAAAAACGGATCTAGGTGAGTAGCCCAAACCGCACCTGCAATCGTTAAACAAAAGGACTCCAATAAAATAAAGAAACTTCAGAAAGTAGACGAATAGAGTCCGGCATCAATGCAACGTGAATTGAAAAGGGACATCGATCCACAACTCAATGCGAACACTGTAGTTGGTCCATTGATATATGCACGTAGATACGTTAGCACAGACCTGAAAAATATACACGCTCGAACGCTTGGACACCCAGCGAACTGGAATAAAAACAAGACGTCGGCGAATCGAAGCAATGACAGGAGGAGCTCCACAACGGATCGAAGGCTCGCCAACAATTCTTCCTTCCATCGGCAAATCGACGGCACGAAGGTGCAATATTGCTGCAATCGCTTGCATTGGCAAGTCGATGGCACGCCAGGGCATCCGGACGCCGGCATATCAAAGACGATTGAGGCGGCGTACAGCACGCAGGTGCAATATTTCTGCAATCGCTTGCATCGGCAAGTCGACGGCACGCCAGGGCAGCCGGACGCCGGCAGATCAAAGACGATTGAGTCTCATGGAGTTCATTGGTGTTGCCGGCAGCGTCCTCTTCGATGGCCCAGCAAGGGATGCGACGGAGTCGCCCGGACAAGCTCAACAGGCGTGCCCTATTAGAAGTCCACCGACCACGTAATTAAAAAAAAGGAGTCGACAGATTCACGGCAGAGCACGTACTAGACTAGATAGGAAACCAAAAATTCCTTCCAGTTGAGGACTAGGCGGGTTCATGTCCGAGCAGCAACGGCGGCAGAAATCGAGAGGCGAAGGGCCAGTAGCGTCATCTAGATCAGAGAAGCCGACGCCAGCCACGCGACACCGCCGGTCAATAAGAAGCTGTCACCGATACCCAGCGTGAAGTTTGCATGTCAATCGCCATGCTGCATGGCCTATAAGACGAGCTAACATGGCCAGGGAGAAGCTTCCCCTTCAGGCAGGCTCCTCAAGACGATGTCAACTTTTCTACAGGGGACATGCCAGGAGGAGGTGCGATTGATCTCCGAGCAATCTGGCTAGCTTCAAGAAAGGCAAGGCCGGGATGCCGGCAGCCTCGCTCCGCCACAGCTCTCCACGCATAAGAATCGTTTTGTTTCTCATCTTTGATTCAACGTTCCTCTTGCCGGCGGTCGGAGGTGCGATTTCTCTCCAGGAACATCAGGAACCAGTCAATCCTCCACAGTCCACACTAAGCCTAGATCGGTGGCGAACAGGATCTGCGTGGCCGCAAGGAATCGACGAGCTGGGTTGGACTACAACTCTGATCCCTGTACACCACGAGTTTGGGGCTACCGTTGTTAGCCAGCAGGCACTAATTTGTAGTTGCACGAGATCAGGAATATTGGTAGTGCAGTTGTTTCATGCATGACGCAAGGATTTATTCTGAGGCAATAACTGTACAAATTTCAATCATATAATGGTGCCCCGTTCGTGAGAAGAATTTTGCAGGGATGAATACGCAGCCAGACGTGCCGACAGATTGCATGAATCCTGATGCTTCGTCTAGATCAACCATCGGCATTTTCCGTCAATTTTTTATTGTTTTTAAATCATTTGACAAATGATGCCATTATTTTCTATTAATCCTATTTTTTATTAGTATGTTTAGCATAAAAATCCCTTGGTTGCATATGCCTGAGTACATACCGCCCACAGATCTTATTTCGCAAGAAAGAAAATTGCTCACACTCTGCCTGCCCATCTATGCTTCAAACGGCTACTAAAGCTTACTGCATCAGTACACGTAAAGCATTACAATGTTCTTTTATAGCATTTTATTCCATCTTCATTTTTGATCTCACTGTACAACCAAAAAGAGTATTTAAATTCTGTGTGTATGGACAAGAGTTTAGTATTTAAATTCTGTGTGTATGCCCAAGCCTTCGTTATTGCTTCTCTTAGAAACCAAGAATCGACATGCAAATTGGTTGGACAAATTTGCAAGCAGCGACACTTTACTGATTTGTCAAGAACATAGTTTTCTGTATGCAGTGCTTAATGTTGTTGTTTGTTGCAGTTTTGTTGAATAATTCGATCCAAGTTTACCATAAAGAAGGGCCATGATGTTTTGTCAACCGTACGTCTCTAATTTGCATTAGATCCGTGTTCTTATCTAGGATTCTCAATATATTCATGGAAAAATACATATAAACATATAAATATCATAAACTCAATGAAACTAAAACATTTACAAAAGAATTGTTTTTAAAAATATAGACGTGCGTTGCACGTGCACGTTCACTAGTATGAACAAAAGGGCTAAAAAGGAATTACCAATACCATGTCAAATGCATAGTAAACAGACATTGAATTGTTATTCAATAAAAAAGATAAATAAATCAGAGGAGAAACTAAAAATCAAAGGAGAGTAGCTTGGATGATCCGTTAGAAGTACATCTTGCACGGCGAGTTCTTGTACTCCCGCAGGAGGCTGCCGTCCCCGCTGATCTTGAACTCGCGGTCCACCTTCATGTGGTGCTCCCTTGTGTCCCAAAGCTTCACCTGGAACTGCACGGTGGCGTTGAGCACCAGCCGCAGCCCGACGCTCCCAGCGCCGACCTCGGCGGTGAACCTCGGCCACGACTGGTATGTCGGGTTCGGCCCAGAGGCGATGAGCTCCCCCTGCACCGGTATGTCGCCCTTGGGCTGCTGGTAGAAAGGGTACATGACCTGGCCCGCCGCGATGAGCTCGTCATTGTAGTAGACGGAGCCGAAGACGCGGTCGAAGTGGATGCTGATCTTCTGGTTGGGGTTGTGCTCGTTGACGGTGAACTTGACGGGCAGGTTGGCGGTGCCGGACTGACGGTTGATGTTGGGGATGGAGAAGTCCGCCAGGGAGAACTTGGGGCGGTGCGGGCGCAGGCTGAGCCAGCAGACGAAGAGGATGATGCCGGCGACGAGGATGAGCGTGAGCAGCACCGCGCAGAGGAAGTTGAGGCACCGGATCGCCGGGGTACATCGGCAGACGGTAGTTACGCGCCATTGCTGACTGGCCAACTGGAGTCCTCTGTTAGCTGTTGGTTCGTCAGGTGTACGTGGTGCGTGTGTTTGCGTCTGACATTTTATAGGTTCATGCAGCATGCATGTCGCGGTGTAGAAGGCAGTAATATTCTTGTCTTGCACAAAGTGATGAGAGACGCTCACACGCAATGGCATTCCCATCCTTCCGTACTTATATTCATTTATTTTATGGTTATATTTTTTCCTTTTGCGGCTGCATGATTGCCCCTTGCCATGTGTGCAAATATCCTAATTATGTAGTTTCGCTACATGTAAAAGGCAGTATAGGATTCAAGAGGCTGCCGTGGGAGCTCATGGTGCAGCCCCAAGTTCCCATCTACAGATAGAAGATGTCGAAGAAACGAAGAGAAAGATGAAGATGGCATGCCTAAAGCTAATAAAATCGAGAAATCACACAAGAACTCATTGGAGACGCTCGGTTACTCTGAATTCAGTAGCGATTACGGAGGAATGATTCAAGTTCTGAATACAAGTTTGCTTCACCACGAAGAGTGGCGGCGGGTATAAACCCTAGATAGAAAAGTAGATAGCCTTCTCTCTCGCAAACCTTGGGGAGAAATAGCAGAAGGACGAAGAACGCGACAAACTACGGAGTGGTTGGGGCGGTAAAGTGACAGCTGTAAAGGAGATTTGAAAAGCGGCATTGGAGTCTCTCTGGGCCGTTGATCTGCAGATGAACGATCCATCTCACAACTGGTCGTGAAGCGGTAATAAGTAGCAAGATGGTCCATTGATCTGGAGATCAACGGTTCAGATTAGATTCGACAACGCCTCTTAATTGAATGTCATTCAGAAATCAGAACTGACACTTCTTCAGGTTGGGATCAACTGGGTTGTGACAGAAGAAGGTTTGGAAAAGGAGATGTAGGAACTGAAGCTCTGTTCTCCTGCCTGGTGATATCTTTTTTTGCAACCCGAAGGAGAAGCATCCTGTGATGCTACCGAAATAAAAATGTATTTTGCTGGTATCGAACTTGTGTGGTATGTTTTCACCCACCTGGGGCTGTGTGGCCCGTTTTTTTTTCTTTTCTTTTCTTTTGAGATTGGCTGTGTGGCCCGTTGGGGTTAGCTAAGTGTAAAACTTTAATCCGTCACAGCTTGGAGTCCTCCTGTAGAGCAGCCTCTTCCTTCTCTTCCTTCTGTTTTAGATTTCTTTTTGTTATGCTTTTGGCACAAGACTTATGTTCTGCTATCCTTCTGATAGTGGAACCCGGCTTGTGTCGTATGAAAATAAAATAAAATAAAATAAAGGCAGTATGTATTCGACGGTTATGACAAACTTATTCTTGAATTGTTTGCTTAAGGATCCTTCGAATATGTGAAGAACAGGTGAACGGCTGCCGAAACATCGCGCATTGGGCAAACACAAATGGATATGCTACCCGGAAAAAAAACTGCAGATGCCTAACAGCAGAACATCCAACCTTACTATAGAGTATAGTCTATAGAGATGTTTGAAAATTTATGTATGTTTCATACCTCTTCATAATCTATTGGATTTACAACTATTGTTGATCATTGTTATCTCTTCTCACAAAATCTTTGGAACCAAATTTCTTTTTGTTGCGAATACCTCACACTTTCCATAAGAATGACCGAAAGTCCATAAAATGTAGTGTCACCAACATATGTATATCAATAACCGTGATTAAAAAAGAATCACCAATACCACCGCAAACCCAAATAAAAACAACACTACATGAACAAAATAAATCCGAGAAGAAAAAATGAAATAAAAGGACAGTAGTGGATGATCTGTTAGAAGTACATGTCGCACGGTGAGTTCTTGTACTCCTGCAGGAGGCTGCCGTCCCCGCTGACCTTGAGCTCGCAGTCCACCTTCATGTGGTGCTCCCGTGTATCCCACAGCTTCACCTGGAACTGCACGGTGGAGTTGAGCACCAGCCGCAGCCCGACGCTCCCGGCGCCGACCTCGGCAGCGAACCGCGGCCACGCCGGGTCGGTGGGCGTCGGACCGGAGGCGGTGAGCTCCCCCTGCACCGGCGTGTCGCCCTTGGGCGGCCCGTAGAACGGGTACTCGACCGGGCCCGCCGCGATGAGCTCGTCGTTGTAGTACACGGAGCCGAAGACTTTGTCGAAGTGGATGCCGATCTTCTGGTTGGGGTTGTGCTCGATGACGGTGAACTTGACTGGCAGGTTCGAGGCGCCGGACTGGCCGTTGAGGTTGGGTATGGAGAAGTCCGAGAGGGAGAACTTGGGGCGGTGCGGGCGGAGGCTGAGCCAGCACACGAAGAGGATGATGCCGGCGATGAGGATGAGCGTGAGCAGCACCGCGCAGAGGGAGTAGAGGCACCGGATCGCCGGGCTCTGCCGGTTGTACATCGGCAGACGGTAGTTGCGCGCCATGGCTGATCGATCGACTGGAAGAATCCTGTGCTAGCTGTGTTGGTTCGTCAGGTACTCCGAGTGGACGTGATGCGTATGACATTTTATAGGTGCATGCGGCATGCATATATGTCGCGCTGTAGAAGGCGGTAATATTCTTGCCTTGCGCAAAGATGAGAGCTGCTAACACGCAATGCTATCATTGAGGAGCTTACTCTCTGGATGTTGATTCCCATCCTAGGCGGCTATGAGACCTCCCAGTCACAGAGTGAAACCGGTTGTGTCTTGCAGAGTCGAAAGGGCAATGTTCTGTTTAAGCTGACAGGCGATCCTTCCGTACTTATGTTCATTTATTTTATGGATGTTTTTCTCTTTTGAGGCTGTATGATTCGCCCTTGTAGACTACAAGTTGTAGTAAATGTCCTCATGATTATAGTTCCGCTTCCTGTAAAAGTCAGTATATATTCTTCGGTTCTGACTAATATATTCCTGAATTATTTGCTTAAGGTTCCTGCGAATATGTGAAGAACAGTTGCCAAAACTTCGCCCTCGGGCAATAGCCTACCGGCAAAACAATAAAAAATGCTGCAGATGCCTGACGGCAAAATCATGATCTGTTGGGTTGTTAGCTAAAGACCATCCAACCTTAATGTTAGAAAGGTATACTTTCTCCGTCCCTAATATAAGGTGTTAGTATGGTATACTTTCTCCGTTCCTAATATAATAAAGTGTTAATACAACCAATATATGTCTATATTTATTGTAACAACATCTTATATTTAGTTGGTCCTAACTCCAAACTCAAAGTGTGTTTGGCTAGCCAAGCTTAATTTTGGCTTATAAGACACGAAAGTAACTAAATATGTGCTTTTGATTTTGGCCTTTGCCTTATGCCATCATGTAACAATATCCAGTTAAAACCGAAAGGTCAAAAGCACATATGCAACTGCTTTTGTGACTTATAAGCCAAATTCCGAAAAGTCAGAAAAAGCCCAACCAAACAGTCTCAATGGCCATGGAGAATACAAGCTTTTTATTTTTTTCGAGCGGACGACGGAGAACACAAGTGTGTCTGGTTGCCACATCCGAGCAGTCGGTACACGCAAATCCTATATCCCGCCCGTTGGCAGCACTTCAGGCTCGAGCCGCCTGAAGGAATCCCGCAACAGGCCAGCCCATTAAGGTTGTTTCTGATTTTTCTTTTTTTATGTTTTGTGTTTTCTTGTCTTTGTTTGTTTTCTTTTCTGTTATTAGTTTCTTTTTTTCACTTTTTTATAATTTTGAAAAATGTTTGGTTTTAAATAATGTTCAGATTTTAAAAAGTTCACATTTGAAAAATCAAATTTGATTTTTTTCAAATATCTAAAAACAATCAGTTTTAAAAATTATTCAAATTTCAAAAATGCTTTAGAATTAATTTTTCAGATTTCAAAATTTTAATAGTTTTAAAATTATTCAAATTTCAAAAATGCTTTAGAATTAATTTTTCAGATTTCAAAATTATCTAGAATTGAAAATTGTTCATATTTAAAAAATATTTCAAAATTAAAAAATCAGAATTGAAAATTGTTCATACTTTAAAATATTGAAATTTAAAAAATCATATTTTAAAAATGTTCAGATTTCGAAAAAATGATTTATTAACTGAATTTACAAATAATTACACTAGAAATTTATTTTTCTCTAAGGCTGTGTTTGGATGTTGGTATTGGGCCTTGGAATCAGCCTTTTGGAATTCACGGACCTGAATTCCAGTGTTTGGTTGTTTTAGTATTCGGGCGTGGAAACGAACTTCAATTCCAAGCCCAGCCCCCCGCCCGTGTCCGCGCGCGCTCGGGAATACGGAGGTCCCGACCTCCGTATCGACTTGGAATCGTGTACCTCTTCGCGACACGGAACAGAGGAGCAATTCGCTCGCTCGATCCCATCTCGTCACCTCCGCTCAGACCTGGCCGCGCGCCGGCGGCGAGGTAAGATCCCTCCGGTCTCCCTCCTCCTCCCCGTCCTTCCATCCTCTCGTCCTCCCCTGGTCGACCTCCTCCCTGGCCGTCCTCCTCCCCGCCCTCCCATCATCCTCCCCCTGGTCGACCTCCTCCCTGGCCGTCCTTCTTCCCGCCCTCCCATCCTCTCGTCCTCCCCCTGGTCGACCTCCTCCCTGGCCGTCCTCCTCCCCACCCCGGAACCCTAGATAGATGGGCAGAACGACGGATGGAGGGGACATGGCGACTGGAGCAAGGATGGCGGCGGGAGGTCTCTTCCCCAGAGCCAGCCTCTCCCCACCAAAGCCCCTTTCCGACCGCCTCTCCCTCTCATTTTCTTCTCCACCGATGCACTTCACAGGAGCTTTTTTTTCTTTTTCTTTTTGCTAAATTGTTCCTTTGCAATTGCAGATTGTTGTTGGTACTTGAAAAATATTATGTCATGCTTTGCATACATATTTTTCCATGATTTCTATTCGTTGTGTTATTGTTGTGAGTTTATTTGAATTATTTTATTATTATTATGTGTGAAAGATAATATGTAAACATTCAATATACATACAACTGTATTCCATACATGTACACAATTTATATTGTCCAAACTAAAAAAAAACATCGAATTCCACGTTTGTACATCCAAACAGGATTTGGAATTGGATCCAATCATTTGATTCCAACAGAAAATACCATGCACGTCCAAACAACAGATTTAGAATTTGAGGCCAATTCATTTCCATCTCAGATTTTGTATTCCCACTCCAATTCAATTCCAAGGTTGAATACCAACATCTAAACACAGCCTAAGAATTATCGAAATTATTTTAAGAATAAAAAACATACCTGGTAATGGGCCGCGATAATGTCTATATTTATTGTAATAACATCTTTTTAGCTGGTCCTAACTCCAAACTCATATAGGTTGTTTGGTTAGGCTTTTGATTTTGGTGTTTGGCTTATGCCATCATGTAAGAATATCCTGTTAAAAGCGAGAAGCCAAAAGCACATATTTAGCTGGTTTGTGACTTATATCCAAACTCGAAAACGTCAGAAAAGGCCCAACCAAACAGTCTCAATGGCCATGTAGAAGACAAGTTTTTTTTTCGAGTGGACGGTGGAGAAGACAAGTGTGTTGGCCACATCCGAGCAGCCGATACACGCTTATCGCCTAGCCGGCCCAATAGATCAAACGGAATAGTCCGCCATGGTTTTCAGAGGAATGCAATAGCCCACTAGATACATCTCCTTCGTTCTGTTTTTTGTTTTTTGAGGAAAGATACAGCCCCGTTACCCCGCGTACGGATTCGGCCCAGGCCCAAGGGTTGTGAGCCTGCCGTCTTCAGTCTCGAGACTGAGCTCTGCGCTGATCCAGTGTATTTGGTAGCAGAGGAGCTTACATTAAGAAGTCTGATAGTGATAGCCCTTCCACTTTTAAATTAAAAAAAATGTAAAAGTGGCACGCCCTGCATTACTGAGGTAAGTTTTTGACCGAAGAAACCTGGAAAAGATGAAACGAATAGACCATTTACCGTAAGCTTTTAAATTTATACTATACCACAGGGTGAAGACACCCGCCTACTATATATATTTTTCGCACTATAAAACCACTTTCCTTTTCCGGGCGAACAAACCGTAGTGTAGTTGGAGCAAGGGCACTCTAATTATCATCTCACGTAGTGGCGTACGCCTCATGCACAAGGCTGAATCTCCCATGCTCCAGCTTAATTAGTATGTCTTCCGTTTCTAAATATGAAATGTATTAATTATTTTAGATGTGGTCTAGATATGGATTAAAATGAGTGACTATACATATTAAAACCAAGGTAAAAAATAGCGTGCTAAGAGAAATAGCGGCGGCCTCCTCCAGATGCTATACATGCTATAGCGTGCTATATTTCAATATAGCGTTCTGAAAAAAATACCAGATATAGCTGAAAAATAAAGAATTTTGACAAGATTAAAGAATATATAGTCCAGAAATGGAGAGAGCCGATTTGGTGCCCGAGCACAGATGGACCCGATATCTCGACTATGCATGTGACGTTGGGATTCGGTGCGGGTACTTTGGCCGCATGTGCGAGCTCTCGGTAAAATCCGTGTTGACGCGGTGAATATGGACCACCCACGTCGGCTGTGGGGCTCGCTCGTGACGCACGGGTGAAGTCTGCCAGCGTGGTTCGACGGACGGTAACGACGGAAGTTTCTGTTCCCCAGGGACATGACGGCAATATTTCATGACGGCAATAATCCGTGTTGATTAGTATTGTGAGTCACAGATAGGCAAACTTTGGGGGTTGCGTCGAAGAGAGTTTTGTGTGTCGGTGGCGAATCGGCGGATATGGTCATCTGGAGGTGCTTGCCCGGCGAGCTGCAGAGGTGGAAAGGATCTACTTTATTCACATGAATTAGTACTCATGATTTTGATAAAAACTGACTAGGAGTACTAATTATTCAATGCAAATTGCCCGATGGTTGTACCCATGATTTAGATCATAGATGCAATCAACGGAATTCAAGAAACAAGAGAATACAAGAAAATAAGAAATTGGCACCGAATTTAACATCCAAAAATCATCTCACTGTACCATCCACAGAGAAGGAAAATCAAAGAAAACAATTTAAGAACTGGAGAAGAATTGAGGAGCACTCCTTCAGTCCTCCTAGGCGTCACCTGACCTCGAACTCGCCGCCGACCATGAGGAAAGAAGATGGTGAGGCCGCTCCGAGGGATGGTGGATCTGAGCGAGGTCAACTTCCTGGACCTCTCCTAGCCAGAGATCTTGTTTTCCAGGCCATTCCCCGTGCGGCAGCCAGGACCTTCTGCATGTCGCCGGAGTAGGCACATCTTCCTCGACCTGGGCATCGATGCGGCCAGGAGCTTCCAGACGTGCGCGCACAGCGCCACGAAGCGCGAGGTGCGGCGGCCGCCAGCCGAGGCCACCCTCTGGAGCTCCATGAGGTTGACCGCGTCGATGCGGTACAGGCGCCCCTCCATGGCCGTGGCCAGGAGGGGATTAATCATGGTCTCCGGTGTGAACCTCGCGAACTCGGCGTCCAGCGACGGGCTGTACCGCGGCGGCGACCGCGGGGTCAGCAGGGACCGGTCGAGCCGAGGCTCGCGGGAGAGGCCGCCGCCGCCGGTGCGGACCATCTCCGCGAGGCTGTTGAGCAGCACGATGAACGCCCTGCCGTCGGCGAGGAGGTGGTTGGTGCCAACGGTGAGCGAGAAGCCCCCGCACGCGAACCGGACCAGCTGCAGCGACATGGCGAAACCCGCGTCGAAGGGGATCAGGCCCAGCGACCGGTCGATGCGCGCGAAGTCGACGGCGGCGAGGGGCACAGCGGCGTCGGCGACGACGAGCTCGGCGCCTGCGTTGGAGCAGGCGACCTGGGGGATGTTGGTCTCTGGGTCGCGGACGATGCGGCCGGCGAAGGGAAGAAGCGAGAGAGGTAGGCCGGGAGGGCGGCGCGGACGGCGGAGAGCACGGCGTCGAGGCCGACGACGCCGCGCCACCCGGCGGGGCACGCGTCCCCGCCGCTGCCGGCGTCGGTCGTCTTCGGCGGCGACCAGGATCCCAGCACGGGGCTCTGGAGGTGGGGATGGACTATGGAGATGTGCTTTGAGAAAGGAGACGGAACCGACGTTAAATATACCAAGCCCATTTCCGTTCTTTGCTATCCGTCCCGGGTGAACTGACGTCTGCGCTCTACACATTTAATTCTAGGGAACATGTGGGCCACCAGTCTGGAGTTACCATGGTAAGAAACACAGAACAGGACAGAGCGTTTCGAATCTTGATGAGTTTGAAGGAACACGATTTAGGGAGCACCTGAGCTCGGGCTCCAAAACAGATTTCCGCCAGAAATGACATAATTATATATGAATAACCACGTACGAAAAACATTATCCAATTGTAAAAGGTTAAAATCAACATCACACAGGGCAACAACATAACGAAAATTATTTATTCAGAATCATCAACATTAGCGATGGCAGCTTCAATTCAAAAGAAGAACCAGTAGATTGCAATTCATCATCAAGACAAATAGAAAGCAATTTCTGCTTCTTCTTAAGATGGAAAACTCGGTGCTTTTCATCGATACACTGGAAAAACTAAATAGCGCGCTAAAGCTATGACATTTTAGCGCGATATAGTGTGCTATTGCGTGAATAGCACCGTAGCGCGCAAAAGTCTCAAAATTTAGCGTGGATCCTTCAGATATGCTATAGCGCGCTATTAGCGTGGAAATAACGCGCTATTTTTTCCATGATTAAAACGTGTCTAGATACATATGAATCTATAAAAAAGCTAAAACATTTTATATTTAGAAACGGAGGGAATACTCAAGTACAACGTCATCGATCGATCGGCACCCCACGCACCACATTGCATATGGGTGGCCGAGTGCTCTAGGCCGGCCTCCACATTTCATGTCCATGTCTATGGGTTACGTTGAAAGGACCACTTGCGTTGCGTGCGTGAAAGGGCCTTTCGATCGAGCCTTACCCGTATGATCAAGACAGCTGAGAAAGGTGCCGCCAGCGTGCAAGTGCGTGACCTCTTCCCGTGCACATTTTATTAAGTATAGTTGTGCAGCACCAAAAGGAAAATGAAAAGCACCTCGTTGGCAGTGGTTTATCGGTAGACCTGCAATATTGCAGATTCTCTGAACCTTTCTGGCTGGTCGAAGTTCATTCTGGCCGGCCATTCTCAGTCTCACGCTACGATCGCTCCGTGTTTAGTACTGATAGTACGGTGTTTGTGTTGTCAGAAGAG
Organism: Poa pratensis; assembly: GCA_947311845.1. Taxonomy (NCBI): domain Eukaryota; kingdom Viridiplantae; phylum Streptophyta; class Magnoliopsida; order Poales; family Poaceae; genus Poa; species Poa pratensis. The sequence goes on along the minus strand of CAMZMU010000107.1, from coordinate 111,170,921 downwards.
GCAAACGCGATCGAGAAATTCTCGATATACCAGGAGATCGAGAAGTCAGAGCTTCTCCACCCAGGTACAGCCATGGCGCCGCAGCCATGCATGTACGCACGTGGTTGCTCCCGCATGTGCGCCGTCCACTCCGCGCGAGGCGAGGACGACGAGAACATGGATGGATGGCGTAGTTCCTTATTCTAAACGCGCTAGCCGCACTTGCGTGGAATCCAGATTACTTTAGCATCATCAGGAACTCAGGATAACCCATGGATATGCAGTGATTGGGGCCTCTGCTGTCTCTTCTGTTCATGCAAAACTACAGTTGTAAAGCACACGCCGCGTACGATTCCTTCGGCTTGGGCCCGTGATGAGTGCCGCGTCCATCTATCTAGCTATGATAATGCCTTATAGGACTAGTGGTCACACTAGTAGAAACCGGACATTTAGTCCCGGGTGGGGAGGGTCTCTAGTCCCGGCTGTTCACCCGGGACGGCCGAATCGGGACTAGAGGCCCCCCCTAGTCCCGGGTGTGTTACGAACCGGGACAAAAGAGGTCCCCACGTGGACGCTCTGGCAGCGCGTGGTCGAGGACCTCTAGTCCCGGTTCGTAATACGACCCGGGACTAGATATTCCCCCACGTGGCAGCCTCTGACTTTTTTGTATTCCCGGCTTATTTAATATTTAAAACTATAATCAATTTTGCAAAATATATAGTTAATTAATTATAAATCAGAAAAATACATATAGCATATCAAATTTGTTCATAAAAGAAATATTTATCTAATAAAAATATACTTTATTCTTTATGGAGATCACAACCGGGACTAGAGCCCGTCTATTTGATTACATAGAGATCATAACGGGGACTAGAGCCCGTATATTCAATTACATTGAGATTATAACCGGGACAAGAGCCCATCTATTCGATTACATGGAGATCATAACCGGGACTAGAGCCCGTCTATTCGGTGCAATTGTATCTTTCCTTTGGGTTTATGACATGGTCATTCAAAAATCCCGCAATTTTCTCTTGAATTGGTAGAAAGCGCTCCATGTGTTGCAGCTTCCTCTGCATTCTATCACACTATAAAAGAAGAAGATCAATATGAATATCAATCATCGTAACAAAAATTATGAATGACACTCAACACAATTGATGGTAATAAAATAGAATTGTGAATATATTTGTTCACGTACTTCTATCCATGTCTGATCGTTCCGCTCAGTGACCTCCCGGCGAATCCACTCGCAAACGAAGTATGCACACAAATTGGTCCCCGGTGGCTGCCTCTCGCAGTCGATATGATAAAAACTAAGCTTCTTTTTAAAATCACCAGTTGTCCTCTTTCTGAAACTTTTCCAAATCCTGCCCGGCAAAAAAATGAATAAATGAGTTATTAGTTACTTGATATCCCAGAAAATGAACAAAAGAGACCGATATAGTGTGATAATGATTGAAAATACCTTTGGAGCGCATCTAAAATGTTTTGGTACTTATCTTCGGATACGCCAATGAGTCTAAGATTTCAACTCTTGCAGAGTCAACTTCAATGATTAGCAGAATGTAATGTAAGCTGCGCACGTTATATACGTCAGTAACTCATCAGTTACACTTAACATCGAGTAAGCAAAAATTAATGTGTACAAGACAGTAACATTCTTACCCGAAGTTGTAAGGAAACCGTATCTTCTTTTTATAATGTTGCCTATGTATGAAACTTAGCAAGTTGTTCTCCGTTTTCTTGGCGAAGCGCCGTAGCAAGTCCTCATTAACTCGTTTTGGGTCAACGAACCCAGTGTCAAAGATTCTTTTTCTGTCACATTCATCACTCTTCATTCTGCATAAATAGCGTAGTGAGCATAATTACTACAGGCAATGACCGAGTTGAGTTAGAGACTTTATTTTAGAAATAAATGAATTGAATCACTTACAGACAATAGGTACTGACGATACTCAAGTCGAGGGCGTCAAGCTTGTATAACTGATAGAGTTCTTCAAGATAAATTTGTACCTGGTCTTCACCTATGTAATGTTCTTCTGTAACTTTCACAAGGATCACTTCTCGATTTACCTTTGTGACTTCCATGTACCACTTATGCAGTTTTCGTATTTGTGTTGGTAGAAGCTCGATCTGATCAGGTGGCACCAGAGACTTCCCGTATTCCCATTTCCATACTTCTACATCCGAAATGGGGATATCTTCGCTTTCAAGTTGAGAAAGTGTAATACCAGCCTCTGCAGCAAATTTCGCCGCGTCGGATAAACCAATGTCCGCCGCGGAGCCCTGATGATCAGTGGGTAACACCTTGAGCGGGGAGATCGACTGTTTTGCTTGTTCTCCGAGCTGGGCAACGTCTCTTTTCCCGCTGGCAGTACTACTTGTCGTCGTGTGGGAGCGAACTCTCCTCATACAGCGTAAATAGTCATCTGGCCTATTTATCTCAGTTTGCGATGGATGCTCAAGAAAGTACTTAGCCCAATTTTGCTGCTTTGGCATAAATATTTGCTTTGGCTCGGGCTTTCTCGGTGCAAGCTGTCTTTTCACCTCGGCTTGCACGATCACGGCGTTTTCCTCTACAGTCTTGTCGTAAGCTCTCGGGGGAGGAACCTTCGGTACTTTTGGGAGGGGCTCCTGTCGGGGTCCGTGTCGGAAACCCATCGACGAAACGGTGTACTGCTGCTTCCTCTTTTGGCCCTGACCCTGCTTAGTGAGCGGAGGCGGCGGAGACGGCTGAGGAGTCGGCTGATCGTCATCATGTGGACTTGTGTTGTGCTGGTCGTCGTCCCTGTCGTCATCATGTGGACCTGGAGGTGGTGAATCGCGACTCGGAAGAGACGATGGTGGCCTTGGCGCCCAGCCTGGAAACACGATGTATTTCTTGCGCCACAGAATGATACCACCCTCGACGTCTCCTAGTGTCCTCACATCATCACCTCCAGGGATGTCAAGCTCCAGTGATTCATATCCTGGACAAATTTGATCCACGCCGACACGAGCATAGCCATCTGGAATCGGGACTAGTGCTGTAGATTCACAAGTTAAAGCATAGTCGTCCACGGCTGCCTTCAAGGATAAGTTCCTCACTGGGACATGTAGCTCACAACTTGTCTTCTCACTGATATAATCCACGGGGTAGCGATCCGTCGGTGACTCATCAGCACCGAGCCCCGTGGAAGCCACGCTGCTTCTCCGCTGAGATGGGCCGCCTTGACTATCTTGCTGCAGCTGAAGAGTTGGCCCTTGACTATCACGCATTTGATCTATTTGCTTCTGTTGCTGCTTTACGAGATTCATTATCTCCTCGTTCTTTCTTTCTAGCTCGCTGAACCGGTCTGAGTCCTCCTGCTCCTTCCTCTTCTTTGCTCTCGCTCGGCTTCTATAAGATTCACGGTCCTCGGGAAACCCAATATTCCACGGCACATCCGGTCCATAGCCTCGTGTTCGTCCTCCTTTTTCTTTATTCCCGAGGGCCTCTGTCAGCTCGTTGTTCTCTCTGTCGGGAATAAACTTTCCCTCTCGAACCTTGGCGATTGTTTCAACAATTGCTTTCTGGGGTACATGAATTTCTTTATTTTCATCAACTATTAACTCCCCTGTTTCCATTTCATACTCCGCCCCATGCCCAAGTGCCCAATTTCTTACCCTATGGAGACACTCCTCTGTAGCTGGAGCGATCCCTTTTTCGCGCATGTCGGCCTCAACTTTATCCCACTTAGACTCGGCACTTCTGTAGCCACCTGCCCCCATCTTATGGTGATATTTCTTTTTCGCTGCATTATCCTTATTCTTTCTCGACCTTTCCTTAGCTAGTTCTGAATCCTTGTACTCCAGAAATGAGTTCCAGTGAGCCCGCTGGCTCTCTAGTGTGCCAGTGAAATCTGGAGCTTTCTTATCTTTGACAAACGCACGGTATAATCTGTTCTTGTAGTTATTGAATTGTTTAGCCATCTTCTTAAGAGCGAAATGCTGATACGTCTCAAACGTATCTATAATTTCTGATGTTCCATGTTGATATTATACCAATTGTTACATGTTTTATATACACTTCATAGCATTTTTATGCATTATCAGGGACAAACTATTAACAAGATGCCACAGTGCCAGTTCCTGTTTTCTGCTGTTTTTGTATTCCAGAAAAGCTAGTCTGGAAATATTCTCGGAATTGGACGAAACTTGGACAGGACCTCCTATTTTTCCAACACGTACACGGAGTCCAAAGGAGAGACGGAGGGGGGCCGCGAGCCAGCCACACCATGGGGTGGCGCGGCCCCACCCCCTGCCGCGCCGTGGGGTGGTGTGGGCCCCACGGGCGTCTCCAGCCGCCGCCCTTTCGCCTATTTATTCATCTTCACGGGAAAAACCCTAGACACCCGAGCCATTATCCACGAAAAGTTCCAGAGACGCCGCCGCCGTCAACCCTAGCTCGGGAGGGTTCAGAAGCTCTTCCCGGCACCCTGCCGGAGAGGGGAATCATCACCGGAGGGCTCTACATCACCATGCCTGCCTCCGGAGTGATGCGTGAGTAGTTCATCCTTGGACTACGGGTCCATAGCAGTAGCTAGATGGTTGTCTCTCCACTTTATGCTATCATGTTTAGATCTTGTGAGCTGCCTATCATGATCAAGATCATCTTATTGTAATGCTACATGTTGTGTTTGCTGGGATCCGATGAATATTGAATACTATGTCAAGTTGATTATCAATCTATCTTATATGTTATTTATGATCTTGCATGCTTTCCGTTACTAGTAGATGCTTTGGCCAAGTAGATGCTTGTAACTCCAAGAGTAGTATTTATGCTAGATAGTGGGTTCATGCCTCCGGTAATCTGGGAGAGTGACAACAACTTCTAAGATTGTGGATGTGCTGTTGCCACTAGGGATAAAATAACCGATGCTTAGCTTAAGGGTGCGCCGTTAGGTCTAATGCATTTGTTTACATTACGCACATTACTTAATGCATTATCCGTTGCTTGCAACTTAATACCAACGGGGAACTCGGTATGACAACCTGGAGGTGGATTATTAGTCATAGACGCTGTTGGATAACGGTCTATGTATTTTGTCGTAATGCCCACATGAATATCATAGTAATCATCATGTCATATATATGCATTGTCATGCGCTCAATATTTTGTCAATTGCCCAGCTGTAATTTGTTCACCCAGCATGTTAGTTATCTTTTATGGAGAGACACCACTAGTGAACTGTGGACCCCGGTCCATTCTTTTACACTGATAATACAACCAACTGCAAACATTGTTCCTTTTCATTCTCTGCAATTTACTACTGTTTTCCACACCATACGTTTAATCCTTTGTTTTCAGCAAGCCGGTGAGATTGACAACCTCACTGTTTCGTTGGGGCAAAGTAGTTTGATTGTGTTGTGTGCAGGTTCCACGTCAGCGCGCCACTGACAACCTTCAGAAGTGATTTCTTGCTCCTACTGGTTCGATTAAACCTTGGTTTCATACTGAGGGAAACTGCTGCTACACTGCTTCATACCTTCCTCTTGGGGTCTCCCAACGAACGTGTGATCCACGCATCAAGCATTTTTCTGGCGCCGTTGCCGGGGAGCAAGAGGATTTCTGCAAGGGGAGTTTCACGCTTCCAATCTCTTTACTTTGTTATTGTCTTGCTTAGTTTATTTTTATTTAGTCTTGTTTGCTTTATTTATCAAAAACACAAAAAAATTAGTTACTTTTATTTTCAAGTTGTTATCTTTCTTTTTTTTAATTTTGCTAAAATGAGTACCCCTGAGAACACTAAGTTGTGTGATTTCACTAGCACGAACAACAATGATTTCATTAGTACACCTATTGCTCCACCTGCTTCTAACGCAGAATTCTATGAAATTAAACCTGCACTTTTAAATCTTGTTATGAAAGAGCAATTCTCTGGTGTTAGTACTGATGATGCTGCTGCTCACCTTAATAATTTTGTTGAACTTTGTGAGATGCAAAAGTATAAGGATGTAGATGGTGATATTATTAAACTGAAACTTTTTCCTTTCTCTTTGAGAGGACGTGCTAAAGAATGGTTGCTATCTTTGACTAGAAATAGTATTGATTCATGGACTAAATGCAAAATGCTTTCATAGGAAAATATTATCCTCCTGCTAAGATATATCTTTGAGAAGTAGCATTATGAATTTCAAACAATTTGATAATGAGCATGTTGCTCAAGCTTGGGAGAGAATGAAATCATTGGTAAAGAATTGTCCCACCCATGGACTGACTGCTTGGATGATCATCCAAACCTTTTATGCAGGACTAAATTTTTCTTCAAGAAACCTATTGGATTCGGCCTCTGGAGGTACCTTTATGTCCATCACTTTGGGTGCTGCAACAAAGCTTCTTGATGATATGATGATAAATTATTCTGAATGGCACACCGAAAGAGCTCCACAAGGTAAGAAGGTAAATTCTGTTGAAGAAATCTCTTCCTTGAGTGATAAGATTGATACTATTATGTCTATGCTTACAAATGGAAAAATGCATGTTGATCCAAATAATGTTCCTTTAGCTTCTTTGGTTGCTCAAGAAGAGCATGTTGATGTGAACTTCATTAAAAATAATAACTTCAACAACAATGCTTATAGGAATAATTTTGGTAATAACAATTATAAGCCCTATCCTTCTAATAGTGGCAATGGTTATGCTAATTCTTATGGTAGATCTGGAATGCCTAGTGAGGAAAGGATGTTAGAAGTTGAAAAGGCTACTAAGAACTTTATGCAAACGCAATATGAGCAAAACCAATTGTTTACTAAAACTATGAATGAACAATCTGCTATGTTGAAGAATATAGGACATCAACTTGAGAACTTAAATAGGGAAATTTCTGGTTTGCAGATTAAGATTTCTAATGCTGAAACTTGCATTTCATCCATGTCTGAAGCACAAGCTTCTTTGATTAATAGAATGGCAGCTAAACCTGAAACTATTGATAACAATACCTTTGCTACTGCCAATGCATTCAAGTTAAAATTGATAATAATGTGAGGATGTTAGCTGATTTACATGCTAGGTGGGCAAGAGAGGATGAAATTGCTAAAAAGAATAGTATTGCTAGAGTTTATACTATTACTACTACTGAAAATGCTGTAAACTCAAGTGTTAACAAACCTCCTACTATCAATGGTAAAGTAATTGGTGTTGGCAATGTCTCTACTTCTGTTGCAAAACGTTTAAAATTGCCTGAAAACACTGAAACTGTTCCTGATAAAAGTGCTGAAATTTTTCGAGATGGGAGACAATGGTCCCATTACTTTGATAATAATGATTTTGATTTTGATGGTTGCAATATTTCTGAAGTAATTAAGTTCTTGCAAAAGCTAGCTAGAAGTCCTAATGCTAGTGCTATAAACATGGCTTTTACTAAACATATTACTAATGCTCTCATGCAAGTTAGGGAAGAGAAATTAAAACATGAAGCTTCTATCCCTAGGAAGTTAGAAGATGGTTGGGAGCCCATCATTAAAATGAAGGTGAATGATTTTGATTGCAATGCTTTATGTGATCTTGGTGCTAGTATTTCTGTTATGCCTAAGAAACTTATGATATGCTTGATTTAGCACCTTTGGAACACTGTTATTTGGATGTTCACCTTGCTGATAATACTATAAAGAAACCTTTGGGGAGAGTTGATGATGTTTTTATAATGGTTAACAATAACCTTGTCCCCGTTGATTTTGTTGTTTTGGATATTGAATGCAATGCTTCTTGTCCTATTGTTTTGGGAAGACCTTTTCTTAGAACTGTTGGTGCTATTATTGATATGAGAGAGGGGAATATTAAATATCAATTCCCACTCAAGAAAGGTATGGAACACTTCCCTAGAAAGAAGATGAAGTTACCTTTTGATTCTATTGTTAGAGCAAATTATTCTGTTGATGCTTCATCACTTGGAAACACTTGATTCTTACTTTCTGCGCCTAGCTGAAAGGCGTTAAAGAAAAGCGCTTATGGGAGACAACCCATTATTTTATTTCTGCAATTTTTTTTTTTTTGAGTCAAGGAGTTGTTTACTTCTGTAACAATTCCTTTGTATCTTTATTTTATCGCATTGTTGTGCCAAGTATTGCCTCTAATAGGAAGATGATGCTAGATTTGGATTTCTGCGCAGGAACAGATTTCTGCTGTTCACCGTTTTATTCTGTAAAATCACAGAAAAATTATTTAAATCTGCAAATTTTTGTGCGTGATCCTCAGATATGTACGCATCTTTCGTTAGTTTAAAGTTTTTCGATCTGAGCAACGTAAGTGCCTCGAAAAAATTCGTCTTTGCGACTGTTCTGTTTAGACAGATTCTGTCTTTTATTTTTCGCATTCTCTCTTTTACTAGTGTTGAGTGGAATTCTTTTTTAGGGTGAAGAGCTTCACATAACATCAGTGGCAGTAGTAATGTTAAAAGTAACGGTCATGTTTGTGTCCTTATAGAACATGTGAGTTTTTGATTGTGCACTAACCCTCTAATGAGAATTACTTGAGTTTGGTGTGGCGGAAGTTTTCAAGGGTCAAGAGAGAAGGATGATATAATGTGATCAAGAAGAGTGAAGAGCTTAAGCTTGGGGATGCTCCCATGGATCACCCCAGCATATTTCAAGAAGACTCAAGCGTCTAAGCTTGGGGATGCCCAAGGCATCCCCTTCTTCATCAGCAACTTATCAGGTCATCTCTAGTGAAACTATATTTTAATTCTTTCACATCATATGTGCTTTACTTGGAGCGTCTGTGTGCTTTTATTTTCAGTATTTTATTTTTCTTATGGTCAACTTGATTGGACCCAGCATTCTTGATTGGGAGAGAGACACGCTCCGCTTTTTCATATGAATACTCCTATTCTTCACTTATACTTGTTGAGTATTCTTATCTAGCTATTGCTATGCTTTTAGCTCCTGTTTTGCATGCATCTCTTATTCAGAGCTGTTAGTTCTTTTAAAGAAAGTACTCTCTTGCTTCACTTATAATTGTTTGGAGAGTTTATGTTGAAATAAATTGATTGGTGTTTGGTTGGAACAGAAAATGTTGCATGTGGTAGATGGTATAATGGAAAAAGCTTACATATTCTTGTAGATCACTGTATTGGATAATTTGATACTTGTCAATTGTTTTGAGTTATCAAGTAGTTCATGTTTAAGCTTTTGTATCATGTAGTTAAAACCTATTAATGAAGAACTACCGTAAAGCTCGTTGAAATTTGGTTTGCATGATTGGTATCTCTAAGGTCTAGATATTTTCTAGTAAAAGGGTTTGGTTAACAAGGAAGACAGTGTAGAGTCTTATAATGCTTGCAATATGTTTTCATATAAGTCTTGCTGTGTCGGTTGATATCCTGTGTTTGCTTCAAATAACCTTGCTAGCCTAAACTCTGTACTGAGAGGGAATGCTTCTCGTGCATCCAAAACCTTGAGCCAAAATCCATGCCATCTGTGTCCACCATAACTACCTATATGTGGTATTTCCTTGCCATTCCAAGTAAATTTTTCATGTGCTACCTTTAAACTATTCAAAATTATTACTCCTATTTTGTGTCAATGTTTACCAAGCTCATGAGGACGGGGTGGATGTCTTTATGTCAACTGTCAAACAGACTTTACCACCGGACTAGCGGCATATACATCCGCTTATCCATTAATTTTGCAAAAAGAGCTGGCAAATGGGGTGCCCAGTCCCAATTAATTACAACTTTAACCGCTTAATTCTCTTCACATTTTTGCCCTGATTTATCAGTCAAGCAATGACAAACAGTGAAATATCTGCATGTGTAAACAAAAGAGAAGAGGGATGATCTGCCTTGCTGGTAGAAATAACGTCCTTCATGGGAGCCGCTCTTAAAAGTCTGGTTGGCAGGGGTCATATTGTACTTTCCATTTTCTGATTCGTTGACAATTAACAAACACCTCTCAAAACTTATTTTTACTCTCTATATGATTTCAAAAACTTAAAAAGCTCTAGCACATGATTTAATCCCTGCTTCCCTCTGCGAAGGGCCTTTCTTTTACTTTTATGTTGAGTCAGTTTTCCTACTTCTTTCTATCTTAGAAGCAAACACTAGTGTCAACTTTGGTGCAACAATTTTTATATGCTTGTATATTGCACTTATTATATTGCTTTGTGTTGACAAATATCCATGAGATATATATGTTGAAAGTTGAAAGCAATTGCTGAAGCTTAAATCTTCCTTTGTGTTGGTTAAATACCTTTTACTTAGAATCTATTGCTTTATGAGTTAACTCTTATGCAAAACTCTTTGATGCTTGTCTCGAAAGTACTATTCATGAAAAGTTTTTGCTTATATGATTCAGTTGTTTGCTCATTATCTACTTGCTAGCAAACTATAGACCATTGACCTGGATCACTTCATTCATAACATGTGCTTTACAATACTATTTGATCAAGATTATGATTGTAGCATGTCACCTCAGAAATTATTTTGTTTTTATCGTTTTACCTACTCGAGGACGAGTAGAACTAAGCTTGGGGATGCTTGATACGTCTCAAACGTATCTATAATTTCTGATGTTCCATGTTGATATTATACCAATTGTTACATGTTTTATATACACTTCATAGCATTTTTATGCATTTTCTGGGACTAACCTATTAACAAGATGCCACAGTGCCAGTTCCTGTTTTCTGCTGTTTTTGTATTCCAGAAAAGCTAGTCTGGAAATATTCTCGGAATTGGACGAAACTTGGACAGAACCTCCTATTTTTCCAACACGTACACGGAGTCCAAAGGAGAGACGGAGGGGGCGCGAGCCAGCCACACCATGGGGGCGCGGCCCCCCCTGCCGCGCCGTGGGGTGGTGTGGGCCCCTGGCGTCTCCAGCCGCCGCCCTTTCGCCTATTTATTCTCTTCACGCGAAAACCCTAAACCCGAGCCATTATCCACGAAAAGTTCCAGAGACGCCGCCGCCGTCAACCCTAGCTCGGGAGGGTTCAGAAGCTCTTCCCGGCACCCTGCCGGAGAGGGGAATCATCACCGGAGGGCTCTACATCACCATGCCTGCCTCCGGAGTGATGCGTGAGTAGTTCATCCTTGGACTACGGGTCCATGGCAGTAGCTAGATGGTTGTCTCTCCACTTTATGCTATCATGTTTAGATCTTGTGAGCTGCCTATCATGATCAAGATCATCTTATTGTAATGCTACATGTTGTGTTTGCTGGGATCCGATGAATATTGAATACTATGTCAAGTTGATTATCAATCTATCTTATATGTTATTTATGATCTTGCATGCTTTCCGTTACTAGTAGATGCTTTGGCCAAGTAGATGCTTGTAACTCCAAGAGTGAGTATTTATGCTAGATAGTGGGTTCATGCCTCCGGTAATCTGGGAGAGTGACAATAACTTCTAAGATTGTGGATGTGCTGTTGCCACTAGGGATAAAATAACCGATGCTTAGCTTAAGGGTGCGCCGTTAGGTCTAATGCATTTGTTTACATTACGCACATTACTTAATGCATTATCCGTTGCTTGCAACTTAATACCAACGGGGAACTCGGTATGACAACCTGGCGGTGGATTATTAGTCATAGACGCTGTTGGATAACGGTCTATGTATTTTGTCGTAATGCCCACATGAATATCATAGTAATCATCATGTCATATATATGCATTGTCATGCGCTCAATATTTTGTCAATTGCCCAGCTGTAATTTGTTCACCCAGCATGTTAGTTATCTTTTATGGAGAGACACCACTAGTGAACTGTGGACCCCGGTCCATTCTTTTACACTGATAATACAACCAACTGCAAACATTGTTCCTTTTCATTCTCTGCAATTTACTACTGTTTTCCACACCATACGTTTAATCCTTTGTTTTCAGCAAGCCGGTGAGATTGACAACCTCACTGTTTCGTTGGGGCAAAGTAGTTTGATTGTGTTGTGTGCAGGTTCCACATCAGCGTGCCACTGACAACCTTCAGAAGTGATTTCTTACTCCTACTGTTCGATTAAACCTTGGTTTCATACTGAGGGAAACTGCTGCTACAGTGCTTCATACCTTCCTCTTGGGGTCTCCCAACGAACGTGTGATCCACGTCATCAAATGCTTGACTTCTCCGTCATGGCTTTTGTCTATTCTTCCGAATCCAAGACCGGTAGGGTGAAACGTGCAATGAGCTTGTTCCAAAGCACGCCTTTCATTCTGTCGTTGACTTAACTAACTCCCTCTACCTTTGGCTTCTGCCATTTCTGAACGCTGATCGGGACGTTGTCCCTGACAATAACTCCGCATTGATGCACAAACTTATTTGCGTTCGCCTTGGGCTCCAACGGTTTGCCCTCTGGTGAGACGACCTCAATTCGGAGATGCACATCGTCTTTCAACCCTTTGGCATAGCCTTGTTTACTTTTACCAGATTGGGTCGATGCGGAGGTCTAAAAATAAGAAACATTCGTTAATACATACATACATAAATCAATTATTGCATCTGATCAACAGAGGCTTAATATACCTCGCTAGACTACGGATGTCCACCAATATGCGAGTCGTCATCGCACTCGATGCTCGTTTGCGCTTCGTCTCTTTGTTCCAGCTCCATTCCCGTACCGGACTCGTTCAAAAACTGTGAGCCATCCTCTGCTCCACTGTCTTCGGCTCCATCGACTTCTGCTCCACCCACGGGTTGCCGTATAATGGCGAAAACGTCTTCTTCACGGTCTCTGCTGTTAAAGTTATCAATTGCTTAACTAATACAAAAGAAAGATAAAACAATGTTAGCATTAGCAGAATAATTCAATGTAATCTTCATGTTCCTCACTTTACAAAAGCAGCATTGATCAAATATGCAAAAGTAATACATGTCCATTTTTGTTTCACGAATAATATCATTAATACATGTCCTCTCCCATACATGAACCTCTCAAACTAATTTCGATCGGGTCCTGAGTCGCGGTGCTGAGCCGCGGGCGCTGGCATCCAAAGACTAGGAACCCTCACATGGTCATAACTCACGTGAGGAGGAACCCTCTGAAGAAACGACCAACTACTGTTATACTGCCTATCTAACAAATACAAGTACCGACGGACGTGGTCGTCCTCCTCCCTGATACGGCGACGTACCACATCCTCGGGGGCTGGCTCCCTCTGCACCGAGCGTGGCCACGTGACTGCCACCAAAGAAGATCTGGGTCGACGACGTCACCCGGATTCCTCACCAAGCTACGCTTCCCGGAAGGTAGCACCTCCCAGTGCCAGCCCGACGGAGACCAGTCCCGGACATCGCCCCTCTGGTCCAACAGAGACATCGTCGCCGAGAACAACTAACTAAAAACACATTTTTTATAAGACGATCATTCCAAATTGACTTAGCAAATTTTCCTAATACATTTTCCTAAAACATTTCTAACTATAATAACATTTCCTAATACATTTCTAACAAGTACTAAATTTTCTTATAACATTTCTAACACTTCTAATAACATTTCCTAATTTTTCTAATAACATTTCTAATAAATTTTTAACACTAAATTTCCTAACACTTCTAAAAAAACATTTCCTAACACTTCTAATAACATTTCTAATAACATTTCCTAACACTTCTAATAACATTTCTAATAACATTTCTAACACTTCTAATAACATTTCTAACACTTCTAATAACATTTCTAATAACAATCCTAACACTTCTAATAACATTTCTAAACTACACAAAAATCCACCTAAACTACACAACAAAAAAACACCTAAACTACACAACAACAAAAAAAACACCTAAATTGATTTTTTCCTCACCCGAGGAGGCTGCTAGGGCGAGGTCGCCGGCCGGCCGTCGAGCGGCGCGGAGGAGGGCAGCGCCGGTGCGGAGGACGGCGGGCTCGGGCGGCGGAGGAGGTGACGGCGGCGGGCGTGGAGGAGGGCGCGGGCGCGATCGAGGAGGCGACGGCGGCGGCGACGGCGCAGAGGAGGGCGCCGGCGCGGAGGACGGCGACGGAAGAGGGCGCGGGCGTGGAGGACACGGCGACGGCGCGAGGAGGCGACGGCGGCGGCACGGATGAATTTTGGCAGGGCTTCGCCTCGATTTGGTCTGTCCCGGCTGGTGGCTCCGGCCGGGGAGGAGGCCGTGGGTATTTACCAACGGACCTCTAGTCGCGGTTCGTGGCACGAACCGGGACTAGAGGTGTTTTTGCCCCAGCCACCAACCAGCGCACGCAAAGCACCTCTAGTCCCGGCTGGTGCCACCAACCGGGACTAAAGGGGTATTTTTTGCACGCAAATGACCAAATTTTCAGTTAAAAGTGTTTGAAAGTGAATTTGAAAAGAGTTTGAATATAAATTTGAATAACTTCTGCATACTTTTGAATCTGACAAAAAGTTCAACATGAAAAGTGTTTGAATTTGAATAACTAATTCAAAACCATTTACTGTTTTCTAAAATAATTATTCTAACTATTCAAATTATTAACCATTTTGCCATTTTCAATTAAAAATGCATTAACAAATATTGTTTGAATTTGAAAATCATATCTTTTCTGATTTCTTCAAATATCTAATTGTCTTAAAATTTGTATTAATCATCTCTTTTATTTTAAAAAAACATCCTTAACAACATCCGGTTACATAAAAGGTTTAATACATTATTACACATCACTAACAGTTACATTACGGCCGTAGGATTAGGGGAACGGCCGGAGGAGCCAGCCTCGTTCGCGGCCGCCTGGTTTCTCGCGCGCACGTTTGCAGCGGAGGGCACGAGCCATGGAGGATGAGTCTTTCAGCGCCCAATCCAGCTCGGAAGCCTCTTTCGCCTTGAGCTGGTAGGCAGTCTTGGCTCGCTGGACACGGTCGTCGCGGACAGACTGGAAGGAGCCTTCAATGGCCTCCTGTATCTGCAACCCACAGCCCTCTTCCCCGTAGTCGCTCCAGTCGAAGTCATCGTCCTCCTCCTCCTCCTCGGCGGGAGGAGCGGCGGCGCCTGGTGGAGGTGCGGCGGCACCTGGTGGAGACGCGTCCAAGTCGCCGTATGTGGCCGCGGATCCCCACGCCGCCCCTACGGCGTACGCATCCTCGTCCGGGTCGGGGACGTCGGACCACGCGCGCTCGTACGCCCTCCGCACCGGATCCGACACCGGAGCAGGAGGCCAGTAGCTGGGCATTCCTCTCCACGCCGGGCTCGTGGGCATACGGCGGGATACACTCGACCTCATCCAGAAGTCGCTGCGGCGGGCGTGGCGGATCCATCTCGTGGAGACGATGCGTTCGTGGCTAGGAATGGTGGATTACGGTTTAACCCCGTCGGCGACAATACATATAGACCTCCAAGGCAGCGGTGGGGGAGGACACGTGGCCAGGGTAGCGCTGGGGGAGGACACGTGGCCAGGGCAGCGCTGGAGGATGGACACGTGACTGACCGCAAAGCCCACCTTTAGTCCCGGTTGGTGTTACCAACCGGGACTAAAGAAGCTAACGGATCGTGTGTTTCTTTCAAGCGCTTGTGAGCCGCTGGATCAGGTTGTGTTTTTTTAAGGACTTGTGAGCTGTTGGATCAGCACTATCACGACCACTTCGTGAGCCACACGACCCTATATATAGCCCACATCTGGGACATGTTCGGCACTCAGTGTGTACTCATTGTAGTTCATTTGGTATATAGAGCATTCGGATTCCCTGCATACATCCGACGGTGCATTTGATATGCGGGCACTCACGAGCCACCGTCGGGCTGTATGCAGGGAAAACCGTGTGTTTTTTCCAACTTTTTCGAGCGCTTGTAAGACGTTGGAGTTTTCAGAACACAGTTACATAAAAGGTTTAATACATTATTACACATCACCAACAACATCCGTCTCTAGTGTCGTGGTATAAACTTCTTCTTCGTGTGTGTCCCTTTAGTCTGATTGCGCCGCAACCATGGACAATCTTCATCATTTAACACGATGCTTGGGTCAGTTTTCACTCTGATGGGCGGAATTTCATGAAACTTATTGTAATCTTCTGACATGTCTATCTTGTCCTCCACTCCCACGATGTTTCTTTCACTGAAAGAACTATGTGGCGCTTTGGCTCATCGTATGATGTATTCGCTTGCTTATCTTTTTTTTTCCGGTTTCGTAGACATGTCCTTCACATAGAAAAGCTGAGCTACTTGACTGGCTAGGATGAATGGTTCGGTGTCGTACCCAAGATTCTTGAGATCCACTGTAGTCATTCCGTACCGCGGGTCTATCTCTACACCGCCTGACAGGTTGAACCATTTGCAATAGAACAAAGGGACCTTAAAGAAGGTCCATAGTCAAGTTCCCATATCTGCTCTATGTAACCATAATATGAGGAGAACGGTGATTTGAGGACGGGCTCTAGGGAGCCCGTTTTTTGAAAAAATAAAAAAAGATATTTTAAGTTTCCAAAAATTCCGAAAAAAATACTAGATGTTGAAAACTATCCGATCTATGTTTCTGAAAAGTTTCAACGCGAAAAAGTTTATATTGCGCCCTACACGAAAATGACAAAATTCTGACAATTTTGAGAGGATTTGAATCACCACCCAGATCTAGAAATTTGTCTTTTTTGTAGGGTGCAATACAAATATTTCGAGTTGAAACTTTGCAGAAACATAGATCGGGTAGTTTTCAACATCTAGTATTTTTTTTGGAATTTTTGGAAACTTTAAATGGTGATTAAAAAATAAATCAAAAACCGAGCTCCCTGGAGCTCGGGTTCCAAATGAACTTTCTGTAATATGTGTCATTTTGCCCATTGTTGTTTGTTGCGTCAAAGCGGACACCACTGTGTGGTTGGTGCTCTTTTTATCTTGGGAGGCCGTGTAAAATGTATTCCCATTTATCTCGTACACTTGGAAAGTCAATATAGTCGAAGATGGTTGCTTGGCCAACAAGTATAGCCCTTCTCCAACTACGGTGTCATTAATGAGACGTGTTTGCAACCAACCGCCGAACGTCTTCACGTGTTCTCCATCAATCCAATCTTCACGTTGCTCCAGGTATTTCGAGCATAACATATTCTTGCGTTCCTCGATATATGGAGCCACCAAGTTGGAATTATGTAGAACTGTGTAGTGTGCTTGAGTGAAAGAATGCCCGTCCATACATATTGTTCCTTTCTTTCCTAGCGTGCCTTTTCCACGCAGTCTCCCCTCATGGCGCGATTGAGGAACACCGATCGGATTAAGGTCAGGAATAAAGTCAACACAAAACTCAATGACCTCCTTGTTCCATAGCCCTTCAAAATGCTTCCTTCTGGCCTAGCACGGTTATGAACATATTTCTTTAAGATTCCCATGAACCTCTCAAAGGTGAACATATTGTGTAGAAATACAGGACCGAGAATCCTAATCTCTTCGACTAGGTGAACTATGAGGTGCGTCATAATATTGAAGAAGGTTGGTGGGAACACCAACTCGAAGCTGACAAGACATTGGACCACATCCTTCTGTAAACTTTGTAGAGTTTCTGGATGGATTACCTTCTGAGAAATTGCATTGAGCAATGCACATAGCTTCACAATGGGTACTCAAACATTTTTCGGTAGAAGACCCCTCAATGCAACCGGAAGTAATTGTGTCTAATCACGTGGCAGTCATGAGACTTTAGGTTTTGGAACTTTTTCTCTGTCATATTTATTATTCCCTTTTATTCGACGAGAGCCAGACGGGACCTTGATACTGCTCAAAACTTCAAAATAGATCTCCTTCTCTTCTTTGGTAAGAGCGTAGCTGGCAAGACCTTGATACTTCTCTGGATGCAGGCCGTCTCGTTCGTGCATACGTTGGTGGTCCTGCCATGATTCTGGTGTATCTTTCGTTTTCCCATACACGCCCAAGAATCTTAGCAGGTTCACACAAAGATTTTTCGTCACGTGCATCACGTTGATTGCAGAGCGAACCTCTAGGATTTTCCAATTGGGTAGCTCCCAAAATATAGATTTATTCTTCCACATGGGTACGTGATTGTCAGCGTCATTCGGAACAGATAGTCCGCCAGGACCCTTTCCAAAGATTACTTTTAAATCCTTGACCATGTCTATATATCATCACCAGTAGGGCAGGTAGGCTTCCTCCGGTGATCTGCCTTACCGTTGAAATGCTTGCCTTTCTTCTGACGGGATGCTGTTTTGGAAGAAATCGATGATGCCCCGGGTATACATTCTTGTTACCTAAATGTATACTTTCAGTCTGACCTAAACAGTGCGTGCATGCATTGTATCCCTTGTTCGACTGTCCTGAAATGTTACTAAGAGTAGGCCAATCATTGATGGTTACAAACAACAACGCTCGTAGGTCAAATTCCTTTTGTTCGTGCTCATCCCACACACGTACACCTTCTTCACGCCACAACTGTAAAGTTCTTCAACCATGGCCTCAGGTACATATCAATGTCAGTGCCGGGTTTGCTTCGGTCCTTGGATGAGCACTTGCATCATAATGAACTTCCGCTTCATGCACAACCAAGGAGGAAGGTTATAGATACATAAAGTACCAGGCCAGGTGCTATGACTGGAGCTCTGCTCCTCGAAAGGATTAAAGCCATCTGTACTTAGACCAAATCTTAAGTTCCTTGCGTCATCTGAAAATGTCGAGAACTCTCTGTCGATTTTTCTCCACTGTGACCCATCAGCGGGGTGTCTCAGCATCACGTCTTTCTTACGGTCTTCTTTGTGCCATCGCAACAACTTGGCATGCTCTTTGTTTTGGAACAAACGTTTCAACCGTGGTATTATAGGAGCATACCACATCACCTTGGCAGGAACCCTCTTCAAATGTTTCAATACATAGTTCTCATAAAACATACATTAATTGAAACTAACATACAACTATCTAAAGAATTTAAATCCAACAAAAAATGCGATCAAAATCGCAACTAAGGTAATTATTGAACCAACATCATAATGATACCAAGCCTCTTGATTAATGGCATATTTTCTAATCTTTTTAAGCTTCAAGCGCATTGCATCCATCTTGATCTCGTGATCACCGACGACGTCGGCAAGCTTGAACTCCAATTCATCTTCTCTTCTAAGCATTGGAGACGAAGATCTTCACTTCTTTTCAATTTTGCTTTCAAATCATTGTTTTTTTTTTTCAAAAAACTCGACAATAGGGTCGGTTTGGAATTTCCGGTTCAACTACCTCCTAGATAAAAATATATCTATGTCAAGTTGGTCGGCATAATTGTCATAAACACGAAATGAAACAAATATATAGTTATAACAAACAATCATACCACATCCGAATAATAGAGCGGACGAGAGCCGGTGTGGACAGATGTCAAAACCATGGCACTATATATAACAAACAATTATACAACTAAGAAAATTATACAAGTAATAATAATGCATCTAAATCCTACAACTAAGATTTTTTTAAATAAAAGATAAAAACAAGAGGCTCACCGAGGTGGTGCGGTGACGGGACAACGCGGGCGATCGACGGCGGTGAGGACGGGGACGGAACGACACTAAAACCCACAAATCAATTTAGTTTGAGCTCAAATTGCACATAAAACAAATGAAATCCCTACTTAGACATTTCATCAAACACCTAGCTAGCACTAGAAAATGAAATGAGCTAACTAGCAATGAAATGAGCTAAATTAGCAATACCGGAAGAAGGATGATGTTGCTAACCTTGGATAGATGGGTGCCGCCAATATTGACAAATAGTGGAGAAAAAATGGGGATCAAATTGAGCTTTAGAGAGTGAAAAGGGAGAAAAATGGAGATGTGGGTCGAGCTCAAAAATGGAGAGCTGGCTCGGGTGGAAGAGATGATATACAGGGGAACCTTTAGTCCCGGCTCGTTACGAGCCGGCACTAGAAGTCTATCACTAGTCCCGGTTCGTGATACGAGCCGGGACTAGAGGTCTCGCGTGGGCCCCCCTCTGCGGCTGCACTGCCACGGACCTTTAGTCCCGGTTCGTATCACGAACCGGGACTAGAGGTTCCCTACGACCCGGGACAAGTGCTGCGCGGCCTCGTAGCCGTTGAACCGGGACTAGTCCCCCCCTCTAGTCCCGGTTCAAAAGCCATCCGGGACTAGAGCCCAAAATGACTCTGGACCAAAGGCCCTGTTTCTACTAGTGTCATGCGTATCAAGTATCAACTCATCGTGTACTCAAAATCGACGCTCGCCAATACATGGTACGGCAACTATGCCGGCACATGTTGGGCGTGCTTGGTTATCTGTAGCCGTTTTTGAGTTTTTTTTTTGCATCCGTGACTCATTGTGGCATAGTCCTGAAAAAACGTGGTCTGGACCATGTTTTGCACCTCATTTGATTGTACACAGAGTGTTACTTAGACCCGTTTAGTGTGAAACAAGTTTAGAGTGCTCGTTGTGTTTGGTTGCCCATGTTTTTGTTTAAGGGCTAATACGCTTTGTTTGGTTGCCCATGTTATAAGGGCTACTACTCTCTGTTTGGTTGCCTTGTTTCGGGTCGTTGTGGTTACCTTAATCTAGTAGTGGTGAGCTTACTAGCCCACTCCTGTTCACATACGATCATACAGACATGAGGAGTGGCATCTGGACATGGAGTAAGCCTTCTCTTCCTCCTCTAAGGTTTCAAACTTTTCGCAACAACCATTAGGGAAACTATGCACTTGAGCAAAACAAGAGCTCCAGGAAGTGTATATTCCTGGACCCTTCCTCCAAACATCACATACCGCTAAAACAGAAAAGGACAAGATTAGAACATCCAGCCATGGCCACGTGGGAGGGCCTTTAGTCCTGGTTCGTGGCCAACCGGGACTTGGGGGGGGGGGGGGGGGAGGGGCTTTAGTCCCGATTTGGCAGTCCCGGTTGGCCAACCGGGACTAAAGGCCTTCTCCAACCGGGACTAGAGGCCATTTTTCCACGAGTGCTACCTAGGATCGCAAAGATGAAACATAAGCAAAGCATGCATTGATCATCGTAATATGCCCTAAACCTAAAGCAGCACAAGTGTTTATTACCGCCTAGTATGGTGTCAACTTAGCACTACATCAAAAGAGGGTGTAATACTAACACCGCAATTTCATCATGTGAGGGGTTAGCTATTTACCTCCTCAACTTCCAAAAATATATAGGCCATAAAGTTTTGTTGTCCTACCTATCCAAAATATACATCACATATCATCATGATCATCATTATAAAGCATGCTTACGCCACCACCACCAGCAGACCGAGCACTAAACATAGTAGTGCTTGGTCTGGAAGGTCTGAGCCAGAGCTTCTGGTGATCCTCGGCCATGCTCACAAGCTCAGACATTGTGCCTTGTTGTCCAGGAGGTGGCTGAGATCTACCATATTGACTCGGCATTGAACCCTAATGTGTCCATGAGAGCAGCGTAGAGGCCAGGGTGCACATCGACATGCGTGATGTCTCTGATGGCGTCTGCCACCTCCCTGACGCCTCGGTTGTGCTAGTGAAGATGAGAACCTCCTCATCCAAAAGTGCGCCTCTCTTTCTCTTCCTCTCCCTCTCCCATGTGGCTTGGCTGCATTCTCACCATTCTTCTCACCGCCATTGATGTTGATGGTGTCGAACTTCTAGGTCTCAAGGTCAACAAAATTAGGAGTAGGTGTACCAGGAGGCTCACTAGATCCCATGGCAAACTTGCCAGTGGCCAGACCGAAGGAGAAGATTGTATGCATCTGGAAGTAGTTTGCGGTAGGCTTGTTCAGGTAGTCGGCGTCTTTGGGGTGATCCTAGGGACGAAAAAACAATGTTAGACAGTGAGGCTTGACTGGTTTGATGAATGATGGGGGAATCATAACCCGGTAGGCCCATGAAGAGGAAGCGTGACCCTCCAGGTAGGAGGCCTGCCCAGGACAGCTAAACATCAGCATGGGCCGGATTACGTCGATGGGCCAGCGAGCTTGTCGGTGACTCGGCTTATACAGAGAAGATTCTAGAAGACCCGGAGGCGGTACGCGCTATGGAATCCAAGACTTGGAGAACACGAAGATTAGAAGATGTAGAGTAGGACTCCGAGTACGGGTGGAACCCGGCTTTACTTTGTATCGAACCAGGAGACCGGCCATCTATATAAGCGGGCTCCTAGGTTATAGTTAGACAAGTTTTGACTAGCGAGAGAACCAGAGAGATCATCGTACCAAGCGCACCTTGTAACCTAGATCGAGATCCGGCTCTATTGTCGTAGTGGGTTATCGAGATCAATAATAGCATAGCAGGAAGTAGGTCTTTATCTCCAATGGAGAGGCCGAACCTGGGTAAATCCCTTGTCCTCGCAGAGCTAAACAAACTCCCAGACACTAGTTTCGCTGGCCCAACAACTCAAGTTACCCATGGTAACATCTGCCGTGACAATCCACGACAGTTGGCGCCCACCGTGGGGCCTGCGTCCAAAGGTGTCATCATCGTGGGAGAAGCTATGCAAGGAATCAAGAACTTCGTTTTCGGCGAGGTTACCATCAACTCGCAAGGAGAATCCATCGTCGACGATTCTTGCTAGGGGCCGGAATCGGATCTACTAGAATCAGGTGATGTTATTCCAATTGGCAAGATTAATGTTTTCGTTGGTATGGTACATGCAATTAGATCTGCTAGTGATGAAGAGTATGACTCTGTATCAGGAGCCGCCACGCTCATTCAATCTGATGGGGAGGAGTCAGTAGGCACGGCAGAGGCCGGGTCACCATTGGTCACACACGAGGAACGGTCGGGAAAGCCGGCATTGATCCCGGGTGACGCAATGGAGCATGAGGAGGACCGAATCGATCTTGCCCCTGTTCGAAACCCCGTATGGATACGAGGCTGAGGAGGAAGACGAGGAGGAGCTGGAGTCCTTCCCAAGTCCAATCAGGAGGGTAGCTGTTTACACAGCTCCCTCGATCAACGCAGGAGCGTCACATCAACCGTTGTTCCACCAGCTTCAAACCCGGATCAACAGCAGCAATAGTTACCACAAATTCTGGAGGTGGGGGTCAGAGGATAGATGGAGACCCGGCTTCGGTGACGGAGGAAAGTGAAGATACGGCTCGTTACAGAAACAACTTCGGTTTCCTCAATAACCGGGCTCAGGGCGAAGAAATAGACAATACGGCTAGTGCTCCTGCCTTGTTCAGCAATGGCCTGACCCTGGACCCAACAGCGCTTACAAGATAAGTTCCCAGAGAACGCAGCAGTGCGAGCTATGGAGTTAGACACAGCACGTCGGGCTTTGGAGCAAATGCGTAGAGATACATTGGCAGAAAAGCAGCGGATGGCAGCCAGGCAAAAGCAAATTGAAGAGCAAGAGAATCGCCTCAATGACATGACTCGGGTTCATCAGAGAAGACACCAGAGCCGGTTGGCTCCAGGAGGAAATACCATAAACCCAGCAGTATTATTTAGGACGCCAGTGGATCAACCCATTGGAGCGGATCAAGGAAACCCGGTTAACAGGACACCTGTAGAACAAAATAGAGGAACTATTGGAGCTGGGGCCGCGGTGGTTGGGACACCGGGTTTGCTCGCCGGAGGACGGGGGAAATCCGGGTCTGCCACCACGAACACCGAGATTCCACACGCCAGCGGGTCATTATTCCAATCCAGCGGATAACGTGTACGCCGCAACCTTAGCGCTCGACCGTATTCCCCTTGGAGACTCGCCAGCAGAGATTGAAGCCCGGCGTGCCATTGACATGTTACGTACTGCAGTGGTTCAGCAAGTTCAGCATTCAAAGGACAAAAGTGCACTTCATTCCACAACTTATCGTAGTAAGCATACCAAAAGCCGCCACGGTGAAACCCCTGCGCAAGCCGGGTTAGCCGCGGCGCAGCAGCAGAACCAGAATAACCAGCAACATCAACCCGCCCCAGCAGTATCGGTGGCTCAGCAGATAGTCAATGGATCGCGAGCGAGAAGAGCGGCCAGCGCGAACCCGGCGGCACCTGTTGCAGCAGTGCCGCAAGGAGGACCGGCACCGCAGCAGCAGCAGCATCCGCGGGTTCACCAGGTAACAACAATCATTTAGCAAGTTCTTCTAACTTAGCCGGGCCAAAGTGTCTTTCAGATACCATTAGAGCGGAGCCTTTTCCTGAGAAGTTCAAAGAGCCCAGCAAGATATCCAATTATGAGCCGAGCATGGACCCGACAAGCTGGTTGAGCAGTTATGAGATGGCAATGTGTATACGCAATGCCACGGAGAATGTTTGTGCAAAGTATATGTATTTGATGATGAGCGATGGAGCAACAAAGTTGTGGTTCAAAAACTTACCAGAAAAGTCCATCAATTCCTGGGACGAGTTTAAAAGCAGTTTTCACCAAGCACTTTCAAGGTACATGCAAGCGTCTGTTTTCAATCGAAGATCTTGATCGTTGCATACATAAGAAAGGCGAGTCAGCGCGGCATTGGATGAGACGGGTTACGGAGATCCTTCACTCCTCATCTGGTATTGAGCCCAAGGACGCGATTTCATCGATGGAAAAGACATGCAAGTTTGTTCCCTGGTCCAAAAGTTGGGCCGTATGAAGGAGGGCCACCGGGTCAAGCCAGTTACCATGGCTGAGTGATGGATGCTTACAACAGGCACGCAGCCACGGACAAGACCCAGGATGATAATGAGGAAGAGAAAGGGAAAGGTCCTGTGAATAATGGAGGAAAGAACAACAATGGCAATGGAACCAGTAACAACAACAAACCAGAATCAACACAAGCGTGGGCACAATGAGGAAAGTTCAGAGTTGGTGGCAAACACAAATGCCGGGTTTCAGAGGCAAAGGATGGAAGGAAATTTTCAGGACAATAGAGGGTATCAAGGAAATAATGGGAACTACAATGGTGGAAACAACTATCAATGTCACGTCAACCAGCATGGAAGAAGCTTTTCGGATGCCGTGTCCTCGCCATAGCAGGAACGGTAGACCCTCCAATCACTCGTTGGCCAGTGTGTAGATTTAAACAGGTGGAAAAACAATGAGATACAGAGAGCACTACAAGGGGTAGCAGAGGTGGAGGACCCGGCCCGAGTGGTAACCGGCTACAGGTCTTCTAACTGGAGCAAATGTTGTACCTACCAACAATGCATGACTGGGTCAGAACACAGGAAATCAAGGCAGGTTTTCACAGCAGCCAAGCCAACTTGGTCATATATCACATATATACCAGTGGCGCACAAGAGAGAGCGAAAGGTAGTCAAAAGGGCGGTTAACGCAGTTGCTGCGGAGTAAGTCCAAGATATTTAAGGTGGTCAGAGCATACGATCACGTGGAGTAGAGCGGATCACTCGGATGTTGTTGAGCACCCGGGTCTGCTGCTTTAGTTGTGGCTCCCAAGTGGACGGCTTTGAATTGAAAAAGGTATTGATGGATGGTGGAAGTAGTATCAACATCTTATATTGGGAAACATTTTTGCGTATGGGTCTCAAAGTGTCACAATTTACAGAAGACCTCCACAGTTTTTCACGGCATAGTTCCAGGAAAGTCAGCGACGCCAGAGGGAAAAATATTTCGTTAGGGTTGCCTTTGGTGAGTCCATGGATAACTTTAGATCAGAGTGGCTCACGTTTGAGGTGGTGAAAGTTCCAGAGCCCGTATCATGCATTATTTGGAAGGCCGCTTATGCCATGTTGATGGTCCCGAAGAGCAAGGCTTTGATACCTGCAAAAGTAAACGGGATTAGGTTGAGACTCCAAGTGCAGAGTGTATAGTAAGTGGAAGACAGTTTTCCCCACGAGGGGTGACTCGAGGGTTTAATATCGAACTCTCGGGGAATCTGAAGTGGTAGATTTATCTTCTTATCCTTCTTTTGGTTACCTACAAAACAAGGTTAGATGTTTTGGTCCTCAACCTCACCTGTGGTTGTCAAGCACAAGGTGTAAGAATGATATCAGGATAGTTATGCAATGCAAACAAGAAATAAATATGCAATGATGGTGGATGCAATGATAAATGATATTTTTGGGTTTTTGAATGATGTATGCAAGATGAAAAGTATTTTTGTATTTTCGGATTTAATGATGGCTGAAAATAGAAAAGTGGTATATGGTGTTGGAAAGGTGTTTCTTATGATTAAAAATGGACTGGGGTTCATGGTTTCACAAATGCACTCTCTCTTTATAAAGTGGTAGACAATGGAACACACAGTTAACATATGAGATTGCAACACAGGGTTTGATAACAAGTTACTTAGATATATGGGCATCACGTCCTAACATAGAGATCTTTTGGTTATTAACCTCTCTTATACTCCACCAAGATGCGAACTAAATCATAACACCTCAGTAATTAAGATAACTCAGAGTATAGCATTAAGTATCATGACATGAAGTGAAAATAAGAACATGCTAGATCTAGTCATGGAGTAGTGGCAATGGTCACGCCCACATCCCCGGTAGCATGGTATTTTAGTTTATCCCTAGTGAGGTAACAAAGTAAGGTAAAGATACCAAAGTGGATCGCAGAACTTTCTCTCACGTTCACTGCACTAGCCACCCCCGTTACTCCAACTAATGCACACGTTCCCCCACACACGCTCTCATAAACATGCTTGATCAAAACAAGTAGACAAGAACGGGGTACATAATATGCATCTATACTCATAACTGAAACAAACATTGCAATCTCAAACATATATTAACTCATAAAGATCCACCACAAAGGTATTACAACGGTGACCGTAATCATGTTCAGCAGCTCATACGGTGCTAATTAGTGAAGCTCAAGAGAGGAGAGATACATAAGTTACTTCCACAAACCCATAGTCCAGAGGTGGACTACTCCCTCTTCATCATGGAGACGGTGGAGAAGTCGATGGAGAAGATGGAGACCACGCCGGCAGCGCCCCGCCGGAGTTTTCCCCCTCCAATCTGCAGCTCCTGATCTCCGTTTCGGTGTTTCTGTGTTTGTGCGGCGCTCCTTCCAGAGAACGTCGGGGGTTTTTTATAGGCGTTTTTAGGTCAAGACGATGTCGGTGGAGAAAGATCGAGGCAACGGAGCCACGAGGCCCAAAGGGTGGGTCCCACGCGGCACAGTACCGGCCGCGTGGGCCCCCGTTTGGCCCTCGGCCTCCGTTTGTTCGCTTCCTTCGCCCACAGGTCTTCTTCCTTCCAAATATTGACGCCCGTAAATTTCCAGGTGATTTCGTTGACGTTTGGGTCCCTGAAACATTAAAATAAGAAAACGGGGTTTTCTGCCTGTGCAGGGTTAATTCCATAAAAATAGGAAATAAATGAATATTCCCAAAATCATTATAAAACATTGATATAACCCTTATATGATGCAAATATGATTGGAATATAAGCAATTAAAGTGCAAAGTTCATGTATGCATTTTACATGCATCAACATCCCCAAGCTTAATCCATGCTCGTCCTCGAGTATGAAGATGATAAAACTAACATGGACTTTGCAATTTAATACTTAACAATGAATATCAAAGATGATTACTATTGCTACATATAGTCAAATGATTCATTCTTCAAAGGAGTAGCAATATGCAAATAGTTTATGAAGTGATATCAAGTATTCAAGACAAGGATGTTCATTGATAGTTCACAAAGTGTAACAGTAGCAAGTAATATGGAACACATGTATGCATAATGATAAGTAGAACATCCTACAATGGTCATAGAGTGTAGATGAAAATCTGAATATGATAGGTGTACACTTTGGAAAGATGTATATGTGAGTAGAGGTAAAGCATGCATAAGTTTCATCCAACTTCCAAACTCTTCTACTTAAGTTAATGATTGCAATAAGGTATTCATTGGTGTCAAGCTCTCATTGCCCCTATCATAGCATCTTGAATGATTAAGGTTAAAGTGAAAGCAAATATGAGTAGTGTGCTTGATAAAGAATGGGTTGAATGTCTCATGCCCCTTGAATACAAGTACTTACACCATGTGTTACTCAACTTGGGAAACAAAGCAAGTTCAATTAAATATCATTGTAAGCATAATAGTATCATCAAGAGCGTCAACTGGGGTACCTCTTGTCCCAAGATATGGAACAAGCCCATATCAAAATGACAAGACAAACAAACAAAATGAACAATCTCAACACCCTTTTTATTTACCATTTGGAATAGTTTTTTATTGCAAGGTGTATCACAGAAGGTTCACCATAGTATGTAAGTAAATTTCCACCATGAATGATGCATGGCTTAGATTAGCGGCCCAGGCGTCTCTCTAACCATTTACACAAACTCATTTAAACTCACTCTATTTCACATTTATTTCAACATGATAAGCATCCATAGACAAAAGCACATGATATCAACTAAATGAGATGAAGAGCGTGTTGAAAGCTTGCCATGTGACAGCACATATGGGCTAACTTCCAACCCAAAACATTCATCAAGCCACAAACATCATAATCTTAATCACAATGGGTCAAGTTTTATTATGCAAATAAAAGAACATTGTGCATCAAGTTCGTGAGAGCTATATAACCAATTTTTTCCATTGCAATCAATAACATAAACATTTTCATTCAGAGGTAAGATAACACAAACAACATGTTAAACATACTCGGAATAGCATAAAGCCAATAGGTAGATATGGTGGACTCACTGGAATAACTTTGGTTGAAGGTGTTGGAAACAAGTTTTTGCTTGTTGGAGTTTTTGGGCTAGCAAAAGGGAGAAAGTTGACCATCTAGATGCATGCATGAGTGTCCATAGAACTAACTAATCCATGTTAAACCAAGTGAAATAACAATCAGCACCAAAACATGAATAAGTGATAGCTCTACAAAAAGAATTTGCAAACTATTACTCATAAACAAGCTCATGAATCATGCAACTATATGTATCATTAAAAATCAAGTCAAACATCCCTTTTCCCAATCTTATAAAAGCATCCAACATATTTCAACCCATATTTCCAGTAGCTCTCTCATATAAATTGATAGTGTGGTGGTCTCTCAAGACTCAAACAAAAACAAAAACGACGCTCCAAGTTTATGCGATAAAGTGTTTCGATCGAAAAACAGAAGTTGGACGTGTGCAAACCGAGAGTGTGTAGGTCCAGCGGGGTTGTCTTCACATCCCCAAGCTTATGGTCTTCACCATCCTTGGATAGCTCTTGGTGCATCTCCTCCAATCCCTGTGAAAAAACTTCAAAACACCGTTTCTCCCATCTCTTTTCTGTGGGGTGCATTAATAGTGATAAACAAATAGGTTCCTTGCTGCATATAATCCTTGAAAAAAATTCATATGACATGTCCAGAAAGTGTATAATGTTGTATGCCTACTCATAAACTCAATTGGATCAAAAAGATTCAACTTAAAAGCTCAAAGCATGCATCAAACAAAATGGGACAGAATCTGTCCAGAAAAACAGCAGCAGCAAAACGTATTTTTCTACCCTACCAAACTTTCTCGAAAAATTCCGAAAAAATTCATGCATACAGAGGATGAAAAGTTGCAACTACAGTTCAAATATGAGCTCATTCGGAGTTACAGAATAAGAATTAAAAATCATACCGTGCACTGACTCGTGCAGGAATAAAATCTCCGAACGCTATAAGCAACTTTTTCAAACCAAAAAGGGTAAAACTTGGCACTTTATTGAAAACTCCAGAACCTAAACTAAACAAATCTCTTGTTACAGCAAGAGGACACAAAGAAAAATCACACATAAAAATAACCGGGTTGCCTCCCGCAAAGCGCTTTCTTTATAGCCATATAGCTAGGCTTCTTACTTGTTGTTTTATTGTGGACGAAGCTCATGAGGGAGCTTGAACTTTGGTGGTTCCCTCTTCCTTGGAAAGTGTTCCATGCACTTCTTGTGTGGAAACTGAAACTTTACATTCCCTTCCTTTGAATCAATGATAGCACCTGTGGTACGAAGAAAAGGTCTTCCAAGAATAATAGGACTAGAGGTTTTATTCCCCATGTCCATGATTAGAAAATCCACAGGCACAAAAGTCATATGTAACTCTACCATAACATCACTTACTTTTCCCAAAGCATGTTTAATAGAGTCATCAGCAAGTGCTAGTTCAATAGAGCATTTTTCAAGATTTTTCAATTCAAGCACTTCATATAGTTCTTTAGATAAAACAGGACAC